>JASJUZ010000007.1:0-657731 GCA_037159825.1 Tupiocoris notatus | reverse complement strand
TCCTACCTTTGGCAAAAGGATTTTTCTATTTTCTCATTTCCTCTCGCCAAAGAACCTCGCTAATAAATCACGAACATTTTCCACAGCGTTTGAAAGAATCATAGATGACACCGAACATCTGATAATTGAAAGGAAAGAAATATATTTAAATTTTTTTTTTTTTTTAAGTGAAATTAAGAAAATTCAACATTTATTCTAAAAAGGATAAATCCTTTGATAGCCTAATCTCCATTTATTACCACATATTCACTATTTTTCCAATTAAAAACAGTCCTCGCTTCAATAATATTCTCATTTTTATTTTATTCTTATTAGTTCAGTTTTTTTTTTTTTTTTTTTTTTTTTTTTTTTTTTTTTTTTTTTTTCTCATTTCCAGTTAACGAGTGCTCAAAATTTGCTCCGAACGAACTGCGATTCGACGAAGGTTTAATTAAATAAAGCAGTGACGTTTGGAAAATGACCGCGCAATTATCAACATTATTATGTTTTCCCCCGTTGTACGGAAATGCTTTTGGGAACATTATTTACGAAAATTTTCATCGTGACGAAAAAACCACCTCGCTTCGAATTTAATTAATCGGAAGTTCAAAACATTGCTCGCTTTTAGTGTCAGAGCATTCAAAGGCGTCTTGAAACGCTTTTCAAAACTTTGATTCGCCTTTGAATGAGCTTTGAGTTCGAACTATTTGAATAACCGCGTATTCATTTTTTTTTTTATAAACCGAATTTAAAGTAAAAAGAAAAATTATAAAACATCACATTTTTTTCATTTTAAACGTTCTTTTCATTTATTTAGTGCAAAAGAAACAAAGAATGAACCTTATATTATTGATATACACATCATCATCTATCATTATGCTGAATTTGAGCGAAATCGATTTCAAAAAATTTTTCGCGAAAAATCCATGGGGTACCCCTGCGATTTTTTTAAACCGATCATTCAACGAATTTTTACTCGCCTTTCAATGCAGATAAAAATCTGAAATTTTCAGGAAAGTTGTGTCATACCAGGATGTATTTTTGTGATTTTTTTTATTTCTCCGAAAAATCTGCAAGTGGTCCAAAAAAATCGGTCTTCAAAAGCTCGAAAATTGGACTTCAACCGTGCTTTTCGGGGTCAAAATGTAGGTAAATCAATTGTTTTATTAAGCAGGAGTCTTCATTCGAACGCCTTACACACGTACATAGCAAAAAATTTGGTGAAAAACATTTAAACAGATCCACAGAAATTATTTTCCGTAAATCGAGTTTTTCACCGGCCGAAATTTCAAGCTCCGCTTGCATCGGTAAGAGTGA
Source organism: Tupiocoris notatus (assembly GCA_037159825.1). Lineage (NCBI taxonomy): Eukaryota > Metazoa > Arthropoda > Insecta > Hemiptera > Miridae > Tupiocoris > Tupiocoris notatus. Next base: position 656,435 of record JASJUZ010000007.1, on the reverse strand, counting down.
AAAATTAAATTGACTTTGAAAGCTATTCTTATAGAAAATTTAACGCTGAATCCGAATTCGACGTCAAAACGGCGGAAATTTGACGACAACTTTTAGTTTTTCATATTTTTAGTATTACACTAGTCGTATGTTTTTTCAACTTTGAAAATTCGTTGCAAATACTTACAGTACTGTTCAAATTTGATTAGTTAATGATTCCTACAGGAAATTAGACGTAGAATTCGAATTTATAGTGAAAACAATCGAATTCTGACGACTGTGACGAAATAGTGCAATTGGAATTTTCGTTTATTTTCGGCTCCGTCGTACCATTTATAGCCAAATTTGTGACGGGCGTAATTTTTAGTATATTTTCAAGAGTGGTGACAAAATTGCAAAAAATAGGGTGGATTTTTAAAATATTTTTTCTTGAATTTATAATTTGACTAAGCATAAATATTTATTTTTTTTTTTATTAATCATATAATCTTTTTTTTTAATCGCTCACTTTAGTCGCTGTCGTTTTGCAAATGCATTTTCTCAATAGCAGCACCGCGTAAAACATTTCAACGATTAGTATGATGTTGAGGACGCCGACAAAAACGTAAACGGTCAATATGTCGTCACAAAGTTTCGGCCCGCGCGACGTTTGTTTGTCCAAACGGTTGATCATTCGGTTCCACGATCGCAGTTTTGGAAAAACTATGCGACGAAGTTGGTCGGTTTTCAATAGAAAGAGCGCGTCCGCGAGGCCTTTTTCCGAAGCGAACCTTGGAAAAAAAAAACAGTTGCCAGATGATGGGGAAAATGGGGTAGAATGAATTAATGAATATGTTTATTTTCCTGTACAATTCAAGGCAGTACTGCCCTCTCTCCCAATTGCATAGAAGATGAAAAAATAAATTCAATTCAATTTTTAGAGTTTTTTATTTATTTTATTTATTTTATTTATATTTATTATTTATATTTTTTATTCATTATAAATATCTATTATAATATGTATAATATTATTTAAATATTATAATTATTTATTATAATATTTATTTCATATATATTTTTTGGATTTGGTTTCGGATGAATTAGATGAAATGGATATGAAATTTATTCCGTATAGGTATACGTATACAAGTTATGAACATAATAGACACAATTTTTTCGTTCAACGCAGTGCGAAATGACTTTAGTACCAACTGGAACTATTTCAACAAAAGCAGCTCCACCAAACTCCAAATTGCATATTACTTAAATACAATTATAAATTTAGATATGAGAGACAGACAATAGATACTAACAAAGTGCCTCTCATGCTCTTAAGATATTTTATAAGACACAAGTTATTGACTTGAAAATAAATTTTCCGATTCCAGGCGATGAAGAGGCGTTTGGCTAATTTTTTCCCCGGTAAAGTAAATATGAGAGTAAAATTAGTGAAGCCGTAATAGACGAACGCCTTTTTCTAATTCGACTTCTATACAATTTAAATTAACTACCATTCTGCGCTGTACTGAATATCAACGCTGTCCTTCGTTCACTTACGTCGTCCAAGCGTCCACAATTTTGCCTCGCAAAATATCGTTCGTCTGTCCTCGCCCGATGATCCGCACTTTCCTGTGCCCGGAGGTCGCATCCTGACAAATATCGTACAGTTTGAGTGCCGTTTTCAAATCGGTCAAATTGAACGTCATAACTCCGCAAAGCTCTTTAAGCTCTTGCCCTGTACTCCGTTGGACGATCAGCAGCACCAATAGTACGAAATACGAGCCCAGGCTCGCGAATCGTCATTTTACTTTCGTCCGAACATCGAAATTGTCGAATTTTCATTTAATAACAACGCTCCTTTAGTTCTCATGTCTCGCACGATGCTTGGAGCGAGTACCAAGGAGAATCCGAAAGTGTAGTCGTGAATCATGATCGAAATTTGCGACTCGTTCGAATTTCGATTTTGTTCAGTTTTTGAGAGTATGTAAACTACTCGAGTCTCACGAATCGTTTGAGATGCTATCAATTATTACTTCTATCAGCTATTAACTCTGAGTAAATTATGCGTCAAAATGTATGAAAATAACTTATTGTTAGTCATTAACCCTAACCAGCCATAAACAGCCTTAACTTGCCCAACCAGCCCCAACCGGCCATAACCAGCCCTAACCAGTCAGTGAGAGCAAACAAAGCAACTCAAGTTTCACTCTGCTTGATTATAACTTCTGTAAGCCATCAACTCTTCGTAAATTGAACTTCAAAATGTCTGAAAATAATTTACTGTCACAGTCACTAACCCTAACCAGCCATAAACAGCCTTAACTTGCCCAACCAGCCCTAACCGGCCTTATCCAGCCCTAACCGGCTTTAACCAGCCCTAACCGGCTTTAACCAGCCCTAACCGGCTTTAACCAGCCCTAACCGGCTTTAACCAGCCCTAACCATTTTCAACCAGCCTTAACCAGCCCTAACCAGCCTTAACCAGCCCAAACCAGTTTCAACCAGCCTTAACCAGCCCAAACCAGTTTCAACCAGCCTTAACCAGCCCTAACCGGTCTTAGCCAGCCCTAACCGGCCTTAACCAGCCCTAACCAGTTTCCGAGAACATCCAAGCTATAATTAATTCTTGTTCTGCGTTGAAATACTAAACTTATGTAAACTAACTATGAATAAATTAAGAATCGAAATTTATGAAAATTCTTTATTGTTACAGTGCGGGAACGAAGGCCTTTGCGAACGGAGAGTCGTCCCGTTGAGCGATTCGCTGACGTGGAGCGCTACCTACTTGACGCTTCACTTGAAGCCGTCGCACTTCAAAAAAGGAAACTTGAACATACTTTGCAAGGCTGTCATCAAAGGAATCTACGAAGACCAAGCGTCGGTCGACATTAAAGAATCGCCCGTCTACCAAGTGAAAATCGGCTCGCTTCGGCGTAAGTTTAGCTATAGAGACTTTTATTATTATTATTTTTTTTTTTTTTTTTTTTTTTTTTTGACGTTCGAATGAAATATCTTTGTGTCGAGGGGATAATTTCAAATTTTGGGAGACACGTTGGACGCCGAATCGGGCGAAAATGCTCGAGATCATGATGTCTAGGCAATATCTTCTGATTTTATACTGACTCAACGGTTTATACTGGTTCTTCTTCAAAGGGCCGAAAGAGACCCAATTTTCCCGCTCTCCGATGAAATTTCGAAAGAAACCTCATTTGCTATTGATATTATCGCTTGAAAATTTTCAATCGCCCAGGACGCGCTACGTGTCACGAGCTATGAACGAAAAGAGCCCATTCGGTGGTCAAACGTTCACCGCGTCTTTATACAAGGATATGCGAAAGAGAATAATGGCAGCGATGACCCGTAGAGGTGATAGCAATGGCGACCGACCCGACTCAGCGAACACCGCTCGTTTCGCTCGCCTTCTTCCCCTATTCACGTTGACAATTAAACCAGCAATGAAGCCCTCGCGGTCCCTGTGTGATATTGCGATAAACGAAGGGCGAATCTCCGCCTGCGGAGAATATTGCGGCGCCTTTTGTTCCGCCATGTAGTACGAGCGTGAATCAAAACATTTAATCTAGGAATAGGGAATGAAAAATTCACCGTTTCCACATCGAAACGGCTACCATCAAGATAAGTGAAGCGAGAATGATTCGAGCTGCTAAATGTAACAGCCTGTTTCGCAATAATTTATTCTAATGCCCGAATCTGAGGTATAGTAGCTTTGATATTTATTTCAATTGTTAAATTAATGGAAATAAATAAATTTAAATAAAAAAAAAATAAAAAAAGCGCGAGACAGAATAATACAAGTCGATGGAGAGTCATTTTTGGTGGAAAACTCCCATAAAATCAAGACAAAATAAGTCTTTCCCCTAAATCACCTAATTTACGTTATTCGTTTTGGTATGACTATTGACAATAAACTATCATCTCTGCAGAACGATTTTCTGTTTTAATTTATCTTATTTTTAGCAGCATCGGGGAACAATTTATTTTCATTATTTTATTTTGATCGTTGGATTTCGCCGAATAGAGTGAAAACATATGTCAGATGTTCGTACGAAATTATTTGACTGAATTTTCACCTATGAATAGGCAATACCTCCTTAGAAACTAGTTATCAGAAAATTAAACAACAGAAAACTAGTTATAGATAATTAGTTAACAGAGCATTGGTTTCCGAAAAACTTGTTCAATGAAAACTACTCAACAGACAAATATTCTTCAAATAACTAGCTGACAGAAACTAGTTTATAGAAACTAGTTCACAGAAACTAGTTTACAGAAACTAGTTCACAGAAACTAGTTCACAGAAACTAGTTTACAGAAACTATAGTTTATAAAAAACTGATTGCACAAAAAACAGCTCACAGAAAAATTGGTTTGCAGACAACAAGACTATAAAAACCTAGTTTATAAAAACTAGCTTACAGAAAACTTGTTTACAGAATAATTAGTTAACTGGAAACTAGTTCAACAGATAACTAGTTCACAGAAAACTAGATCAACCGAACGCTAACTAATCTACTGAAAACTAGTTCAACAATAATAGCTTACAGAAAACTAGAATAGTTTGAAAAATAATAGAAAAAGAACTTGCTCGCAGAAAAATAATTTGCAGATTAAAACATAGAACAAAAAAAAAATAGGACTACACAATACACGGAGAACACACATTGCAGAGAAATAATTTACAGATAATAAGTCTAGAGAAAACTAGCCTAAATAAATAAAAATAAAAAAAACTTGCTGCAAACTAGTAAAAAAAAAATAATAAAAAAAGCTCTTAGAAAACTAGTCCACAAAAAAATAGGTTACAGGAAACTAGCTTACAGAAACTAGTCAACGGAGAAACTAGTTTACAGAAATTCAGTCCATAAGAAACTGGAATGATTTACTTCAAGAAACGAAACGGCTAATTGACGAATTCATAGTTTTGTTTTACGAAAAAAGCTAGCCGATAAATATAGCGTAATTTAAAAAAAAATTGCTAGCAAACATGATAACTAATGATTTCCATTGGGAATTTTGTGAGGATGTGGAATCTCAACAAAAAATAATTTTCACATTATTGCTTGAAAAATCGTCAATTTATTGATTGAAAACATTATTTGTCAAAGCACTGCACATTTATACAGCTGCTCTCTACCTCGAATCTTTTGCTTTTCGAAAACCCGCTGCCTTTGCGAAGCCGGTATGTCTTGACTCGGCTTTGTATCTGTAGTTCTTCGTAAGTGCTCCCAAGAATGTCAACCGAAAGTATCTTGGAAATGTACAGATGGCCGTCTAACCTCGAGTTAAAACCCTCGGGAGCGGAAAAGGGTAAACTCGCTTTACCTCGGCAGAATGCGTTTTAATTCGGTCGCGAAATTCCCTCGCCTCTTGTCCTTTCAAGAATCGACGAGCCGGTTTATTTTTCCGCGACGAATCGCGCGCTTTATAGGCGAGCGGTTTTGAAATTACGCCCGAATCCAATTAAAGCGAAGTTTTCTGAAGCTCGAGTTGAATAGAGATTTTGATCATTCGTCGAGACTGTCGCTTTTGTTTTCCGCCGGATTTTATTCTCCCTATTTCAGAAAACTACTTACCTTTGTTCGTATTTTGTTACAGCTTCGTCTACGACAACGATCCGCGCTCGGTGGCTGTCAACTCTCCTGCTGTGCCTATCTTCAGCAATCACGTGATCTCTCAACCTCGCCAACTAAGATTTCCGTCGGTGTCCCGGAAAACTTTGAAGTCATGATACGGAAATTCTTGAAGTTGTAAAAAGTCATTGTACTAAGATCGGCGTCAAACGCGGGAGTGAATGGAAGGCGGAATAAATTACGTTGGAATCGAATTCCGAAAGAAAGGAAACCCTGGGATAGTTTATTTTTCAATTGTGTAAATGTCAAATTATTAATGAGGAAATATAAGTAAATTCCAACTTTTTATTGTTAATAAAACTATTTTTTCTACGATGGTCTCGCTTTCGCTCCCTTCAATCGGCTGAAAACGGCCGTTAATATAAAGTAGAGCGATCGTCATATGCAGCAAAAATTAGAAAATAATAAGAGGATGGGTCTGAATGAATTTCTCCGCTATATAACGTGATTTTGCTATCAAAAGTATATTTTCAAATATATCAAACTCGACGACTAGTACGGAAAAGGAAAAGATCGAACATTTTTAAATACAGTGGTAATCTACGGATCTCCGTTTCGATGGACGTGGTGACCTTCGCTGACGGCTCATTCGGCTCGAAGGTAATATTGAAAGACGTTTTCCGAATACTTCCTCCACGAGCGAATTCGAATCGAACGCACACGGCGACGCTGCATAGTCAAATTTGACGGCGTTGCTGGATTTCTTCCACGGTACAGGAAAAAAAACTGGCTTCTCTCAAAACTGTTGCCTCGTTTCGCGCATCCAAGCTTCAGCTCTGAAAAAAAGGTTTACCGGAATGTGTGAACATTTTGGCTATGTTGCAATGACATTGTAATTATATCCAATTTAATCATCTTGTAAGGGCAATTAAATCCATAATGGCCTGCCTCAAGGTAAAATGTCAGCCCCAAACCCTGCTCTGCTAAATCACTACTCAACTCCCTCAACTCCACAACCCCCTGTACTCAAGAACTCCCCCAATTCTACAATTCACTCAACTCCAAAACTCCCCAACTCATAACTCCCTCAACTCAACAACTCACTCAACTCCACAACGCTCAACTCCTCATCACACTCAACTTCGCTACTCCTTCAACTCGACAACTCCCTCAACTCCAAAACTACCTCATCTCACATCTTCCTCAACACCCAAACTCACTCAACTATAGCACTCCTTCAACTCCACAACTCCCTCAACTCCATAACTCCCTAAACTCTAAAACTCACTCGCCTCCCTCAACTCCGAAAATTCCTCATCTCATAACTCCCTCAACTCCAGAATTTACTCAACTCCTCATCTCACTCAACTTCACTACTCCATAAACTCCAGCACCCCTTCAACTCACCACTCCCTCAACACCAAAACTCACTCAACTCCAGCACTCCTTCAACTCTACAACTCCCTCAACTCTACAACTACCTCAACTCCAAAACTCCCTCAATTCATGACTCCATCAGCTCCACTAATCTATCAATTCCACTACTCCATAAACTCCAACACTCCTTCAACTCACAACTCCCTCAACACCGAAACTCACTCAACTCCACAATTTACTCAACTCCCTCAACACCAAAACTCACTCAACTCCACAACTACCTAAACTCCATGACTCACTCACCTCCCTCAAATCCACAACTTCTCAACTCCACAACAACGTCAACTTCATAAATCCCAGAAATCCGAGAGTCGCATGCCTTTTCTATATGTTCCAAAACTACTCCAGTGCAACCTAGGGAATCCCATCTAAAATGCCACAATGTCAGCGGTGTTTCTGATTCATCTGTGCGGATTAAACCACCTTGCAAATGAGGACAAAATGCTGACAGTAAGAAAATTGATCATAGGTGGTGAAAGATCAGAAATTTGCCATTTTCGAAAGTAAGGAACAGCTCTGCAGAAGATATCACGCGTTCGCAAATCAATTATAGAAATAACCGACGATTTCTCACAAATAAATATGTATCCAGACAACGTTTTTAATTTAATTCCAAGAATGAAAATTTCGCAAAGTTCCCCTGTTCATCTTTTTCAGCTTAAGCTATCTCTGCTCTTGTGCCGAATTAAGGCCACCCGTCTGAAACTCCATCAAACTTAATCCTCCGTCCAAGATATCATGCAAGGCAGTGTCGCTAAAATTCAACGCCGACTTTTGAATATCCGTTGAAAGCTTTTCCCTCTCGAACTGAGATCTTCGGTTGAAAACCGCTCAGACTCGATCAGGGTAGGGATTTCGACTCACTCAATGCGCTCGTTCTAAGAAGGGAATCGTCTCTCCAAGGTTTCCACCTGATGAACAGATTGCAGAGTGTACCAGTGAAGAAAGTAGACGAGAGGATCTAAATTAAACGGGCCGGAGAGAAGAGGAGAGGAAAAGGATTGTGTTGTTAATGGGGCGGTCTGTTCAGGGGATGAACGTGCGGCAAAGGGATACTGGAGAATCGGAGCGGTTGAGAAAGGAACAGGCTCAGGCACAACCTGAGAAGTGTCCTTGCATAGATTAATGAGAGTAGCATCCCTCGCTTCCCATGGCAGTTCACCTTCTCGCTCTCTCAAGTTTCCTCCCATTTTGTGGAATTACTGAAAACCGAGACCCTTTCCGAGCTCTTCTTTTATCAGCGAACGCAAACCCCAATACTCATCCTTTGCACGTTGAACTGTTCTTGCTTGAATAAGATCCACACATCCATACTGCAATTCTTTGCTGATAATGATTCAGAAGGATTGAGTATTCAGGCTTCAAAGACCTTTGGCTATCGCACACTGGGGCTGATGAAAATGTGCAGCGCTAATCTTGCATGAATCGGAAGCTTCACTTAAGCAAAGAGGATTAGGATCCTGCCGTCTGATTTAAGCTCAAAGGAAGAATGAAGGCAGTTCAAGTGAGAGATGCAGACGTATTGGATAGCGGACCAAAACATTGGCATTCGAGGAAATATATCATCAGTTCATATCATTCTTATCAGTCTCTATATGTTATCAGTCTTATCGTCCTCATCTGTTTATCATTACACCCAACATGGCGTCCTTTCAATTGGACGCCAGGTCCTCCGTCTTTGGTATACATAATTTATTTTTCATTGCAATTTCCAAATAAATTCAGTATTTCAAATCGTACTCTTTCTGAGCACCCTCAGAACGTAGATTTAACAAACCCATTCTTAGTATCAGTGAACCGAAATTCGGTGATTACACTCATTTCGTCATTATTACTACCGTATTATCAGTACTGTCATGTTATCAGCCTTATCATGTTACATCTTTATCTGTTTATCTTTCTTATCATTTTGCCTTCCTCCTAATATGTCCTCTAATGGCATCTCATCAGTGGCCTCTGTTTATCGATAATTGTCAATAGTTTGCATTCTCAAATGGCTAACAACAAGTGATAAAAATGTCTGATGGTTTAGTGTTCGATCCCAGAAATACCTTCAGTGCTAACTTTTGAGACAGTATTTTTATAAAATAAATAGCTTATTCGAACCTCGTACTCCGGATAATGCTACGAGCGTTGCTGACTTAAATCGCCCTTTTTCCTCCCAAGTTGAACGCCATTCAAACTCCCATTAGGGGCTATTCATCTTTTAAACTCTCATTCTGGCGAAATTGCCGTTTAATCAGGCGTTGTGTTCTGCATTTTTCTGCGGCAACTTTTTCACTCAAAGTTCCCTCGGTTTCATTAGGGTCGCTTTTCGTCCGCTGTTTGCCCCGTATCGGATTGATGGACGAAACTTGACCAATATAGGTTCATAACTATCGAAGCGCGGATCGGATTGGAAAACTCTGGAATTGACCGGATTCCCCTTCCAATTCGAATAGATTTTTTTCTCAGGCGAGGAAAAAAAACTGCCGATATATAATATTGTCACAAAGTTTTCCGAGATAGAAAAAATAGTTTGATACCTCGCTATTATTAAAATTAAATTCCATGCAAACAAACGAGCATAAAATTAAATTGAAAATTTTGGCATCTTTTTGAGTAGGTACCTCATTTTCACCTTTCGATACATTTATTGAGACGACACAACAAACCAGTGCTCGGGAAAAAAAAAAACAAATAAAAACTGTAAATGACGACAAACGTCGACAACTTTGCGACCTTGCTATTCGACGATAGTTTGACAATTGTAACGTTAGCATTTTCAACAAATTTATGGGCGAAGGGAATTTTACAAATTACGTGCATAATTCACTTACGCGTCGCGTATTTTGTTTACCGTCGAAAAAACCTCGAATTCGGTTTTCACCAGCGTCGAAATTCAATAAACAAAAACAACGTCTTCTTCGATCGTCTCTAAAAACGCTTCGATCTCCGGATCTTCAATCTCTCCAATTATTGGTGCGCTGTTGTTACGTGGACACAAAGACAATTGTGAGACGGAACATGACAGTACATAAGACAGGTGAACAAGGACAAATAGGTGCTTGAAAAAATAAAAATAAATAAATGTAAAAAAAATTTATAGTGAAATCAATTATTATTGCCCTTTACTATTGATAATGCCCTCAAACATATCAGTTTTTTTTTTTTTTTTTTTTTTTTTTTTTTTTTTTTTTCATTATCATTCAATATTTTTTTCAGTTATTCTCATCGTTCCTATTTTACTTTTGACCATTCAATTTTTTTTTGAATTGTAATTTTATAATAGTGTGATGATAATTGTTAACGTTATCTTCATTATTATGAATTTGAACAACACAACATGTTAGTAAATGTAGGCATTCAATTAATAGTAACCATCACCATCACATAACAATGATACCGTAGGATAAAATACTCACTTTGCCTCTTTCTGATCGTGGTAGTCCGTGATAGATTTTCCAAGCACGTAATTCCTCATAAACTGGAAAAAAAATTAAATAAATAAAAGAATTTGAGCGCTGCATTTTTTTTAATGAATTGAAAAAACAATTTGTTTATTTGTATATTAACGGGCAAGCCCAATTACGTTAGTCCCATTAGGCCCAATTTAGTTTGTTTCAAACCTTTTAGGGCTTGAAGTTGTTTCTAAAATAATTTCATATCCGATATAGAAATTTTTCAATTTTCCACTGCAAAAATAATATTATACCGACTCATTGGAAAAATTCAGGTTTGACTTTTTAAGTTTACCGAATTTGTTATTACGAAAATTCTGAACTCGCGTTGAAATTCGCGAAATCGGTTCGATTAGGTCGCTTAACTTTGAATTTCACTTCTGACGTGGTTCTCAAGTTTGAATATATTTTCGCAACGTATTACAACGTTAGAAACTCTGGAGGCTTTTAACTTATAGTTTCTGTTCATGAAGGAAGAGATAGGTGGCCAAAGTTGGCGAATTTCACGTCGCCCTCCGGCTGTACAGAGAAGCTTTTCGAACGGCGAATAAGCTCACGTCTGCACCGTAAAATAATAGAATCGCAGAATTAGCTTTAGGATTAATATTCTGAGCGAGAATTTATTAAGTGTGACAGTAATTGCCTGTTGTATTTGCCACGTTAAACGGAGGAGAATTTTGAGCGTGGTTTACCAATTTTTTTCTTTTTTAATTCCTCTAAGAATTATAATTGCCTTAAATCCGATGATTAAATTCTATGATTAAATCATGATTAAAAATCAAATGATTAAATCTGATTTAATTATTAAATCATCTGATCAATCTGATTTAATTATTATTATTAAATCATCTGATCAATCTGATTTAATTATCAAGCCAGAATTATAATCATCGGATTTAAGGCGATTAATATTCTCGGAGGAATTAAAAAAGAAAAAAAATTGGTAAACCACGTTCGAAATTCTCCTCCGTTTAACGTAGCAGATACACGGGAATTCCGAACGCAAAACGATATCATCGAGGCGAGATTAAAAAACAAATTCCTCGCGTAATTTTGAGGATTATCGGCCGTTTCGAAATTCCCAAATCCTTTCCTCGTTTTCCAGCTTAAACGAGCGATAATCGCGACGAATAGATTGAAACAATAGGGAAACAAAAGGATTACGCTATTTACGCTCTCTAGTTCCGTTCAATTTCAAACTTTGACGTGAGTAAACAAAATCGAGAGTGCGATGACATCTCGTTTAAAACACTGATATATCTTCAAATCGTCGAAAAGATTTCGCGACGCTTAAAAAGCCAATTGTACCGTATCTCCCCAATCGGAGTGCTTTCGAGTTGGGCTCTCGATCTTCAAGAATTTCAGAATCTTCAAGTATTTCGAGAATCGCTTTCCCATCGAATCGGACGACATTCGAACTCGTGAATCACACGTTACATCATCTTGTCTGCCTAAACACTTGAAATTGAATCTTACCCGGTTGCTATTTATTGAACTGTCGGGGTCGAAAAGTGCAGCGATGCAATGGACCGTCAGGTACAAACAGACGATGAGGTAAAGCGCGAAGTAGAGGCCCAAAAACGACAAGATCCAAGGGGACTCGATGGTTTCGATGTATTGGATGACGAGGATCGTGTTTCCGGCGAAAATCAATATAAAAATGAGCACTGATATTATCTTTTGCGTCCTGGAAATCGTTAAGAAATTCTAATTAGAAAAAAAAGAAAAAAAAAGAAATTTTTTTTTTTAAATTTTTGTTTTCGAATTCCTCGCGTTCGAAAAAATTCCGCTCACTTTCCGTTAGCGAATTCGCCGACGATTCGCGGATTCGACGAGAACGCGATGGCCGGAAGGACGGCAAATGGAAGTTGAATGCTCATAAGGGCGTTCATCAGATCGTTCAATTCGCTAAAGGCGTCCATGTTTGAAAAAAGGGCGACGAAAAACGACGGCACGACGGCGATACTTCTTGTCAGCAAAACTCGCTTCCACCTGACCCAAGTTAGTTTCAAAAAGCCCTGTAAAAAAATCAATGAAAAAAAAAATAATAATAACAAACATTAAAAAAGAAATATTCATATTTATATAAAAGTCAATAAAAAATAAATACATATAAATATAAACGTCACTAAAAATAAATATTCATATTTATGTAAAAGTCAATAAAAAATAAATATTCACATTTATATAAAATTCAATAAATATTCCTATTTATATAAAAGTCAATAAAAAATAAATATTCATATTTATAATATATAAAAGTCAATAAAAATAAATATCCACATTTATATAAAAGTCAATAAAAAGTAAATATTCATATTTATATATAAAAGTCAGTTAAAAAAAAATGTAATATAACGAGAAAGAGCTATCGAAATCCTACAATTTGGTGTATTTAATTATATTTTTATGTGAGGTATGTCCCCGCGGAGCTATAATTAACGTTTGAAGAAAAGTCAAAACACGTTTTTTGACATAAAGTGGAATATTTCTCGATAGCTAGTATATACGCTGGCCATTTTCTTATTTTTAATCGATTCTACGTTAAATTTCCTTCATTTTCTTCCACAGCACCTAACCGTTCCCATTTCGGGAACGTGACGAAAAAAAATCCCTAAGTTGAAACTTCAAAAGTATGAAAATCGAAAAAAATTTGAAAAATATTCATAATGTTCGATTTTGATTGTTTTCACTTTGAATTCGAATTCTACGTCTAATTTCCTGTAGGAATCATTAATTAATCAAATTTGAACAGCACTGTAAGTATTTGCAACGAATTTTCAAAGTTGAAAAACGTCGGAGTGGCGTAGTATTAAACTGGAAAAACTGATAGTTTTCGTCAAATTTCAGCGTTTTTGACGTCATATTCGGATTCAGCATTAAATTTCCTATAAGAATAGCTTTCAAAATCGCTTTAAAACGAAAATTTAATTTTTCACCTTTACCGATGCCAGCAGACCGGCGAAAAACTCGATTTACGGAAAATAATTTCTCTGGCTCTGTTTAAATTTTTTTCACCAAATTTTTTGCTATGTACGTGTGTAAGGCGTTCAAATGAAGACTCCTGCATAATAAAACAATTGATTCGCATTTATTTTGACCCCGAAAAGCACGGTTGAAGTCCAATTTTTGAGCTTTTAAAAACCGATTTTTTTGGACCACTTGCAGATTTTTCCGAGAAATAAAAAAAATCACAAAAATACATCATGGTAAGACACAACTTTCCTAAAAATTTCAGATTTTTATCTGTATTGTGAGACGAGTAAAAAATCGTTAACTGTTCGGTTGAAAAAAATCGCAGGGGTACCCCTTGGATTTTTTGCGAAAAATTTTTTGGAATAGATTTAGCTCAAATTCAGCATAATGATACTTGATGATGTGTATATCAATAATATATGGTTCATTCTTTGTTTCTTTCGCACTAAATAGATGAAAATAACGTTTAAAGTTGAAAAAAGTGTTTTTTTCGTATATAGTCCACTATTATTGTAGAATAACGCAAAAACGGTTGAAAAATGGATAGGTACATTACATTGGGAAAATGTGGACAGTTAAATTACCCATCTTTTCGTATATTCAAACATCTAAATTAACGACTTTTTGTTTGAGTTATCCACTGTGCGAGTTACAAATCTTGGAAAACTTAAAGTTGTTACATCTAATTCTGCTACAACTTTGCTCCAGTTGAAAAACCCAATACTTTATGATAAGTACAATACAATCCCCACCAACTACATACCAAATATAGCAACTACTAACTACTAAAATAATAACAACTATAGATTCCCACTCTCCATACACAAATAATAACTACTAAACCCATACCTATAGCTATACCCATATACTATATAATATACTATATAGTAGTGACAAGGACAACAACCCCACAAAATAATATGTAAGGCCCTAGAGGGGGGGGCGAAGTCGCCGGGGGCGCTCAGCCCCTAGTGTAATATATAAATATAAAAAATAGTTAATGGGACGAGCCTAATTGCATTTCTTCAACCAAAACCACATGATTCGTATTATAGTTGGAGGACAGATGCCAAATGGCGACTTGACGACGTATTGAGCCCGTTTTACAGCGAATTGGAACCCCCTTTCCCTACAACTCGCCTCACTTTCGGACTCAAAGCGAGCTGAATCTGTAATCCCAAATCAAACTTGACAGATTATTAAGCGCTGATTATTTGCGGCCGATTGACAACGCATATAATTCGGACCCATGAGAAAACAATTGATTCAATTTCGACCCGCGACTGAGCAAATCTAGTCATCCGAACGTGCTTCGGTCTTTGAAGGGAAATTAATCTTTGTTGTCGGAGTTGTGGAGCTCGTGTCGACGGAAGGGCACGTTAGACGGCATTTGCCCGATAGCACCCGCACGTCACACCTCGTCGTTTACCGAGCAACGACACGTTACAGTCGTACGATACACAACTGAAGGGTCCGATGCGCCTTGCATGGCAGCCGTTCTTATCAGCAGCAGCTGCGATTCGACGTCCTGCACCTACTGTCAACCTTTGAGGCCCTCGAGATACGATATTGTAAAACGAAATTTCCCCCTAGGTAATTCGGTTGACTTCGGTGATGGCAATAATAGCGACATAGGAAAAGTGGTAGCAGAGATTGTTTCTCGAAAATCTCGTCGGAGATTTTTATTTACCTTTTTTAACATTTTTTTTTTTTTTCAGTTTTCAGCGGTGGCTTTTGATATGAAAATTTTAATAGAATACCTCCATAGTGAACTGGCCGGAATAGCAGCCGGTCATTGTGCTGCTTTGCCCGGCGGCTAAAATTCCGATAGCCCAGACGTAGAGAGCCGCGTTTCCGAAAGCGCATCCGAGATAAATTCCCCCTTTATAGAGATTCACGTCGACAGAGCCGGTATCGTTCTGAAAGTAGGCAAAAAATATATTTACGATCTACGTATGAGAACATGTTTTGCAGATTCAGACCAAACGTTTCATATTATAGGTATATTATAAATATTAGGTAGGTATCGATTTTTTTTTTTAATTACTCCATCAGAAATGCAGTTTTTTTTTCTCGTCGAATTTCGTCTCTCTTGTTTTGAACCATACTTCACTAAAATGGCAATTAATTGCTAATTGGCTAATTTGGCTTGGGCTCAATTCTGGTGCAAATTCAAATTTAATTACACCGTTTGAAAGAGCATTATTTCTCTGCCTCTTTTTTCTAACAGAAACATTTTTCAGGAGGAATTGAAAAGTAAAGATGAAGCAAGGTTGAAAACAAGAAATAGGTGTATCATTTTGAAATATAAAAAATGGCATAATTATTTAGTGCGGTGAAAATAAAATGTTGCGTGAAAATTTTATTCAGAAATTATTTATAGAAAGCACGTTTATAAATTTATGTTTAGGGAAACCGCCTTTTATTTTACCGCAGTTGTATTATACGAAACAAAAAGTACGTACCGAGAATTCATGCGCGTAAGGGCTCCCAGCTGCGATACACTGGTCCAGCTAAGAAACAAGTAAGTGAATAAGTTCAATTATATCGCATTCAAGCTCATAAAAAGTCGAAAACAACTGAAAATTTCGGCGATCGTTCGACCCAGGTTTTTTGAAACGCTCGCGATAATTCAAATTTCAACAATAAAATACGTACGACGTCGTCATTCTTCTTTTCGTACAGTCCTTTGGCGAATACTGACATGACGAAGAGATTAATCATGAACGAAACCGCAAGTGCGACCGCCGATTCGATGAAAAAATAGAAATTCGCCTCCGAGATCTTTCTATTGCTCGATCTGTCGATTTCTCGAGTCTGAAACGTGGAAAGAGTATAATCGGAAATTTATTTAAAATTCACTAAATACAATTGTTGTCATTTTTTAATATAGAAAAATGCCCAACAAGGAATGGGACAGTATAAATACCATACAGGGTAGCATAATAATTAAATTCACGCTCAAAGATATATTTCCGACCCGTTTCAGATATTTACTTGAGTTTAGAACGCGATAGATTCTCAACTATAGGCAGCACTCACGAGCTTCTCGAGGATTAACATCCAAAACTGGATTTTCGTTTGGTTGTCGTCGCATTTGTTGTAGAGGGAGAAACCCAGGCGACTTATTCTCCAGATCTTTAATGGGCTGTGGACCTCATGGTTCCACGTCGCCCTGAAGATGCCCGAATGGGCGAAAGTGCACGGCCAGCCATTAAAGATCTGGGGAACAAGTCGCCTGGTTTTTCTCCTCCTCACAACCCCTCTACAAAAAATGGATTTGGTAGAACTCTCTGAGCGCCGTGTTCATCCGAATATCGTAATGGATAACCCAAATGACTTGAATATTCCTGTAGCCTTAAAACGATGCATTATCCTCTATTTTGAATTACCAGCAGCCTTTGGACGTTCCATTCGATGGCCAAAGGGTGGCAATAAAGCTGAGTATAAACAGGATCATAATTCGTTTTACGTTTATTGTCATGAACAACAAAGCCCAGTAGATGATCAACAAAGTCAGGCCTCGAGCTAAGGAGAACCAAGAGAAACGCAGACTACTTCGTAGAATATCTAGTAAGGCGAAGAGAACCGCGGAGACGCCAAAGCAACCGAAGTCGGTTAGCAGACGAACCCCAAATTCCAAAGCTGAGTTCATACTGGGCTTCAGAAGCGAATCGTGCTTTCGATCCCTTTGTTTCGACTGATCGATATAGTGAACCACAGTGTCCAAGACGCATGAGCACGATTCAGAGTACCCCGGGAAAATAGTTTGACATTAAGTGCTACGGGCTTGAAAAAACTTTCTCGCCCGATGACGCTTGGAGCAAACCCATTACATGTGGCACAAATTCCGTCTGTCGAAAGATCTGACAGCAAGTCGCGCTTCGCAAGACCGCTTAAGAAGCAGCAGCAGAGCTTTTGCCAGTTAGCTACATTTTGGAGCTAGAAAAAATTACCTGCAACATACGGCTATCGCTAGAGCTTCTGAATGTCACAAAGAAAAGGAATAAATAGATCACACTGTGAATCGTTTACCTTGACAAGACCTGAATGCAAGTAAAGATTGTGAGGCATAATGCACGATCCGACGATACCGATAGCGAGCAACACTTTCCTCGTGTCCGTATCGCAGTGCGGACATCTTGGAACGATTGTACCCTCTGCAATTCCCAACATGCTCGGCATCGCTACGAAAAACTGAAACGAAAATTGTGAGATTGGACATTTTTCAATAACTATTACATTCTGCTAATAGTATACAAAGGACAAGCAAGCTAACAAGACCATAAAATTGTGGAGAAGACTAAACTCCTCAACTCGTTCAGTGAGATCTCTGCCAAAAGTCATACAACGATTCTGAAAATAATTCCTCCTTGGAAACACCGGCTAT
Organism: Tupiocoris notatus; assembly: GCA_037159825.1. Classification (NCBI taxonomy): domain Eukaryota; kingdom Metazoa; phylum Arthropoda; class Insecta; order Hemiptera; family Miridae; genus Tupiocoris; species Tupiocoris notatus. The sequence goes on along the minus strand of JASJUZ010000007.1, from coordinate 638,646 downwards.
CATTCAATTTCATTGAGCGTAAGAAATATGCAGATAGTTACTGAAGAGTTCGGCCACTCACCTCGTAACCGAATGTGACGGCCATGACGCTGATAAGAATGGCAAAGAAGAGTTCCAATTTTCTAAGTCCGTATTTATCCAGGAATACGAATGTCAACGTGTCAATGACCGTTACAACAACGCCACCCCAGAGTGGAAATCTGCGTTAATCAGAGGGTTTTACAACACTACTTATGGCAGAGAAGTGAGCGTCACATAATCCACAAAGAGAAAGAAGTGGAAGTGAAGTGAAGTGGAAGTGGAAGTGACGTGGAAGTGAAGTGGAAGTGAAGTGGAAGTGAAGTGGATGTGGAGTGGAGGTGAAGGGGAAGTGAAGTGGAGGTGAGGTGGAAGTGAAGTGGAAGTGAATCGGAAATGAAGTAGAAGTGGAGTGGAAGCAAAGTGGAGGTGGAGTGGAAGTGGAGTTGCAGTGGAGTTGGAGTGAATCGGAAATGAAGTAGAAGTGAAGTGGAAGTGGAGTGGAAGTGAATCGGAAATGAAGTAGAAGTGAAGTGGAGTGGAATTGAAGTGGAAGTGAAGTGGAAGTGAAGTGGAAGTGGAGTGGAAGTGAAGTGGAGTGGAAGTGAATTCACAACGTAGGTATTTAAAAAATGTTTTTGCTTCAACTAACTTTCCGTTGGTGAGCAAATAGAGCGATATAGCCGTTCCGATAACTTCCTGCATGTCGGATCCGATAATAGCGATTTCCATCATGATCCAAACAAATAGCCGCGGAACTGTACGATATTCTGAGTAGCATACTTCGGCCAAATGTTGCCCCGTTACTGTGCCCACGCGGGCTGCTAAACGTTGCATTAGCAGCCCTAGAACAGTCGACCAGAAGAGCACCCAAAAAAGCTGTAACGGGAAACTTCAGGTTTGTAAAAGTCTACATGAAAGTATAGTATTCCAAGTTAAATATTCCAATTACCTGGTAATTGGCGTACGCGCCTGATTGTAAATCTGCTTCGATATTTCCAGGGTCGAGGAAAGCAATACTCATGAGGAAACCCGGTCCGGAGAAGGCCCATAGTTTTCTAAAACTAAATCCCGCCTGGAAAACGAGTGAAAACCGCAGTAAAAATAATCCGCCCGCATTTTAAAATTCGGAAAATTATCCGAAAATTATTCCATTATTAAATTATTATATTATTAATTATTTAAAATTATTATATTCCGGAAAATTATTCTCACCGAATTTTCACCTCTATGACTTACGTTTTCGCTTTCGGGTATGTTAACTTTGAGCTCAAGAAGTTCATTATCGGAATCGGTCGCTTTTAAGCGGGCTACTTTTTGCGGCGGTTTCACCCCATCGTTCATTCTGGAATGAAAATCGTACTTAGTTGACGGTCGAGTTTTTGAAAATTTTCATACCTACCGTTAAACGAGCATATTTCGAAGAAATGTAATTATATTGAAGCAACGTTTTGCGCGAATTTCTATATTGATTTAGTAATATTGATGGTTGAGGTCGTTATACATCGGAACGGTCTTACTTGAATCTGAGACGTCGAGTTTGACATATCCGATATGACCGCGTCGCCGGACTAAAGAAATTCCCATCTCGGTTCTTTACAGTTGTGAAGGACACCGGGGAACTGATACTTACTGACTCAACACACGCGAAATGCATTACGATATGGGAACTCCCACACAGAGATCGCTTCCTGAACGTCAGCAGAATTCTACGTAATGCTATCTATTTTTAATTATTCATTATTTGATCGAAGCTAGAAAAGTTTCGCAGTTCGAAAAATTCTATTGCGAATTCGTCGGAGTAAAATGTGTATTAAATGCGTGGAAATTTGAAACAAAAAATTTTAAAGTTTTCATTTTTAATTTTATTTTAATTTTTAATTTTTTTTATTTTTAATTGCTTTTATTTTTAAGTTTTTATTCAAGTTTTTGAGAAAAAAAACCCACTTAGTCCGACCAAGTTCCATGGTGTACATCAATAACTATCGGTGCTTGAAGTGCACGCGCTTTCAAGTTCAACCTTCCCAACACGGAGACGTTTGAATTGCATAAGAGGCAACTGTCAGACTGTCAAAACCGCTAATGGAGTCGCCTTATTTTTTAAACGAATTTCGAAGGCCGTTTATCGGCGAAGGTGGATAATAAATAGTACGATTCATCGCCATAAATAATATTCCGTAGCGCCATTGAAAAATTTCCTGATTCTGAAACTCCGAATTATCAAGCGATTCTAAGGGCACATAAGTGAATGAATTTCCTTCGATTACGGGGAAAAAAATGTGATTTTACGAAATAAATTTTTTCTTAAAAAAAAAAAAAATCATAATAATAATTAATTAAATAAGTATAAACGTACATAGTGTCATTAGGTGGCGTATCGGGTGTATATAGCGGCATAATGGCTGTTCAGTCAATTCAATAGACCAACACTCGTATCATTCGACTACCACGTGGGATAAATTCACTTCACCTACATCGAATTCACTTGAAATACGCTTTACTTCTACTTCGATTCCGATTCGGGCCAAGTATTATAAACTGCGAAACACTCGAGATTAATAAAAAAAAAAAAAAAAAAAACTCCACTTGACAATTTCCATATTAGACACGGAACGTTTTTTGCTGTAATGAATTACTTCTTTCCGTTATATAAAATCAGATTGAACCGATAAGGAAAGAATGAAAAAATCGCGACATTTGGTGGGAGATGGCATCGATAAAATTAGTCGTTTGTCATTTCAGGAAAACGTAGATAGGAAAAATATTCGAGCGGATTCCTCACGCTCGATTAGTTTTATTGTGTGTTTGTTTACATTATTTAATTTCTTAACAGGTAAACCGATTCTAACTTGTCATTACTTCTCAATCGATTTCTCAAAAAACTCCATTTTTAGTTTTCTTTTAAATGCATAAAAAAATTAATTACCTATATTGAAATAAATTAAATTAAAATAATCGAATTAAGCTTAAATGAAATCGAGGTTTTTCTATTAGTTCCATATTTATATTCAAGCTTCATTTATAAAAATAAAAATCACTTTTCCTCGTTAGTAAAAATATGAGTCTACCGAGTCGAATAATATTCAACATTGGAACTCGCCTAAATCGAAAGCCAATGTATCTCTGATGGAAATCCAATGGAACACGATAAAATTGGAAAACGATAAAATTATTGACTGCTACAGCTGCCAAATATGCTATCTCTTCTTCGAAGAGACAATTCAACTTCTACGCAAACTCGATGAAATTAATGCGGGCGAAACATTTTGAATTTCTACGACGAAGGAAGAGGAAATAAGAAATACATGGAACAATTAGTTTTATTCGATGTAGGCAGTACAAAAAAATTGGAATATTAATTTTATCATAAGCGACCGATCGAGTCGATCAGCAAGAAACTTGCACAGAGTACAATAATTAAAAAGAAGCGAGTCTATAATGAGAAAACCTCTTCTCGTCTATGTCACCTGTACAACAGTACTAGAATATCAAAAATTGACAGATGGTTTGCAATATATAAGCAATTTCAGAAATTGACCGAATTCGAGTGAAATAGAAGATGATATTGAAGGATAGAAACATTTCTGAAGGTAATTCCAATAGTAAGAAAATACGCTGAAGATGAATACAAAAATTGATAGCGGATTATAACATTTCACAATTGTCATGATGCTTCGATAAATTACAAAATCGAAGGAACTTGAGCGGTATCTGAAAGTCAGTTTTCACTGGTATTGAACATCAGTTAGGATAAGAAACGACTAGAATGTGAAATACTGCAATTTCTGACTCGTCCACGGTTACCAGTTGTCGAGGAAATCGAAGCCCGTCTTGGGAATGTCGTCCTGGCTGCTGGAACCAGTAAGTCCGGCGCCATTGTCACTGTTGGACATACGTTTCGGAGGCGGAGGGGGAGGCGGCATTCGTGGTTTGGGCAACGTTTTCGAAAGCCGCGCATCGCCGCGGTTATCGCCGGGTGGAGGACTTTTCATCACCTGAAATACAAGCGATCTATCAAAGGAAGATCTGTAAAATTAAAAAGTCAACATTATTGGAGAGTTTTTTCCTCCCACGGTGTCGTGACGTGAGTCTAGGAGAACACAAGATGATGCTAACTTCCAACCGCTCACTTTCACGGTGTCAAATGACTGCTCCCTGAGTTTATTTAAACTGACACACGACTGATCCATTTATTGTAGCATTCGACTCAACCAAGACCAATCAGAATCGAATGAATTTATTTTAGTATTGTGTTTGATATTTACTTATTATCTTTTTATACATCAGGTGGTATTTTTTCATGCATGATTCTCCGATAGCGTTCCAATACTAAAGTGATTTTTTTTTTACAGGTAACTGCCTGTTTTATTTTATTCACAACAAAACCAAAAAGATTTAAAAAATTTTTTAGTTAAAAATCTTTTTTAAATCTGTTGTACCTAGTTTATTTCGTACGTTTATTAAATTGAATTATACTTGACGTTCTGAGAGTTGATTTTATATTAATATATTTAGTAGTATGAATTAATCGAATTATATAATTTCATTGTTCATATTTAATTTTATTATTTTATATAAATTATTTTATTTCCTAAGGTATTCTTTTGTCGAATTTTTTCATAGTTTGTATTTTTGATGATAGTTTATTATTTTTATAGTAATTGCACTTGAATAAATAATATTTAATCCCATTACTTATAATTAATTTTATTTTCCAACAATTTCTATTTATTCAAGTAGGTATATATACTCATGCATGACTCCAGTTGTCACTATTCACTAACTTTTATGATAGAAAGTTGGCATTGGAAAAAACCTAACCTCTCGTTTTCACGGCCTTTTGGGAGACCGTGAAAAAGGCCAGAGTAAAACTACTAGACAGCGGTCCGCCATAGGAAGCAAAACACACTATTTTGATTCTCACGAAAGGCACGGGAAGAAAAATTTCGTTCGTCAATCTGCCACCAGGGGTTTTTACTAACCTTGAGTTTTATTTGATTAATAATGCCGCCTTGCTTCGCATCAACGGTGTCGCGCCCTTTTTTCAATGGGCTCAACACGTCGATCTTCTTCACGGGAGACTTGGACTGAGACGTTTTCACATTGATCAGCGTAAACAGGTCCAATTGGCTTTTGGTGAACCACGAAAAAGATGAGACGGGGTCCAGGTCGCTATCCTGGAAAACCAATAAGAGTCGAACGTAGAGTGAATTTTTCCAACTTGACAAAACAGGGAGCACTAGAAGACACAACATGTTTGACATAATAGAACATGTTTGACTTGCAAATAAAATACATTTCAGTATCTCTGTAAAATATATATTTTTTAATCGATTTAATTTTTTTGTAATCGATACCGAATACACCTCTATTTGAAAAATATTGAAAAACACGAAATTTCTCCGCCCCAAAACCATCCTAAAAATTGAGATAGCGATTCGGTTAAAGAATTGAGCCGTTGTCAGGACAAGATTGATTTTTTGGCGACAATTTCAAAAATTCAGCTTTTAAAGGTTTCTGTGGAAAGTGTTGACGGTGGAGGCACAAAATTGTTTTTAATGGATATTCGGATTCTACTTGCTTTGAAACTTAGAACATCAAAATTGGAGGTGGTGGGGGTAAGTATTTTTCTTTAAATTATAATTGTTATATTGGTATAAAACTAAAAGGCAACTTACATCGGCTACTTGGTCCTGATACTTCTCGATGAGCTCCTCATCTATGAGGTTTTTATCTATTATTTCCAGCCTCGCCAACTCGCCAATCTCCGTCCATTTTTCACGGTTAGCATTCTCCACGTTTTCCAGATCCTCGGCAATCCTTTGAGCGATCGGGTTTATCGATCTAAGATATTCCGCGCACAGGCGATCCAATTCCATTGCGCGAACTGTGAACATAAGAAATAAATAATGAGCTAAGATAGCACAGAATACTTAGGTTATTTTCGCTCTACACAACGAAATCAGCCTTTTTTGGTTTTCGGATAACAAATAGTATACACACATTGTATAGTATACGAGGGATATCCAGAAAGTAAGGTTACAAGTCCCCTGAAGGGCACAGGGATTTTTTTTTGTTATGAGTGGCATACTGGCTTGTAGAGGGGTTCGTGATAGTCAAAATAAGCCCAACCTTGAGTCAGTCAGTTGAGAAATAGCGTCGCAGGAGCAGTTTCCGTCAACCACTGGAGGTGCTGTTCCCTCCACCTGCTGATGCGAGATTCGGTCAGTCATCAAGTTCCCGACTATGCGTCACGAATCGGCTTCCAAAATCCATCGTCAGTTTGTGGGCACTTACGGATCTGAGGTAATATCATGTCAACATGTTTTCAAGTGGGTTAGGATTTTTAAAGAAGGTCGCACGGACATTCACGACAAAGAAAGGAGTGGAAATCATGTCACCGGTGTTTTGGGATCGAAAATAGTTGTTGTTGGTGGATTTTATGGCCAGAGAGACAACCATCAATGCTGATGCATATTGCGAAACCCTTAAAAAATTGAAGAACAGCATAAAAAAAGAGGAGTGGGATGCTGACTCATGTTGTGTCTCTTCTTCATGACAAAGCCCGACCCCACACCGCTCGTGTGACCCAAGCACTGCTTGCATCCTTTGGATCGGATATTGTGACCCACCCACCATATTCTCCGGACCTTGCGGCCTCAGATTTTCATATTTTCACTAAATTGAAAGAGTTCTTGGGAGGAAAACGTTTTTCTAACGACGAGGAGGTGATGGAGACTGTCAAGAATTGGCTTTCTAAGGTGGAGCGAAGCTTATACGACGAGGGTGTACAAAAGCTGGTGCCGAGGCTGAAAAAATGTATTGATCGGGAAGGCGATCAGGTAAAAAAATAAACATATATTTTGGAACTGTAAATGTGGTGAAAATATATGCACTTTTCGATTTTTGGCAGCAGTTGTAACCTTATTTTCTGGATATCCCTAGTATATAACATAATATGTTATTATATTATATACATCGATGGCTACAGGACAACATGTGTTACAAAAATTTGGCTGGTTTTCGGGAGAGAGAAAAAACATAGAAATAATGGGGCAATAAGTGTTATGAAGAGTGCAGAAATGGCAAGAATGGTATAACACACGTTTAAGCGGGAATAACTCATTCCCAGCGCTACCAACAAAAAAACTGAGGCCAACACGAGATTCGGCTTGAAATTCTGAATAAAAATCATCCAAAGCCTCAAAACCCATTTTTTCATATCACAAGTTGTTCTGCAGCCATCGATATATATATCACATAGTATTTTCACGATAAAAGCGTTCCATGTTATTCTCATATTTGCAGGCAGCAATAATCAATATTTTCGAGCACTCAAATCTTGAAATGTACATAGGCGTGTTCAATTTTAACTACAATGACGTCACACCGGTCAGGGATAAGAACAGTTTCGCTGTTTCCCTACTGCGTTTCTTCAATTTTGACTTTCACGGCTGCAAAAAACAATATTTTCGAGCGCTCGAGGTCTTGAAATATTAGTTATTGTAGAACAGATGACAGTTCAGTTTGATCATAAGGTCAACACATCGTAATTTGACATGGTTCCCATTATTTTCCCATTTCTTGGGTCTCCTGGCTAGGAAAAGTTTCAGTTTGGCGAAAAATCTTTCTTAGTAGGTCGATAATATGATAGCACTTCGTAAAAAGCTTGATATGAAGAGCAGATGTTATACAATTAGTGTTCTAGTGAATATTATGTACTTCAGTTTTCCTCTTTTGGTTCAAATTTGTAATAAGTATATTATTTTTATTCATGTTATGATAGTTCTTTATTTTTTGTTATATTGAGTAAATACGCACCTGAGACTGGTAGTTGAAACTAGTGATTAAACCGAGTAACTGGACTGAAAACCAACATTCAATTCGATTGATCACAAGTTCACGATGAAATAATATTTTTTGTATTGTTGATTAGTGACGGATTTGGACATTCACCATAATACAACGAGCCACAGCTTCTATGATGACATTTTATTGTTTACATTCTCCTTTGGGCTTCAGCGAGGCTAACATCAGTGTTACCAACACTCTGGGCAATACATCGATCACTAATACCATACTATCGATACTGATATCGATAGAGGTATCGAAATGCGTTCGGTGGAATAAACGCAAAAATCGTGATCGTTCGATGTTTGTTTTTCGATTCATCGATATATCGAACAAACATTTTCAATTGTTAAAATGTACATTGTCCGTTTGAGAACCTAAATCGCTTGCTTATTTCGAAACAAAAGAAAAGGATCAAACACTCTTTTCTAACAAACATATTAATTCAAACAAAAAATAATACGTTGAAGAACATCGATACATAGTAACCATAATTATCGATACATCGATGCATACATCGACAGAATCGATACATCGAATTCGAAATATTTCTAGCTTTTATCTTCAAAAATATTTTCTACGTTCTACGTTGCGGTAATGTCTTTGTTTTATCACTGTGATACGTTATCAGTGAACCCGTAAACTTGACAATTAACATGACACACCGACAATCTCTCGTTCACTTTTCCATTTAGTGTTCGCTGGTTTTATTTGTCAAAATGTCATCCGCTCCATTGAATTCGGACTCGTCGAACATGATTTTCGATTGGGATAACCCAGATAATCCCTTAGCTCCGCTTAGCAACTCGCAGCGAAATTGCATTCTAGATCTAGGCCAGGAAATCAAGGACCGCGGCTTTTTCCCTCAGGTTAGTATAAAGCATGTAAATAAAACTGTTACAATTATCTCATTATACAAAAAGTCACCTTTTTTGCCTCAGCTAACTCGGCAAGAACCCGTTCGAGAATCGGAGGATCCCGCTGCTCGAAACATCAATAACGTCCGCGAGGTAAGGAGCTTTTGTAGTCGAAGTTTGTTATGAAGTGTTAGCTGTTACTCTGTCTGCTGAACGTGCTATATGTTTGAAGTCTATTGTATCCTCAGCAGAACCTTGAATTTGTTTTGTAGCTTTGTATAGCTGCTATCTTTAGCTCTCTGTCAATGGGGAAGACGCCTATTTTATATTTTCGTTCCTAATGGCCTGAATTCTGCTATTTGGTGTCAGCTGAAGACGGAATGACCAATTTTTCATGAAAATTGTGAGTTTCCGCGGAGAAAATCGCTAATGAAAACCGATGATTTTGAACGAAAAATGAATACTTACTTCTTTTCCTTCTCGTCGCATTTCTTGATGTCCGGGGGTTGTGGGGCCAGCTAATAAAGAATTGGAGAATGAGTCGCCTGGTTTTTCTCCACCTCACAACCCCCGAAAAATGAATAGTTATTACGTCATAACTTGTCCGTTGAACGTGAATATCGATACTAGCGCTTGTATTTTCGGAGAATAAACTTACATTGGGAGCAATGATTTGAGGTTGCTGTGAGAATACCAAACCCCCTCCACAGCAATTTCGGGCGGTACTAACTCGACGATTAAATAAAACATAACAAGTAGCAGTGAAGTTAGCGTCACTTACTTGATTTAACATGACCCCAGTCTTGAGGACCATCTTGTTGTTGTTGTCTGTCTTTCTGCCGACTGCAGAGCGCTCTAGGAAGTTACTTCAATCGGTTGGAGTTACATCTCCGGGTTTATTCAAACCGCTGATTTTCCTTAGCGATTTTCTCCGTGGAAACTCACAATTTTCATAAAAAATTGGCCATTCCCTCTTCGGCTGAAACCAAATAGCAGAATTCAGGCCATTAGGAACGAAAATAAAAAACAGGCGTCTTCCCCATTCGGCAAATAATTCAATATTCATTTTTCCAGTTCATGGAATGGTACGCCGAAAAAGAGGATAAATGGTGCGAACGAGGGGACGCTCCGTATAAAAATTATCTCCACCATTTGAACAATCAGAAGGACGAGTGCGATGCGATTCTAATTCAAGTGAGCCATTTCTCACCTTAGGCTTTGTTTACACAGCAGTACGACCAGTTTTGATCAAATATGATTTTCCTACTCGATTCCTTTGCTTCAGGTTGACAACTGTCTGAAGCATTTGAAGGATCTCACCGTCGAGTATCAGTCAGTGTCGTATAAAACGAACGCGTTACACCAAGCGAGTGAAGAACTTCTCGCCGATCAAGTGAGATTTTTATTCTGAACAACCTCGAAGAAAATTCATTGTAATTTTTATGCAGGGCGAAAGGAAATTTTACTCATTTCAAAACCTCAAAGAAAAAAAAAAAACCCCGAGTGGTGTGCATAGATTGCGCAGTACTTCCATGTTTGAGTCGATAACAGGAATTACCAATTGTAAAATCAAGAACCTTGTACTAAGGGTGCAACATTATTTTTCTACAGCTGTAACTGGAATGGTAGGAGAATGCAAAAATAGAAATACGGACGAATCAGGTTAATGATGTGGAAGTGCAGTATGTGAGCCTAACATAACAATACAAGCCAAGTTTTGTAAAATGGGATAATTTTCTAGACAGCCAGCATTATAAGATATTGATTTTTCTGCGGTCTGTAAAAATCGTAACAGCGAATAAACAGTTGGAAGTGCGGTGTGTGATCCAGTCAATACAAATTAATTTTTGTGAAATGGAGTCATTTTTATAGCAAGGACTCTAATAGTGCACGCGAATGATCACGAATGAGATAACTGAAAATGCGAATTACGAGGAAGTACTGTGTGTGAATCCAATAATAAAAATCAAGTGATATTCAGCTGTCATATAGAAAAAATCTAAGTCCCTCCGTGACCAAACATATTCATTTTGGTGCGATGCTTAGGTAATTCCAACAACAGAGATGCATTACGAGTTGGGATAACGTGCATCATCGATTCTATGTATAAATTTGCTGCGATAGGTAAGGTGGTCTTCTGATTATTAGGCCTTATTTCCAATTTGATATCTACCTTTGCATGTCTCCAATCTCAACGGCGTGTGGAATTATTTTCATGGCACGTTTGCAAATTTTTATAGAATCAAACTATTGGCACTAATATTTTCATGATTTCCAGATAAAATTGATCACAGTCAGAGACGCGGTTAGCGATAGATTGCGACATTTCAAATCTCTCGATCGCTTTGTCCAGTCGTTGGACAACAACACGCTCAACGTGCATAGTTCAAACCTGGCCTCAGCTTTGGACGAATTGAACGAACATATCCAGTATCTCCAAGCGCACGTAAGTAGTAGAAATCATAAAACATGCAAGGAATTCAGACTGATCAAGGCTTAGCGATGAGAGGCGAAAAACCTCCAGCGATTGACGTTTGTCTTCGGCCGTTGAAAAACTTCTTACAGCGCTCATCTGTTTTCTATTCCAGCCCAAGTTCAAGGATAGCTTCAACTACTTATCGCGCTACCAGCAGTGTCAAAGGCGCCTGCTAGGGATGATGAGAGACGTAGTTGCATCTGGATTATCACTAGCGACGCTTCACGCTTCAGCCAACACGGCCAGTCATTACGCCAAATTTCAAGTCGCACGACACAACCTTCGTCCCATAATTGCCATGATGGAAGAGCGTACCTCGCATACTGATTTGTAAGCGTAATTTTCCGAAAAATAGCCAACATGGCGAAAAAATTTAAAGAATGATTAGAAATTGTTGCGATTTGGTATTTTTTCATTTAAAATTCGAATTCTGCGTTTAATTTCCTGTAAGGACGAGCATCTAAAACAGATAAACAGACCTGTGAGTGTTTTCTGTGAATTTTCAAAATGAAAAACCAAGAGCAGTGTATCCATTAAAATTGAAGAAACTTATAATTATGGGAAGATTGCCGTTATTTTGACCACAAGTTCGGATTCATCGTTAAATGTAGGACGTAAACGCATTAACGGTTGAGAAATTAACAGATACATTACATGGGGCAAATGTGGAATTTTCGTCCATCTTTTTGTATATGCACACCTTTGTAAACTTTTTGTTGAGGTTGTCTAGAGTAGAAGTTATGAATGTTGGAAAAATTAAAAAGTCGGAGTGCTTATTACTGCTAAAACTTTTTGCACGGCGCACAAAGGTTGGCCGGCCTTTTGCCGATTTTGCGACAATTTTCTCCATGGTAATTATTTTCCACACAGAGAACTACATCTATTATTGTCGTGGAAGCGAACCTAGCATAAAAATCCATGTTAACCCCTCCTTCGCACCTTTCCTGGTATTCAAGTTTTGATTCTCCTGAGGTAATGAATAATTTTCAGCTGATTAATTCACCCTGCGGTTGCTCAATCTCTCACCAGTACCAATCACTTCACATCGCTTTGAACGCTACCTCATTTTGCAGGTACGAGGTTATGTTGGCCGAGTGTCATGAAGCTTATGTTTCCGAGCGGCAAAACCTAATTGCACCCAGTGTTCTAAGTACGATTGAAAGTCTCGTCGGAGCTAACACGACGACCGGTGGGGTCGTTGATTTGTGCTCGTTGATGCGAGCCGCTTGCGCTTTCCTCATCCACGTGTCTCTCGACGAGCACAAACTTTACCAGCAGTTTTTCACTGTCCAAACGGAGACTTTTGAGTAAGTAATATCAGTTTGTTTGCCTCTGACTTTAATCTAGGTCTAGGAATGGTTCTTGCTCTGTGTAAATCCTCAATCTTTGATCTGTCACTTCAATCAGAAGCCTTGCGGCTATTTAGAGCCTATGTCCTCTATCGATTCAGAAACATTTGACACCTTTGAGCCTTTGTTCGAACGTTTAAATCAATGCCATTCTAGCAAATACTTGGAAACTTTGTGCGTGAGCCTTTATGACGTCACGCGGCCTTTGGTGATCCACATGAAGCATCTCGAATCCCTCGCCGAACTTTGTTCAATCCTAAGGCTGGAAATGCTGCAAGAACAAGTCAGCAACAATAGTGAGTTGTAAAAATAATTCCAGCTCTATCAAGAATGAATATCTGGCAATATTCAGGCATTCACCGTTTCAGTATTTAGGTATATTGGCTCCTGGGACTTATGACCTCTCCTTAGGGCTCTTCATAGTGAATTTATTTTCTAGAAGAGGCATTGAGCGCTTTTGGTGGCGTAGCCGAACAGCTGCTCCACGATGTTCAGGAAAGATTGGTCTTCAGAGCTCACATGTACCTTAGGACAGATGTGGCCGAATACAATCCTTCTCCTGGCGATTTGGCTTACCCTGAGAAATTGCATCTGATGCAGGTTATTTGGGAAATATTCCACCTCATTATCGCTGCTATTTTTCCTCTCTGGTGCCACGTTATTTTATTTTTATAAAAAAATTCACGCCATCGTTTTATTTCAGAGCATCGCACAATCAGTGCATGATCATGAGATGTCACTATTGACTCGCAGCGAGTCCCGAGCATCGCTGAATTCACTCGGCTCCGCCGCTTCTCAAGATGTTCTGAAAATAAATCCTCCTCTTCCCACGAGTAAGAAAATTTTCCGAATGGAGAGTACTGCTAAAGCTGGGCGAGAACTGACATTATCTATCCGCAGGTTCACCGGCCGATCTCCATGGGATGTGGTATCCTCCTGTGAGGCGAACTTTGCTCTGCCTCAGCCGTTTGTACAGATGCGTGGAAAGGCCTACCTTCCAAGGCATTTCGCAAGAGGCCCTTTCCCTTTGCATGCAAAGCGTTAAGCTCGCCGCGCAGAAAATCTCAGCGAACAAGGTATTCTTCAATTTCCTAAGATTTTAGTATGAAAACCGTTTAATCTGTCGTAGAGGGGTTGTGAGGGGGAGCAAAACCAGGCTACTTATTCTCCAGATCTTTAATGGCTGGCCGAGCACTTTCGCCCATTCGGGCATCTTCAGGGCGACGTGGATTTTTTCCTTTTTTGAAAAACAATCTAAAAAACTTTTGAATTTTGTATCTTTATTTCTGCGAAGCAGCTTCTCATTTTTCAAATCTTCATGAGATAATTACCCGGGTACATTACCTACATATACCAAAAAATGAAAATCTAGGATTCAATTGTGCAATGCATGAAACGGATTTTGCAACTATTTTCGGGTCAAATACCGAATTTTTCGGAACGAGCCATGAGCGTCGTTTTTACAGCTATTTTTAATGAATGTGTTTTACGTAAAAATATTTTTTTTTAGTTCACTAAAAACTGACATAATAAATTTTCGAAGCCTAGAGAACGCGATTCGGGCCAAAAAGTTATGAATTAAAATGTTAATAATTATAACATTATTAATTAATTTAATTTTTTTAAATAATCTAAATAATAATAATATTAAAAAATAATTATATAAATAATAATAGGTATAATTAATAAGTGATAAATAAATATTTTTAAATAAAATTATGATTAATGTAATCATTTCTTTCGTCCACGTCTGTTCCCCATTGTCCCATTTTATTTTGTTAGCCCTTCGTCTTATCAATGTGATTTTCCAGTCGCCCCTCGACGGAGAGATGTTCCAAATAAAACACCTCCTCATCCTCAGAGAACAAATCGCTCCTTTCCAAGTCGACTTCACAGTGAAAGAGATGGCGTTGGATTTCTCAAAGATGAAATCAGCAGGTGATTATTCGTCGTATTTATTTCCAAGGCTGCAAATAGCCGATTTTTAGTAATCTACTCCAATTTCAGCCGCTCAACTGTTGAACAAACGGACGAAACTTTTCTCATTGAGCTCCAACAATGCTCTTCTTGAGTTCCTTTTGGAAGGCTCGCCCGAGGTCAGGGAACAGTGGCTGGATTCGCGAAAAGATGTTGACCGAGCGTTGAAAGCGTCGTGCGAAGCTTTCATATTACATTCGACGAACCATTTGCTCCCGTCGTTTCTCGATTTATTGGAGAAAGTAGGTCATCTTTATAAATTCAGGTTATCTTTGAAAACTCTGGTTAAAAGATGTTTCGAATTTTATTTCGTATTGCATTTGTTCTGTTGCCGTTTCAAGGCGGAAAACTGGAAGTCGGAGGAGAGTTTGAAATCGCAACCATGGGCGGCCCCTGCTGCTCTGTCCAGTTTGGTACAGAATGCGCTGAAAAGCATCAAAGCGAGATTGCCCGGACTCCAGGCTACCATGCAGTTGTACCTTGCTAACCGTGACACAGAGTTCATCCTCTATCGACCCATACGAGTGAGATAATTTGATGATCGATGCAAAATTTAGCCTACAAATCGACCGGTAAAGTCCCATGACTCCTATTTTACCGATAAAGGATTGAAACAAGGATGCATCTCAGCTCCTTAATTGTTTCTCGCCATAATGGGGCGCGGTGAAGCCCAGGTTTGCTTCGAGAGTCGATCATATTGATAATGAGCGTGATTTTAGTCAACTGATGATTAAGTGTCATTATTTTTTAATCTAACTGCAAATGTTTACTAACTTGGTAAAGATTCGCTTCAGAAATGTCCAAATCCGTCGTATTTCATCCTTTTTCACCATCCTGTACCAATAAATGATTTTTTTCTTCATTTTTTGCATTTATAGAACAATGTGGTTGGGTGCTTTACGAGGCTGCACCAAATTCTGGTTTCGTCCGGCTACTCGGCTGACGCTCAAACGCAAATCGGCTGCCCGACTGCTGAACAAGCCTATGTCCTCGTCTCGTCCGTTTCGTTGCTCCAGCAGCACGCCTTGGCTCAGCAGCATCAGAGGAAAATTTCGACGAGCAGCCAGCATTTGACTGCTGAAAGGAAAATTCAACCGGCAGCTTCTCAAGAGTTCGAATCGGAGAAAAACAACTTGGGAGCTTCTAGCGGTTCAGGTATTGTCGAATCGTATTTTCGAGCATGAATTGTTCTCTTTGCGAATTAAAAAAGCACGATATTGTCGAACAGGTGAAAATTCTGCCCCCGAGTTACCTTCAAAGAGCGACATTGCCTCAAACCCCAGCGTATCGGGAGCAGCTGAGGAATCTCAGGAATGCGTTGCTCAAATTGAACAGCAGAGTGACAAAATCTCTGATGATCTGGACTCGAAGGAAATTCCAGGATAAAATATTTCCTTTTCCATTTACGCTCCATTGTAATCACATTTCTTGTTTCACCACGTTTATATCGCGATGCTATTTTATAATAAATTATCATTCAACGCGATTCTGATCGACTCATTCCTCAGATCACAAAAAGATTTCTGCTTTGGAAATAATTGAAAAATTATCCTGCAGTTTTATTGTGTAAGCTTGGTATTACGAGCTTGGTCGTATCAACGTAACAACTGTGAGTTGAGCAAGCCAGCGTTTCTATTTGGTGGGGACTTTTGAGCGAAACACTCTTCGTGAGAGCTATTCAAAGCCAAAGAATTCTTACGAGGAAGAATATTCATCAAAACTGTATTCATTTTTGGTATACTGCCATTTTATCATCCAATATCAAATGTATGCACTGTATCCACTATAAATGTATTTAACTTAATTGTGTTGAAAATTAAATTATTTAAATTGTATTAAAAGTTCATCAATATATATTTTAATTAAAATCTATTGATTTTGATTTTATTAAGAATCTATTGATTTAGATTTTATTTGAAAACAATTAATTTCGATTTCATTTCAAATAAATTAATTTCGTATACATTAATTAAAAATCCAAGTTAATAAATTTTTAATAAATAAAAGGTTTGTCGATCTATTTCTCAAGAAATTAATTTACAATTAAAACATAACTGGATTAATATCAATTTTATTAGAAATCATCTATTGATGTAGATTCTATTGAAAATCAATTTATTTAAATTTTATCAAAAATTACATCAATTTATTGTCAATTAATTAGAATTGATTAAAAATCATTTGAATTATTTGGTCAAAAACCGATTGATTTTGATTTTGTTAGAAATCAATTTATTCAGATTTTGTAAGAAATCAATTTAATCAGGCTTTGTAAAAAAATCAATTTATTTAGATTTTGTAAGATTTGATTTATTTAGATTTTGGAAGAAAACAGTTTTTTTAGAATATATTTTTTTTTAAATTGATAGATTTAGATTTTATTAAAAATCGAATGATATAGATTTTGTTAAAAACCGAATGATATAGATTTTATTAAAAATCTAATGATTCAGATTTTATTTAAAAAAAAAAATTGATTGAGATTTATTTGAAAAATGCTAATCTAGATTAAAAGAAAGATTTTATTTGGATTATATTAGTTGAGATTTTAGTAAAATTGACCTACTCACTTTGACTGATGTTTCTCTCCGAGCAATATTATTTATTCGATGATGCAGTAGAGTTTTATTTTTCGCAGTTAGGGCATAATTAAATTTAATATATTTAAATAATTAATTTTAAATTAATGGGAAATAATCGTTGAAAATAAGGGATACATTTCTGAGCCGACAGAAAAAAAATTGCTGACACAAATAAAAGACCAGGAAGCGATTTCAAGGAAAATAATTTATTACAATCACTTTATTATACAGTCCACTGAAGAAACTATTATCTAACTATAAATTACATAAATCTAACTAAGGAACGGTTTGCACTGATTACGTAACAAATAAATATACAGGTAGGCCGAACAAACTTTGAATTCGTCAACGGAAAAGATTTTTTCTTCCACTTATTATAAAATAAAGCCACATTCTGTTTTTAATTCTCAATCAATACTGCGATAAATAGATAAAAGCCAAGTATTCAAATTCACATTGTTCTCCAATTGAGTGGAAAACGCGACATAAAATTGATTTCTCAAGCAGAATACGAATCACGATGACAAAAAATGATTCATTTGATGGTAAATTTTTTTTTCAATTGTTAAACATTTATATAGATTGTAAACATTGTCAGCTGAGGGAAATTCGAGGTTATCATAATGCTCAACGTTTAATGCCTCCTTCGTCCGTTGTTTTCGTTTCGGTTCCGTCCTCTCGTCACCACTCTGGGAAGACGGCCTCCTGGGATTTTACCGCCTCCGCGAACAGCTAGAACAAAAAGAATGCAAGGTGCGATAAACTTACATTCGAAGGCCAAGTTCCAATTGAATCATCTTAAACAATAAAAAATGTATTTAAAAAAAATGTATTTAGGTAAAAAAAATGTAAATTTTTTAGTAAGTAAATATTTTGGTGATTTTTTTCGATTAATCTACTTTTTATTCATTTCGGCGATGATTTATCTATTTTAAACTAGCTTCGTCAAATTATTAGATCAGTTTTTTTTTTTTTTTTTTTTTCATTTTTCCCTCAACCTTAATTTTTTTCCTTTTACATATTTTTTATTCGTTATGGCGTACTATTTTAATGATGAAGTTTTCCATATTTTTTTTTTATTTTTGTTTTGTTTTTGAATAACATTATTACCTACGTTGTTTAAAAAGGTGTGCTCTCTGTTGCCCTTCACCTTCCATACACCTTTCGTTAATTCCTATTAGCATTTTATTTTTAGAGGAAAGTGCCCTAAACCAGACTCGTCCCCTTAAACTGGACCTGTGGTCTTTTGACACAGCTTTTTCCTGAACTCCATCCTGACCAACTGTTAACAGTAGTTTAGGCATCTACCACTAATTAGAGGAAGGCACATATCGTCCACTTGGTCAGTTGCCTAGTTCACCATTACATGCTTCGATAGTGAAAAAAGTTTTTAAGCAGTGCTACAACAGTTTTCGTTATTTTTCCTAGATATTTTCAGGTAAGCTCTAATATTTCTATTATTCTTAAATGGCAAGGTTTAAGCTTATTGTTTATCATCAAACGGTTTCATCGAGATATTTGGTTAAAAATTAATCCGGTTAATTAACGGCTTAAGTTTTCAAATTCTGAATCTGTGCTCACGCATATTCTTTTGAAATATGTCGTTTCAGATATCAAAAGGATAATTTGACTGTAATGGTTAAATTGTAATTATATTTGAAACTAGAATGAGTATATTCTTGGATTAAATACCAATTTTATTTTTATTTTTAATTTTTTTAATAATAAATTGTTATTCTAGTTATTTGGACAAAGGGCCCGGTTTTGGAAACTGTATTACTAATTGAGAAAGTGCAAGTTGTAATAAAATAATTTTTTTCTACTAATTTTGAATTAGATTTTCTTAAAGTAATATAGTCAAATGATGCTCAACATTAAAAAGTAAATAATGGATGTTTTCAAAACATAATTGGTTACCTTTTTTTTATTTTTAAATAAAAAAAAAAAAAGAAAAAAAGGTGTCCGGTTTTGGGCACTCTCCTCTAATAATTCGTTTCGACTCTCGATAAAAATGTTTCCAACTTGAGTAAAATCGGGTCGTGCATTGAATAAATTCCGAAGCTTCGTAATGAATTTTATTTTAAAACAATTAGGAAATAAATATGCCAAATGTTTTAGGTATCTATGATTTTATACACCTCTTACACATGACATCTATATATTGAATATATTATACACCGATTATCCTCTTGACAAAATCGACTTGACAAATTTGAACATCGAAAGCCGCAGGTTGAAGTTGCCGATTGGGATGGGAAATTCTCGTGCTTGGATCGAAGTGAGAGGCTTTCGAAGGGAAGGATCTTCCGGGAAACGGACGTACATACGAAAATAAATTCTAATTCAATGCCGTTCACAGCAACATATTGTCACAATAGGTAGATTTCATCGGTTTTTTTTTCTCGGTTTTCTGCGAAATTTGGCCGGTTGTACAAGGAATCGGTCGAATAGCAATTAACGTAATTTATTGTCGCGTTCCAATCAACAAAGCGAAAATGCAATTTCGGCGTAAGCTCTCGCTAATTTCAAGCCGTTTCGAAATGCGAAAAAATTCTTGAGCTAGATTTGGTCCTGGGTTGTTTCGTTTTATTTCCGCGCCGAATTTCACAATCCGGGGTTTTTCTATTTCCGCGCTTTGAAAGGGGAAGATTTTCATTCGTTTCCCGTCATCTACCCGAATTAGACTGAATTGGGCGAAAGATCGGCTTTAAGATAAATTCGTAAAGACTAGATACATTGATGGAGAAGGGGTTGGAAAACTGCACCTAGATTAGGAATTCGATATGCGTTTTGAAACTAGCGGTCGTTTTGGAAGCGGGTTTTTTTCTCCTGTAGCTGTTCGAAAGGTGAACCGGCATCGCCGAAACTTGGAAAAAGACAAAGACTTGACACTGACGAAAAAATTTGCGAAATCCTCCGCTCGCTTCCCATCGACTGAATTCGGCTCGGGGAAGTGTTTACACCTCATATTTCGCTTCAGTTTTATTTATTTCAAATATATAATTATGTATTCTCTTCAAAGAAAATGTCTTTTTTTTTCTTTTCTTTTCTTCTTTTTTTTTGGGCCGTTTTAATCTCTAACCCTAAATATTTTTTTCACAATTTTTCTGCTTTCTCTTTAATTTATAGTTTTTCTCATATTTTCCCACGATTCAGAAGGTTAATGTCTCCTTCTGCCGCTGTTCTCGTGACGGTTCCTGGAACGCGAGCCAACTTTGGGCAAACGTCCTCCCGGCATCTTCCCGCCTCCTCGGACTCCTGCGAAAACAGAAAAGGACCAAAACTCGGTTAGTTGGTTCGAATCGAGGGGCGGGAAAAAATTGCGACGCGAATGAGTCGCTCGAAATTACGGGGAAATTTAGCGAGAAAATCGGACAAGCCGGAAATTTAAATTTTGAAGGAGCGAGTTTAAAGTTTCGGCCAGTTATTTTTATTTTTATTTTATTTTTTATTTTTTTTATTTTATTTTATTTTATTTTTTTTTTTCGAGCTCGGCGTCGAAAATTTAATAGCAGGATTTATTGAGGCGGCGGGAATATCCGCAGGCGTTGTCACGTAACTGCGCAATATTAGTAACGGTTATTTACAAAATATTTTCACATAATATAAAATATTGTCTAGGTGCCTTGTATTTTATTGAGTACGCTGAAAAAAATCTTAAATATATGAAGTGTTTTAAAACTTTCTTGATTTTTCCCTGTTATAAATTAATTGTTTATCCCAAAATGAATAGAGACGTGAACCGAATTCGACAGTCTTTGTATTTTCAAGTTTAATATCTGAATTAATTTATGAGCATTATTACATCTACTGGGCAAGAAAAAAGAGAAAAAATACAAAAAAAAAATTAAATAGAAATAGTGGAGAGAAAATTCCTCGCCAAGTTCAAAGGAATTAGCAAACAACAAATTCAGGCTCGGGGAGAAAAAAATAAAAGATGAAAATCGAAAAGTAAAATAATGAAATGCGACCAAATAAAATAACATTAAAAATAAATAGAAAAAAATAACATTAGAAAAAATTAAAACAAATATAAAACTAAATTTGAAAAAATAAAGGTACCTACATAAATTGAGAAAAATAAATTAAAATACGTACAAATAAATTAATCAAATAAAATTCGTTTCCTAATACGCCTTGCTTTTACATGTGCGTGATTTTTTTTTTCAAAATTCAACTCAAATTGAAGTCATGTGTGAAAAACATTAGCACAAGCAATTATAGTACCCATCAACGAATAGGAAAAAAGCTCAACTAGTTCTAGAAGAGTTGAAACGGATCGAAAAAATTCAGATGGCGCTACTGAAGAAATTCGTAATTGGGGATTCTATAGTCTACTCAAGAAAAATCGTCTGTGCGTGTAATGAATTGCGTAAAGGTTAAGCCGCTTGAGAAAAAATGCCCCTCGAATATAATTTAGCTAAAGAGCGAGAGAATCAGAATTCAGAGAAGAGAATCGGAATTCCATGTCAGAATTTTATCACAGTCTAAGTTTACTTTCAAACCGCAGGGAAAAATCATTTTTGCCCGGAAATGCAACACGAATCAGTTTCCACGCCGAATAAAAAAATACGCAAAAATTTTAATAAGGTAGAGAATGATGTAAAAATCTACCAGTCATCGTAAATCAACGTAAATTCGACTCGAGATTTTCGACTGGTTAATTTTTTCAAATCACTCTGCAGCCACGGAGGATTTTACGAAAAACGTTTTTTTTTCCTGTTGAAGGAAATCCGGGTCAAATTTAATCAACGTTGTAGTCGAGCGTAGTTTTCAGCCGCCGTTTACACGCTCCGTTGTAAGACGGAGAACGTCGCGGAAATTCAAGGAAGTCGGGCGAAGAATTTTAATCACCGCTGGACGACTTTCGAGCTCTCCGAGTGAGGAGGCCGAGCAAACTTAGCTCCCGTTTCAATTAATGCTCGAATTTCGAGTTTAAGAAGTTCAAAGGAATGTCGGAGGAATCCAGGCGAATCACCTCGGGGGAAATAGTCTCGACTGTGAACAGCCCGGGGTGAAATTGAAATTTTCCCTGCTCGATCGTTTGTAAAAGCGCGTTTGTCAGACGTGAAGAGAAACGGGTGGGAACAGAAATAAAAACTAGGTACGGTTATTCATTTGAATATTGGCACGTTGTAATTTTATTTTCAACTGATGAATAGTTATTGTATAATGTCGAGAAAAAGGTCAATAACAATGAATTCGTTCGTATAGTTTTTTGAAATATAATTTTTATTTTTTAAACTGTTTGTATTGGAACGAGACATAGAAATTTTTGGACTAGAACATTATTATAATTTTATCATTATTATTTTGTATAATGATATCATCATCATTTAATCATTATTATTTTATCAATATCATTTTGTATAATGTCGAGAAAAAGGTCAATAACAATGAATTTGTTCGTACCTATAGTTTTTCGAAATAGAATTTATTTATTTTTTTAAATATACAATTTATTTTTTAAACTGTTCGTATAGGAACGAGACATAGAAATTTTTGGACTAGGACATTATTATAATGTTATTATTATTATTATTTTGTATAATGATATCATCATCATTTTATCATTATTATTTTATCATTATCATTTTGAATAATGTCGAGAAAAAGGTCAATAACAATAAATTTGTTCGTATAGTTTTTTGAAATATAATTAATTTATTTTTTGAAATACAATTGATTTTTTAAACTGTTTGTATAGGAACGAGACATAGAAATTTTTGGACTAGGACATTATTATAATTTTATTATTATTTTGTATAATGATATCATCATCATTTAATCATTATTATTTTATCATCATCATTTTGTATAATGTCGAGAAAAGGTCAATAACAATGAATTTGTTCGTATAGTTTTTTGAAATATAATTGTATTTATTTTTTGAAATATAATTTTTATTTTTTAAACTGTTTGTATAGGAACGAAACATAGACATTTTTGGACTAGGACATTATTATAATTTTATCATTATTATTTTTTTATTTATTTATTTTTTTTCTGTGTGAAGAGACAAGATTTATTTTTTTTTAGTGGCGAGACGTTTTAGCACTCGAATTGAATGTATTTAAATCGAATAGGGGGCCAACGCGTTGAAAACACGTGCATTGGACAGAAGCTTGATCTTAAGGGTGAATGAACTGTAAACGTTAAAGGGGTTCGTAAGTGGTGTTCGTGAACTGTCCTGTTTCTCCTGTCAACGTCACGAAGTTGGAAAGAGGGTTGATAAGAACTCTAACGGGAAAGGTAGCGGTCAATAGATCCGAGAAGTTGGCGCAAGAAATAATTTTAAAAGTGAACAATTTCTTCGGAAAATTCGCTCAAAGCCATCTGAAAAGAGCGGAATTTCGTAAATGTTCGACTTCTATCACGTGGCCGATTTGGGCGCGTTAGCTTCGCCAAGTCTAGCGGAAAATCTCTCGAAATTTCCCCTCGGAGCTGGCGAATGTTAATTGAAAACCCTGCCAAGCGATCAAAAACTGCAGCGATTTCAGTTCCGCTGAAGCTTCGGAGACGGTGGAAAATGGCGAATTCTCGGCCGGCGTTTATTGGGAATTCCTCCGCGGAATACAGGAATTCCCCGATAAACGGCGAGAATATCGATAGTCTTTAAAATTCAAGGTTTTTCAATCGCTGTTCACCATTGTGTTTGCAGATTGGGGGATAACAATGAGTGAATATATTTTGGAAGGAACTCAAGGGAATTATTGAGTCCCAAGAGCAAAAAATGCTTCCACATCCCCGTTTGGAAAACGAGCTATTAAAAAGCAACTGATCGGTGGCGCAAATTATCAAAGGTATGGTTTTGTTTAAGTGGCTCCTAGTGCGAGAAATGGCGACGCCACTCACAGCGCTACTGGTGGCAGAGTTGTAACTTTCAGAGCCATCTTGGAATACGAGTCAGCACCGCTCCATTATGCAGTGTTGTTCATTACAAAGGGTTGAACTTGAAATCAATCCAGTTAACTATTCAGTCCCTTTTCAGTAGCTCGTGCGTCATCAGGCAAATTTGTGATTAGAAGTCGGTCGTCAGCGATATATTCGCAACCCTCGTGGAATAAGGGATCAACTAGAAAACGCTGATTTCTAAGAAATCGCATTCCGAGTATTGCTCTTTCACAAATCTCCATGCCAACACATTGAATGGTAGTGATTATGGCAAAAATGGTTTCTAAAATTGATGATCCATCAACTCAAGGACAGATTTTTTCAACCAGCGTGAAGGGAAAGGAGAGGAGATTTTTCCGTATTTCCACCGTTTTCGGGGTTTTCCTCTTCGTCAATGGACGATATTTGTACAGTTAGAAGTTTTTGGTGAAACAAGGGAACATGTCAGAATGAGTTCAAGAGCGCCCCCAGAAAAGAGGTACAACTCAAAAATTCTCCACGACGATAGTTTGCGTCCAGTGCCTTGTTGAGAAGAGCCTGTCTTCAATGGACGAAAAGTACTTCTCCGATTAGTGGAATGAAGACACAACCGGTCTCTCATGGAAAAAGATTCAATTAGCCTCGTTTTAACTTTGAAGGACAGAATATAGCACTCCAGCTACCGGACAAAGATGCGATCTCATAAATCGAATTTTTTTAGTTATGCCCTCAATTCACAGCAGGTGTGAATAGTGAAAAAATACTGATCAAGTCTTGATTCCCATTTAGACCAGATTTCAGGCTATGATGGCAGGTGGCTTCGAGCGTAGCAGCCTAACCTATCCAGAAGTAAGACTTGTGAAGTCTAAGATAATTCTCCCATACCCTTGAACCCGAAACGAATGCACAAGATTGTCCTCCAAGAACAAAAGCTCCTACTTACCAATATATAGGTTCCATGTCCCTATATTTTGTGCCAACAGACCACAACTCCCTCACATTGGCATTAAAGCAAGCAATGAAGTACGTAGTGTTATGTGTGTGAAACAGGTTATATCAGCCCTTATCTACAACTGATGTATGGTTCAAACTACTGATTAATAGTGCAGTTTCTTCTGCCGTTGTCCACTACCAATTACGAACCCTTTGTAAGACAACAAACACAACAGTTGAAGGAATCCGAACTAAAGGAAAGTATAGGAAAATGATACAAGTCGTTCCAAAGAGAGATTCGACTTTGAAGGAATTTTGAAGGACTGTCTACAAGATCCGATGCAAGCAAATTTGACTACCGGAATCTGGCGACTCTGTTGTAGTCTTGGTGATTGAGGTGAACCGCCGGAAGCCACCCGCTTCTGGCTAGCGACCCTGCAAACCGATACCTTAATCAAGCAATCATTCAACCACCAGCTGTCCAGAGACTCATCCCGCTTGGCGGTCCAGTGGAAACTGAAATTTCCTGAATTCTTACTGGGCATGTAATGCTGATCATGAAATGTGATAATTCACAGTGGTTACCAGGCTGCCGCTTTTTAAGCATCAAACTTCGGTATGCTTGTAGATCAAACAATTCACCACGATATTTTGTAGCTGATTGTTTGATGATATCTAACCTTTCCTCATCTCTTGTCACCATTTCTTACTCTTCTTCGGTTGACCTCTAGACCCCAGAATTACTTCTGATCAGATATTGATGCACATCAGTATGACCAAAGGTGGAAAATGACAATAGATTTTGGCAAGAGGTCAACTAAAGTTGTACATGAGGCACATAATTATTTGAAACAGAGTCGTCTTGAGAATAGGAACAGGCGTTGCTGCTGCATGACAATAATTCCAGTTGAATTGATACCAATGGGCAGATGTCATGTTCTTTAATTGCCACTGAGTCCAGGCAATCCAGAACTCAGAAGCTTGGAGCTTGTATTCTTGCCTGTAGACTCTTTTTAAAACATTTTCTCAAAACTCCTGCATTTTCCTTGAGTCACAATGTCACTTGAGTTCATGCCCTGAACTAGGAATGAAAGGGCTCTTTAAGTGTCAAAATTGATGTAAGGATCTGGCTGCGATAATGCAAGGATCTGGCTGCAATAATGCAAGGATGGTGGCTCAGCAAAAAAATATTCCAGAATACATAGACAGATTAGGGAAACATTGGCTCTCCCTTGACCCGCCATAAATGATTCTATAGCCCAAGTTACCACCATTTGTTTGATATGCCCAGACCTGGAGATTATGACCAGCCATCCAGAATTATCAGAATTCATTTTTTGTGGACCTTGAAGAAACCTACAGAATGCTTGAATTAAAAAATCTCTCAGTCAACATTCTTCTGAACCCAACAGTCTAACTGCATAACCAGCATCGTATTCTCAGTAAGCTCAAGAAATTGCGGTTTCAAAGTTGATCAAACTCATCCCAGGAATCAAACTGAGCCCCACCTCCTTGAATTTCACATTTAATTTTACTCTAGGGGAAACAGAATGAATCCACTCACCAAAGTATCTCTTATCCATTTCGGGAGCTGAGGCTTCTCTTTTGGATCTGGAATGGTCATCTTCACCGTGATCGTCCTTAATCTGTGACACTTGGCGCTTCCCATCTTCCACAGCGGGCCCTTTCAGTTCCACTTCATCGTTCTCAGTAAACCTTGCTTGCCTAGAAATTTTTTTTTTGGATGATTATGCCAAGCTCATTGCTTGATGAACTGTGAGACGTGCAATAGTAAAGTTTTCTCGAGATTTCTAAAGAAGAATGCCACTGTTGGAGCATGCAACTGACCACGTTTGGCAGCTGTCGATTGACCCAGTCGCAGACGAGGGAACCAAGCGAACTACCGAACGTTTGTGAATTCAAGGATTTATCGAGACTTTCTGGGGAGAAGTCCCCTCGTAAAGATATTTTCGAACTTGGTCAAGCTCTAAAAGCTACCAAATGCAAACAGGTCGACCTTGCAGGGTGGTTTCCCTGAGCGTATACAACCGAATCCCCCCGAGGAAGTCTCGATTATTCTCTGAATCATAAACGTTTGGTGGTTCGTTGGTTCCCACGTGTGGGACTGCTAATCGACATCTGCCAAACGTGGTAAGTTGCATCATCCACAGGATTAACTACTCATTGTGGAATAGTTCCTCTTACCTGTTGTCGGTGACTTCGTTTGTTTCACGTTTGTTTATAACGAACGGAGAAAGACGATTCTTAGCCAAAGAGCCGAGATTTCTCTTGTCGCTGTTGAGGAACGGGATTCCATGGTTGGCCACGAAGGCGCCGATGTGTCGTTTGCCTGGACAGAAAATATGCTTTATTCTGGAAGAGTTGAGAAAAAAACAGTTCTGAGTTGAAAATTCCAAGTTAAATTACCTTCACCAAGGGGTTCACTTCGGTCCCGAACGATAGAGGGGAGGTTTCGTTTTTCCTCGTCCATATCCTCCTCGAAGGAATCCTTCTTTGAGCGGTCCCTGACTATCGAAGCAATGTTGCGTTTGCCGTTCTGAGGCAGTTGAAAACCGCGCGCCAACGAGGCGACGTTTCTCTTTTCGCCGATACCGTACACCTTGATAAAGAATAATGCGAAGAAATGAGAATGTACGTAAAACCTCAGGGAATACGTTTATACGTTTTATACACCTTTAGCCATTTTACTCGGTTTGAAGCTGATTGTTTGATCCTGTCTGTAAATTAATCTACGGCAGCTTAGTCGACTGAATTAACTTCAACGTGTCCTCTCAGGCTGTTGTTGTTTCAAGCAACTAATTTGCACGCCTGCAGCATTTCGCCTCTCTCATTTTTTTACTGTCCAGTCAAAGGAAAAGAGCGAATGGTCATTCTACATTATTTACATGACTCAAAGCTCTCACCCCAAAGTGTGAAAATGAATTCAAATTCTTTCTGACTATCGGAATTTTGAGGAAAATTAGCAGACAGAAGCGATTGGCGGTAGTTTTTTCTGTATAACCTCATTCCTCTAACCCATTCCAAAAACCATCATCAATCAACATTATTCGTCCATTCCTGCCCACACTTACTTCGCTCATCAGCTGTTCTAGGTCGTCGTCGCCGATCCTCTTCTGGAAATAGCCGTTCCTCGCGATCGAAGATATTCCTCTCTTGTCGTCGTTCATTTCATCGTCAAAATCGTCTTCGTCTAGTACCTGATGTGAGAAAGAACGAGAAATCATCAGAACCCTCAAAACTCCTATATTTTTGGTAATCTTTGGAAATCGGTGGCAGTTGAGAGCAAAAAGTGGTTGTGGCCCATGCAAGTCAAGTCATCTAGCATACACCGACAGCTCAAGAGCGCTTGGCATTATCAGTCCATGTTCAGAGGATGCTCCAGTCTTTGTCAAGAGTTTGGTTATCAGTTTGGTCACCACCGATCACGGTCATAGTGATCAAGAGCAATCGTGTCCAAACCAGATGAGGTCAGTCATTGCAAGTCATCGTGAAGAGTAGTTTCCATTCCCATTTT
Organism: Tupiocoris notatus; assembly: GCA_037159825.1. Taxonomy (NCBI): domain Eukaryota; kingdom Metazoa; phylum Arthropoda; class Insecta; order Hemiptera; family Miridae; genus Tupiocoris; species Tupiocoris notatus. Next base: position 610,195 of record JASJUZ010000007.1, on the reverse strand, counting down.
GTACTGGGTTGGTGAGGGGGAGAAGAACCAGGCGACATGTTTTCCGATTTTTTATTTACAGGCCGAGCACTTTCGCCCATCGGGCATCCTCAGGGCGATGTGGAACCATAGGTTACCACAGCCCCATTTTGAGCAACGGTTTCCACCAGATGTCATCAAGAATGAGAATTGCAAGTTATGATCAAGGGCTAGTAAAAAAAAATACTGTTTGCCACCAGTTCAGAGTTTTCTCATAGAGCGCTGACTACCGTTACATCTCTTGAACTCATCATAGGCTTTATAAAATAAGAATTACCCGTTTTGGGAGGGCGCCAGTTCTTGCGAGCACTGCCATAGACGATCTTTTCTCGCCTGAAATTTCCTCATCGTCGTCAAACTGGTGGAACGGAGGTTGCGGAGGTTGAGGTGCCAGAATATCGTCGCGAAGCGATTCGCTCATCCTGGATCTGCGCATTTCTTCAGCCGCCAAATCACTCACAAGGCCTTCAAAGTCTTCACGTTTCCCTTCTTGGTCGCGAGCGGCTCTTAGCTCGCCGGCTCTTGCCAACGATCCCAGATACCTGCAAGATGAATTTGAAACTTTTATAACTGCTGATATTCCAGAGCATTCAAGGGTGGACTGCAGTATGCCAAACTTGTTTTGGGAATTTGAGCCTAGAAGAATGCGGCACCTCAAATGCTAAGCCCTAAATCTCAAAGCCTTAAACTCTCCCCAGGGAACTAGCATCAACTAATCACTGAAAAAAATTCTTTTTTGTCAGCTCTGCATTCTGAAGCTCCGGTTTTTAGGGGATTTTGCTTGTAAAGTGTGGATCTTCAAATTCAACACTGCATTTTTAGAAAGAGCTTAGATGTTTCACCGCTTCTGAACGCTAGCGTCAAAATACAAAGACGTGCGTTGGCTGTGCGGTTTCTCGTTGCGGGAAAACCGGATCTCGTACTCGAGATGCGCGGATTTCAATTGGACGATTCACACTAGAAGTGAAAGAGTTCCAGAACAAGAGCTGTTTCGGGTCAAGTTAGCCTCGTTTTGACGGGTTAGGTAAATTTAAATAACGGCAGTTTAACAACTATGCGCTCCTCGAATGAATGGACAAAAGTAAGCAGCTGATGAAACTTCTCGTACGTGCCCAATGAGCCCTGAAAATTTTTGCTTTCTGTGCGAACGCACCCATATCCAAATTTGCTTTTCGATTCTAGATCTATCTCCCTGTTCTGGCGCCATGTATCTCCTCGTATAAAATATTATAATATTTCGGCTTCTCGTTATGTATTCAATCGACTACCTACTAAACGCCCTAATGGAAGCAATCTTAGCAGGAGTCCCTTAGAATCTAGTTGTGAATAATTCATAGATCGGAATTAACATTGGCTCGCCGATTGGACCCAATCAACCGAACCAATTAACGCATTAATACCAATATTGGTTCACATGCAATGTATATCCTTATTATTCGGTTACATATCCTGAATTTCGAAAACTAAATAAAATTTGCGTTTCAAAATAATAAAAGCAAAATTTTATAACAGCATATTTATTTTTTAAATAAATATCAGCTTTCTTCGAGATAATTCCATCGTATCAATAGCTGGAAAAATCTTTCGTTTAATCCTATAGCTATTCAATTTCCTTTAAAACGCCCGATTAACTTTCTTCAGATGCCTTCAACGACAATTCTGCATGTGTAGAAGTTTTTCTCAAGTGTCTCCGGGAAAAACGTTCCGCTCGGCGAATTCAGAAAATTGAGTTTCCCGCAGGAAGTGATGGCGCAATATTAAAAAAGCGCAATATACTTTGATATTCAACGCGGCGAAAACATTATTGAAATGGGTCGTCTAGAAGCTCGATATGTTTAAGAGGAAGGTTCTCCCCTCGATTGCGACCTCGTCCTATCCTTGTGCGAGCATTCACAGCTGCCATTCAAGGGAGGAGCAATTCCCTCGACAAAACCGCCACCTTGAGGTCGTAATACACACGTTCAACGACATTTCCTGGCCAGGTTCACTTGTACTTCAAAGACGTCATTGTATTCGAGAAAATTGCATTCCTTCCCAAAGCTGGGCTATCGCTTTTAGAACGATAATTGTCAAATTTATGTTGCGAGTGGCGAAAAATAGGAGTAAATGTAACGATAGCTTTAATAAATTATAATTCGAGGAGAATTTCCACTTGTAATATAGCTCCCAAATATTTGTGAATGTTTCCACCAAATAAGAGATTGGTAACTATGAGGGAAAACTTATATCGTACTTTAGATTATTTTTTATTCTTATTGATCACCTGATTTGGAACGAGAAAAATTCGCCTAACAGCAATGAGGTTTGACAAGCATTCCAACGAGTATAGAACGATTTTTATAGCTAAAGAATATATCACAAGTTATACGATCATGGCAAATTTCTCCCAATCTCGTGTATTCTTCACAAAAGTTGCGATAGCAACTAAAACTATCAACTCCTGTGGTCTTAGCGTCCAAAAATCTATACGAATTGATACCAAAGACACCCTTGGCTAAGAAACCTTAGAAAATAGGATATTTTCCCATAAATAGCCATAAATCTTAAAGTGGCGATTCGGCTGAATAATTGAACTATTGTAAGGCCAAAAATGATTTTTAGTGAACATTTCAATATATAGCTGTTATAGTTTCCTCAGGCAAGAAATATGGCGATTTATGTCACTTTTTCCACTACGAAAATTTCTTCCAACAGGACCTCCGTTGCAAATTCGACTTTTCAGACGGTCACATTTACTATGTACACATGGGAATAAAATAATTAATTGTTCACCTCTTCGCATGTTGTTCTTCTTCAAGCCGCTCGGCGAGCTCGTCAAGCGAGCTTTTCTCCATGCGTTTTCCTTGGTATGGCAGCTGTCCCAGTCTTGCCAGGACGCTGACATGGCGTTTATCGATCGTATGTTCTCCTTCACCGTCGCCGATCGCCTGCAACAAAATTTTTCACTCATCAATAAATTGAAAAAATAAAAAAATAATAATAATAGACAAACCAGGCGACTCATTCTCCAATTCTCTATTAGCTGGCCGAGCACTTTCGCCCATTCGGGCATCCTCAGGGCGACGTGGAGCCATAGGGTCCACAGACAAGTCGGCTCAGTCACTAGGTTATTTATATTAAATCACATCTTGTCTGCCTGGTTTCCCTATGTCATAAGTTGGGGGGACAATAATTGAAGGAAAAGTTATCACCGATTCATTTAGAGGGTAATTTAAAAAAAAAATAAAATCTCTGTTAAAAACTGCCTGGTTTTTCTCCACCTCACAACGAGAAAAAAAAAATAATAATAGTTTTTACTATGTTTACATTTTGCTAATATTTCGCGTTATTATGGTCGTCCGAGCATTGTATTTGCTCGAGTGAGAGTAATGATCCTGCTGTTTAAAATAGCATGGAACGTATTGTGGTCTCTCCATGAATAATTTCAACCTTATCGAATCGTAACGTCAAATTGAAACCCCGCTGGCGAGATCATACAATCCGTTTCAATCCAATCGAGGTTGAATTTCCCTCGGAAACTGACCAAAGCGGCTGTGTTTGAATAATTAGCGCGCGTACTGAGAAAATTATTTAAACATACGTTCCATACATAGCTGATTGGATTTAATTTTACGAAATATTGCTAAAGAAGAATCGATAGCTGTATGAAAATGAATTCAATTGCGGTACAGATTTGAGTTCTACAACAATAACGGAGCAGTTTCCGATTTTTTTTCTGATTTTTTTTCAATTTTTTCTTATAAAAAAAATTTATTTATTTAATTTTTGAAAGCATAGGTAATATTTTTTCTTATTAAAAAAAGTATTTTTTTAATTTTTGAAAGCATAATATTTTTTCCGATTTTTTCTCATTAAAAAAAATTTTTTTTCTTTAATTTTTGAAAGCATAATATTTTTTCAATTTTTTTTTTCATATTTTATTTCGATTTAAATTTTTTTTAATCAATTCCTTGACATTTTGAAAACAAATATTTTTTCAGATTTTTTCTCATTAAAAAAATTATTTCTTCTTTAATTTTTGAAAGCATAATATTTTTTTTCATATTTTTTTCAGATTAAAATTTTTGTTTTATCAATTCCTTGAATTAGTGAAAGCATAATAAATTTGTGCTAAAATAATAATTGACTCATTTTCCGCTAAAATTCGAAAAAAATTATTTCAAAATTTTTTTACAAGGGTTTACTTGTATTAAAATAAAACAAAACATTATTGCCTCGATTGATGAAAGACAAAAAACCTCTGTTCGGCCACTTAATCACGAACTGACGTCAAGAGCCGCTCAGCGATTGAACATGGTTGGCCCTTTGAAGAGCTCTCGGATCGAAAAGATGCAATTTAGCTTTTTATCACAATAGACATCGCTTGAGAATGCTCATGGATGATTACGTGCATTTTAATTGAGTTAACCTCGCCACTTAACTACCGATCCGATATCGATTTTATTCCGCATTCTCTCCCATTGCCAATACGGAAGGAATTAAATTCTATTTAATGGGCCATATGGTGAAAACCTTCTATAACGAGATTGTCTCTTCACTATGAAACAAGTCTAGTTGAACGTGAATAGTAAAATATTCATTCGGTTTAACACAATCTACGGACGCCTAAAGAGCCCTTGGCGCTTTTGAAATATCGCACTCGCGGTTCAAAAATCGAACGAAACGCCATTGAACATACGAACCTAATTATTTTCATTGCTGGTTTATTCCGAAATTTTGTGAGCACGTTTCGCTTTTTAATAATATTTTTCACCGTTGCGAATAAAATGTGGAAAATCTGATCAAATAACTGGAGTTCGCTTTTAACCCCGTCAACCCTCAAGAAAAAAAAAAAAAAAAAAAAAAAAAAAACTGGTATTGTTGAAAGACGGCGTATCAAGAAATAACAAACGACCGTTTGCACAGAAGCTAATAGCGGGCGGGAAGGTTCGACAAGTTGACTCAAGATTCGCTTCTCAAGATGTTGACACACGGAGAAATAACGGCGAAACATCGTTAGCTTTGGGAGTAGAAAAATCATCCAAGCCCGAGGGATGTCTTTCGGAGGCCAAATTCGACATTCGCGAATTGCAATTAGGACGACTCGAGTGCGTAAATAAACCCGGTGGTTTATCATTGGCGAATCTAACGGGAAAAATGACTTTAATGCGGACAATATTACAAAACCGTCGGAAATCACGGTAAACACAATATTCCATAAATATGATGTTCAGAGTCTTTCTATTTTTTTTTAATCTTTATTTTTTATATGTTAATATTTATTTATTTATTCTATTTTTATTTTATTATTTATTATAATACATTTATTTATTCTATTTTTATTTTATTATTTATTATATTACATTTATTATTATATTATTATTTATAACTAATTATCATTATCAAGTATTTATTATATTGTTATTTATAATTAATTATCATCATCAAGTATTTATTATATTATTATTTATAATTAATTATCATTATCAAGTATTTATTAATTAATTATTAATAATTATTAATTAGTATCATGATTTTATCTTTAATTTTATTATAAATATTTATTTTAATTTAATTTTTTTTAATCTTCATTTTATTTATGTATCTTTATATTTAGGTATTTTTCAAAACTGAACATGTCCACTTACGAAAATTTTACAGGAAGCCGAAAAACGCACAGCGGCTTTTTACTGTGTGGAAGACGCCTAGGGAAAAATCGGGGAGGAGGAAGTGTGGGTGAAAAAGTTTTAATTTATTTTTACATGGAAAATAGTGGCAAAAGCCAGAAAAATTCGTGGCACACCGTACGCGAGGGAAACAGGGGGAAATTCGCCATGGTATGAAATATGGAGGAACACTTCGGTTGAATTTTAGTGTGCCAGGAGGAGATCATAGATTGATATACAAAAAATATTCAATCGCCTTGAAACTCATTTATCTTTCTTAGCGTGTTATAAATTTCTTGGTCTAAAAATCACTGGTCCGAAGCAGTCTTCAGCAAATCGAACAAACTTGTCAATTTTCATAGCGTGCGCCAACGTCTACAAACGATCGATTTTTAAAAGGAAACTAATCCATTGCCGTAATTTTCAAAGAGAAATAACGCGATCGTGTCAGCTATTGTGTCAAGTTTTGACCACCAACGCACTTGAAATTCATCGTCTCCTTTGCGAACTAATGCTACAAACTTTCACTCAGAAGCTTTTGCAACGCGAGTAAACATACTCGAAGTTCTAGCTAAACTGAAAAGTTAGGCTCGTCAATTTAATTTCACCTTCGGCAATTAGTGAAGTTTGTGGGAAATTTCCACAAACTCGGCAAAGTGATGGAGAGGTCTTCCAAGGGCTTCAACTCCATTGGGCAGCCTGGGCACGTTCCATACGGAAGCTAAGGGTTATAGAAGTGACCTTAGTGTGTGTGAACCAGCGGTGAGGTTTGCAAGGAACGTGCCCCTTCTGTGTAGTTTTGTGGTTTGTCTTCTTAGGGTGACGAAGGACGCGGATCTTATTCAATTGATTGCTGACTTCAGCTGTCCTTTCGGAGTGACATAAATTACTGCGGGTATGTCTCGAATTTGAACAGACTCGGAGTTCGACCGTTGTTCGAAGCTTGATCAATCTTAGTCATTCCATAAGGGAACCGAAGTCTCCAACGACCTGAATAGTAAGTTCCCTTTAGCAACAGAAATGTAACCATCCTCAGTTTATTTAAGATTGATCAGGAGATTAGGCTTTCACATTAGAGATAATAGGGGGAATGGAAACCTCCCACATTTCAAAAAGTTGTTAAAAAAATCAATGTAGAAAATGAAGAGAGAATTTATTTATGAAAAAGATGATCCCAAGTAGTTTTTTTTCAAACTGTTTTAAAAATAATATTGTCTAAATGATGGCCTCGCCTGGCAATACAAAATATTGAGACTTATGTGGATGTTTAGCGCGAATATCTCAAGTGTCATGGAGGTTATCTGGGAGATTTTTTCCTCGATTGGGTTTTAGAGATCTTCCAGGGTTCTTAACGCGGGGCCACTGAATGGCCTCATGCAAGGAGACCACGTGTCCGGGGAACATCTCCTGGAGAATAAACTGTGAATGGAGCTGAAGAAAGAGCCGTGTGTGCTGTAGCACCATCTTATTGGAACCCAAGACAAATTGGTTTCCCAGCTGGGAACACTAGCAGAAGACGAGAAACTGTACCTTGTACAGAACGCCCTCAAAGTGGCAGTTACACGTTCGCCATTTTGAAAAAGTCTCTATGAACGCATTTTGCTCTCCTGACGACTGAAAAGTGAAAACTATACGGTGTTGCTAGGTCTCAAGCGGAGATTTGGGGGAAACCTCAACCAGAAAAAGGGAAAATTTTTTTTTACAAAAAAAGGGAGAAGCCATTAATATAAAACTATCAATCGGGCAAATGACGGTTGACCGATTCTGTCTTATTTGAAATGCATGCATGAAACTTGCAGATTTATGAAATATTCAGAAAAATTGTTTTAAAGAGGAGGAGGCGCACGGTATAATCAATTATGAAGAAATAAATTGAAATACATTAGGTACGAAAATTGGAATAAAATCAGAATCACCATGAAAAATTGGATGTCAGAAAAAAATTATTCTATTCTGAATACGTCTGGTTCCAGTTCTAGTGCTGATTTTTCGGACATTCCTGCTCTTGCCTTTCAACTCTGGCGGCTCAGGTGTAGCTCGTAAGCGAATTTGCATCTGTTCCTCGGTAACTACTTATCACGTGCCTCCCTCGGGCCGGCGTCCCTTGTGTTTCACGGTCGAAGCAACACGAGGTGTATAAATCGTACCTGTAATCCCTCGTGTGCCAGAGTCCACGAGCATCCGATCCGCTTGACATCCGGCCGGATTTAAACGCGCAGTTCGCCTTGCGAGTTGATTTGATGCGAACGGACGAGACAAGGAAATACCCTCACGGCCGGGAAAAACCTTAGTTGCAATTTTTCAGGAAAATACGGTCGAGAAAGGATTTTCGAAACGGAGGTATACTAACGTGAGTGCACTGCCTACATCCTTACAGCTGCTCGCCGACGGTAAAGCGGAAATAAATGAGACTTTTGCCGTCGCTTGACAGAAAAATAGGTCCCCTTTCGACTCTAAAAAGCCCATCATCTTCTCGGAAGAGGAAAACGGATTTAAGCCTGTATTGGTTAGTATATTGACAATGGTAAATGGCTGAAAGATACCCAGGATTCGTAGGTGGATGAAAAATATTGTCTTCTTCCCGCAATATTAGTTTGCTCGGGGAAAATAAAACGGAACATCGGTTGATCGAGACTGAGAGCCAGTGGAAGTTTTTCTGCAGCGAGGACGCTTTTGGAATATCGTTAAAATCCGCGAATAATGTCGAAGTGATGATCACATTTATAGAATAAATTTCATTCAAATGTTCTCTGGTTAGGTCTGGTTAGCACTAACCAGACCTAACCGGAGGATACCCGCAAGAAATGAATTCAAAACAACAATACTGCGGAACAGAGGAAGGAATTGTAAAATGAAGGGAAAATAAATTGCAAAAAACTGGGATATTGCGAGTGAAGGTTGAATCCGGTGTGAATCCCAGTAGGTAATTATATTAACCTTACGCGTGAATCGCATTAGTATGAAAATGCGCTCGACTAATGAGAAGGCGAAATGGACTCACCATTTCTAGCGTTACGAGTTCTCAAGTCCTCTCAGTGATCGTTAACTCGGAATGTTGGGCTGAATCGTATGTTCCACAGTTACGCAACACTATCATCGCAGTTCACGAGAGCCGAAACGAGAAGGAAAATACCCATTCGCAGCGTGGAGACTTCCGCGTCACCGAACGTCGTCGAAGTAGTTCACGATCCGTTGGGTTTTCACAACAATTTTCCAACTTCAATTACAGGTTTCCCTGCAAGCCCTTCGTCCACGCTTACGCTTTTCCTCGTCCGTTTCCCGAGTTTACCACTTTCTCAGGCAGTCAAATTAATTGAAAAGTTTCCGCTCGCTAGACGTGCAAAGTTAGGGATTTATGGTCCAGGAACAATGGCGGTGAAGATTGGGAAGGAAGCGTTGCTTCTCAGTTACTTCAACTATATTGACTCCAGAACCCGATCTGGTGAGTTTAAAGTGTGCTATAGAACAGAATAAACGTCCATTCGGGCACGTTTTTGAAGAATACTTCTAATATATTGGAGAAAAGTTTGGATTCCGGTCAGAAATGGAAATCGCTTAGATAGCATAAGTGGAATTACTGTGTGTGATCTAAATTGGCGCATCAGAAAGGGGACGATTTTTAGTGCTTGGACACCAAGCGAACACTTCTACACCTTGTGAGGACTCGGGCACCAAAGTGTCAACCAGATCACCAAGTGAGCTTTGGAACATGTAGAGAGCTCTTGACACCAAGTACTAACCTGTTTACTAAAGGAAAGACAAGTGAGGAATCAAACACCAAATGAGCTCTCGATCACCCAGTAATAACTCGAACACAGGGGACAATGCTCACCATGTGAGCTCTGGAACTCCGAATGAGAATAAAACACAAAATGAGCTCTTCATCGCAAAGCAAACATTAGATCACCAAGTGAGCTTGCAGGGGTTGCGAAGGTTACCCCTCATGAAATGAATGCTTCAGCGTGTAGATGTTTTATTAAACGAAACGAGAATAACACAGGTAATAACAAAAAATAGCGAGGTAGAAACAAATTGCGAACAACGGACAGAAAACGGGAAGACTAGCAGCACGAAGCACGAACTGACTCTGGATCTGGAAGGTCCTTATCTCACTTTCTAACCACTTTTGCTTGTCCACTCCTTCTACCTCCTGGTGGACACACACATTCTCACGAGCTCTGAACAACAAGTTACATCTTGATCCCCTATAGTGAGCTCTTGAACCGCAAGTGAGAATTTGAACACCGAATGAGGTCTCAATCACCGAATAAGCTCTTGAACATCAAGTGATACCTGGTGTACCAAGTGAGCTTTTCAGAAAAACCGCTCCGCAAAAATATTTCCAGCAGCAGCTAATGTGCTTCTCTTTCAACATACATATCCCTTCGAAATACATTCGCAGGGGTGCAGAGCTATTGTCCTGCAGGCAGCCTCAAGCCTCCTTCAAAGACCTTCCGTTATTCAAAACATCACCTTTGCGGTCGTCAGCAGTCTCTGTACCCTCAGAAATTCCGTCACGCGTTCGTACGTCGACGAAAAGCGTTAACCTTCGTTAACTGCGGGGCCCATAAGGCTGTCCAGAAGACAAAGGGAACGTCCGCCGGTTCCTACCCTCATTAGAAAGGTAACAGGCCTCGAGAAAGTGAAAACCCTTTCGACGACCCTTGTTAAATTACGTTCGGCTGAAATTCGTCGGAAATGCTCCGAATATCTTTGACTTAACTGCAGGGAAAGGGACGTGGTTAACCAGAGGTTGATTTCAAAGCCAACTTTTATCCATAGACGGAGCCAAAATTTTTAATGTAGGAAATTTATAACAAACCGATGCAGCTTTCTGTAAGGCTAGAGGAATGGAGGCAAAAGGATATTGCGTCAAGAAGAAGCAGAGATACGTTCTCTACTTTGCAGCCTTTAAGCAGCATAAATTAGGGCATGTTGGTGAACATAGTGTGAACACAGACAAAGCACCATTCTGGAGAGTTAACTAATCACTGTTGCCAGACCATGGTGTAATTTGAAATTTTCTGTAAAAATTTCCCATTTTCTGTGAAAATTTCCCCTTTTCTGTGAAAATTTCCCATTTTCTGTGAAAATTTCCCATTATCTAGGAAAACATCATTTTCTGAGAAAATTTCCCATTTTTTGTAAAAATGTCCCATATTCTGGGAAAAGTTTCCATTTTTAGTGAAAATTTCCCATTTTCTATAATAATTTTCTATTTTCTGTAAAAATTTTCCTTTTTTACTGTAAAAATTTCCACTTTCTGTAAGAATTTCCCATTTTCTGTGAAAATTTCCCATTTTCTGTAAAAATTTCCCATTTTCTAGAGAAATGTCCAAGTTTTTGTGGAACATTCCCTGTTTCTAAAAATTCTAGTTTAGATTTTATAATTATAGTTTTAGTTAGTTAGATAATTGTAGTTAAAAATTTTTGTTTGGGAAATTTACATTTTTGGCGGGGAAATTTTTCATTTTCTGTGAAATTTTCAAGTGAGAACACGTTATTTTCCCCTAGAACGTCAGTTTTTTTTTCTTCTCTTTTTTCGAGAGCAACGTTGAGCCGTCTTCAACTTGGATGGAAGAAACCTTCGACCCTATTCACAGTTTCACACTCAGTAGACACCAAGTTCCGGACGTTACGGCAAGTAAAAGCGCTTTCCCAGAATCAGCACTTGTATAATCTCGAGAGATTTCATTCTTCCGGTTACCTGCGATTCCTCTTCGAAACGGATTAACGATTCCCTCCTAATTGAAATCTCGTCTCTCAGGATATTACTTGATTAGTCCTCCGCGTACCTGAATCGGATGATGACGGAATTTCGGAGTGAGTTGAGAAAAAAAGCCCATCGTGGCAGTTAGAAAAAGGTCCTTCGGTAACCGGCTTATGCTCGGTGACGTGAAAAGAGCTTCGAGGCTGAGCTGGATCTCGTCGCCAGCCGAATAGGTTTTTCGCTTTTTGTAACCGGATCGGAACCTTCTTGTTTGCTCAACGATGTTGAAACGCTGCGGCGGAAGTCCTGTTAAGCCGCTTAGGAACATTCCTAAAACTTGACGTTAATCGGAGTTCGGTCGTTGGGGTCCATTCGAAACAGAAAATCCTCACGTTGTATTCAGTTGTAATTAAAAAATGTGAGAGCGTTCGCGGAAAATTTTTTTTCTAAAGAATCTTCTTCTTCATAAGTTGCTCGAAAAAGAGGTTTGCTGAAATAATCGCATAAAATCATAAATAATAAATGAAATATAAATTACAAATAAATATAAAATAATTTTCATAAATATAGGAATATAATATAAATTAAAATAATTGCATAATAAAAACATGACTTTATCATTTTAGTATGACGTGCCCTTTGGAAGAAGTTTCCCTTCCGCAACCTCTGGTGGGGAAAATTCAACGGATTCTCCGTTTCAAATTTAGGCCATGAAAATTCGCCTATCGCGACAAAAGTTGGGTTCAACGCCTCATTCGCGTTTTTACCGGGCCGTTATTGCGTGAAAGCCAGATAAAAGAGATGGCTTTCGCTATCATGCGCGACAGCTACCAAACACGAATTATTTTGTATGAATTTCAATACCTATTCCTCGGAAAATAATTTTTTCATCTCGAAGCCTTGGTAAATGGCGGGATTAGGGCAGTGTTGCCAGGCCTCAAGCGAAGATTTGGAGAAAAACTCGGTCAGAAAAAGGGGAAAATTGGTCTTTTCCAAACAAAAAAGAGGAGAAATACACAGAGCCATTTAAATAACATTATCAATTGGGCAAATGCCGGTCGAGCAATTTTGTCTTAGTAGAAATGTATGCAAAAACTTGCAGATTAACAAGAAATAGCTTTAAAGAGAGGGAAGCGCGCAGTATAATTAATTATGAAGAAATAAATTGAAATACATAAGGTATAAACATTAGCATAAAATCCCCAAAAAGGAAAGACTTGGCAACACTGGATTAGGGTGAAATGCTCACACATGTGGAATAATTTCCCCTCACAACGCATTACGACCAAATTTTCTTCACGCCGGTCTGAGCCATCAATGAAAACTCTGCTATTCAATAATTAATTCCATCATTTGTCGGATTGCTTGCAAAATCGAGCTCCGCAAAAGAAAATTCCCTCCGACTACAAATCCGTCGTATCTTGCTCTCGTTCGTGCGCTTTGCTTTTGTTTTTCTTGCATTCTCATAGTTTTCAGCGAATTCGCCAGTGTACAGCTCACTCTACTCGTATGCCCTGTGTATAATTTATTGCACGCGCCAGATGCTTCTATCCGAAGAGTGGCCGTTTGCCACTTCTGTTTACAGGTGTCGGCCGCCCATTAAGCCTCGGTGTATTGGTATAGCTACATGGGTAGGGGGTTAAATAATGCTGAAATGTTCCCAGCGCCGAGCAGTCGCGAGTAATTTTCATTGTTAGGTCTCTCTCCAGCTCGAACGCGGTAAATTCACATCTCACGCTAGTTCAACGTGTGCATATGTGTAGAACTTATGAATCGGTAGAGGAAAACTGTTTATGGCCTCCTATTAAGCACAGGTGGTCCCCGGCCTTCGCCGCCGAGCTCGTTTGTTCTGTCATTTTCGCTCATTTCTTCCGCTGAACAAGCAAACCGCCGCAACAATCGCCTTGGCGATATTTCACGAATGCAAAACGTGAAAGCATAAACAGCATAAAGCATAAAGAGGAAAGCAGCGACAGAATCGGAATTTACATTTTCCTGCAGAGGCCTCCTCCAGATTGCAAGGCACTTGAGATTCGTTCACCTGCAAATTACTTTTATTTATATGGGGGGTGTTCGGACGAATGGCAGTTCTAGATTAGTTCTTAAGTCTGCCGCTGCTAGCGCTGGTCAGCACAACGAGGTCTATGTACAATTCCTCATTTAATTTTGTTCAGCTGATAGATCATTGAGCTAATTAATTGTTCTGAAGAATTAATAGTGCAATTGATTCAAGTTCGGGCTAATTTTGATCTCATAAATGAACCTCAGAATAAATTATTGTAGTGGCGGCCCTGCGCTCGGAGTTTCTTCTCGATCGTGGTAACACTGTTCAGATTAGTCTGGCGCTTACTGTTGTTCATGGTTATGTTGTCGCGTCCGAACTATGAAATTGTGTAAAGTAAACTGCTGTTCTATTTTATGAATAATCAAGTTTTATTCAGGGGGGTTGATAATTTCAATCGGCTTCCAATGGAGCTGGTTGAACACAATGTTCCTCTACAACAGTTTGAATTAAAAATCAAAAAATACTACAATAAAAAAATGTTAACGCAGCTGAGTGGAAAAATTGAATTAAGAATTTGATTACATTACATAAAATATTAAAGATATTGAAGATATTATATAAAATTACGAAGTACGATAAAGAAGTTACGGATGTACATTTATATTTGTTAGAAGAATTATTTTTGATTTTTGTTCGATAGTTTGATACCTACTGACAGAGACTGACTCTGACTCTTAGCACGTATTTACTCCCAAGAGTCGTAGCATTTGATTATTTTCATACGTGTTATGTACTTACCTATTCTTTTTTTTCTCGCCAAATAAGTAAATGCATTAAAAAAAACCTTTCTCGGCTCTTTTGCTATAAAATAGCATCATATTTATCCGTTGTAATGAAAAATTCTGTAATCAGTTTCAAACCCCTCATCGACCTTTCTCACTGGTATTAATAGAGAACTGAATATTCAAGAATCTTGTAATGTTCTCATTATGATCTCATCGCGACTAACCGTAATGCGTCGAATATGACATTTCAAAGTCCCCTACTCAAACAAGATACGCTCGACTTTTCGGCTGGTAAACGTTCCATCAATTTAATATGATAAAACATTGTTCAATTTACGAGATCGCAAATGAGGCAGCCGTTGATTTTTACCATAGAAAATTGCAATATGAAGTAAGTATTTCGAGTATTTTTCTTGCCCATTCTGAATTGAAAAATTCCCTTGAGTTGATTTGTAAGTTTAGTTTGAACATTTTCATCTCCGAAGAACTCCCATGCGAATTTTCACGAGTGAAGGGTGAAGAGTTTAGAGTGAAGAGTGTGGATTGAAAAGTGACGATTGCAGACGGGAGAGTGTATATTGAAGAGGGAAGAGAGTAGAGCTCATGATGAAATGTGACGAGTGAAGAGTGCAGAGTGAAGAATAGGCCCAAACCCGGATTAGCAACTATTTACGCCCTAGGCCAGAGTTCTACATTACGCTCCCTCCCAGCAGACGTTCGGGGAGGGGGGATTTCGGCATATTCCTAACTCATACATAATAAACGCACAGTACAGTATTATTTTTTAGTTGGCAAAACTGAGGCACAAATTTGATGAATTCATCAAAGACACATCGAAGACTGATTTTATTACTATTATAATTATTATAAATATTATATGAATGTAATAATTAAAAATGCAATAGTTATATATTATATAGTATAGGTATAAGAAGGTAGTAGTAGTTAATTATTTGTGTATGGAGAGTGGGAATAAATAGGTATTTTTATAGTAGGTAGTACTTAGTAGTAGTTGCTATAGTTCGGTATGTAGTTGGTGGTGTTTGAATGTACTTTGTCTCATAAAGTATTGGGTTTTTCAACTGGAGCAAAGTTGTAGCAGAATTAGATGTAACAACTTCAAGTTTTCCAAGATTTGTAACTTGCACAGTGGATAACTCAAACAAAAAGTCGTCAATTCAGATGTTTGAATATACCAAAAGATAGGTAATTTAATTGTCCACATTTTCCCAATGTAATGTACCTATACATTTTTCAACCGTTTTTGCGTTATTCTACAATAATAGTGGACTATACACGAAAAAATCACTTTTTTCAACTTTAAACGTTATTTTCATCTATTTAGTGCGAAAGAAACAAAGAATGAACCATATATTATTGATGTACACATCATCAACTATCATTATGCTGAATTTGAGCGAAATCTATTCCAAAAAGTTTTTCGCGAAAAATCCAAGGGGTACCCCTGCGATTTTTTTCAACCGAACAGTTAACGATTTTTTACTCGTCTCACAATACAGATAAAAATCTGAAATTTTTAGGAAAGTTGTGTCTTACCATGATGTATTTTTGTGATTTTTTTTATTTCTCGGAAAAATCTGCAAGTGGTCCAAAAAAATCGGTTTTTGAAAGCTCAAAAATTGACCTTTAACCGTGCTTTTCGGGGTCAAAATTCATGTGAATCAATTGTTTTATTATGCAGGAGTCTTCATTTGAACGCCTTACACACGTACATAGCAAAAAATTTGGTGAAAAAATTTTAAATAGAGCCAGAGAAATTATTTTCCGTAAAACGAGTTTTTCGCCGGCCGAAATTCCGAGCTCGGCAGAGGCGGAAAATTAAATTTATGTTTTTAAGCGATTTTGAAAGTTATTCTTATAGGAAATTCAACGCTGAATCCGAATATGACGTCAAAACGGCGGAAATTTCACGACAACTATCAGTTTTTCCAGTTTAATACTGCGCCACTCCTACGTTTTTCAACTTTGAAATTCCGTTGCAAATACTTACAGTACTGTTCAAATTTGATTAATTAATGATTCTTACAGGAAATTAGACGTAGAATTCGAATTTAAAGTGAAAACAAACAAAATCGAACGATTATTAATATTTTTCGAATTTTTTTCGATTTTCATACTTTTATATTAGGGATTTGTTTTCGTCACGTTCCCGAAATGGGAACGATTAGGTGCTGTGGAAGAAAATGAAGGAAATTTAACGTAGAATCGATTAAAAATAAGAAAATGGCTAGTGTATATGATAGCTCTCGAGATATATTCCACTATATGTCAAAAAACGTGTGTTGACTTTTCTTCAAACGTTAATAGCTTCGCGGGGACATAACATAAAAATATAATTAAATACACCAAATTGTAGGATTTTGATAGCTCTTTCTCGCCTCTGAGTAATAATTTTGTAAATTATAATAAAATATTATTTAAAAAAAATGAGTTGTTAAAATTAACTGACCATGGCTGGGATCGAACCAAGTACTTTTGCACTACAGGCGAAGACGCTTAGCAATGAACAAAATGAACGAACGCTTACACTCTCACACACGAACATACAAAAACAACAGATTTTCTCATCTGTACGAATCCCCACCGTTAGCTACCGATGATTTGCCGAAAACGAAGGATATTTGAGCTTGTACGAAGTTTAAATGAAGATGAACGTGTGGCGAAATGATGTGTTGCATCGAGACGCAGGAAAGCTCTCGCGGGGACGGAGCTGACGGAAGGAAGTGACCCGAATCCATGACGACGACAGAGTCGGAACTAGCGCCGGAACAGGAGGCGGATGAAAAGTCACGATCTCGCTGAGGAAAGTGACGGTTTGATAAATTGCACAGCGGCAGAAGAGTAGAGAGACATGAACCGCAGCACGAGGGAAGAACGAGGAGATAGAGGCTTATCCCGAGGAAAACTTGCGAAGACGTGGCATCTAAGGTGAACAGCAGAGGCTATGATGAGATTGCCTATTGGCCGTGACGAGTTGTTTCGAAATAAATAACAGAGATGCAATGGCTACGGTAAAGCGTTTTAGGATAGCGAAAAATTAACCTGGACGATCAAGTCCGAAATTGAGATTATTGGAAATAAAGAACGTATAGAGAATGAAGAGAATAGAGTGTAGAATGAAGAGTGGATAGTAAGGAGTGTAGAGTGAATAGTGAAGAGTGTTGCTCGGAAAGTGCAATGTGAAGAGTAGAGAATGTAAGGTTATGGATGAAGAGTGTTGAGTGAAGAGTGATTAGTAAAGTGTGTAGTGAAGATTGTTGAGAGAAGAGTGAAAAGTGTAAAGTGTCCCGTAGAGTGGCAACATAATATTAATATGTGACGAGTGTTGTATAAGCGTATAAGAAGTGGTAAGTATAAAGAGTAGATAATAAGGTGGAGAGTGTAGAATGAAAAATGTAGAATGAAGAGTGTGTAGTGAAGGTTGTAGAGTCAAGAGTGTAGCATGACTAATGCAGAGTGAAGAGTAAAGAACGTAAGGTTAAGAATGAAGAGTATATAGTATAGTATGAATAGTTGAGAATGCATAGTGAAAGTGTGGAGTGAATATTGTAGAGTGTAAAGGATGAAGAGTAAAGAATGTATGGTGAAGAACAAAGAGTTTAGATTGTTGAGGGAAGAGAGAAAAGTTAAGAGTAAATAGTGTAGAGTTAAGAATGTAGAGTGAAGAATGAAAAATGTAGAGTATAGAGTGAAAAGTGAGCGAAGAGTGTGGAGAGGCATATTGAAAGGCGTCCTGCGCATGAATGACGTGGAGAAGATATTGTCGACTGATGAGTGATTTTTTGGCCACAGTTAATGCAGCAAGTCATTAATTTCCCCCTTCGCCCGGAAAAATAATTCTATGAAATCTAAATATATAAAACTATGTACTATAACAACCGGTTTTTGAAGTAGTATGTCTGTTCATCGTGAAGGATCTACGTTCCTTTAACGTTCCTTTAAAAACCTGTAATAGGAAGGAAATAACCTTAGACTCGCCTTTCAATGGGACCGGCGAAGCGAAGAAAACAAGCATCAGCGGTCGTCGAGGAGGGAAGTAAGTCGTAATTCAAACCGCTGATTCGCCGGCAAAATTTAAACGACGTCATGCGGTCAAAGCGGTTGGAATTTAATGGAAATGGTCGCCGAGGGTCGTTAAACGACTTTACGGGTCTTCTAGACCAAAATGCTCCGGGTTGGTTGGATATAGACGAGGGCTTCTACGCCGAGAGTCGAGTCAGACGTACGGAGTTCAATTCAAGATTAAAAGATGTCGTTTGAGCGATTTAAAAAAGGGACGGCTGAATAATTATCGTTCAAAATGAGCTTGGAATTAAAATATTTTTTAGTTTTCTCCCTTCTCAAGCAGTAGATAAATTACAGCCGATCATCGAGACGTCTAGTTATCAGTCTTCTCACGTGTGTCATGAGCTTTGAAGTGCCTGCTTTAACTGGCGCAGTTCACCGTTGGAAGGGCGCGTTTAAAAGGAAGTCTTTTGTGTCTATGATACCCTCATGTAAGAGGCTGGCAGTGCTTTGTGTCGAAGTTCCGTTAGAGTAGCATCTTACGATGCAGTTAAACTTGGGAGGAATATTTTTTTTGGTGCACAATTCCATGCAGCAATAGTGCGATTCTATTCGGATCGCTTCGTAATCAATTACGTGCCTGGTAATTGGTAATATACTTGATTATTGTATTTTTAAACCCTCCAGACCTAATTTAGGAGATCGATACAGCTCGTTATTTCCCAATTATTTGGTATTCGAGTTGAATTAAATTTTTTTCAACTTCAATGTTGACTGGTAAAATTTCTTTCGGCACCGAAAATATTTTAATAACGTTTTCTATGAGAATTTTTTTTCGGCGTTCTCGTCAAATTTTCTACGGATCGAAGATAAATAATAAAAAAACAGTAGGTGGTAGTAAAAATTCCCGCTCTATTACCGTGATTTATACTACATTTTTCAACGATCGATTTCAATTTTTCAAACAGGGGGTACTTGATTTTCCCTGATTAAATACCGAATTAATATCTCAAGCCTTGTAGCCGAATTAGGTAGGCGCTATTTTGCGCGGAAGATGATGAATTGCGTCAAGTAGGAGGGCTTGTGTTTCCTATATGGCCAGCTATGAACCGCTGGGTGAAACACGGGCTATGATAGATGCGACCTTTACATCATTTACTGAAGCCCTCGGACGTTCAGAGGAGCCTATTGTCCGTCCCACGCGTTTCGGCTTCTGCAGACCCAGCAGAGCTCTAGGCCGAGACAATGGCTCCGGAAAATGATGAACTGTATCCCATCGGACGGCCTTTTCAAAAACCGTACCCGACGAGCCCCGGGTTCTTTCCCTCTGGGCGTTTTATCTTCGCCCGACGAGCCCTGCCCTTTTTCCAGAGCCGTTTTAGCCGAAGGTGAACACAATGCGAGGGCAGCTATCGCCCTCTGACCAGCACCAGTAAATGCTCAACTACCACCACACGTGCCACCGAATGCCACCAAGGTTTGTCTAATTGAAATCCGTCCGACATGGCTATTGGCACGACGTTTGTTTCCTATGACCTTTAGACCAGAATAGACATGGACGTCAGTGTTGAAGGCAACAGAAAATACAAAGCTTGAAGAGCCGTTGTCAGGCGGTGACAGGTGCGTTTCGAGTCGGCTGAACAGCTGAAGTGCCACTCAGAGATGTCGGAGAGGAAGAGGCGCTGAATTGAGAATCATATTCAGCCGTATTCTCGTTCTGGTTAAATTGTCAAAAATCGACATCCACGAACGTAATTAATTATCGGAATAAATGGATATCAGGAATGAGAAAAGAGCATTTTCTGAGGAGCATTTTAAATCCGTTCGATCCTTGATATTTTTTTCCCTAGCAGTTTTTTTTCGCAATTCTCCTGGATTACAGTTCGTGCGCGAGCATCTAGAAAGGAATAGAAGTTTCCTCTGAGAGTGATCTGGTGTCCCTCAGTGGAAGTTTCCCACGGCTTGACAATGGTGTCTTCACACCGAAAGCGCTTGCCACAACCAACCCATCAGCCAGAGAAGACGGACCCATCCAGGTATGTTAACTCGCTTACTGGCGGACAGTCCAACCCAATAACTTTATCTAGAAAGATCTTTTTCCCTAATATCTGCGATCGCTCTTATTGGAAAAGGAAAAATATTCCCAGAATGGCGAGAGGAGAGCGAATAAAAATGCTGCGATTATCTTTCCGAACGGAAATTCTATTGGATTCGTATAGAATTTCTTTCCTCATCTCTCAGCGAATCGAAGCCATCAACGTACTGATCTGCTAGCTCTCAAATTTCCCATCGCTTCTGATGAATTCTTCCATCCTAATTTTCTTCGCAATTCGAAATTGAAAGGGGTTTTGAAATAAGAGTGAAAGGCTGTTGAAAAACTAGGAACCCGCCGCTTGATGAAAAACGCCATTTCCAAGTTTGAACCGCGCGTTCAGCCAATTATAACGTAAAGCTTCGGTAGGAGATGGAAAAACTGAATTTAGTTGTGCAGTTTTGCCGCCGCGGAGGATAAAAGTTCCAAGGAAATCGGAGCAGTTCGAGGGGAAAAAGGTGCCAACTGAAAGCAATTATCTCTTCAACTGTCCGATCCTTCCAAAGTTCGGGTAGATGCGATTAGGTCTATCTGAGAAGTGTGGGAAGGTAGGCGGATTCACGGAAGTTCTAATTAGGCGTCATTAATATCCAGTTCAACTGATTACTAAGTAGAAGTTCGAGGGGATGAGGAGGTCGAGAGCTTTTGCGGTATTCAGGTAAGCCTCGTTGAGATGTTCGTTTTCACTTGGCTCTTTCGCGTGGCTTGTAATTTTTTCACTGCATAGAGACGGCCATTTATAGCGGGGAAGTGCAGTTAAAAAATCGAGGTTGCTATTGGTTGCAGGGATCAGACTAGCCTGAATATTCAGCATATTAATGGTTCTTGGTCTGCAGATATTTTCAACCTGTAGAACTGTTCATTTCAACTCGAATGATGGCCATTGTCAGGGTCAGATTCTCTCTAAATTCACCATATAACTTGGCGTTCCACTAAGCCGTACCAAAAGAGGGTGAATCCCATGAACTTGTATCTTCGTCTGGGAGATTCCTGGAGACGTCAGGGAAATTTAAACAAATCCAATCGCAAATGAACAAAATTATTATATTACAAAACTAATAGAACAAAGCCCAAGCAACTTACAAGTTTTTGGATTTTTCTCAAGTCCTAATGATTGTCCCTGATAGTCTATTTCCCCAAACCCACTCGTGACACGTGCACGAAGGTGGCATGACGTGCTTGCGTGATATTGTCCACGTACCTTCGAAAGTGTTCCGCTGTTTGCCAGGCGAATTTCCAACCCGAAGCTGGCAGATTCTTCTGTTGGCCGATGTTGGAGATATGCTTAGTGTGGGATATTGTGGAGATATTTTGAGCCTGTGGCAACACTGGGGCTGAAGAGGAACCTCTCCGTGTTAGCCGAATAAACGGATGCATTTTACACATGCGATTCTAACCTTTATCCGTCTGCTATAGTTATTATCCTTCTCCATCGTATATTTTATTCTTGATTTATTCTTTTCATTTATCTCACGGCGAAGTTATTGCACTTAGTTATTCTGACGGCTGGCGAAGGTCAGTCAAAGGATCTGAGTCGCGATTCGTGGGTGATCTTGTCACTTGGAACTCCCGATTCCGAACCCCGATGTTTGAGTTCTTCTCAATATTCCTCACCTCAGATACGATGAGGTGGGAACATTTTCGTTAAACTGGGGGAACTTCCACCCAATGATAAATCGAGTTTCCTCCCTTGTCTCAGATTTTCCACCAATTAGGTTGCGCTCATGAATTTGGCAGCGTCAGCAGTACTGGCACGATGCAACCTTAGTGGTTCTGATCGTATTCCAATACCCGACATATGAGTACTGGAACACAACCAGTTGAAGCAGGATATCCGCAGCCAACAGCCATATTTTGGATTCAGAGATTGTTTACGCCCTCTTGAACTGGGCGAGGCCTCGGTGCTCAGCCTTTCTTGCTCCATGGCCTGATAAGGATAGTAGGTACCTTATAAGTCACTCTCACGTGGCCGACCATCCCTAACAATGACCTCTGTATCTCGTTAGCTCTTATTATTGATTGGAAGAAATTTAGTGATGTTTAACGTTATAAATTCGAGAGAATTGCTGCGCGTAGTTAATGATTCGCATTATCACTTCATCGACAGCACTGGGCCCAGAGGAATCAGCGTCACCGAATAATTGGACTAGTGCTGCATAATAGTAATGTTTGATTGCGTCGCATTCTCGTTCAATTTAAAGTATTTAATTTGTTCATTTTACAGTCCACTTTTACCGCGGATTCAGAGATGTTTGAGGTAAGCCCAAGTCGGATTTCGACTGATGATTGGTGCGGTCCAAAAAATCAACAAAAAATGCGTTCACCTTACGATTGCAGAGTGACTTTCGATCTGCGTCCTTCCCAAGGCAAGCGATTTTTTAACGCCCGTGAAGTTGCTAATCGTATTCGCTTTTGTACGAACACGGCGGTTTGATAAGTGGAAAACTACAGGCCGCAAAGGTGAAGTTAATCGTTCGGAAGACGTAAACGGCCTTGGTACTAAAGCGAGCATAAATCTCCGGATAGAAGAGGGCCTTCTGCCTTCTTACGAACGGCCGTCTCGGAGACAAATGGTTCTAAGACCTCACAAACGCAGGCAGTAAAGAAGTTTCACTCGGCATGGGCCAGAGTTTTTTCACAGCGCAGACTGTAAAGTTTTTCTTTAGAACCCGACCATCAATCGCGATGGTCATTCGCAGAGCGCTTTGCACGGAATGCGGTTATTTGTAGACTAATATTCGATTTCATTTGATTTTTGAAATAAGTAATGAACCGGCTTGATCGGTCCTTTATGAATTCCTACAACTCCGTGAGCATGTTGTAACCACCATTGAACATTAATAAAACGTATTTATGGAGAAAATACTATGAGAAGGCGTCTGGGGCTAGTTTGGGCTGAGTTTCTCTCGCTTTTGCCCAAGTGCCAAAAAGTTGCTCTTATTCAGTGCACTCTAGCGGCGGTGCCCTGCAATCAAAACTAAAAGTGACCATCTTCGTGCATTTTGAAGTAAATTTTGAGGGGGAGAAAAACCAGGCGACTTATTCTCCAGATTTTTATTGGCTGGCCGAGCACTTTCGCCCATTCGGGCATCTTCAGGGCGACGTGGAACCATGAGCCAATAAGCCGATAAAAATCTGGAGAATAAGTCGCCTGGTTTTTCTCCCCCTCACAACCCCTCCTCTACTAAAAGTGACCAGTGCATTTCGAAGTAAATTTTGTAAATGATGAGAAATTCACTAGGTTGCATATTTTTCAACTTATAAGCAATGTTGTGAAAAAAGTCCGAAATTTTTAGATGTTTTTGCGATTTTCACTGTAAAGCCGTCAGTTTTTTCGTTGGCAAACTTCAGATTCGGATTCAGCACACCAAAAAACATAAGAATCCGTCAAGAAACCTTCTACCCTATTGTTTTTTTTCAAGAGGCATATAGCCTCTAAACGGTTATTTAAAATATCAATTGATATTCGCGCGATCTCCTGCTACTCCAGCGTTACTTTTCTGATTCTCAAGCTAGGGCGTTCTTGGGATATCGCCCATCCATGAGCTTTGAAGAGAGGCGATTTATTTTAAAATTTCTCACTCCAAACTCTCAAACATCTCTCTCGAGTCGACCAGGCATTTCTCCGTTTAGCGATATCGCGTTTCCACTTTTCGCTAAGTAAAACCAACGGCTTTCCGAGCATCGGGACTCATGAATATGGAATAAAAGGGGCGAAGGAAGCTTCGAAATCGCTCAGTATGCCCACGGCAATCAAAACCAGGAGATTTGGCAAATGCGAGTTTAAATTCAGGTCTGCACCTTTGCCATTGCCATATCGATCGCGGTCGTTAGCTCTTTTCAACCTCAGTCTTCGCGTTCATCCTTTGAAACTTCGCCGAAGGTGTTTTCCCCCAGCGAAATTGCTGAGCTCGAGGAAATAAGTAATTACAATGCAAATCGAGCGGAATTAGCATCTGCGCGGAAGCGGAAGCAAGACGGAAGATATAGTCGACTCTTTTCCACGTGTCTATGGACGGCTTTTTTAATTGCGCAGTCGTTAAAAACCGAGAAAAGATAAAAACCGAAGAAGAGAGGAAAAAAAGGAAAAAATGGACGCGGAAGAGAGAAATCCTCGGGGTTTTTTTTCCGGCGGAAAGCTCATTCGAGGATGGGATTTTAACTTGGGCGAAATTCGTGCTCATCTTAATTAGCCTTATGTAACCTCCTCGCAAACGTTTGCAAAGTGAATCTTTTAACCTCTTGTTTTCAAAGGCAAAGCCAACTTTTCTTGTTTCAATACAGCTACACGTAAAAAAAAAAAAAATAAAATGAAATAAAAAATAAAAAACGCTGCAAATGATCGTACAGTGGTTTATAATTCCTTCGCTTCAATAATGATTAAGGAAGACTATCCATTAGTGATAATAATTATTCCGAACATTTGTGAACGTTCCCACCGAAAAACAGATTGATAAATATAGGGGGAAAAACTCCGTACCAACTATTGTAATTTGGATCATTTTTATTTTTAATTCTCTATTTTATTCTTAATAATTTTTGGCGATGGTCTCATTCGATTCAGCGTCCGAAAATCTACAGAAAATTTGATACAAAATACATATTTTTCTAAAAAACCTTGGAAAATATGAATTTTCTTTCCCTCAAAAACCCCAAAAATACCATTAAAATTGAGCTAGCAATGTGATTCAAGAATTGGGCCGTTGTGAAACTTAGATTGATTTTTGATGAACTTTTTTTTCTTTTTTTTTTCAAGAAGTAGCTAGGTACTATAGTTTGGCCGGAAAAGTGTGACGGCGGACAGACTGAATTTTCTTTATTGGATATTCGGATTCTACATGCCTTGAAACGTAAAACATCAAGTTTTGAGGGGGGTTAGAAATTTTTTTTCTTGGGCGACTACAATGGTTTATTATTGAATAATAAACAAAAAAAAATCTTCAGGTTGGTAATAATATTTGTTTTTTTTCTATTGAATGTGCGTTTGTTTTTTTCAGATAGCGACGAAAGGCGTTACGTTATTAGGAATTACGTAGCAGTTATCCTTAGCGATGCTTTTAGTCGAAGGCCTTGAAGCAGAGCTGAAACTGACGTCAGGATACCGTCAACCGGCCGCTGTCACTTATTTCCCAAATGGATACGGTTCTTCGGAAGACACACGATATCCTCGGGGCGAAAACCCTAAGTTGATAAGGGGGAGTTCTAGACAGCCTAATGGTTCTGTCCTTTACTTTCCTCGGATACTTGACATGACCTGCGTGACCTGGGGATAGCTGTTTGTCGAAAGGTATTTTCCGGGTAACGCAACTCGAGATGAGCTTACCCTGCATCGTCGGATGACAGCCGATCTGATGAATCGTATAATAACTTCGTCTTGCAAAGCTTTGAACATAACATGTCTACAGTTAAAAAAAAAAAAAAAAAAAAAAAAAAAAAAAAAAAAAAAAACGGTGCAAATTTTTGTAGAGTGGTTTATTATTCTTTCGCTTCAATATTGATTTGAGAAGACTATCCATTTGTGATAGTAATTATTCCAAACAATTATGACGTTCCCACCGAAAAACAAATTGGTAACTATCGGGGAAAATTCCGTAGCAACTATTGTAATTTTATTCATTTTTATTTTTCTTAATTTCCTAATTAAAAGCTAAATTTTTTGCCTAACGGTACCGCTGGATAATGTTTGACGATCATATTCCAATGAGTTTGGAACGATTTTTGAAATGAATAGAATTAACGTGCTCGGCGGTCACACTAGAACTGCACAAAATATATTTTTCGCTAAATATTATTTTTTGGTAACAAATCACTGGCAACCTTGCGTCGAATGGTTACACAGTGTAGGTTTCCCATTACACTTTTATAGCTCGAAAAACTCTCGAGTTATACCCTCGTGTCAAATTTCTGAAAATCTCCCAAATTCGGCACAAAAGCTGCGATAACTCGAGAACCAATAAAGCTTTCGACCCCTCGATGGTCTCATTCGATTCAGCGTCCAAAAAATCTATATAATTTGATACCAAATACACATTTTTAGGAAAAACCTCGGAAAATATGAATTTTCTCCCCCTCAAAACCCCCCAAAAATACCCTTAAAATTGAGCTAGCAAGTTGGTTCAAGAATTGGGCCGTCGTAGGACCGAGATTGATTTTTGGTGAAAATTATAGTTCCAGCCAAACTATAATAGCTAAATTCTTGAATTATTCACCAAAAATCAATCTCGGTCTCACGACGGCCCAATTCTTGAACCACATTGCTGGCTCAATTTTAAGGGCATTTTTGGAGGGGTTTTGAGGGGGAGAAAATTCGTATTTTCCAGGAAATGTGTATTTGGTATCGATTTCTATAGATTTTTGGACGCTGAATCGAATGAGACCACAGCGGGGTCGATAGCTTTATTTGTTCTCGAGTTATCACAGCTTTTGTGCCAAATTTGGGCGATTTTCAGAAATTTGACACGAGGGTATAACTCAAGAGTTCTTCGAGCTATAAAAATCGTTCTATACTCGTTGGAATGCTCGTCGAACACTCTCTTCAGCTATACTGTAAGGCGAAAAATTCAGATTTAAAAAAATTAATAAAAACGATTGAAATTAAAATAGTTGCTACGGAGTTTTCCCAATAGCTACTAATCTGTTTTTTGGTGGGAACGTTCACAAATAATATTCAGAATAATTACTATCACAAATGGATAATCTTCTAAAATCATTATCGAAGCGAAAGAATAATTAACCACTGTACAATCATTTGCAGCGTTTTTAGAACCGCCTAATTTCGCGTCCACTATTTATAATAACAGCAGTAGGACATCATTCACCATTATCTTACGCGCCATATTATTTATTCTTGCTAGAGAAATTCAATCCACTGCCGAATCGTCACTCGAACGGAATTACGACCGAAAGATCGGCGAGAGGGAACTTAACTGATTTACGTGTAACGGATTCCTGAATCGAATCTTGCGTTATTCAAGAGGTAGATCTAACGGCGGGAAGGAGACGTTTGGAAATTCACTGTCGGAATCGGTGAGAGATAGTCAACAGGGGCGAGTGAATTTCGAAGGTCGGTAATAGAACAAGACCACCGATGTAGACGGAATATTAGATCAACGTTATTTACTGCACATGAATATGAAACAATAAACTGCCAGAGATAAATATTTCCAGATAATACTTGGTGTTTAAAGATCGGATTATTGTCGACAGTTTCATCGCAATTTTAGGTCGAAGAAAATTCTATTATTATTTTTCGTATTCACTTTCTCCTTTAGTCTTCATTTGTGTTTAATATTCAATAATAAACCATTGTAATCGCCCAAGAAAAAAAAATGTTCTGACCCTCCTTCAGAATTTGATGTTTTACGTTTCAAGGCATGTAGAATCCGAATATCCAATTTAAGAAAAATTCTGTCCGTGTACTGTACAATCATTTGCAGCGTTTTCAGCGTTTTTCGTATTGATTTTCTCCTTTCGTCTTCATTTTTATCATTCATTCGAGCATTTTCAGTGCTAAAGTAACGAGAACACAACCTACTCAAGTTCTATTTGGAGCTATGAAAAAAACTTGAAAACTTAGCTTAAAAACGGTGCAAATATTTGGCATTATCATGTTGAATCGTAGAGTACTTGGAAGCAATAAACTTTATCTATTCTGTTGCAGCTGAGAAATACCCAGCTCTTATTTTGACATTGTATACATTTCACTTCCGCTGATCAGTTTCCCCATTGAAATGGCGACATTAGCGTAAAAGAATAACCATCAATCTATTTCAACGTCGTCTGAGATGATCGTAATGTGGCTTCTAACGGTTAAAGCGGAGCGGGGAAGGAAAAAATGGTTGAAATCTGAGAAGGTCTTCTCACCCTTGAAACCTCGTTCCTACATCACAATTCCATTAGCGGATCACTTCGAGCTTCAAGGAGAAGACTTCTACCAGGCTCCTTTACTCAACTCTGTCCCTTCAAGTGTAAAAGGGTCGTCATGCAGAGTCGAGCTGCAGACAGTGGCATAGAATCGTTACCTTCGCCGAGTGCTATTTTAGAGTGAATTCACATTCCGCAGACTCTCAGTTAGCAAAGTATAGTGTCATTGTAAGCTTTTAGTTCTCATTTGAATCGCCTTGTTATATATAAATTACCAGGGTGGCTTAGAAAGTGCAAAATATTCGAGAGAATCTCAAGATCCAGAAAACCCTTGAGTCTCAAAATTCTACTCATTCTACTCAATTCTACTCATGCCCTAGAAATCCACCAGGGTCTGAAATTCACCAGGGATTTTTATATTAGGCGCAAGAGTTCACAATGGTACGTCAAGCGCCCAATTTCATGTTAGTTGCTCTTTGAAACCAGGACTAAGGCATCTGGACGGCAAGCTTTTGATGCTCATCGACATTCTCTTGCCTTATTATAAATATAAGATCAGAAAGTCCCAGAAATACCGGTTTCTAAAAACTCACAAAACTCGAGAAATTTCCAGGAATCCCCAGAACGCCAGAAGGTCTCCGGATTTCCAGAAAGTACAGCAATTAAGAGGAAGCCAAGAGTTGCTGCACAGAAATGCACCACAATATAAGATCGGAAAGTCCCAGAAATACCGGTTTCTAAAAACTCACAAAACTCGAGAGATTTCCAGGAATACCCAGAACGCCAGAAGATCTCCGGATTTCCAGAAAGTACAGCAATTAGGAGGAGGCCAAGAGTTGCTGCAGGTACAGAAATGCACCACAATGAAAACAATGTCAGCTCTCGAAACCAAGCCTAATTTTTGGTCGAGCAATTTATCTTGAGATCAAGGGTGGAAATCTTCAGTGAAAAAAGGAGCGTCTCAAAAGGTCAATGGATATGAGTCTGAAATGCTATGCACCAGGGAAACTTTACGTTTGGCTGAAGAGTTCACACCATAGTTCCGCGGGTGGTGCCACCATGTGCACCAATTCTTGCATTTTACTCTGAAAATCTTGGATTAAGAAATCTGGATGGCAAGCTTCTGATACTCAAAATGAAATTCCAATCCCCTGCCACAAATAAAAGACTAGCCAACCTCTGAAAATGCAATAAAATCGGGAAAATCCCTGAAAGTCCCAGACATTCCGAAAATCCCCGAAGGTCTTTGGAATTTGAGAATGGAATGAAGAGAGACCAAGAGCTGGCTAAATTCTTGAAATTCTCGATTCTCTTGGAGCTAAATTCTTGAAATTTTCACCGAAAATCAATCTTGGCCTGACAATGGCTCGATTTTTCAGCCAAATCGCTACCTCAATTTTAAGGGTATTTGTGAGGCGTTTTGAGGAGGAGAAAGTTCGTGTTTTTCGACGTTTTCCAGAAAAAGGTTGTTAGGTGTCAATTTCTATAGATTTTTGAACTCGGAATCCAACGAGACCATCGCGCGGTCGACAGCTTTGGCTCTCGAGCTATCGCAGCTTTTGTGTCGAATTTGGGAGATTAACTCGAGAGTTCTTCGAGCTATACAAATCGTTCTATACTCGTTGGAATGCTCTGTTTTTTAGTGGGAACGTTTATAAATGCTCGGAATAATTACTATCACACATGGATAGTCTTCCTAAATCATTATTGAAGCGAAGGAATTGTAAAATCATTTGCAGCGTTTTTTATTGGATATTCGAATTCTACAAGTTGAAACAAATTTTGAGGGGGGTAGAAAAATTTTTTCTTGGGCGATTACAATGGTTTATTATTGAATAGTATACCAAAAAACCGAGCCACTTCAAGCTCTCATATTATGTACCAGGAATAGGTTACAACCGGCTCAGGAGACTTGGAAACGTCGAGTGCCCAATTTCATTTATTTGCCCTCAAGATCAAGGAATCCGGAATCGCTATCCACCCAAGCACTTTCGCCCTTTTGGGCATCTTGGCGTCTCAATCGAGGTTTATCGAGAATTCGCTGGCATGCGTAGATTCCATTTTGAAGATCAACAGGTTTATTGAAGTAACAGTGAATTCGGTTTGATTATTGCACTAGTTGATCGTATCCCGGCTCGATTGACGTTCGCCCTTGCTCTCCGGCGGAAGGGAGTCGCTAACAGCGATTTATAGCCCGGATGGGGTTTCAAACTCGTCGGAGCAAAAGTTGCGAAACCGAAAATTAACAACCTCGTCAACTCCCTCGGGCCAGGCTTGTTCGAACTTCTCGGTTTTCCGGTTCAGCCGCACGATATCCGATGGTGGAAATCTATTTCGGCCAAA
The DNA here is from genome assembly GCA_037159825.1 of Tupiocoris notatus. NCBI lineage: Eukaryota > Metazoa > Arthropoda > Insecta > Hemiptera > Miridae > Tupiocoris > Tupiocoris notatus. The sequence goes on along the minus strand of JASJUZ010000007.1, from coordinate 579,708 downwards.
CCGCAAGCGGAGGGGGAACGAGCTGCTTTTTCTCGTCCAATCAACGTCCGTCTCGTAGACTTATTTTGCTGTGTCCTACGACGTCCTTTAGTATCTCTTTGGCAACGAGGGTCACCCTTTGCTTCCAATTTCGGCGAAATCTCTTCAAGTCTCCATCCTCCGGCCCCGTTAAACGTCGTTATCTCAGCTTGGAAGTCCTTCAGCCCTCCGATCTCAGTTTACCGCTCAAGTTCATTATCTCGACGATACGTTTATCGAGGGAAGTTCTCCTCTCCAGTACGGTTATATCCTTCCCTAATTCCTCGCCTTCGAACCTTGAGCTCGCGCAGATTCAACCTTAACGACTTTGTGATTTAGTCAGAAAATCGAAGGTCGGCGATTTATTTTGAGCATATCTTAGTCCATAACAACAGCAAGTCGGGTCGTTTTTTGTCTAATAAGTGGAAGGGATTGCTGAGGTCGTTGGGAGATTAGAATTGAATTCGAATCGAGATAGTCAAGACGATGATTAAGCCTAATTCGCCAATAAACGCAATAATAAAATTTTCCACAGCGTTTAAATATGAATATGCAGACGGGAAAAATCAAAATATAGTCGATATGCTTTTATCGCGGAAGTACTACATGTGACCCACGTGATAAAAATCAAACGTTTAAAAATATTGAATTTTATCGCCTGTAAAAATCGAAATCGATACACTTTGAACGGTTATATCTCGGAAGTACTATGTGTTATTCAAAATCCGGAAATGGTTTATTTTGCACATTGACTAGGTTAACATTCCGTGAAATTTTCATATTGTTTTATTCATTTTTCACGGAGATATGACGATTTATGTCATTTTTCGACCACAGACTCTCTAACAGTTGTTCAGAAGGTTTTTCTGAGTATATAGTAGGTAATATAAAAAAAATTCCTTAAAAATTCACCTATGCTCCAAATTCGACTTTTCGGACAATCACAATATTTCCATTTATTGTGTAAACATAGAAGTAAAAAAAGATTAGCTTTTTATGTCATGCTGAAAATTAATTTTATAACCCGACTCGGCCTGTGAAAATTTCCATTAATTCACCTCCATCTCTGTTCCCCTTCTTAATTATTATTAATGTTTCCCTTGCCAAATCCCCATTCCGTAGCGTGAAAATTAAACCAGGGAGTTGAGAGACAAACTTTCATTTAAGGTGGTGTAACCTAGTTAAGTTTCCACGTGACAATGCCTTTATTTGGCCTCCCAATCTAAATTTCTTCCGCAACTTTTCTTGGAAAATGGAAAAAATATATGTAATTAAAGATATCTTATTTTTTTAAAAATTGTAAAAATTAAATTGAAAAAGCATTTTCTTCGATGAGATTAAAAACGTATTTCTAATTTTTCAAAATAAAATTGGGACGTAGAAATATCTTCTCTTGGGTGAGATGAAATTAAAAATAAAATTTCTCCTTCTTCGAAACGAAATTTTGCATTATAAAAAATTCCAACGCGTTATTAACGGATAATAAACCAATAGACATCGTTAAAATTCGAAAAATCGCCTTCGTTAAATTATACTGCCTATTCTCTAAGGTAGGGTCGTATCGGAACTCCGCGTAATACGTAATTACAGCAAGAAGAAACCGTGATACGCGGGTTACAGGGCTGGGAGTTATTATAATGGTGATTCAACCTTATTATATCATACCCTTCGGGCACCGAGGGCCCATTTGCTCTCTGCAGCACTTCTGTTAATCAAGGTGTTTATTAATTACCTGCGGAATATACCTGTGGCCTGGCAGCTCTCCTGAGCGGCTCTCTACCTTTTCGGAAAGCAATTAGACTGCAAGAACCAACGTTCCCTCGGGAGATGCCGCGGGAAGCTAATCCGAGAATAAATCTCGCCCTCCGACTCGAACTAACGTCTCAACACGGATTTGGAATACAGAAAGAGTTTGAGTCATATTGCGTCAAAGACGTGCCACCAACTTATGTGGTTAATTATTTTTTGACGAATAGTTTTAAAAGATATAATAGCTCAAAGGGGCAAAAAAATAATTCAACAGCCGTTTTTCCAAATTTTATGCAACACGATTTTTCCCAAATTTGCAAATGGCTAATTTTGCACATTTACAAGAACAACAACATTCTCAGAAAATGTCATTGAGTTTCATTCTTTTTTCGAGGAGATAAATAACGTTTTATGTCATTTTGTGACCACAGGCACACACGGACAGACTTTCAAAAAGTGTTTCCGAGTACATTATTGTGAAAATGTCTTCCAATTCAGTTCCGCTTTGAATTCGACATTATTTCATACGATCACAATAATATCATTTACTACACATAGAAGAACATGAAAAAAAAATTTAAAAATTAAACTAAAAACAATTTTATAGCCGCAATTCAGATGCTGAGTCCACTTTTATGACTACCTAATAAAATAATAAGGACGATCTCAATTAAATTTCAGTACTCGCAAAGATCTGATCTTTTTCGGATTGATTTTTGACCATCTGAGATAAACAGTTCTTTTTACCGTTTCCTGAACGATTGTCCGACTTTCCTTGTCACCTTTCAACCGCCTCAAGAACGGTCACTTTTTGGAGTCGGCCCCAAAATGGCGTCACTTGGAGTTTGTTGAAGAAGGTATGATACAATCCAATATCTCTTTGAAATTAAGAGCACTATTTTCTTATCATGTTACGTGAAACTAATATTTCATCATCGTTGGAAAGCTATTGTGATTAATTTCAATCGCTCGAGTGAGTTTATTTTTTCTATAAGTATAGGTAGTCGGGAATGGAGCTCTAAAAACCGCAAACATTGAAGTTCTGTATAATTTTCATCGTTATGTTTTTTTTCCACACGTCGTAACAGAAATTCGAAGAAAATTGCGAGCGAGGACTTACAGGCAGATGTATAATGAACAAAATTACGACAAAAAAATTAAATCTAGCATTACCTCAAGACTTTGTAAGTTCGCAAAATTAAAAATTGCTATTTTCCCGCAAATCACGTTTTTCTACATTTTTCCGATTCCGGCAACGTAATTGCAGATACGGATTCGAACCGAAAAACCTCACATATCAAGTTGATTGAGTAACCTTCTCCTTATTAAGTCAGTAAAAAACTACCTTAATCTCCCTTTTTTAAATTTTTTATTATTATTTTATTATTATTATTATTTTTTTTAAATGAAATTACATATTTATTTTCCATTTTAAGAAGAACCACAATATACACTTGTATCCTCTTACGGCCGATATCCCTTTCTGAATCGCACCTACCTGTCAAAACAAAGGTCGACATGTTCGCTGGGCCGGGAAAAATAAACGAAGTCGGAACACGCTTAAGCAAGGGCGAACACGGTTGTGTGAAATATCCGCGCGCTGCGGACAGGTTTGTTCAGGCGCGTAGATGACGGACGGTTCACGCTGGGCTGACTATGCGAAACCAGTGAAACGCACCGGTAACGCCAACGCAAACGAATGCAACAAGCTTCGGATGAAATAGAATGAAGCATTTCTGAGCGATCCTCGTATGCTACCGATAGAGCACTTGGAAGGCTAAAAGAAGGACGGGAATTAGCAGCAGAGAGATGAAGGTGAATAAAAAAAAGTAGGTAAATAAAAATAATAAAAATGAGTAATCAATAAGTCGACAAACTATTTAATTAATCGTCTGGTAAAATAATCTACCAATTTCACATTAAAATTAATTCGGAAAAGTTCATCGAATTTATCCAAAAATGATCGATGTTCCAGCTCCCACAATATATCCCAATAAAACCAATTTTTTTAACAATAGGAAAATTTTATTTAAAAAAATCAAAAATTATTTTTGTCCTTGTCGTCGCATTTTTTTTCATGTCTAGGGGGTGTGAGGGAACCACATTTACATTCATATCCAATGTTTTTCATATCCAAATGTTGCATAGATATATTTTTGTCGAGATATATATATTTTTTTATATTGACAAGCCTATCAAATGGATAGATATATTTTTGTAAACTGACAAACATAGAATCTTTATTTTTTAAATACATATATTTTTCTAAAACCTAATTGTATTTAGTTATAACATATTCTTGTATTAAAACTAATATTATGCCACCCCTAGTCAACATATCGCTTCAGTAATTGTAGTTAATGTCTGCCTGGAATATAATCTCAAAATCTTGTTATATATTTTTTTAAACCCCTCAAATAATACCTAATCTGTGATAAATTTTATATTAACTATTAACCTCTTGACTTGTGTAAGTAGAATCTAGTTGAAATTATCAAATTTTAACCATTCAAAAAATTGATTTTCGAAAGAGATTGATTCGCCTGGTTTTGGCACTCCCGCAGATTTTTTTTCCCCTACTATGGAAAAAATTGAATTTTCTTCGAGTTTATTTCCTCTCAAAATTCGACTTTTACGACGTCGATTACGAACCAAATGGAAGGGAATCTCCTCATCGGGAGTAAAGCTGAAAAGGCCGAGAGCGTAGAATTCCCTGTACGAGAACGGTTTCAGAAAAAGGCTTTCCAATTTCCGCTCGCCCCGATATCGGTAAACTTTCGAAACGACGCTCAATTGCTCGAGAAACAATTTCCAGAATCTTCGTATATGAATGCCGTATGGGATTTTCCTCGGTTGCGAAGAGGTAACGAGTGAAATTCGGGGGTGATTCGAGGGGCATGAGAGCCGTTTAGAAGGCGCTAAGACTTTAAGAGGAAATAATAGTCACATCAGGGTTGGCAGCAGCTACTGGTGATGGTGGTACGACCTACGTTGGTTTTGGAATGAAACGGAAAATGGGAGCATTCGAGGTAATTCTCGGTTTAACGTAGAATCGAAAAGCAGATTATTTGTGATAATTTGAATCCACCGTCTTGCTTTAAAAGGTTTCCATGAAGCTGACGCCGCTGCCAATTATTGAACGCTGGGTGACGAAATTGTGAGTTCAAATGTATTTTTTAGATGCGAACGGACTGAGTGAATCACCATCCGTGCAAGCGTGGTTGGAAAGAGTACCTGAACCTCGCGTTCTTAACCCCATGAGCAAGCTGTGGAAGTTCAGATTACATTTCTAAAGGAACCTTCTGGAGAAATTTATTTCGAAGGCTATGGGTCGAGCTGTGCGTTTCTGCTTGCACTACGTACTGTGCAGGTCGGTTTCCGAGTTAATCTAAAGACACGTATTTCACTCACTGGAAACCTGTTTCCACTTTTTGGCCTCGGACATCCAGCATGGTGCTTGGCAACCACAGCCACCACGAATTTAACTCAATTGATGGGCAAGCCATTGAAGCTTTTTGCCGGGAGAAGCTGCATATGTGGCCTGGGGCCCCCAGCGACTGTGTTACCATTTCTGGTCGGGTCCGTTTGGTAGCATGCTCCCACTTACACCATTCCCACCAGTCCCACGCCTGCTCACTGACGAGCAGAGAGAGCGTCGACTCCAGGCTTGCTTGGAATTGAAAATCAACAGTAAGATCCAACAATGGAAAAAAATATTGGACAAGTGTGTTGTCAATGGGGTGCAAGGAGGAGAAAAACCAGGTGACTTATACTCTGATTATTCGCTGGCCGAGCACTTTCGCCCATTCGGGCATCTTCAGGGCGACGTGGAGCCATAGGGAGGCTTCCCGCTCACACACCATTAAGATCAAGAAGTGCGACTACAAGGAAAAGAAGTGTGTTGTGGTTCAAACGTCTTACAAGGATGTTCCAGTTATTTTTGGCCCCCCTCGTATTTCCCCTACCGATACCCCGACAAAATTTTGGCCCCAATGAACCACTGAGAGAAGAAATAACGAGAAAACGGTTTGAATCGGAAATAATGAAGAGCAGGTGTTAGATGACCGTTTAGACAACGCGTGACAAATAATTCCTAGCTTCCACTCTCGAGTCGAGTATGTCACTCCACAGTCAAGATATTCCTTCTTCTCAACAAGGCAAACAGAGCGATAATGCGGAAAAAGAAACATAATTGACCTGCAATAGACCGTCAAAAGTTATTTTCCCATGTTAATCAAAAAACTTTCTTCAGCTAGAGGCAATTTTGAGTCGGGAAATTCGAAGTGGTGAAAAGCCCGGTAAGAAGAGCCAACGTTCCGCAGCTCTCGCTTAAACAAGGCCGTATCTCCAGTAGCTTTCAGTAAGCGAAGTCTCTGCAAGTTCTCGTTCTTTGTCCAAGTGCGCCAACTGCCTGTATTATTCTCAAGTTGACTCCTATTCATCATTTCTGTAAAGTCTTTACAAATACCCCCTCCTCCTTTTTTTGCTTATCAGAAGCTCTCTATTTACTCGGCCAGGTTACAGTTATTCCTTCGGGCCTTGATGCCCAGGTCACTATTATCTAGAGCTAAGTTATCGGTATCAAGGACTTGAATAAAAATTTAGTCTCATAGTTGTGGAAATGGTGCAGGACTTTATCTCGCTTTTTATTCTTGAAAGTAGTCAAGAATATTAAAGACCAGGCATGTTAACGCGAATAAATCAGCTGATTCACCTGGGAGAAGTGACTGTTTCTAAATCAAAATGTTTTACATGAATTGCCGAAACTATGGGATTGAAAGAAAGTCCAAGGAATCAAAGGAATTTCCGAGAAAGCGAAGGATTTTCCAAGGAATTGAAGGAATTCCCAAGGAATCGAAGGAATTTCCAAGGAATCAAAGGAATTTCCAAGGAATTGAAGGAATTTCCAAGGAATTGAAGGAGTTTCCAAGGAATTGAAGGAATTTCCAAGGAATTGAAGGAATTTCCAAGGAATTGAAGGAATTTCCAAGGAATTGAAGGAATTTCCAAGGAATTGAAGGAGTTTCCAAGGAATCAAAGGAATTTCCAAGGAATCGAAGGAGTTTCTAAGGAATCGAAGGAGTTTCTAAGGAACTGAAGGAACTTCAAGGGAATTGAAGGAATTTTCTAAAAATTGAAGGTATTTCCAAGGAATCCAAGGAATTTCAGATGAATTGAAAACGTTTCCAAAGAATTGAAAGAATATCAAAGGAATTGAAGGAGCTTCCAAAATAGGAAGGAATTTCCGAAAAATTGAAAAATTTCCTTGGAATCGGAGGAGTTTCTGATGAATTGAAGACTCTTCCAAGGAATTAAAAAAAAAAAAAAAATCAGAGAAATTGAAGGAAATTCCAAGCGCTCTTTGAAATTTCTGGGGAATTTATGAGTATCTAAGGAATGAAAGGAAATTTCCTCGAAATAGAAGCGATTTCCAAGGAATTGAAATAATTTCCAAGGAGCTGATGAATTTCCTTGGAATGGAATTCGTCGTAATTGTTTTCTCTAACTTTTTTTCTAAAACTACTGCACACCAAGGAATTGGCGAAAGCTCGGAATTAAGGATTTGAACAGGAGGCTCATAAGAGACATTCCACGCTGAACTCACATTTTCGATAATATTGGGTTCAACTAGCAACCCAGAAACCTCTAGAATTTCAGAACCGAGGCCATCTCTTGTTCAAAGCTCATGGAGCCCAAAAGTTCCCAGACATTTGCTTTCTTTGAGAGGTTTTTCCAGCTTTTGACAGAGTGACTAAATCTTATATTCCTCCGGAACCATAATCGAAGCTTTAAATCGATTGGAGGAAGTTACTCGTTTTTTGGTTGTCAGCACGTTTTACCTTCGACTCGCGGTCTTGAAATTCAAAAGCGGTTTCACGATATTATTTACACGAATCGCAAATTTATTTATCGCTGTTGAGATTGAGGGGGAGAAAAACATGGCGATTTCTCCTGCTTTTTATTACCTTGCCAAGCACTTTCGCCCCTTCGGGCATCATCAGGGCTTCGTAGCACCATTACAAGGTATCCACGGCAAAAAAAAATTTATTCATGTCATCCGATTGATCTCGGTTGGAAATTAATGGAAAAGTTGGCACTTAACGGCTCTCAGCGTTCTGTGAGGATTACGGAGAATCGCTGGAACGGAGGTTCCATTCGAACTGGCAATATTCACTCAGCTCAATCACGTATGTTTATTCGAGACAGGCGTTACTAGTTCGCAACATTCGCCACTTCGAAAAAGCAATCAAGGCGAAAACCGGCCCTTGAACTAAGCGGATTAAGGGAAACCTGAACAAACAGGATATCGCTATTTGGAAAGGCGAGCAAACACAAATAATACTGAGGCAACCCTTGGGAAACCAAGAGCTCCGGATTTTCCTAAGCAGTCGTCGACGCAAAGCTTCCAATTCTTTCTTTCCGTTTTGATTGTCTTCTGTTCCCAGTTTCACATGTCCAGCAAACAGTGGCGACAGTTAATATTTGATATAAAAAACATAGTTGCTCGAACGAGTTATTCTCAAGTTGATATTTTCTCTCGTCCGCTCTGATAGTCTGACAATCAGTTGTAACAATAAATTGGGAAGAGAGTGGGAATTATTTGAAACAAGTTGACATGTCCAAAAAGAGTTGAACGCGATTCTGTGACGACGGTTTGAGATTCAGAAAACCGCAAAATGTAAGTTGTTTTTTTTTTTTTTTGCAAATATTTTGAAAACGGTTGCTTTTATGGGACAATTTACTCGCACTTGATCGCATCGGTTTATTAGTTTTATCGAAAGTACATGCCACGCAGAAACCGAATAATGTTACACATAGGCCTGAGATTGCAATTATAAAAATCAAAGTTTGTAGTGAAGTTTTCCAGTTCGAAAATGGCTAGAACTGAATAGAGCTACAACACAGACTACAGCAGTTATTACCCTGGGGATAGGACTGTGATGCAATTTTTTATTCATTTTTATTTTATTATTATTATTATTACTATTTTTTTATTTATTTTTTATTTTTTGGATAAGGTGGGATGGAAAGTAGACGTCTCAAGCTCAAAAACGATAGGACGTGAAATTAGGCGCATGGGCCTGAGTTGCCGCACATTATTTATTTTCTTCTTTAATAGCCGGCGTAGTCCAGGCTGAAATTACCAATAGATTGTCACTTTAATATCAGTCTTGGCCTAATATCCTACAACGTTCCCAATCTAAATAGCTCTCTGTTGCTGGACCCTCAACCGGTAATCGCAAAGATAACTCTAATTTGTACGAGGAAGCTTTTAATCTTTTAACATTTTCATTCTCGAAATTTTCCTTAAAATGAAATTTCGTTTAATTCAGTAAAATCGTTTATTTTCCCAATGAGAAAAATACTTTCAATTTTCTCCAACGACATATTATTTTTGGGTGATATTATGTTTTTTGTGACGTTGAAAGAGGCCATTTCGTAGTTAGGTACATCAATCGGCCGTTTCAAGACGGTAACGTCGCTAATTGGTAGCAGAGCGTGGCTGACAAGCTGGCAACATCGCGACGCCTAATTTCGTGTCCGCTACTATAATAATGCGAAATAGGTACGTTTCGAATGATGAAGCAATCAGTGAACGAATTTTATTCCTCTTCACATTCCCGCCTCGTTAAATATCTGTCGCTCGGCATCTCTCTCGTACATCGAGACGTTCCCTCGGTCGAACTGTTGGCAAACTCGCGTTCGTTAATACGTAGCTTAGGAGGAAGCTCCTCCGGTTGATCAACGAGCGGCGGAACTGTCTGGCGACAAATTGCACCGTCGTGTCGAACCGTCGGCTTCATCTTTTACTACAGAACAAGTTGCCGTCGAGTCTCGTAAGCCTTTCCATCGAACCGTCCGCGAAACTATTTAGGTAAAACTCGCCAAACAGAAGGGCGATTAATTTTCCTTTTCTCTTCCCTCAATTTCCCTCGAGGTCGACCCTTCGTCTCCTCATCAGCTGGTGAGATTGTTTAATCGAGTCCGCTCCCCGCCCTTTCTTTGCGGGGAAACTTTTCGAACGGAAAGCACTAATCGTAAGAGATAGCGGATGAACGATGGAAGGAGCGGGAGTGAAATAGAGAGATAATAGGACTCACGGGGAGGAACTTGGAAGTATTCGATAATTTATTAGTAACCAACTTCCTCCACCGCCGTTTTCACAATCTCATCCGCTCCGATCATTTAAGCCCCGAAACTCCGGTTTCCTCGTAACGGCCGCCTTTTTACAAAGCCGAGTTTAATCTACAACTTTTCAAAAGAGTTTGCCGCGGGAAAATGATTTGCCGTTGGTTCGCATTTGGCGGCCACCTTGCATAAATTTTCGCCGACAAGATCAATTCACGGCTCTCCTGTTTTCGGCGTTTATTGAAATAACGTAATCTTCTATAATTTTTGGCCGAGTACTTTCGCCCCTTCGGGCATCCTCAGGGCGATGTGGGATAAAAATATAAAATCGGAGAATATGTCGCCTGGTTCTTCTCCCCCTCACCAACCCAGTACAATGAGAAATGCGACGACTCATCCAAGAAGAAGTAATCTTCTATGAAACTTAGTTGAGCTCAGAACATAATTGCCTCGCGCGGTGGCCGTTTACAAATGCGTTATGTGCGTACCTCGCACTCGCGAGGTTGAAGACAAATTAGTTTACTCGGGCTGACTAATGTCCATTCGGTGCGATGGTTTGACTAATGTTACGCCGACTTGCGCAAAACTAATCGGACGGAAATGCCGTTGAGATGTTCTACTATACATAAAACACCATTTAATATTGTATGGTAAAACGCTGCAAAAGATTTTACAGTGATTTATTATTCCTTCACTTCAATAAAAATTTAAGAAGACATTTCTAGAATAAAAATTTAAGAAGACATTTCTGGTAGTAATTATTCCGAGCATTTTTCAACGTTCCAACCGAAAAACGGATTGATAACTATAAGGGAAAACTCCGTAGCGACTATTGTAATTTTAATTATTTTTATTTTTCTTAATTTCTAAATTAAAAGCGGAATTTTTTGTCTAACGGTACATTTGGAGTGTTTGACGACCATTCCAACGAGTATAAAACGAAATTATAGCTCCAAGAACTCACAAGTTATACCATCATGTTAAATTTCTGAATATCTCCCGAATTCGACAACAAAGCTGCGATAACTCGAGGACCAATAAAGCTATCGACCCCGCGATGGTCTCATTAGATTCAGCGACCAAAAATCTATTGAAATTGATACAAATAGACATTTTTCTGGAAAACGTTGGAAAATACGAATTTTCTCACCCTAAAATATCTTTAAAAATACCATTAAATTGTGCTAGCAATGTGGTTCAAGAATTAGGCCGTCGTGAGACCGAGATTGATTTTTGGCGAAAATTTCAAGAATTTAGCTCCAATTTAGTTTCGGCAGAAAAAGTATTGACGGCGTACGGACAGAATTTTTTTGGTTTATTATTCAATAATAAACCATTTGCAGTCGCCCAAGAAAAAAATTTTTTAACCCCCCTTAGAATTTGGTGTTTTACGTTTCAAGGCATGTAGAATCCAAATATCCAATTTAAAAAATTCTTTCTGCCACCGTCAACACTTTTCTGACGAAACTATATCAGAGCTAAATTCGTGAAATTGTCACCAAAAATCAATTTCTATAAAAAAATTTCCTTGGGCGATTACAATATTATTGAATAATAAACAAAAAAATCTGTTTCTTGAGAGCCGAACAGGCTCAAATTTAAATTGCCGGTTTATCAATCGCTTAAGTGATACTTCGATGTAATAAACGAGCGTCGGCCGATTAAATCGATTGGTTGGAAATCAGGTGTAATCGGGCCTAAAGCCGCGGAGGATGTTAGCGAGGTTGTTGAAGCGGTTTCACGATAAAACCGACAACAGCTCACAATTCATATCCCGCCCCCGCTTCGAATTTGAGATAAAGAGCGTCCAATACAAAATACTCGTCCATTAGCCCTGGCGAGAAAGCGCGGCGAAACGATAGAAGCACGTTCGTTACAGATTATTTGAGCGTAATTCATTACGTCGGTACAATTATGTTCGGCACTGATCGATATTTAATCATGTTTCGTTTAAAAACGCCACAGCAAAATAAAGGGTGGAATTAGGCAGTATTACTCACTCAATATTAGAGCTGAAAACCATACAGCAAGCTTTGCTTACCTGGAAAAAATAAATATAATTTTAGAAACATTCACACAAACAACAACAACAAAAAACACGGAAATTTTTTTTTCGAATTTCTTATTCATTTATAAACTCATATAGGAATCAAATACGAAATCGTACTATGTTTATGTTGTTTTCATGTCTATCCAGTCTGATTTTCAAGATTCGAGTCGTTTGTAAAAAAGCGAAGAACACTGCTCGAATAAGAACAAAAGAGGGCCTAGCATTTTCCCCTTGGGAAAGCCGTAATCGCGTTATCGAGGTAATTTACAATTCTTGAGCGTTTGAGTGAAGAAAAATCGAAAACGTCGTCTGTTCGGATGGAAGAACTCTTAAGCACACAACTGTCACCATCAAGTCGCTCAGTTAATATCGACTTAGAAGTTCACCGGGTTAGAAATGAGGCAGGTTTTAACGAGAAAGTGTCAAGAGTGTCCGCCGAGTTCTCTCTCTTTTTTTTTTTTTTTTGTGACACTTCGACCATGAATAAACGGCGGAGTAAGCATTGGAGTGTCGGAAGAATTCAGCCCACAACTTCGCCAAAGCGTTCGGAAAGGACTTTCGCATGCAAACGAGTTCTATTAAAAGAAAATATACGCCGCCGAGCTCTCGGCTGAAAAGACATTGAATTGCAGGGAGAAGCTATTTTCTCAAGTTATTGACTCTAATGCATTTCCGATCCGGAAGAAAGGGTTTACCCGGCTGGAAATTACAATATATAAAGCTAATGGGGAGAAATACGGAGAGAGAATGAGATCGAGAATGGAGACTCAGCCGCTCTATAAATAACCGTAATAATATTCTATAATTAAGATGCGAGAGTTTAATTTATTTTCGAGAAATATTTCGCGGGTCATGGTGTTTTACAAGTACTTTCCATCTCCAGAAAAATAGGAAAAATAGATGAATTTTCACGACTTTGTCACGCCAATTATCAAATTCTACGCAATTTTTCTGCTTGCTTACGCAGAAATGGAAAGCCAACGCTCTTTATTCGGACTTCTATTAAAAAATGAGCTTCATAATAATAAAAAATTCACCGTCCGTTGTATTTTATCACTATTGTGCTCTGTTTACTGTCAGCTTGAATATGAAGTGATTTTATTTATTCATTATAAACTCCGAGAACACAGCTAAGACAGCGAAACAAATTCGATATTCTCACAAAACGAAATATAAAAAAGTTTCTTCGATTAAAAATTTAGGAACGGTTAATTAAACTGTTTTTAACGGAAAGAAACGAAAGTCAATGTTAATGACAAATGAAATGATGAATCGACAACACTGGTTTGCACATGGTTGGCCACACTGGAGGACGCAACTTATTTCCCCTCGGTCAGTCAGTGAAACCTCCTCTATCATTTATAATCAGTCATTGTACACGAGTCACCCCAGTTGAAGCCATTCCTGCTAATGGAGCTCTCAAATTTATTTTTCCTCCCACGGATACTCTTTCTACATTCGCTAGCTGAGTCCAAATGAACGAATTGTTTGTTAAGGATCTTTCCGGGCGATTAATTTCCAATTTAGCTCAGTGCGGCAACGAAAGGTAGGCAGGAATGCCCTTCGGGGAAAAATTAGCGCTCTGAGATAAAATTGAGTTGCTTTCCGCCTTCCGACTGCTGTTCATCGCGTTTCACGCTCGTTTCACAGGGATCCAATTCCCGATACGTTCGCTAGAACAGGAGCCAAGTAAGAAATTATCAGACCTGCAAGAATCATCGGTAAAATCCCTGATAGTTGTCAAATTTTATCCAGATTAAGCGAAAAGCTATGGACGAACAACGTGCGCAGGCACTAAAAATGCTCCGAAATTTATATAGTTTCTTGCACTTTGCATCATCGTTGTGGATGCTGAGTCTCGAACAGCATTTGCGTCGGTGAATTATTGGTTTCATTAACCTACTTCTAATGGAATTTCACTTGCAAGAGCTCTCTTCGGCCATAACTCTCTCCCCAAACCCTCAGTACCTAGGGGTAGTAAGTTAGCCCGAAGACACCGGACTCCTGCCACGTTCATGAGGCTTGTAAACTGCGCCAGCCTACAACCTAGTGTTTCAGACTTCCTTGGCTTTTACCATCAGGCTCATAAGTTGGCCTTCGATCTATATTCCGTCCCAGCCTGAACCAATTAATTTGCTGCCTCCGGGTCTTCATCCGTTTCTCCCTTCAGGCCATAAAAGCAACCCAACCGCTGAATGGCCCGTTTAAGAGATTATACGTGTTAGCCGATAAAGAGTCTTCATGCAGAGCGGCATCTGTTTAAAGTTTGTGACAATTGTGTGGGTCAAATAGAGAGCGTGAAAAAATCGTGTGTATGGAGTTGAGTAAATGGAAATGCAAGGGTTAGATCAAATGGAGGGAGTTAAGTAGGCGGAGTGAAGGGATCATGCGAATGGAGTTGAGTGAGTGAAAATGAAACATTCAGCTGTTTGATAGGAAAAGTTTAAGTGAGTGAAGTGAAGAGATCAATTGCATGGAAATGGGTGAAAATTATGGAGTCCGTATATCAAGTGGAGGAAGTAAAGCAAGTGGTGTAGAGGTATCAAGCAAATGAACTTGAGTGAGCGGAGATGATGTAGCCAGTAGATCAAATGGATGGAGTAAAGTAAGTGGATTGAATGAATCATGCAAATGGAGTTGAGTGAGTGGAGATTATGGATTCGGTAGATCAAGTTTAAAGGATTAAGTGGATAAAATTATTGATTGCATGGAGTTGAGGGATTAAATATGTTAGAGACTGTTGATCAACTGGAAAGGGTTAAGCGTGTGGAGTAAAGGGTTCGAGAGCATGGAGTTTAGTGAGTAGAAATGATGGAGTCAGTAGATCAAATGGATAGAGTAAAGTAAGTGGAGTGAAAGGATCATGTAAATGGAGTTGAGTGAGTGGAGTTGATGGATTCGCTAGATCAAGTGGCAAGGGTTAAGTGAGTGTAAAAAATGATTGATTGCTTGGAGCTGAGTAGTTGAGGATGTTAGAGACAGTGAATGAAGTGGAAGTGGTTAAGCAAATGGGGTGAAGGGATCGAGTGCATGGAGTTGAGTGAGTAGAAATGATGGAGTCAGTTGATCAAATGGATGGAGTAATGTAAGTGAAGTGAAAGGATCGTGTAAAAGGAGTTGAGTGAGTGGAGATGATGTATTCAGAAGATCAAGTGGAAAGGGTTAAGCGAGTGGAGTAAAGAGATCGGTTGCATGGAATTGATAGAGTGGTAATGATGAAGTCAGATCAAGAGGAGGGAGTAACTTTAGTGGTGTAATGGGATCATGCTAATGGAGTTGAGTGAGTGAATATGATGTAGCCTGTAGATCAAATGGATGGAGTAAAGTAAGTGGAGTGAATGGATCGTGCAAAAGGAGTTGAGTGAGTGGAGATGATGGATTCAGAAGATCAAGTGGAGGGAGTAAAGCAAGTTGGGTAAAGGGATCAAGCAAATGGAGTGTAAATGGTTAAGTGAGTGAAGGAAAGAGATCGAGTGCTTTGAGTTGAGTGAAAATTATGCTGATCAGCAGTGAATGAGAGTACTGGGCGGAGAGCGTGAAGGAATGACTAAGAAGTAAGTAAAGAAACGAAGGGAGAAAAAATTTTATGCAAAGGAAACTTTTACTCAGTAAGATTAATATTAAGACGGTATAATGACAAGTCGACAAGAAATTTCCATCAACTCGACTTTCAAGCGTTTCCAGTTAAAAGACGCGCCAATTCCTTGCGTCGAATTTATAAGCGGAGTTTCGACTTGATAACCTACCCGTTACTGAATCTTCGTTCGCACTTAGTTCTCACTTTTCCCTTTGATGTGCGCGTACTTTCGAGTTATCAAAGTTGGAACTAAGTTGTACGAAACTTCTCACTTAGTTATCTTTCTTCGCATAACGCTTTTATCATTCTGTTCAACCCGGACGGATTACGTCTGCGAAACTTATCCCACGCAACGCTTTTTTGAAGTCAAACATCATAGCATTAATTTGATCTCTTAACTTCGAGGATGGGCTCGCTGAATCGATGGGTAGGTAGTACGGTTTATTTGAAAGAGGGATTTTTTTAAATAATGTTTTAAAAGACCATTAAAAAAATGGGTTTGCTACTGATTCAAAATTTATATGCAAACGTTAGTTTCACTAATATGCGCAGATTCTTGCAGTATAGCTCGGAAATATTCCCTGCCTATTGTATAAAATATCCATCGTCTTCACGTGAAATATTATAGGCAGCGAAATGAGAGGAAAGTAAATAACCGAACGGATTTCGTTTCACACCGAAAGTGACACCTTCAATTGGGAAAAATGTCCACCATTGCTCCCGTTCAGGCGGATTTGATTCTTTTGGAAGTTCTAAAAGTAAAAATCGAGTTATCTAGATGGAAATTCGATGACAATGAAAACGAAGATACAGACAAAATAAAGTGGGGGGCGAAAAAAAGGGCGGGAAAATTGAAATCGCAGCAATCGCGCTTCCTGGCTTACGCTATTTCCATAGCTTTCGCTCTACATTCAATTAAAGGTTTGGAAAAAGGGGCAAAATAAGGACTTCGACAATCGATGGGACGGAGGAAATGGAATCGTGCAAATAGGCAGGAGGAAACTTCCGAAGGGAACATTTCTCCGATCGCCTGATAATACGGAAGGTTCCGAAGGAAAACGGGAATTTATTCTCGATTTTTTTTTCCCCCCAACCGGTACACAAGTTCTTCTGCGGTTGACGTCTTTCGCCGCGAAAGGAAAACCCCCGAGTTTGAAAAACATCAATTCTCACCGGCCACATTCTTGCGGCCAACGTCAACTAGGCGAATTTCAATGTGACATGATGTCAATTTTTTTTTCCTATTTTATGCAAAAGCAGAATCGTCATATTTTTTGCTTTTATAAGCCTAACTTACATTAGGTAAATAACAATAATAAAAACTCATTTTTTTTTCTATTTTTTGTTTTCTATTTTTTTCTATTCTTCTTCTTGTTCCTTTCATTCTTTATTTTTTCTTTCTTTCTTTTCTCTTTCTTTCTCTTAATTCTCTCTCTCCGCAATTGTTTTTATATTTTATGAATATTGGAACCCTGACATTTATGTTTAAATATTTTACGCCTAAATTTTTCTGTGTATTTGTAAGAGTGGGCTCTTTCTATTTCTATATTCTTTTTTTCTATTTTATGCCAAAGCAGAATTGTCATATTCGCTATCATAAGCCGAACTTACATTAAATAACAATAATAGAAATTCAACTGTCAAAAATCAAGAATTATAAATATACAAATTATACTAAATTTATAATTCCCACGACGTGTCTAGCGATAACGATGATTTCAACCTCGGGCTTTTCTTCCGTCCATCTCCTATCCCGTCCGATAGGACAATATAACAAGCTCAGCTTTTCATTATTAACCCAGCTCATGGGCATTCTTGTCACGAACGAGGGAATTCTCCAAACAGCCGTGGCCCTATTATGAACCTAAGAAAAGGGCGGGACTTGTTCATTAATCCCTTACATAAGGGACTCGCCGTTGAAAAGAACCCATTGTTAATCTCACTATCATCCGGAGAGCGCCATTGACGCAGTCTCAATTTCAAAATAGATTTTCGTCTCAGCTGGTTCGGTAAATGAAAAGCGGAGGATCTGAATGGGATTTTCGCCATTGGAAATGCCTCTCAACGTGAGAAATTAAAACGAAACAGGAATTGTTTCTTCTCCACGAGATGAAATAATACGAATCAAATAATCTCTCTCCCCGACGATAACGTGAGAGACAGATATAAGTATCGAACATTTTGAATGTAAATAAAATGCTATCGTATGCGTTTTTAGTAACTTTGTTTAATATACAATTTTTGGATTAATATGATAAAGAGTTTTGGAACTGGCCATGAAAAAGATACGAGATCTGCAAACCTGCGATTGGTGTTCCCTGAATATAGTACGACTATATTCACAGATACATACCTGATACGTATCACAGATCATATCTGATACAGAGCATCAAGTTGTACAATAGTCTTCCAAACAATGTCAAAACCGATGTAAATATAATGAAAAATTCAAAGAAAACATCGAAAAAAAGAAATTCGTTAGATTTGGCACAATTAATTTTATTTTAAATTGCATAATATTATGAGTGAGCTAATAATTTGTTTATTTTGTTGTTACTTTGAAACTTGAAAGACGCATATATGTTCATTGATATCTGGTTAATTGTAAGAATGGTCATTTATGACCAAAATTTGCCAGATTGTGTAAATGAATCGTTCAAATCAAAATAAATCCCCTCTCAAAAATCTTTCACTTACTCCCTGCACTAGCTAAATTCCTTTCCATTCGAAACTCTCCTTCTCTATTTATGGTTTCGATTTTCTTCAACGTTGTTTGTGTTTGATTTATCTCCAGTCTATCTTCATTTTCCTTCTTAAATTGTTTACAGAACCTATTGTTTAATTTTTTTTTTTAAATATTGATGGCCAACTCTTAGAGGAAGTAAATTATCTAATTTACTGAATATTGATTTATAATTTACTGAATTATTAACCCTTCGATCTTCTAGCCATAACCAGCTATAACAGCAGCATCAAGATGTTTGTAAAGTCGAAGAGCGTCGAATCTTTCCGAGGGAACTACTGGAATTGTACTCAATGATAGAATAATGAGTGGCCCCATTGTATTTACAATATTCAAGAAGTTCATATTTATTTATTTTTTTTTTAAATGAGTATTAGATTGTTTTCAGATTTTTTTTTTGGATATTTTATAGCTAGATTTAGATAGATTAGATCTTTTAGATAGTTTTTTGTATTAGATTTTTAGATTGTTTTTAGGCCTTTTTTAGCCTATCATGATTATTTTCAGGTTCAAAGCGTACTATTCTACAACGGGCTAACCATAGAAGAGAAAACTATAGTAAATAGAGACTCATTCAAGAAAAAATTTAAACAGACCCTAATCTCACAGTATTAATAAGCACGCACCTCACGTCATATTATATAAGCTGTATTTTATTTTATTTATTTCATGCACGGTAGGAAAATTGTGATTTTTTAAAATTCAAGTCTGACTATTGTAAAAAGCGGATACCTATAATTTTGTAGTTTTTCCTCTGGTTGAACGGAAGAGGGTTCGAATTTACGACCGAATTCTGCCAGAATAAATAAAACAATAATCAAATAAAATCTCTCAGCTGCCTCCTTTTACATGCCAAACGGCCGAATTTCGCTTCAGGCTACCGTTTCGAAATTACTCATTCCTTAAACATATCGGACGCTGTGTTTTTCGTTATCCATCAAAAACGCTCAACGGTCGCAGAAGTGCCGTTCCTAAAGTCGAACTGATATTGGATTCCAAGGGGGAGATGCCGTCTCTGCGGAATGCGCCCTCCGATCATCGACCTCACTCAACCTCCGAGTTGCCCTCTCGAATGGCCGCATAGCAGGTTGCTTCAATAAATCCTTATCTCGACCGCAGACGAGTTTTCCGGTTTTGGGGGAAAAATTTATAATCCCCTTCACAGTAGATACAACGGTGCGATTCTTTGTAGCGAGGATTGAGAAGTTTAACTGGGAACTTACATTCTTCAATAATACGGTTTTCCAGGTGGAGAAAAATATTCTATAAGAAGTCATGTCAGAACAGGAATGTCCTCTTTTGGCTTATTATTCGATAATATTGGTTTATTATTCGATAATATTGTTTTATTATTCGATTATTTTTTGTTTATTATTCGATAATAAACCATGTGATCGCTCACGGAAATAAAATTTCTAATCCCCCTGAAAATTTGATGTTTTACGTTTCAAAGGTATGTGAATCCGAATATCGAATAAAAAAATTTCCGTCCGCCCGCCGTTGACACTTTTTTGACCAAACTATAACAGCTAAATTTTTGAAATCGTCCCTGAAAATCTCAATTGTTCAGCAATTGGTACCTCAATTTCGATCATTTGTAGTTCAGGCGTCCAGCGTATAATAATGAATTGAACCCGCATATTAAAGAAATTAAAAGTTTGGAGGGCTTCAAAATAATGTTGAGAGATGATGTTCTTTTGACCAGGTGCGAATTAAGTTATATTATAAGCGTTGATGTATTTTATTTTGTATGAAGTTGATGTTTTATTTTCTCTAATTGATTCATTTTTATATAAGTAGGCACGTTTTAGTGGTTTTTACAAGTTGGAGCTTTGCACGGTAATAGCAGATTCTTATTATTTATTTATTTATTTGTTAAATTTCTTGAAGGACTGATTAATGTGTAGACGTTCAAGTATATTTACATTCAGTATAGTTGTAAGAGAGAGCAGTAATTCTCTAAACTGTGCAGAAAAATATAAATTAATTCATTCAATTTCGAGGGGTTTTTTGGGGAGGTTTCAAGGGGGGAATTAGGTATTTACGACGATTTTTTGGACAAAGGTGTGTTCGGTATAAATTTCTGCAGATTTTCGGAATCGAATGAGACTATGACGGAGTCAGTTACTAGCTTTAATGGTTCTCGAGGTGTAGCATTTTTTAGTGTAGAATTTTTGAGATTTTCAGACATTAGGCGTGAGTGTATTACTCGAAAATTCTCGGAGCTATAAAAATCTCATTCGAATGCTCGTCAAACCCTCTTTTTAACCGACTTCAAAAAAGGAGGAGGTTAATATGGTTGACTTGCGGGGTTTTTTTCGGTATGTGTTGTCCGATGGCGTTCAGCTCCTGTACGTCCGATCGGGTTACTTTTTTTTTGTTTGAAAGGGTTACTATCCAGGTAGGTCCCATAATTTTTTCAATTGATTCCATCCAGTAGTTCCGTCCCAGGCGCGGAGAAATGCCGGAAAACGTGATTTTCGCGAAAAGTGAAAGTTTTGACTTTGCAAGCTTATAACTTCTAGAATAATTGCTCGATTGTTTTGTTTTTGGTCTCATTTTGTTCATAATTTATCTGACTGTGAGGGCCCAGCTCCAATTTTTCGTTCGGCATTCTCATATGGCGTGTAGAGAAGAATGTGTAACAAAAACGTGATGCCAATTTTGACTTTTTTGAGGTTTTTCGAGCACTGTTTCCAACCACGTGGAGAAAAAAATATGAACACTTGTGCACTTGGAAGCACTTAGCTAGAGCTTTCCAACGATGGTAAAAAATCAAGTTTTGGTGGCATAATAAGGGAGCAATCGATGTTGTTATGGACCTATGTTTGAGACCTCTTAACTTCTGAACTAAAACTGTTTTTTAATAATTTGTAAACTTAACTTGTTCAAACTTGAGTCTAGTTTACGCGAGATCAAAAGAATCTCAATTCAGCTTGCCCACGAGACCAGAGAAGCGATAATTGATTTGATAAATAATATTTTCCAACTATTTTTCGTTCGCCACCAGCACACAAATGGATTTTACATAATTTGAAGCAAAGGAATAATAAACCTCTCAAGAATACGTAGCGTTTTGCTTTAGCAGCCGAACGATGTTTTGGACATTGAAGTGGGACTTGGAAGACAGTAATTCTCCCGCATTTCCGTTTTATTCTGAACTACCCTGCAGCTCTTTCGTCTGCGGGCGACGTTTAAAAAGATGACGGATTTATACGAGTGCCCCCATCGGCTTGAAACTCGGCGATAAAGGCCTCGGGTACTCGGAGTTGGGTATACGATTGTTGATAGGATTGTAAATGTATCGAGTGATATTGGATCTCGGGAAGTTCAAAGTAATCGAGGTATGAATCTCGGACTAAGCTCAATCGATAGAGAGATTGAGTCGAATAATTTTAAAAAACATATAAAACTATAATTGCGGAACAATGAAAAAAAATTCTCGTAATACTCTCATGATAATTATCAGTTTCTCATTTTCACACTTTTTCGATTTTCTGTGCTGAGTTCTTCGACATCAGCTTGAGTGCTTTATTCCTATGCGTCAGATTGCCTTCCAAAATTCACCGCTCAATTTCTTTCGGGACTAGGTAATTCAAAATTTTGACTGCACACATTTTTAAAAGCAACGGAAAATTCCCCGAACACGCTTCTTCGAGCGATGAATAGCTCTCAACTCCACGGTTTACATGGAGCCTTTATAAACGCGAACAATCTCGCAATAAATCACATACGACGGCCTCGATGAAAGGGTAACTGAAAAGGTAACTACTTAGGTTGCAAGTTTCTTCCAGCCTCTCAGCCGAATGTTTCGCATCAGGGCTTCTATCATCATTCAACACGCCTCGAACGCTTGCGAGCCTTGTAAAATATATTCACACCAGCGCCGGGTGATTTGTTGAAATATGGAGCAAACGTGGTTTTCTCTCAGGCTCCGAATGCGTAGGAACGGTGGAGCAATTGAACCCCTTCGCAACCGGACTCGTTTTTCAAAATGTAGCGAGCAGAAATTTCCTACTGACGCTATTCGCGAGAAGTCCATTGGAAACAAACGCATCAACACAATATTACCGCTTTGAATTGAAGAATTTTTTATATATTATGAAAAAAACAACAACTATGTGCTACTTATATTTTGGGCTAGTTAGGGCAGGTTAGCTGGTTAGGTATGTTAGAGCTGGATAGGGCTGGTCGGGGCTAAATATTGCTGGTTGAAGTTGGTTAGAGCTGGTTGAGGCTGGTTAGAGCTGGTTAGAGCTGGTTGAGGCTGGTTAGAGCTGGTTAGAGCTGGTTGAGGCTGGTTAGAGCTGGTTGGGGCTGGATAGGACTGGTTAGGGCTGGTTTGGCGGGTTGGAGCTGATTAGAGCAGGTTGAAGCCGGTTAGGGCTGGTTAGAGCTGGTTGGAGCTTGTTTAGGCTGGTTGGGGTTGGATAGTATTGGTTAGAGGTGGTTGAGGCTGGTTAGGATTGGTTAGAGCTGGTTGAGGCTGGTTATGGTTGCTCAGAGCTGGTTGAGGCTGGTTATGGCTGGTTGAGACTGGTTAAGACTAGTTGGAGCTGGTTTGGGCTCGTTTAATTGGTTAGACTGGGTTAAAAATTCGAAAAAAAATCTTTTGTTTCTACTAATATTTCCCACTACGTTTGACCTCTGTTAGGGAACGAAATTATCTTCGAAAAATTGGCTCCCCCCCTCGCAATATTATAATTTTTGATCGCATCCGAATTCAAACCACGTACGAGCGACTTACAGATACGGGCGGTGGAAGTCGTGCATATTTCATACATTCATCCAACGTAAACTGATGAGACGAACAAGCGTGAAATCTGCACACGTTGTGATTCGAGGGAAAAGGGCGCTACATTTGGGACGACAGTCAGTAACGACGCGACTGTATCTTGTCAAGGCGGCATCTTGGCTTGAGAGATAAATGTATTGCGCTTCCATACATTACGATGTATCCACGAACACATCTCTTAGGTTTCTCTCTATCGAACGTCTCCACGGGCGATGTCTTGACTTCTACTAGGATTGGGATCCTTTTGACAAACTACTTGTGTTTCCTGCATAACGAGATGCTCCCCTCGCAAACCTGAGCCTCGTTGTTGCAGGCAACGGACAAAAATTGACGAGAGTTTATATTTCTAGCGAGAGTAGCAACGACGTCAATCGATCAGTCTGTTTTCGGTTCAAATGCAGCTCCTTCCTCGTGTTGCGGTTGATAAATGACGCTGGCGAATGATCGATCATTCAAGGGATAGAATGAGAGCAGGGAAACACAGAAACGAAATCTGGTTGATCATGTACTATCGATCCGTGCCCATTCATCGCAGATTCCGATGCGATCTAGGTGAAAAAGTCACGGCCGTGTTGCGTTTATAAAGAACACTAGAATCCAATAATGTAATTATCATGTAATTATTATGTAATTATGTAATTATTATTATTATTTATTTATTAATTTCTATTTATTTTTTTTTTAACCAGCAGAGTCATGCAGTTCCAACTGCTAGCTGATGCCCGCGCTGATAATTTTAATTCTCTAGCTCTCCATATCCAATAAATAGCCAACAGTAGATATTTTTACAACAAAGTGATCAAATTCGAGATGTAACATCACCTCGGCTGAAATCATTTACGGCATCCAGTCTCCGGGGCTTTGGCTGTATCGTATTTCACTCAGTTCTACATCATTTCCCAGTTAGGAAAAATTGGATTCCCCGGGTATCCAATAAGGGAGAAACCAGTCGGTCCAAGGGAGCGTGGCCCGCTTATAATGCGATTTACGCTCCCGCACGACGCAAGTTCGTCCTCATATGACTCAGAGGTAGAAATTAAAAACGGGCCGAAAACATTCCAATCCAGTTGCTCTAATGTTTTGTCAAGTTTAGCTTAACATTCTTGAAGGCGCTTGGATTTCAATGTTCCCGAGATAAACCGATCATTTACCGAATTTTTACTCGTCTTTTATTAATACAGATAAAAATCTGAAATTTTCAGGAAAGTTGTGTCTTACCGAGTTGTGATAACATAATATAAAAATATAACTAAATTCCGTAGCAACTATCGTAATTTCAATAATTTTTATTTGCCCCAATCATCTCATTATTATGTTAAATTATTCGCCCAACGATACAGCTTCAGATATACGAGCATTTCAACGAGTATAGAATAGTTTTTATAGTCTAGATAGAAAGTCTCGAGTTATTCTCAATTTTCTCAAGAACTCAAACTTGCCGCACAGAAGCAGCGATAACTTCACTTTAGCGAACTTTTATAATATTATACTTTATCAAAATAGCTCAAGTTTTAAAGCGTAATATTGACGATATCAATATAGGTAGCCCTTTTTGATATATTTATAGAGCGTAACTCTTTTTTTTCAATGAAAATTAAATGTTTTTATTAAACTATATAAATAAGAGAAAAACGGAATTTAACCGCTTTAAAAAATAGTTACCAGCTTCTTTTACATCAACATTCTTTTTTAACTAGGTGACTTCCCATTTTTTTCATTAACAATAAAAAGGCTCTATTTTGGCTTTAGTTAAAAGCAAGAGGCTAATAAACCTTATTTTTAGGTCGAAACTAAATTAATCTAATTTATACTGCATTGCTTGATGGGGGGAAAACGCCATCGACTCTAAGGTCTCATTCGATTCAGCGTCCGAAAATCTATAAAATTTATACAAAACACGTCCCGTTCAAAAACCTTCAAAAATACTAATTTTCCCCCTTTAAAACCTCCCGAAAATTCTCTCTAAATCCAAATAACTATTAGCCAAAAAAAGGGCAATTTTAAGGCCAAGATTGATTTTTGGTGAAAATTTCAATTATATATAGCCTTTATAGATTTGTCAGAAAAGTGTTGACGGCGGACGGACATAATTTTTTTTTTATTCAATATTCGGATTCTACATGGAAATTAATAATTAATAAAACATCGAAATTTTGAGAAAAGGTTAGACATTTTTTTTTCGCGAGCGATTACAATGGTTTATTGTTATATAATGAACCAAAATCGGAAGAAAATAAAGTCACCAGTGAAACACAAGGGTTTGACAATTTACCCTCCGAAAGTGGTCCAAGGACTTTCCACGGAGAATCTAGAGCTCAATATTGCAAACGTTCAATCACGACGCTAACGACGGCCAACGCAAGGAGCGAGATAAATTCCCGGGCGATAAGGCCGATAAATGGCGACGCGTATTATCGGCGAGGATGAAAAGAAGTCGATAGGAGCTGTCGAAGTCGTCGACACAATAGAGTTTTTGCAAGCCGCTAACGTCAGACCAGTTTTGCCACGTCTTAAGTGGAGATTTGAGGGAAACTCGAATAGAAATGTGTGAAAATGAGTACTATTTAAAAAAAAAAAGGACGAAAATTCTGTCCGTCCGCCGTCAACTTTTCCTGACGTGATCCGCAATTGGGAAAAAATTTCGTTACAGTAACTAGCGGCCGAGTAAACCCAAACAGGATCATAACTCGTTTCGAAACGAGATCTTGTCCGACTTATACCGGAGCGGCCCTTGGGAACGGGAAAGGATCTCATACCTGCCGGGTGATTT
Organism: Tupiocoris notatus; assembly: GCA_037159825.1. Taxonomy (NCBI): domain Eukaryota; kingdom Metazoa; phylum Arthropoda; class Insecta; order Hemiptera; family Miridae; genus Tupiocoris; species Tupiocoris notatus. The sequence goes on along the minus strand of JASJUZ010000007.1, from coordinate 553,876 downwards.
ACTACAGGCGTATTCCAAAAAATACGAGCCTCATCAATTGCCGAAGTCGTGGAAAATATGGAAATGGAAAAGGGACTTCTGGTTCGGACGGGGAGTTTCCCGTGAAAAAGGACCTGCGTCTGGAGCTGCTTGGGCAAATACGAGACGAACGCGAGAGCGAGGAGCTTTTCAATTTCCATGTTTGACTCCTCGTGGCGAAACATCCGTCGTTCAATGGAAGACCTCGGCAGCTTTGCGGTCCTGCTTTCCCGCGCGGAAGCGAAGAGAGGAATCGTTGCAGCTAAATACTGCAATTATGTGCACAAGTGCAATATCGCTTTGAAGCTCGGGTGAAAAATATTTCGACGACGAGAAACGTGGGCGTTTCACGTCTTCATCTCATTTCAATCTAGTCCAAGTAGCTTGAATATGCCGCTTTTGCTTTTATCATGATAAAAACGTGACGTACACGCTGTATTACCATGAGAAAATGAAAAATCGGCTGTGTATTTTTTCCCCCGTCGTAATAGTAAAAGAGAAATTAAACATCTTATGTGAGTTTTATTTCGCCAAGATAAATAAATGTGAATGCTCTTCAATTTAGATTTTTTTCAAATTTCAAGAATATCAACTTTGGTATAAAATGTGCGAGAAAAATTAAAATATCTTGACAACTGCGTTTGGATTATTTCAAGGTTATTCGTTTGCCTTTTGAAATTGGCAAATCGCAATATTTGTTCTACCGCATGACAATCTAATTTCTTTCAATCGTCAAACAAATAAAATGAAATAAATAATTACAAACATAAAAATAGAAATAGAAACTTGTTAGGGAAAAATGCGTTCTTCCAAGAAAATTCAAATTCGACGTACGAGGCTTGTCCCAAAAGTAAGGTCTCCATATTTTTAAAAAATCGAAAAAATATTTTTATTGAACTTTTTTTGACATGAATGTATTCAGTATAATATGTTCACTATTTTTCAACGTAGTCACCGTTCACATCGATGCACTTTTGGTTTATTATTCAATAATAAACCATTGTAATCGCCCAAGAAAAAAAAATTTATAACCCCCCCTCAAAATTTGATGTTTTACGTTTCAAGGCATGTAGAATCCGAATATCCAATAAAAAAATTTCTGTCCGTCCGCCGTACGCCGTCCGCCGTACGCCGTACGCCGTACGCCGTCCGCCGTACGCCGTACGCCGTTAGCAGTTTTCCGGCCAAACTGTAAGAGCTAAAAATTTGAAATTTTCACCAAAAATCAATCTCGGTCCTACGACGGCCCAATTCTTGAACCAACTTGCTAGCTCAATTTTAAGGGTATTTTTGGGGGGTTTTGAGGGGGAGAAAATTCATATTTTCCAAGGGTTTTCAGAGAAATGTGTACGTGGTATCAAATTATATAGATTTTTGGACGCTTAATCGAATGAGACCATCGCCGGGTCGATAGCTTTATTGGTTCTCGAGTTATCGCAGCTTTTGTGAAAAATTTGGAGATTTTCAGAAATTTGACACGAGGGTATAACTCGAGAGTTCTTGGAGCTATAAAAATCGTTCTATACTCATTGGAATGGTCGTTAAACACTCTCTCCAGCTGTATCGTTAGGCAACAGGTTTAGTTTTTAATTAGGAAATTAAGAAAAATAAAAATAATTAAAATTACGATAGTTGCTACGGATTTTTCCCCTATAGTTACCATCTGTTTTTCGGTGGGAACGTTCACAAATTTTCGGAATATTTAAAATGACAAATGGATGGTCTTCTTAAATCAATATTGAAGCGAAATAATAATAAACCACTGTACAATCATTTGCAGCGTTTTTTAATCGTTCTGGTAGTTTGCCACGGGTAAAACGTGCGAGGAAAATTGAAATATTCCATGCTCTGCTAATTTTATCTAACATTGCAGGTTCAATTTTCGTGTTTTGAAATTGGTTATAATCATAATTTTGTCATCAGCATAATGGTACTTCCATTAAATCGTCTAACGTAAAAAAAATATAAATAATAAAAATACAATTATACAAAAATACAATTATTTGCGAGCTTGATACAAGTGTAAGGGAGTTCCCCGTATGAGTAATGTACGTACGGATGAAATAGCTGAGAGAGGGAATTAGACGCCCGAGGCGATTCAAGAAAGGAGTTTCGGCGCGTGCAAATAAAACTAGCTCTTCTACCCAGCGAAACCAAGATCTATCATTCTTTTACCCCGGAAAAATTTTCTACAACAGTCTAATTTCTGTGACTTTATTATTTTTTCTACAGCCGAAGTACCTAAAAAACAAAAGGTAGTAAAATATTTTATGAAAAAAAATTATGAAAACCATTTAATTCATATTTACTCGGTTTATGCGGAAAAAACCTAAATTTCATCTCTTCGACGGAAAATACTGGCAAAATTAATATTTTTCAAGCGAAAAGTTGGCTCGTTGAACATTTTTCGCGCAATTAAATTCCCATTGTCGTACGCTTTCAATCTTCAAGCCGCTTTGCGCATAATGCTTTAAAGGGAATATCGGAAAAAGGCTCAAGTTATAAGGCCGCGAATTTCCCCGTAGAAGATTAACGCGTTCGATCGCTTTTCGAAAATCGATCCCTCTTCATTTCAGAACCGCAAGTCTTTGTGAGATAAAAATAACTTCCCAGCTGTTCGTTATTGTTAAACGAGAAACCTTTTGTCGGCCATTCGTGGAAAACTTATCGATAAACGCCCGTTTAGGGAATGGGCAATTAGTCGGAACGGCTCGCAATCGTTATTCGGGGATTAAAAAAATCCATTGTTGAGGAACCATTTTGAATCGACAAATCCTCAGTACGAGCGTTAATATTTTCCCCGGCAATCCGCGGATTTGTACCATTATATGTCGCAAAAAACCGGGGGTTTCCTCGTTAAAAACGTCTAGAGGATTTACCGTTAATTCACGGTGCTTTTTTGGCCATTGTAGTGAAAGTCGGCCGTTGAATATTATATCGTGTGCAGAAATTTCATTTTAACTTTTTCTCAGTATTAAGCCATTGTAATAGCCTAAAAATAAAAAAAAAATTCCATCAATTCAAAATTTGATATTGCACGTTTCAAGGCATGTAGAAGCCAAATAACCGATTGAAAAAAAAAATAAAAATAAAATGTGATCGCAATACGCCGTCATCACGTTTTCGACGAAACTATAATAGCTAAATTCATTAAATTTTTACCAAAAAACCATTCTTGGTCTGACAATTGCTCAATTTTTTTTAGCAAAATTGCTAATTATCCGGTATTTTTTGTGTTTAGAGGTTTGGAAATTCGTATTTTTCGTTTGTTTGTATTACATAGGTTTTATTACATTTATTTATTTTATTACAATTTGTTTTATTACATAGGTGTGTATGAAATCAATTTCTATAAATTTGTTGACCCTGTGCCGAATCAGACAATTATGGCGTCGTTTGTTTCAATCGCTTTCAAGTTGTCGCTGCTTTTGTGTTGAATTTCCGAGATTTTAAGAGATTTGGCAAGATGATAAATCTTTTAAAAAAATTTGTAGAGCAATGCAAATTGTTCTAATTGTTAGAAATCGTTAGGCGATAAATTCGACTTTTAATTAAGTAACAAGGGAAAATAAATTATTTAAAATTACGATAATGTTCACTTATGTTTCAAAGGTGTGTTTGATGTTAATTCCTGACCTAGATTAAATGAGACCGTAATTGAGTAGATAGCTCTAATGGTTCTCAAGTTATGGCAGCAATAAATGCTGCGTAATTTCGTACGCGCAATTTTTGTGCGGCATTTTCGAGAGTTTGAAAAATTTGCCACGATGGTATAACTCAAGAATTTTTGGAGCCATTAAAATCGTTCTATACTCGTTGGAATGCTCGTCAAACAATCTATTCAGCAGTATCAGTAGGCGAATAAAATAACTTTTAATCAGATGAGTGTGAAAAAAGAAAAAAATATCAAATGAGACAAGTTGCGAACGCAGTTTTTCCTTATCCTCGTAGTTACCGATCTAGTTGGTGGGAACGTTCTCAAATTTTTGGGGTAGCCATTGATGGATGGTCTACTAGAATCATAAGCGAAGCAAAGGAATAATAAACCGCTGCATGTACAATCATTTTGTAACTTTTTTTATAACTAGGGTTTTTTTTTTTTTTTTTTTTTTTTTTTTTTTTTTTTTTTGGCGTTTTTACCCTTGGAGAAACAACAGCAGAACAGAGAAATAGTCTGAAACAAATTTTTACACGGACTAAAACAATTATAGGCACAGCGGAAACTTTCAATTTAATTTATCGTGAATATTTTACGGATTTAATGCGTTGGTTATCGATAATAATATCTTATTTTACGCCTTGCTTCCAGATTATTTCGAGAATAATGAAGGATTTTCCGCTTCGACTATCGTCCGCTGGAGATCAATATTGGGATTGTTAGCGCGTACAAAGCGACGTTATTAGATCGGGTGCCGTTGAAATACGATTCTTCCTTTGGGATCTGCCGTTACCAATTATCTTAGTTAACGTCTCGCCGATCTCTAGCAATTTGCAAGCTCCCGAGTGTTCGAGAATGCTCGTTACAGTCGACGAATGGGACATAAGTTTTAGAAAAAGATAAAAATTATAACGAACCATTCTAACGAGCTGTTCCACAATAAATTACTCTATTGAAAAAAGTAACATTTCAAAAACGACGGGAAACTGAGTGGTAACCATTCGAAGACTGAAAAAATATATTTTCGAACTTATCCATACGTAAATGGTATCAATTTATTCTTATATAGCCCTTCAGAGTTCAAATCAAACAAAACATTCTATAGTTCGCAGGCAGAAACTAGTTTCTCTCCTTGTGAGGTCGGACGTTTTCGAACAATGGGAAATCAACACTTGCCGTGCGAGAGAACTGTTCCCTGGATACCCTCCGGAATTGATATCATAATGGAACCACGACCACGCCGATCCTCGGATCCGATAACTATGCAAAACACGAGGGAAACCTCACTCTACGGACAGAGCATCGCAGATGGCGCTGTATGAAGCTATTAGCTTGCTCCTTGATGGCTTGGTGCGTAGCTGTTCGGTATTGGATGAACGGAGTTATAACCTAGGGCGTTAAGTATGCATGACGGAATTATTAGGCTCGAAATCGGCCGGGCTACGTTTCATAAACGAAGTTTCACTTTTCGTGACTCGAGGAGCGCGTTTTGCGTTCCAAGTCGTTTTAAAAGTGGTAGCAGAGCGTGCAAAGCGAAGCGTACAGCAGGTTAGTCGATTAAAACTATTGAACGGTAAGTTGTAGCTTTTTCGATTTAGTTAATGCATTTTTACTGAATATTATCATTGTATTTGGAATAATTTTTTGGAGATCTTGGCCTTCCGTTTTCTCTCAAGTGTGGCACAAGTCCAAATTAAAGATTCTAACCAAAAGCCGAGTAGGTTTTCTGCAGTCCTGATTCTGTTGGTGTACTTTTTGTTCGGAAAGAAATTTAAATAGTTTCCAAAGTAGATGAACGTTCAGAGTTTGTACTTCAAAGCTGGCCCACTCGTTCTTTCCCTTTGAAAATCACAGCATTTCCTATCAAAAATCATTTACACCAGTGAACGTTAATATATGATGAACCGCAAATGATTCGAGACAGTTCGCGGGAGACTGCTTTGTAACGTGATTGAGAACCTTTTTGATTTTTCCAAGATCAATACAACGAGCCGCACCAAATGACAGTTTCATTTATCGTTATTTCCTATTAATTTCCCGCAGTCAGTGTTTTCCCCTTACTTTCATTTTTGACTGCAAAAGATGACGTGCCTCGCAATTCTTTGCAAATTCATTTCATCTAGCAATACAAACTAGTTCGACTAAAGTTTTCCCTTTACATTTCATCCCCCGATGAATCCCCTCTCGTGTTCAGTAGTTCACGATAGCCATTTTCTATCACTTCCCAAGCCATAACTATAATAATACCTCTTCCAAGTTATGTATGCCGAAGTAGTACAAGGAAAACTCACCTGCAAAAGAGAGAAAAAATACGGTTAGCCGTCTATTCAAAGTATCAACTCATAAAGGATGAAACATCGCATTTCTGCACTCTGCGCTAATTTATTAACGGGCAACCCAATGCTGAAAATCGCAAAAAGAACCCTTCCAGCTTGAATTCCGAGTTTTGACTTCCTCTTCCGAAGTAGCCTTAAGATCGCCTTAAATGTTCGACCATGGGTATGCGGTGCTGAAAAAGCAAAATGCGTCGCTCGAGGAGAAATCCGGCCTGGAATTCTGACCATCTTGGCTACTCCTCAAGATACAAAGTCGGTATGTCGAGCTATTTTATGGCGAATTCCGACCGCGAATAATCCGCGAGACGTATATCGATAAGAATTTCCGACCAGCGACTGGAATAAATTATTCGCCCATGCTCCAGCGAATTCATGTTCCAAGCGAACATTGCGGTATTTCAGTTAACGTAGAAAATTTTAGTTGCGAGTCGAATGGCACCGGTGACATTGTAAAATCAACAGTTCCGCTACACAAACCAAATAGGAACAACGAAGGTATACATTAATCTACGAAAGTTCGAGCGGACGTAAATTCATGTCCTGGTGCGGTGACTGAAAAGTTTGAAACTGCGGCCAGTTTCCTGTTTCCTTCCCTTCGGCTATCGTACGGCTGTTCCGCCGCTGTTAAATCATTCATTCGGTCCGTGCTTGGCCACCGTGACAGTGTAAGCTCGAAGCGTGAAATTAAACTTCGTATTTACAGCATTGGATACACTAACCGCTGAGATTGCCAAGTTCCAAAGAGGAGTGAACTGATTTGCAAGACGGCGAAGATTACAAGAAGTGAACGGAGAGCTGTGTAGTTTATTTTTTAATATCATAAGGACGATTTGAAGGCAGATATTCTACGGATTAAAGGAGACGGTTCTTCTCTATCGCTTCCATTCTCCACTCAATTTCACTTACAGTTTCTTCAATGAGTACGAAGTATGATTGCCCAAAAAGAGACCATGAAAAGTTAAACGGAGATTCAGGCTTCCCACGTGACCGATCAGTGGACCAGACTAGCAACTAAGAAATCCACTGCCCCAAAATATTCTGTTCGGTAAAAGTTCAACAGCCCTTCTCGAAAATAGAAATAACCCAAGACGTTCTTTCAATAAGCTAAGGCCAGGAGCCATAAGCATCGTATTCAAGTTTCACAGTAACCAAAAGCATACTTAAGTGTCGCTGAAGCGATGCAGCTTCCCTATAGTCCAAAATTTCTAGTTTCTTCGTTTCAGCTTCAATAGCAGGGGGCTCCAGCCTTTTTCACTCAAGGGCCACATTGTAAATTTTTGGGGGATAGGCGGGCCAGCAATATTTCAGGACTGAAAGTCGAGCCCCCTCCCCACACCACCGTACACCAAGAATTTATTTTTTATAATCGAGAGCTCAGTGGTGGTTTTTGAGAGTTTCTTGCGTTCTTGCCACAAGAGTCCTGTATTTATTTAAAGATGAATGCTTGAAAAAGTATAATATCAGATAAAAATAACTTTTGTTTTTCAGTACGCTAATTTTCTGCGGGCCGTAGGTTGGAGACCCTCCTCTATAGTACCCCATATTGGGCTAATTGTGCGAGGGATATCCAGAAAATAAGGTTACAACTGCTGCCAAAAATCAAAAAGTGCATATATTTTAACCAAATTTACGAAGTATGTTCCAAAATATATGTTTATTTTTCGACATAATCGCCATCTCGATCAAACATTTTTTCAGCCTTGGCACCAGCTTTTGTAGCTCGTCATATACGCTTCGCTCCACCTTTGAAAGCCAATTCTTGACAGTCTCCATCACCTCCTCGTCGTTAGAAAAACGTTTTCTACCCAAGCACTCTTTCAATTTAGTGAAAAGATGAAAATCTGAGGGCGCAAGGTCCGAATATGGTGGATGGGTCACAATATCCCATCCAAAGGATGCAAGCAGGGCTCTAGTCCTACGAGGTCTCATTCCTAATTTCACTGCCTTTCTAAGAACCCATACCACACGATTCACTCAAATCTTCCTGTCTTATGGACAGGAATCTATGGACAGGAAAAATTTTTATTCGCAATCAAGATCAACATCGTCCGCAAAATTTCTCGCCGCACTAGAGGTAAATCGAATGGGCACTGGAGAGTTTTAGTGAATTTCGAGTTTTTTGAAAACTTAAACGTCGTAGTATTGCGATGGCTACAGGACAACATGTGTTATAACAATTTGGCTGGTTTTCAGGAGAGAGAAAAAACGTTTTAAAAATAATGGGGCAATTAGTGTTAAAGAGTGCAGAAGTGGGGCAACCTGTGATATCATGCTACATCCTATGTAATTTAGATAGTAGTAGCTCAATTGAGGAAAACACCTTGATAACACTTGTTGCTTAAGCGGGAATAACTCATTTTAGAGCTACCAACAAAAAAACTGAGGCGACCACAAGATTCGCCTTGAAATTCTAAATAAAAATCATCCAAAACCTCAAAACCCATTTTTTTCATATCACATGTTGTCCGCGATTGACAACAGCTGGGACAAATTTGGCTAATGGCGGGTTTTGTTGTTTATCGTATTAAGCGGTTGCCCGCGAAGTTTGTGTTCTTTTCTCGATTGTGATTTTGATTGAACTGTTTAACAAACATTGTATTTCGTTGTGAATAATTAGTTATATTTCGACAGTAATAGCTTCTTTTCGTTACCTTTCTCGGCATTATTGACATCGTGGCGCCCAACGTTCGGCAGTATTTTAATTCGCGTCAATTGTTGAGAGTAAATTGTTATGAGTAACGTCGGCAATATGGAAGCTGTTACAAAACGTCGTACATTGCTTCGGAAATCGTTCACACGGAATTATAATGCCTTGGACGGACATTTGAAGGCAAATAAATACACTGAGGCTAGAGCAACTTTCGCGATTTTGCAAAAGGAGTGGAATAAATTGACTGCTGTTGATGAAGAAATTTTGTTACTCATGATGGAAGACACGTCGATATCTGAGGACGATTTGGAAAGGGAAAATGTTACTGTTGCTGGATACGAAACAAAGTATGAAATCATGAATGTGATGATTCAAGATATTGTAAGTAACCATTCACGCCCTCCAAACGACAACGAGAGTCACGTAAGTAGTTCCAGTACGGATGCAGATCATAAGTCGTTCCACCCAACCTCTCTACCTAGATTGAACGGACTTTTTGATGGTCAATTGAAAAATTGGCTACCCTTCTGGGGCCAATTTGAACCTATTCACGAAGACGAGAGTGTACCTGTTCACCATAAGTTCCGTATTTTAGTTGAAGGCACAAAAGAGGGTTCTCGGCCTAGGAAAATTTTGCAAAGCTTTCCCCCCTCTAAAGATAAAAAGAGCTATCAAGCCGCTGTCGATGCCTTAAATGAACGTTATGGGCGGGAGGACCTCCTCATAGAAGTTTACATTCGTGAAATGTTGACAATAGTTATAAGTATGGCTAAATCGGAAAAGCTTGAATTGGACGAGCTGTATGACGAACTAGAAGGTCATCTCCGCTTTCTCGAAATATTGGGAGTGACTTCTGGAAAATGTGCCGCTATTTTGTGTCCATTATTGGAATCTTGTTTGACACCTGACTTTCTTAGAGCTTGGCAACGTAGCTGTTCGGGAGCGGAAGTTGATGAGCCAGAAAAACGATTGAAAAAGCTCCGCAGCTTTATGAAAGCCGAGGTGGAGGGAGAGCAGAGAATTTTGCTTGCCATGGAAAGGTTTGGTATGTCGGAAAAAAGTTTGGAAACTAGTGACAAGAAACCGCGACCAAAACAATTTGGAAAACGTCGCGAAGAAATACCTACTGCTGCAGATCTCATAACCCAAACCAGTCGAACAGCTTGTATTTTTTGTTCCCAAATTACACATGAAAGTGCTGATTGTTTCAAAGCGAGAGACATGAATTTGGAGGACAAATTAAAACTTGTAAGAGATTCTAAATGCTGTTATCTTTGTTTGAAACGTACTCATTCGTCTAAAATTTGTCGTGTAAAATCGTCATGTGCACTGTGTGATAGGAAACATGCAATCATTTTGTGTCCTAAATACGTTCATGCTAAAGAGAGACCTGTTATGACAGAAAAATCTATCGCCAGTAACGTTTCAGGTGGAGCTAGAATTTCGACGAATGTGGCTACAAACCCAGTGAATGTGACAACTAGCGCCAACGTTACTTGCGACTCAAGCGTATTATTACCTACTGTTCGAGTTCGACTATGTGGCCCGGAAGGTAGAGCCCTGACTGTTCGCGCTGTTTTTGACACTGCCGCCCAGCGATCCTATATTTTGAATGATACGGCTGTAAAAATGGGATATAAAATTGAAGGTCAGGAGTCACTCTTCCATTCTCTCTTCGGAGGACGCCAGACAGGTATGACGCTACATTCTCGTTATAAAATCCAATTATCAAAACCTTCTGGTGGCCAAGTTCATTCGGTTGACGTCTTGGGACAAGATGAGATCTGTGGTAAGCTACCTACTTTACCTTGTGGCCCTTGGGAAAATGAACTTGAGAATTGCCGTATCGATCTATCGGATATTTTAAATGATTCAGGCCCAATTGAACTATTGCTTGGAGCGGATGTGGCCTGCTCTATGTACACGGGAAATGTTTACAAATTGAATTTTGGGACCTTAGTAGCCGTAGAAACAGTACTAGGCTGGACTATATCTGGTAAACTTCCTACCGAATTTTGCAAAACTACTCTTGGAATGTTGACTACTTCCATGTTAGTTGAGGAGATGAACGTTACTGATCTCTGGAAATTGGAAATCCTTGGAATTGAAGATCCTATTGAAAGGAAAACTAGGGTTGAACTACAGGCTGATGTTCAACGTAAATTTGCAGAAACTTTGAAAATAGATGAAGATGGTCGATATGAAGTAGGGTTGCCATGGAAGGACGAACATTCCCCGCTTCCGACTAATTACAACCTAGCGCTCAAACGTATGAACTCAATCTACAGAAAACTTGGAAATGACGGATTCTTGGCTGATTATGACAATGTTTTTCAGGAATGGGTTCAAGAAGGAGTTATTGAAGAGATACCTACTACTGATTATATCGAAGGTGGACATTTCTTACCTCATCGTCATGTTGTGAAACTGAATAGCACCACAAAAATCAGGCCTGTATTCGATGCCTCCGCACATGAGAATAATTCTCCATCGTTGAACATGTGCTTGGAAAAGGGTTGTAACCTTATTGAACAAATTGCACCACTTTTGATTGGATTTCGTCTGAATAGAGTGGGAGTGATAGCTGATATTCGACGAGCTTTTTTACAAATTGGAATTTCTCCTAATGACCGGCATTTTTTAATGTTTTTGTGGCGTGACCCTCTGGGGAATATTAAAATTTATCGCCATAAACGAGTTGTTTTTGGACTAACGTCAAGCCCATTTCTATTGGGAGCTGTCATCCAACACCATTTGCTCAAAATTCAGGAAAAAATTGAAATTGGTGAATCGGAATATTCTAAATTCACAATTGACACCTTGTTAAGGTGTTTTTATGTCGACAATGCTGTGACGAGTATTGATTCCAGGGATGAACTTGAGACTTTCATGACAGAGGCAACGTCGATAATGGCCGATGGGAAGTTCGAGTTGCGTGGTTGGGAATGCACGGACACGAAGCTGACCGACAATACAGAAACGTCTGTTCTTGGAATGTGCTGGGATCGAAAAAATGATACTCTGAGTCTTACAAGTGAATCATTGAAGAAAACCGGAGACAGGGTTACAAAGCGTCTCATCATGTCCGCTGCACACAAGATGTTCGATCCGCTGGGTTTTTTCAGCCCGGTCACTCTTTACCCTCGACTTTTGGTACAAGAATTGTGGGAAATAAAATTAGGATGGGATGATGAGGTACCTCAGCATATTTGCAAATCATTTTTGAATTGGTCAGAGGAGATTCATTTGCTGAGTGATGTGAAAATTCCTCGATGGTTGCCCAACCTGACATATGTGAGTCATTGGAGTATTCACACATTCTGTGACGCATGTGATACTTCATACAGTGCAGTTGTGTTCCTGAGAGTAGAAAATACTCAAGGAGTCAATGTGCAGCTGATTCAATCCAAGGCACGCGTCGCTCCAAAAAACTCTACCATTCCACGTAAGGAGCTACTTGCCGCTACTATCGCAGCTCGGCTGTATAATTCTGTTTATGAAACCATTGACAAAGAATATGAATCTCATTTCTGGAGCGATTCTTCAACAGTACTTGCCTGGTTGAAACGAGAGGAAAATTGGGCTCCATTCGTATTGAACAGAGTTAAAGAAATTCGCCGGTTGACAAAAATTGATAGATGGCACCATGTCCCCGGAATGCTCAATCCTGCCGACCTCCCGTCTCGAGGCTGTCTTGGGGGGGAATTTGTTCAATCCAGATGGTGGGAGGGACCCGAATGGCTTTACCAACCGGAAGTACAGTGGCCCTCTGTTCCTTTTCAGTACGATGAAGCTATGATCAGCAAAGAGCGAAGAAAAACGGGCTTAACCACCACTTTGCTTGGTACGTCATCTGCGGAACCACCATGCTATGAAAGGTACTATCGTTATTTTTCTCAGTACCCAAAAATAATCAGAATGGTCGCTTGGATAAATAGATTTTTGAATAATTCCCGATTTGTGAATTCAGAAACATGTATGATGAAAAGGGGACCACTCAGTGTAGAAGAATTTATTGCTGCTGAGAAGCAGGTTCTAAAAATGATCCAGAGAGAAACATTCCAGGGAGTCGAAGATCAAAAAATTGCTACACTGAGCCCTTTTGAAGATCATGATGGATTGATTCGTTTGAAAACTAAAGTATCTAACAGACCTGATAGTGAAGATTTTAGATACCCAATATTACTCCCCAAGCAACATCCTGTCGTCACAAGATTGATACGGAACATACATGAAGAACATTGTCATGTTGGTGTACAAGGATTACTCGCTATCACTCGTGAGCGATTTTGGATACTTGGTGGGAGAAGAGCATTGAAAACCATTACATCCCAGTGCATGGTATGCAAGCGCTATGAATCCAAAAGACTGGAGGCACCTACCGTTCCGTTACCTGTGGATAGAGTTCGAGAAGCTGCCGCATTTGAGGTAGTAGGAGTGGATTTAGCTGGCCCAATTTTCTTGAAAAAGCAGAAAAAGGCCTGGATCTGTCTTTTTACTTGTTCTGTCGTAAGAGCCATCCACCTAGAGCTAATTCTTTCCCTATCCACCGACGATTTTCTACAAGCACTACGAAGATTTGTAGCTCGCCGAGGTCGACCTGCCCGAATCTACAGCGACCAAGGGACGAATTTTGTAGGTGCCAATAATTTGTTTCGGAACATTGATTGGTCTCAAGTCTTGGAGTACTGTAATATTCAACAGATTTCATGGAAATTTAATCCGCCCACTGCCGCATGGTGGGGAGGTTGGTGGGAAAGGCTTGTCGGACTCACAAAACGCCTGCTGAGGAAGGTTTTGAAACGGTCTGTACTTACCTATTCTGAGATGGCCACAGTTCTTTGTGACTGCGAGAGTGTGCTAAATTCCAGGCCCCTTACTTTCATGGCTGATGGAGATTCAGAAGCCACACCAATTACGCCATCCCTATTCATTCAAGACATCCGGGAATCCGGGTTGCCGGAATTGGACGTCATCGAGGCTATTGATCTGAAGAAGAAATTGCAACAGCGACGCAAACTGAAAGAGGACTTCAGAGCTAGATTCCGGACTGAGTACCTTGGACATTTGCAAATGAGGTCAAAATCGTCAAAACATGACCAAATAAAAATTGGAGATATAGTGTTGATTGGAAACGACCTGAAGAAAAGAATCGACTGGCCCCTTGCTTGCGTTGTTGAATTACTTCCAGGAAAAGATGGCATCACACATCTTGTTCGACTGAAGACTAACTCTGGTACATGCTTAAGACCCGTTCAACGATTGTACTCGCTCCTGGAAGCTGATGAAACATTTTTCAAAGGAAGAACCGGAAAAGTGATACCTAGTCATCACTCACTTCCTTCGCCACCATTATCTGTGAATAGATCAACTCGACACATTGATCAAGTTGAAAAAGAGGATACTTCAGCTTCTGCCAAAAGGACTACCAGTGGGAGAACTGTGAAGAAACCTTCCCGATTCTGCGAGTGATGACTGAGACTTTTTGACACCTCCCAAAAAATTAATCTCAAATTTGTACTTTTTATGTTTCTTATCTTGCTTAGTAATTCTCTGTAATAAAGTTATGTAAGTTTTCTGGAAAATTCGTCGAAAACTTAGGTGGGAGGATGTCCGCGATTGACAACAGCTGGGACAAATTTGGCTAATGGCGGGTTTTGTTGTTTATCGTATTAAGCGGTTGCCCGCGAAGTTTGTGTTCTTTTCTCGATTGTGATTTTGATTGAACTGTTTAACAAACATTGTATTTCGTTGTGAATAATTAGTTATATTTCGACAGTAATAGCTTCTTTTCGTTACCTTTCTCGGCATTATTGACACATGTTGTCCTGTAACCAATTTGGTTACTTTGTCAAATCGTGTGTCTCTAATTGTCACAACAATCTGCCATTCACAAGCCTCTAACCATATGAAACGTATGATTTAAAAAAGTAACCAATACTCCTACGTTTCAGTTTTCAAAAAAATGCGAAATGCACTAAAACTCTCGTTTGTTTATTTAACCGCGCTTCGAGTTCCATGGTTTCACTGAATATCTTTAAAAATATTTATCCATCAGATAAAATAATGTAGGTATTTCTCCATTCAGATACCTACTTCGACCGATTCCAGCGCTTTCCCTTATTTTCATTACGAAACGGATAATCAGCTTGCCGTTAATTCAGTATCAACGGAGGACACTCGAATGCCAAAATTAGCTGCTCGTCGCCATCTGGCGAGTTTTCACTCGAATTCTCTCGTTTCCCGTCGCCGACTTGTGTATCTTATTTCGTTAAGTTCTTCGTCCCCTTTTATTTTCACTCCCATTCCTCCGATAGCTTCAGCGGAGAGGAAAAGCGGAAATTAATTTTCCTCCGGAGGAAGGCGAAGCTGCCAATGAGTTAGCACTGGCCTCTTGGAAGAATCACTTCTTTTCTCATTACCGTCACTCGTCGTTTCGGTAGAGAAAATAAAAATCCTTTCAGTCTGCAATATTATTTTCCTCGTTTTCGCCCGGCGTTCAACTCCGCAGTCTTTTCGCGGGGTTCTTCACTCGTATAATATTCCACTTTTCTCAAACGGTCGGAAAATGTGTCTTCCTCGACCGTAGCGCGTTATAAACAGAATCAAGAATTCGGTCTTCCAACGATCCTCTGGATGGTTCTGATTTATTCGGTAGATACAGCAAAAGTATCCTCGCCAGTATCCGAGAATCGATGTTGACTACTTGAAATCATACTGGTAATTACGGTTTGACCATTTTCGCGGAAACTTGGAAACACACCGAGTATGAGTGCGCCGATTTATTTTCTAACGAAACAGCTTGAGAGAGCGTTTGACGGGCATCCTAACGATTTTTTAGCTCCAGAAATAATAAAGATTTACCATCTAGCCGATCCTCGAAAAATTCTACACAAAAGCTGCGATAACTCGAGAATCAATTAAGCAAAGACAATAATAAACGTTTATTCATAAAAAAAAAACAGTATTATATAAAAAATAATATAATAATATAATATATATAAAAAACGCTGCAAATGATTGTACAGTGGTTTATTATTATTTCGCTTCAATATTGATTTGAGAAGACTATCCATTTTTTGTTATTGTAAAAATTCCGAAGATTTGTGAACGTTCCCATCGAAAAACAGATGGTAACTATGGGGGAAAACTCCGTAGCAACCATTGTAATTTTAATCATTTTTACTTTTCTCAACTTCCTAATTAAAAACTAAATTTTTTGCCTAACGATACAGCTGGAGAGAGTGTTTGACGACCATTCCAATGAGGATAGAACGATTTTTATTGCTCCAAGAACGCTCGAGTTATACCCTCATGTCAAATTTCTGAAAATCTCCCAAATCGGCACAAAAGCTGCGATAACTCGAGAACCAATGAAACTATCGACCCGGCGATGGTCTCATTCGATTCAGCGTCCAAAAATCTGTATAATTTGATACCACGTACACATTTTTCTGAAAAACCTTGGAAAATATGAATTTTCTCCCCCTCAAAACCCCCCCAAAATACCCTTAAAATTGAGCTATCAAGTTGGTTCAAGAGTTGGGCCGTCGTAGGACCGAGATTGATTTTTGATGAAAATTTCAAATTTTTAGCTCTTACAGTTTGGCCGGAAAACTGCTAACGGCGGACGGCGGACGGCGTACGGCGGACGGACAGAATTTTTTTTATTGGATATTCGGATTCTACATGCCTTGAAACGTAAAACATCAAATTTTGAGGGGGGTTAAAAAATTTTTTTTCTTGGGCGATTACAATGGTTTATTATTGAATAATAAACCAAAAAACGATGGAATAACGATAAGAACCGTTTAAATAATATCAATAGTAAATGTTTATTGAAAAAAATAAATATAAAACCGTACCTATGTAACCGATAATTTTTTCAACCGTTGTTCAGATGGATCCGGATTGTTCGCCAGGGTGTTAAACAATCAAATATTCGCCGCTTCACTCAACTCACTCTCATTCGTGTAAGGCGATTGGCCCGGTTGATGCGATAAGGAAATTAGCGGGCGTTATAAATTATCCTCTTGCATGCAAGAAGCCATTAGTTTGTACAGTTGGTCGGTACCCAAGGCATCCGAGCTATCTCAGAAACCCGAACCTGTCTTCTCAGTTCGGCTTAAGAGAAATGACTTAATCCATTTTCACCCGTTCCGCCATATTCGAGTTTAATAGGTTCGATTTGATTTACAAACGCTTTGGCAGAAGTTATTGAAGCGTTTCAATACGGATTGAGATAATGGAAGTGATAGATGGGGCGATTTTTTTCGAATGGCGAAATTAATTCGAAAATTGGAAAAATCGGGTAATTTATTTTGGTAATTGTAGCAGCAGTAACTTTCTGGAACTTCATCATGTCGCAAAGTCGTTTGAAATCCTAGCGATTAAATTGTATAATAGGCATGCCGAGTTATTTAAATCGACAACATCGGTGGTTGCATTTAAGGCCAAATGTTCTCCACTTATTTATTACCTACTGAAAATTGTGTTAGAATGAGTTATTTTTTATTTTTTAATTTTTATTTTTTAAATATTTTCAAATTTAATTGGGCTTGCCTGTAAATAAACAATAAACAATTGAAAAGTTTGCTACTCCGACTATACTAATGCCGTATAAACGTTAAGTATCCTTGTTGTTGTTATCAATGTTATTTATATATAATACATGTTTAAAAAAATGGTAAAAATACATGTTATTTATATATAATGTATTTTTTCTCAAATGATCACTGGAATTGTTGTATTTGTAATTAAATTAACTGAATTCGCGGCTCGACTAAAAGTTAAAACTGGCAGTAAAGGTGAAATGTAAGAGAGGACCTTTAGGTCCTAATTTTATCTGTTAAATAAAAAATTTAGTCAGATTATGGTCAGTCATGTTTGAGGGTGATGAATAAAAAACTGGCTTCAGTTCCACAACAATATTGTAGTATAATAATATTATGTATTGTACATAAATATATTGTCTCCTGTTGCACATGTATTGTTGTTGTCTATTGTACTGTATTGTTGTATATTGTTTTTGGTAATAGTTGTGGAACTGAAGCCAGTTTTTTTATTGATCACCCTCAAACACAATATCGGGTAATCAAATTTTTCGTTGCGCGATATTTTTCCCTGGCATGAATTCTTTCAAGCTCAAAAAAATTGAAGGGAAAATACCGTATCTACTTATTAAAAAAAACTTCCACTCAAAACACGAGTTATTGAAAAGAAAACCTCATTTCCTTAATTTTCGTCGAATTTATTCCTCCGGATGAACTCTCTTGGAAATCTAGAGCTTAATGAAATCGCTGGGAAAATTGAATCAATTAAAGCAGAAATATTTCATTCGACCTTTCGTCACCGGGGGAAAACCGTGAGGGGAAATAGGGTCCTAATTATACGGCTTTATTTGTTCGGCAAGGGCTAAAAACGCATAATTATACCCGAGGGGGTTGTTAAAAAGGAAAACCTCATACCGGAATAGGTACTCCCTTTTCAGCCTGTCCGGGGTTTTTTCGAAATTGACCCCCGCAATGCGGATTTTACCTGGCATCTAACGTATAAAAGATTTCACCGCTTAATGTTCGCTAATTAGGTTTAATATATTCGAAGCGCCACGTAGAAACATATCTTGTACAAGGAGAATTTTCGTGGCTATATTTTCATTCTTCTCCTTTTTGTGAATCAATTTTTCAACATGGCGATGGAAAATATAAACAATTCAATGCTTCCGCCTGAATTTCCATCTACAACCGATGACTCAAGGAGGACAGCGAAAAGCTATAAAAATGCGACGATTTATATTTTATATTAGCACTTTCCCATCAAACTTGGGCCTAGAATGGCGAGCCGTAAAAGCCGAAATTTATCAATATAGCCAAAGCTTTTACGGACTGCAAGTTTACCCCTTTTATAGAGGGAATCTCAATACAGCTAGGGTTGGAAATTTTCGATTTCGGATTCCGTCAGACTTTTGAATAAGATACACCAATAAAGCGAGAAATAAAAAAATAAGTCACGATTTTATCGGATCGGTGCTGAATTAATGCGGTTCAATTAGGTACTAAAATTCGATTCGTTAGTCATCGGGAAATCGAAGAATATTCCTTCTCGAGGCGGAAGATGAATCTTGGAGAAATTACATTTCGCGACAGCTCTCCATATTTCGAGATAACAATAGATTACCCGGTTTCAAGAGCAAATCAAACTGTATAACGAATCAGAATCGTAATTCGATCGAACAGTTGAACTGACTTCGCAATGGTGAGTTTAAAATAATTTTTTTAGTTTCAACTGAAATCGTATTTCGTTTTTGCGAATAGAATTTTGTCTATTATTATTCGAATTCAGGTGACCTTGTTGGCATTTCTTTCGTCTGGACGAATTTTGATAAAAATAACTGAACAGCAGAATTTATAGTAATTTGGATCAATAAACGACAGAATTTTCAATTATTAATTACCTACCATATTGTGTATTTAAAAAATATATAATAAAAACTACGTAGGTATAAACAATATTGAAATAAGATAGTTCCTCAAAATCTAAAATTTCACAATCCAAAACGCGCGCTTAATTATTATTATTATTATTTTTTTTTTTTTTTTTTTTTTTTTTTTTTTTTTTTTTTTTTTTTTTTTTTTTTTTTTTTTTTAGTGCAGTAGAAATTTTCGAAAGGCATTTTTGTCCCCTTGGAGGAAACTACATGGAAGTGGTTTTATTCGAAGGGTTCAACATCGGAGGACACGTTCAATCACTCCTTGTTACTTTACGTCGAAATGAGTGGAGCTCATGTATTTTCAAAATTTCGGTTTTCAAACCACAAAAATGAGGCAATTTCGACTGGGCGGTCAAATTTCGACAAAAATCGTAGGAGCTATAATATCAACGCGAATGACGAATTAAGTTAGTACAAATAAACACGTGGATTCAATTTGAAATTTTTTTCCCATCACTGCTGGATTAAATGAGAGAACCTTATTTTCGTTGAGATGAAAATAGAAGAAAAACCTTCTCATTCGTCGCAGGATATCCGAGATAGGAAAGATGCCGACATAGGAGCGGACTGTATATTTTAACACTGGCTTTACAACGAGGAAATGGTGAGGGAAACGGCAAATCCTGGCCGTAAATAGACGTGTTACGGGAGGGTTTGTTCAACACCCTCGTCCCTAAGGTGCAAGTTCAACAAGAACGAAAAGAGCGAGGCGACATCTTCATTCGGGTGAGAGAAAAATCGCCGTGCTCGAACAGATCAGAGCTTCGGGGGAACCGTGAAATGTGACTCAATCTAGTCGCTACATTACCCGCACGACGTGTCTGTATTTCAGCCGAACGCATCCCGAAGCCGAAAAATAGTCGCCGAAGCGAAATGCCTTTTTTTATTTTGGAAAAAATCAAAATTTCGATGAGAAAATTCGGAATTCAATTTATTCGAGTAGAATTCCCATTTTCGAACTTCATCTTCTAATTGAAAAACGCTGCAAATGATTGTACAGTGATTTATTATTCATACGCTTCAATATTGATTTAAGAATACTATCCATTTGTTATTGTAAAAATTCCCAACATTTGTGAAAGTTCCCACCGAAAAACAGATGGTAACTATAAAGGAAAACTCCGTAGCAACTATTGTAATTTTAATCATTTTTATTTTTCTCAATTTCTAAATTAAAAGCTAAACTTATTGCCTAACGATACAGCTGGAGAGAGTGTTTGACGACCATTCCAATGAGTATAGAACGATTTTTATAGCTCCAAGAACTCTCGAGTTATACCCTCATGCCGAATTTCTGAAAATTTCCCAAATTCGACACAAAAGCTGCGATAACTTGAGAACCAATGAAGCTATCGACCGCGCGATGGTCTCATTCGATTCAGCGTCCAAAAATCTATATAATTTGATACCAAATACACATTTTTCTGAAAAACCTTGGAAAATATGAATTTTCTCCCCCTCAAACCCCCCAAAAATACCCTTAAAATTGAGCTAAAAATGTGATTCAAGAATTGGGCCGTCGTAGGACCGAGATTGATTTTTGGTGAAAATTTCAAGAATTTAGCTATTATGGTTTGGCCGGAAAAGTGTGCGGACGGCGGACGGACAGAGTTTTATTCGGATTCTACATGCCTTGAAACGTAAAACATCAAATTTTGAGGGGGGTTATAAAATATTTTTTCTTGGGCGATTACAATGGTTTATTATTGAATAATAAACAAAAAAAAAATATATAAAAAAATTTGTACGACTCCAGGTAACAATTAAAATTGGTACCTACCTACTATTGTGACAATTCATCTGTTTTATGTTCTCACCAACCTTTATCACCTTCACTTTTTTAATTTCTCCGATTTCGATACTTTTCATCCAACTATCAACCGAGATTGAATTTTCTCGAAAGTTCAAAACCACGAAAATCGCTCTACTCCCCTTCAGCGAGCCAGCACTCTCGTCGAATATGACCTACGCTGAAATGCGTATAAACTTCCTAACGCAGTTCCTTAAGTTTCCATACAGCGCGGATATTAGTTTTCGCAACCAATCTGGCTTAGATGCCTCTTCTCGAATACGCTGCACTTGGGAAAACCGAGCGTAGGAAAGCTTAACAAGTCTACCATCCAAGTTATCTAATTCCCGCTTTGCCTAGGCCGAAGGGTTAAAATTAATTCTACTGAAGGGCTCATTCAATCAACGGCGCCGCTCCAGCATGAATATGCATGTCCGTGCACGCTTGCCGCGCTATGTCGGGGGCGGCAGGAGTTCGTTGTCAATGAACGGTGAATAAGGTATTAATTACGCAGGCTGCTGTCTTGTATGGGAGAAATAATTGCTCGCCTCGTTCAGCATTAGCATACCACGAAACGGTTTGATGTGAGAGTTTACTTGGTCTCGCTTGATTCGAGAGTTTCCTCTAGGAATTATAGTTATTCGAATGGTGCGCTTTCGATGCAAGTTAATGAAGTCGACTGAAGTTGAACGGTCGAATAATGAATGATACGATAATTTAAAATTAATATTATTGAAACAAAATAGTGGTGAGCGATAAATATCAATAAAACCATGTGATAGATAAGGTCTAGATAGAAATATCCAAACAAGATAGAGAAGGTCTAGATAGCTATTGACAGATAATATGGTCATGATAAGGTGAGGAGATAATTCAGGCCTTGAGATTAGAGTGATAGTTTATTTACTGGGTTGGTGAGGGGGAGAAGAACCAGGCGACATGTTCTCCGATTTTTATTTACTGGCCGAGTACTTTCGCCCCTTCGGGCATCCTCAGGGCGATGTGGAACCATAGGTTACCACAGCCCCAGTACGATGAGAGATGCGACGACTCAACCAAGAAGATAGTTTATTTAGTTATTTTATTTTTATTTTTAGTTTATTTTATTTACATTGATAATCGAGTCTAGATAAGGTATGATAGATGAGATAGATCATGATAAAGGCAGAGATGGCAGAGGCCTTTGATAGAGGCTAGATAGATTAGGTCTAGACACGAGTTCAATAGATATGGTCTAGATTGATTAATTGACGATAATTATGTTTATTGAAAAATCTGTGTACTGTTAATAAGTAGGTAAGGTATTGATAGATAAAGAAAGGTCGTGATATGGTCCTGAGATAGTTGAAGTCTTGTGATAGAAAGATGGGATGAAAGAAAGTCAGAAAGATAAAATCTAGATAAGTTACTGATTGATTAGGTATTGATAAAAAATATAGGTCATGATAAAGCGTTTAGATAATTGAGGCCTTGTGATAGATAAGGTCGAGATAGAAAGGTCTGAATAGATAAGGATACTAGACAAGGTCAAGATAAGGATACTATTAAAGAGGGTCCAACTACTTGTTTTGAAAAGAGTTTTTGTTGCTGATGGATAGGTCAAGGACTTAGATGGATTAGGTCACTTATCAAGGTCATTTATGGCATCATTATTCACCAAAACTAGATAGCAACTCAACGGATTGACAATATATTTAATCCCACACCACATTAGACTCAAGTTGACTGTTCAAAATAAATCACAGATAAAACAACATAAAACAATGTCAATTCACCTCCCAGGTAACAGCTACCATGAAACTCGTGAATCAAAGACACCGGTTGCCGTAACGCTATCGAAATAAATAAGTAGCTTCCAAAATCATGCGCTGATTGGTTTTTTATTTTGTTTCGCGGATAAATTCCTCGCAGGTTTTGTGGACATTGAATAAACCACATGTGTGACTGCATCGTACAGCTATTGATTCTCCTAATCATCACTGGATGTCAGTCGACGATACCGCAAAGTTGGCTTGACGACTACCCATTGGAAGATGAACCGTTGGGTGCGTAAATCACACAATGAACTAATTTTATAAGGAAAATTAGGATTGCGAATGGGTTGAACTGGTAGATGCATGGTAGTTCAGGATTCTTTTGTTGAATCTTCATTGCCCAGGGTCTATTTTGAAAGATGACAACAGGCGTTATTGCTCCCCGCAATAGCTGATAGTTTTTGGTGAATCCCAAACGAGGAATCGTGTGCTACTAAACAAAAGTGTTATTAGCAAACACAACTTAAAATGAACTGCCCTTGCAGATGAATCCAGAATCATCGGCGGTCGATATGCAAGAAAAGGCGAGTTTCCGTTCGCCGTGGCCATCAGCCGATTTTACAATGCGTCCACTTGCGGCGGCGTCATCCTCAACTACCTTTACATTTTGACAGCATGTCACTGCACTGTTGAGGTGGATGTAGGTGATGAGAAAAAAGCGTCCAATATGACACCGAAATATCACGGGAACATGCGCATTGTCGCCGGAAGCCTTACAAGAAATCCACTTGAGACGAACGAGCAAGGGTTTCAGGTAAGTACTCAGTTTTAATTTACGACATTTCATCCATTTGCGGATCCATCAGTTTGAATCCGTTCGTTATTGATTCGCTGAAGTTTGATGCAAATGATAAACAGTTTGCCGCAGGTTAGGTGGGTTTATGTTTGGAAGTTGCATCCGAAATGCGAGGCATTGAGGACTGGAGAATGGCTGTACGATTTGGCTGTGATTACTGTCACGCAGCCGTTCACCTTCAACAAATTCGTCCAGCCGATCAAGCTCCCTTGCAACCAGCTTGCGTTCAGCGGGATGGTCAGACTATGGCAAACGATCCAGAAGAGCTGCCACGTTGTCGGCTGGGGTTTCACCAAGGTACTCTACGCCGACAACAGATTTGAGGAAATTTACGAAGAACCTTCGATTTACATAAAAGCTCTGGCGACACGGCTGCTACCACCGAGCTTATGCTTGTTTGCGCTCTGCGAAACTGTCTGGTAGGTGTACATTAATTCAACTGTAGTGATTCTTGCCCAAATAGAAGAGTGAGATAAAGTAGTCTATAGGCGGTGGAAATTTCCAACGGTAAACTCAGCCAAGATCTATTGTTTCATTAAGCTGACAAAGTAATGGCAAAATTGATAGCTGTCTTGATCTTGAATAAATTATGTGCCGCTGGTCGATGAAAACTCGTTAACCTCCCTTATAATACCCTGACACATTTCATTTCCTCTCGGTCATTCATCTCTGTTTATGTTCACATACGAAAAGGGACCGTAATTGTCAGAAAAATTTCAAATTCAGTGGAGTTGATCGGTTGTGCGCGCAGGCAAAGTATCGCGCATCAGGTACTGTCTGCGGAGGCGACTCTGGTGGACCTCTCGTCTGCGGTGAATACGTGGTTGGGATTGTCAGCTACTCGGGCGGCTGCGGCCAACTCGATGAACCTGTGATCTACGCTAAAGTAGATACGGCGTTCGATTTCATAGCTGAATATTACATCAAGCCGCTGAAGTACTTCGCAGGTTACAACACAAGTGATCTTCCAGTTCAGATGTTGCACAAATAAATATATCCGCAAGCAGTTTACTAAAGTCAATTCAAATAAGTATGGTTATTGGCTGCTTTGTAAAGATTTTAGGGCGAGATTGTCCTAAGACTATAATATACATCTTCCCACTGAAAAAACTTATAAGGATCGTGATAAACACTGGTGATATCGTATGTTGGTCGATCACTTTGCCATACAGAATTGGGGATTTATTCAGGGTAAAAGTTGGGATTCTGACTTGAACTTTTTTGTGCTCTGTAGCCACTGGGTGTGCTGGGATCTTGGCAAGAAACAATAAAAAATTAAGTGGCAAACATGAGGATGGCATTTTGTTTCATCGACAATGCCGATATCTCTGTGGGACCAAGATTAGGTCAAGATGCCTGCACAGTTCATCTTTTCTCACCTTGAGATGGGGTCGTTATGGGTCCCTCCCATGAAATCATTGCTTTTTGACAGCCACAGTGAGTGTTTAGGGCTTTCAGCTTGCATTAGCTCCGATGCACATTTATTCAGAAGAAACAGTAGAAATCAGGTTCTGAATTGCCCCCAGATATTTGCATGGTGGCGGCAATATTTTGTCCAGCCCCAAAGGTCAGTTTCCCCATTTGACTTCCAAGTCAAATGGCATTGAGATCTTTGTCGCCTCATATTAATTGTAAGCCTGAATATTTCATGGGCATTCTGAGGAAGTTATGGGTAACTAGCCTGGAATAATTTGCTGTTCCATGGCAACTGAGAGTGTTGAGTGCTTTCGGCTTGCATTAGCTCTGACCCGCAATCATTGTACAGATACAACAGAAATCTAGTCCAGCCCTCAGAGATTTCCCTGGCAGGCGACAATGTTTCTCCAGTCCCAAATATCAGTCTCCCCATTTGGCTTCCAAGTTGCCCCAAATTAAGATTTTGCAAGCCTGATATTTATGCAAACATGTACAATGTAAGGTTCAAACCAATGTCTGCCCAAGATATATGGGCTAAATTTTTTTATTCAAACATTGAGGTGAACTAAGGATTTTATGGGGATTCCAGGAACGTTATGGGAGCCTTGTGTTGAACTTTAATTTTTCCAGGGGGTGTGAGGGGGAGAAAAACCAGGCGGCTCATTCTCCCATTCTTTATTTGCTGGCCTAGCACTTTCGCCCGTTCAGGCATCCTCGGGGCGACGTGGAGCCAAAGGGTCCTGCTTTTTCTCCCCTTCATACCCCCTGGACATCAAAAAAGGACAAGGAAAAGAAGTATTAATTTGTCTAAAGCGACTGCGAGCGTTTAGGGCTTGGTGAAAATATTTCTCCAGTCTCAAAGATCGGGGAGCTTCAAAGTCGTGCCAAACTAAGATCGTGCTCGCCTGCTAATTGTATGCAAATGCAAACAATATCTACGCCTAATAAAAATGTAAGGTATCCCAGAAGCATTCAAATTAGTGCTGATAGGAGTCCCTGCAGTTCATTCTCACCGAGGTAAAACACATCAGCCTGTACTTACCGTTCTTTCGACGATTCCCCGAGCTTCTCAGACTAATAAAATCGATGAATTTGAAGATTGCGCTGGTGGAATCTTTGCAGCAGTCACCACGTTTACAATCTTTCCCCCCATCTACTTTCTATTCGGTCTTTCAGCCGGCCGGCTTCGTTTTCCGCCGAAGACAGCGGCATTCTTCCGTTGGAACGGGGAAGTTCAGAAAAACGGGATTACGGTTCGTTCTGTTATCAGCTTTCACCTCCAGCCCTTAGCTCCAATCGAGATCGGGCAGGAACATTCTATCTCAGCGTTTTTTTCCAAATGTAACCGTTACGCTTATCGGCTCGTCCCCATCTCCACGCATTGGACGCGCCCTCGTTCGTTTGCTGACGCACGTGCGTCATGGCGTATCGTGTGCAGCGGGAAAGTAAGGTCGTTAGGATGCAGCTCGCACAATTCGCCAGTAGCTCTTGCTCTCTTTGTTTACTATTAGCTGTCCCACCCCTTGGGTATTTTGTATTCGTTCGAGGCGGCCTCGTATGCGCGATTTGTGATCCCTCTTGAAGCTCAAGCCGCTTCTATCTTCATTCGGAATTCCTACGCAAATGGCCAACTTATCGACGGGCTTTTCGCCGACGAAATAATCCCAAGCTCTTTGCAAGTTGAGATATTGAGCTTGCGATATATAGCTATATCGCTCTTGTCTCGAGGGTTCATACAGCTTTCATAAATTCTAGTTAGTTTACAAAAAAGTGTTAAAAAAATCATTAAAAAAAACAGGTCCAAAAAAAGGGAGTTTTGCAACGGGTTAAAGAAAAAAAACTTGTTAAAGAACGAGTTAAGTACGGGTTTAACAGAAAAAGGTGTTAAATTAATGGATTAAAAAAAATTGAATTTAATTGATTTAAACAAATTAATTAAATTTCATTGATTTAGAAAACAAAACAAATTTATTTAAAAAATTTTGAAAAACGAGTAAAAAATTGTTTTTTAAAAAAAGTTAAAATAGAGTTCAACAAATTTTTAAAATTGGTTAAAAAACTAGTTGAAAACTGGTTGAAAAAATAAAATAAAATGAAAAAATAAAATAAAATGAAAAAATAAAATAAAATGAAAAAATAAAATAAAATGAAAAAATAAAATAAAAGAAAAAAATAAGAATAAAAAATAAAAACGAATAAAAAATGGTTCAATAAAATAAGAGTAAGAGCTGGGTTCAAAAATTGGTTGAAAATAGGTTAAATTATTTAATTGAAAACAACTTAAAATAAACATGGAAGTAAAAGGGTTACAAGTTAAAAACAGGTTCCAAAAAGGTTTGAACAAGAGTTTAAAAAAGGTTTTAAAAACCGGTTAAAAAAAGGTTTCAACAACAGGTCGAAAAACCGGTTAAAACAAGTTAAAATCGGGCAAAAAAGGCTTGAAAACCGAGTTGAAAAAGTGCTGTGGAAAAAACGCTTCAATTCCACCGAAATTTCGACGGGAAAATGGAACGAGAACAAATTCTCCTATATCGATAGCAGCTTTCTCGCGACTTTCAAATCTTCACCATTTTTGTTTGACAGTCGGCTGTAAATTTTTCCCGAATTTTCAGTTTCTCTCGACAATCGCCGTTTCGAAGCTGTTCGAACGAAATCGATAAACGACAGGGCGACACCTGCCGCCTTCCAGCCACCCAACGTACATCCGACCATCCATTTCACCTCTGAGCTTTACCACATACCACCTGCTACATCTAAGCCGCCAACTTTCAATGAAATTTCTCCCCCCAATCCGCAGCGGTGATGCGGTTAGCGGTTATCCGACGAGGATTCGGCTCTTTCGAATCGGACGAGTCAAATAGGTTCAATTAACTCTCGACTATACGGCATCGTTTGCCGCACGTTTGTCACGTCGATTCAAAAGCCTTAAACGTTAACGAAGCCGTACACCCGATGGAATGCAACCGAACGCGAGATAAAAGGAAAGTGACGAGGCGAAAGACTCAATTTTGAGAATTGTTAACGATTCGTCGACGCTCGGTTTAATTATAGAAATAGCGAAATTCATATTAAATATTTCAAAATTCTACAGTTTCAACTGGTCGCGAAAATAAATGAACGAAGTGCGATTTGGTGGTCTTAGTTATTCGAATTTTGGTTTATTATTAATAATAAACCATTATAATCGCCCGAGAAAAAAAAAGTTCTAACCCCCTCAAAATTTGATGTTTTACGTTTCAGCCGTACGCCGTCAACAATTTTCCGGCCAAACTATAATTGCTACATTCTTGACATTTTCATCAATCTCGGTCCTACGACGGCCCAATTCTTGTACCAACTTGCTAGCTCAATTTTAAGGGTATTTTTGGGGGGTTTGAGAGGGAGAAAATTCATATTTTCCAAGGTTTTTCAGAAAAATATGTATTTGGTATCAATTTCTATAGATTTTTGGACGCTGAATCGAATGAGACCATCGCGGGGTCGAAAGCTTTATTGGTTCTCGAGTTATCGCAGCTTTTGTATCGAATTTGAGGGATTTTCAGAAATTTGACATAACTCGAGAGTTCTTGGAGCTACAAAGATCGTTCTATACTCGTCGCAATGCTCGTCGAACACTCTCTTCAGCTGTACCGTTAGGGAAAAAATTTAGCTTTTACGTTGGAAATCAAGAAAAATAAAAATGATTAATATTACAATAATTGCTATTTTTCCCATAGTTACCAAGCTGTTTTTCGGTGGGAACGTTCACAAATGTTCGGAATAATTACTATCACAAATGGATAGTCTTCTTAAATAATTATTGAGGCGAAGGAATTATAAACCACTGTACAATCATTTGCAGCGTTTTTTTTTCTTTCAAATTAATTTTTCTAAATTTTCATCAATTGATTTGCGTGGGTCTGATTTTCGTCCATTGAAAAACATTTAAATACCCTTTCGAGAGAACTTTATCCTCATGAGGGAAATCGCCTTGTCGTTGAGCAAAGCTTACAAGGGCAGTAATGGCCAAGTGCCTTCAAGGGAGCAATTCAAAGCCCCGCGAGAGAGGTCATTCTAAGACCTCTCGCTCACTTGTTGACGCTTACCTTCGGGTTAACGCTTCTAGTTGCGGAGGTAAATTTCACGGGCAGCTAGTCCCATATCCTAGCACTATCCTATACGACGAGTAAATCATTCAGCTTAATGTACCGCTAGTTTGCCGCTGGTTTTCCGTAACGCCCTTGCGAATAATTTTGCCTTTGGGAATATAAGGTAAACGAGAATTTATTTAATGTCTCTCAAAATTCTTCCAAACGCTAGCCGCTTCGACGCATTGATCTCTGCGCAGGTTTATTTTACGAAAAACGAAAGCATTCGCCCTGAAGAACGAAACAATGACACCGCTCGTTTGCGGTTCCATTTCAGTTTCTTTTTCTACTTGGACCTCTCGTTTACCGATCCCCGTTCGATCCTGGAATGGAAAGAGCGAAGGAAAAATCCTTTGTCCCGTAAAACACGTCTGTTGTGTGGCTGGGAGCCATTAAGTCTTCTATGACTGGGATGGCTAAACGACGGCCATTGTTCGCCGTCTCCTATTCGAACCGAGGAACGACTATTCTCCACCAAGTTCGGTAGTGCTGTAGAAGGTATATCACAACCCTTACTTCGCTATAATCGCTCGGTACGATTTAAATGGCTTTCCCGACAGATGTTTTTAGAGCGTTTCCAAAATACATGTCTGCATTTGCGCTCGGTCATTTAGCAATGCTCTGTGTCGTGAGAATGAATAAAAACTAGTTTCTCGATTAACAACACAGGTTTACAAAAAAAAAAATATTTTTTTAAATTGTTTGGAATTTGATAACTGATATTTATGTATTTTTCAGCGCTGATTGCAAAAATGCAACCCATTTTTTTCTATCACGTAAGGTTTTCTCACAAAAAATGAATTATACTTTTTGGTGTAATAAAAATTTATTAGCAATTTTTCAAATTTTTTCTTAAGTTAAAGGATTTTATTTTATGTATAATACATGTTATATACTACATATATTATATCTAGTACACTTACATTTCTCTTTAAGCTCATAAGTCCTTACAGTACCACCAAAATTGGGATCTCTCATCAGTTTTCTAATGTCTGGTCCGACAAAGACTCCTTCCTTTAGTTTTGCCTCGGATAAACCAGGAAAGATTGACTAGAGTACAGAACTATGTATAAAATATCGAAAAAAGCTAAAAATAGACAAGCAGTTTGTGGAATAACTGTACGTGATGGAATTTTTTCACTATTTTTCCCGAAATTAGCGTTGAAAATACTATAAAAATCACTTATTCAATTTTAAACAATTTTTATGTCGCAGACCTGTGCAATTATTCGCGTTCTATGCTTCACTAAGACTCATTTGAGATGGTCGTCATTCTTTTCCATCCTTCAATCGCGTGTTTTTCGTACCTACTCCAGCATTTATCTCCTGCGATCAGCTGCCGCCAGCAGATTAGTATTTTCTGAATTTATTCCGTACCATTATTCCCTTTCCTATTCGGTGACGCCTCCGCACAGTTTGTTGAGCTGAGGATGCGACATTAGTAAGCACTATTTGGCAATGGACCATTGTGACCTGGACCAATGGACCATTTTGACCTGGACCAATGGACCATATTGACCTGGACCAATGGACCATTATGACCTGGACCAATGGACCATTTTGACCTGGACCAATGGACCATTATGACCTGGACCAATGGACCATTTTGACCTGGACCAATGGACCATTTTGACCTGGACCAATGGACCATTATGACCTGGACCAATGGACCATTTTGACCTGGACCAATGGACCATTATGACCTGGACCAATGGACCATTTTGACCTGGACCAATGGACCAATTTAACCTGGACCAATGGACCATTTTGACCTGGACCAATGAACATTATTTGGCAATGGACCATTTTGAGCTTTGTTTGTTTGTTTTGAGAAATGTTTCGAAATTAGGCTGCGATGATTCCTAGATGAAAATTATTTTAAATAAAGGACTGGTGAGAAGATAAATGGCTACACATTTTTGCTAAACTGAACTCTTTCCTGAATACTCTCAATCCTCTTTAATTAGTGCTTTCTAGTCACTGCTACAGATTATTTGAACTGATAGACGTAAGTGCACGTCATAGCAATCTGAATAAGATCAAGATGTGGAAAGAGAAATATAAATAATGCTTACTAATGTCGCATAGGCAAGGGAATAATGGTACAGAATGAATCCAGAAATTTCCTGAGGCTGATTCCGGAATAGAATTGCCAAACTGAGCCTTCTCACCTCAAGTTGAGCGTCGTAGACTTCACATTCCCAGTTGAGCATTAAGCACTCGTTTTGAGCCTTGTAACACCCAATTGAGCCTCCTCACCTCCAGTTCAGCCTTCCAGACGATGATTAAACATTCTCTCCCAAGCTTGTAACCCCTAGACCAGTATTGAGCCTTCTTTGTGCTCTCACCTGGCCTACCTAACGGTTGATTTCGACCTATCGTAAGTATAAGCATAAGTATTACACAATCCTAATAATGAACAAGAACTGATCTTCGCATCTCAGAAGGCAAAACAATCCGCGTATCGGATATTCATCGATCTTACAATTCAACCGAAGTTCGTTCGGCTGTCAAACGACTAAAACGGCTTCAACGATTCCGAATGGGAGGATCGTCGGTTGAAGCATCTCCCGCGCGGCAAAATTAACATTTATATTGATTCTCAAGTTGTAGAGGGAAACGTTACGATGCTTTCCGGAGACCGACGTCTCGTTCAAATATTCGGCATAATTTACCATTTAAAGGATCAGGGGAATCCGACGGCGCGAGATGAGAGATTGATCAAGGCTCGACGAGTTCAAGTTTGGCCCAGTTTCATGACAGTCTTAACCCTCTCAAACCCTAACCTATTCCATTCCAATCCATCTAGTGTCTTAGATGTTACAACTTGTGCAGAGTACATTCAGTCTGTAGGCTTTCATCATCGAAGACAGTTCACCACCACATAATCCGATATTTCTCCTCTCCCAGGAAGAGAGTGAGGTATTTTTTACTCGCTCCATCCGCCCCGGTCGCCGTCCATCACTTCCACCCACGAACAGAATAAAGGAACGAGCTCTAATGTACGGGAAGAGAAATATATCCCCCAAGGAACGTGGGGCACTTAGTGAAAAAACGAACTAGAGAGGGCAAACGGTGGTCGGCGAGAAGGTAAAATGGCGAAAAGAGACGGAAAAGGTAATACCAAGTGTTGCCAACTGCACTAAGGCTAATCTATTGCCGCGTTTCTTATCTATGCCGAGGTCGAACAGCAAACGGTAACAGTAAAAAGAGTTTGAAGCGGGCAAAAACTCCCTTTCACCCCGCTACTGTCTATACAATGAAATATCCACCGCATCAGCGTTACTGTTTTCTCAGCCCTTTTAAATTTCTTTCACAAGCTATCATTCGATATTACAGCCAATCCCTTTCAACTGTGTGGACCGCCTTGCAATATTTGTCCGCGGAAAACTTCGTCGGCCCTTTTATGCGCCGTATTTGGAGAAGGGAGTGAATAGAAGTCGAGCTCTAGTAATTCTGGAGCAGGAGAGTGAAGAAGGTTTATATAGATTCAACCTATAGTAAGATCGACTGATCGTACCAAGAGCACCATCAACAGTTTAAAGTCAAATTCGAAATTTCTATCTATTGAACATCTTTCCCAACATTCTTTTATTCTCACCTTTAGAACATCATAAGAATGAGGAAACATTTTTGTAACGCCTATATATGTGCAGTTATTTCTAACGCAGCAATTATTCAATAGGGATTTTGCATTGATTTTTAATAAATTTATTATGTTTTTATTATTATTTTATTTTTTTTTTTAAAGTACATGCCACACAGATAACCGAATGATGACTCAAAGGCGTGAAATCTCATCTGTAAAAATCAGATTTGCTGGTGAAGTTTCAAGTATGAAAAATGGCTTGGGTCAAAGGGTGCTACTACAATGTCTACGTCAGTTGTTCTCTAGCCCTGGAGATAGGACAGTGCTGTTAAGTAGGTGGGATGGAAGGTAGGGGCTCTGTGTGATGACATTAGCCAGCAATATTCCTCAGATTCGAGGTACATTTTAATTTTTTTTAATTGCCCTTCGCTTCTTTTTTTAAGATTTTTATTTTACTTGGAAATAGCGTCTGATCTATAATAGTTATAGATGACCAAGTCCGAGAGGGAAAAATTCGTTACAAAGTAGTAATATTAGTATTAGCAGTATTAGTAGTATTAGCCAGCATTCGTTCTGAATTTAATCAAGCAACGATAGAGCTTGATAAGATTATCTACTGCTCAGAGGAGTCTACTGGAGGAAGGCCACTTGGGGATACATACAATGATTATTTATATATACCTATAAATTTTTTAAATATCTATCTCATTTTATTTTTTTTATTTCCGATGCAAAGGATAGTCATCAACAATAAAATGTTGTCTAAGCTGTCCGCTTTCATCAAGCTACGTTTTCATCTTATCATCGGTCGAATAATTCGAGCTCGAAAGGCGGCTTTGGACTGAATAAAATTCGCCGACAAGAAGATTACCGTGAATATTCATCAGTTTCATCGAACTTCAAAAATACCCCTTTCAGAGGAGGTTGGTTATTTCATAACGGAGAAATTCCAGCCTTTAGTCTTAAGAATACTTTCGGAGCAAAGGAAAGCGCTTTTTTCGGCGGGCGAGGAATTCGGAAAGTTTGAGGTTATCCGTTTCAGGTAACGAATTAAGTCTTTCGGCTGCTGTAACGCTGTAATGTTGAAAGAATTCCACAGCAAAATTAACTTGGCAGATTTTCGTTGTATAGATAGCAAGGAATTTTGTAATAATTGCGCCAATGAATTGAATAGAAGACGACGGGAAATATTTTATAGTTCGCGATGAAAAGAAAAATTCAGAAATAAACGCGAAAAATTATGAGAAAAAAATTCTTCAGGGGAATATTTCTATCAGGTAAGAAATTTTTTAATGACGATAATAGTTTACTTTTTAATATTTATTAGGACCCGTGAGAAATTAACGAGGGAGAAGAGATCTAAAGTGAAATTCATTGTCTTATTATCAGCTGAGTAAATCCGTTGAAGTATTTTTTATGGAGAAAGGCGATTCAGATAGAAAGAGCGTGAAAACTTGAGCATTGAAAGGGATAAAAGAGATCTACGGGAAGGTAAAGGGAGTCCTACAGTTTTCCAACATTCTCATCCGACCCGTTTAAGGGTTGGAATAAAAAGTAAGTTTTTTATTGCCCTTCGGATAGGGGAAAAAAAGCTGGGAGGATATTCTTTGCTGTTCCGGCTCACGTATGTACCTTAGGATTTTCCTGCCGTATGTGGATTACACTGGACTATCTGTCAGGCTCAATCTCTATACGACCTAGGGTTCTTAGGTCTTCTCGTTTCCTATGAAGCGAACTCGTATAGGGAGTTCGAGTAGATATTTGAGAAAGGCCTTCTACGTAGTGCCAAGATTAAACGGTAATTTTTATCGACATTTTTTAATAGTAGATTCAGCTGAATTGGCGACAGGATTTGTGGGGAAATAATTCTATGTATGGTAATAATCACTAATGTCTAGAAAAATCTCTATACTGCAACAACAGAGGGAGAGGATGAGCTCTTGATATAGAAAATATAAATAAATAGTATAAAAATATAAATATAAAAGAAAAATATAAAATATGAGAATGGGAACCTTGAGAATTTTTACTTGCTTCAATTTAATATTGGGAATATTCAAGTATTTTCGGCAGCTCGAAGAGAATTTTTTTCCAAACAACTCTGCTGTTGTAAAGTTCGCTAGTAAAATGTTCCTACGAGTTGACCCCGTTCGGACCATACTAAATGAGGGCAAACATTGGAAAATCGTCGAGCCGGAGTAAGTGACCAATCTATTGACCGGGATCGAAGTACAAACTGAATCCGCGGGGCAATTAGTCGAAATGTTTGTGCGAGGTACAAAGAAACGAGAACGTGGTTGAATTTGCGACCATGCAAGGTATATCATCGCAAAGGGCAATGATTTACATTGGATGTTTGCTATTTTCAGAGCGACCGTCGGTTTTCGAATGTTTTCAAAGACAACTATAGAAATATCTCGTGAAAACGGATATTTTTCGGGTGATTTTCGAAACACATCGACTGTTATTCAGCCTGTATAAACTCAAAAACATGTATATTATATTTTTGTGAATTTTTATCTCACTTGTTATAGAAAAAAAATTTGTTTCCCATAAATTAACGATGATTATTTCCGTTCGATGATTTGAAATTAATTCTAATTAATCTTCGTCAGGTACAAAAATTCAAATACGATTATTATACTGAATACTTTGACGATAATTTACATTATTAATAAATCATAAGCTTTTTTCCAGTAATTGTACAAAAAAAATACAGATTATACTCAGTAAAAACAGATTAATTCCCAAAATTTCCTCGAAAATTTAGTTTTCATCTTTTGTTTTGTCTCAAGCAAGTTACCGATTAGATATGAAACGCGATAAGATAAACCTAGATAGGAAATGTTGATAACAGTGAAAAAAAAATCGATAAGATAACATAAAATAGAAACTAGATAATTCCATAAACTTTCGTAACCAAAAACCGATCGATTTCCACGCATTATTTTCTTGAGTAAGAAGTGTTAATTTCAAATTTTAGCCTCACGCTTGAAAAACTGTCAAAAGGCTCTCTCAGTCCTGACTTCTTAAGAGGACATAATGTTCTGTATAAGTGATTCAAAAGGCTGAAAACGCAGAAAGAGAGAAGAATCATGGATTTTTCGCGCGTTGGCGTCTCAAGTGTCGAACCAAAGGCCTAAGAACGAAAGAAAATCCTCAGCCAACAGTAGGAAGGTTGTCGGGGAATTTATATTTATGTATTCCAGCTCTCCGGCAAAGTAATCAGAATTGAAAGACGGTTTTACTCAGGATTTTGATAATCTTGTTATTCCAACGGTGCGGAAAATGTTTTTTCTCGATCGAAAAACTGAATATTCAAATGATGTTTAACGTTGAAAAAAAATTGTCGATTCACTTTATTTTTTATTTGCTTTTCTATGTAATTCACTTAATTTTTCTATTTATTTTCTATGTTGTTTATTTGAAAGAATCGTATTTTATTTCAGTGATACTCATTCATTCATATTTCTATTCCTGGCTCTTCCTCAAAAGGGAAAATGTTACCAACTTCAATCGCAAAACCACCAGTAGAGTGCTCTAGCGAAACGGTATTTCTACTAGCACTGTTGGACGCAGGATCTACAGAGGAGACAACGAGGCAATGTGTGTGTTGAGTCATCGTGATGCGGAGACCTGTCAACCTCAACTGCCCTCTTCATCAACTATGGAATAATTATAACACGTGCTTGCCGGCCTCGAGTGGCAAAGACACCGTTGCCGGTAACGTCCTCCAGTTAAGTTCCTCCTCTTGATATGACCCTTTCAGCTTGTACCAGAGTGTATTTAACGACTTACCCTCCTGACGATGCGTCTGCTTCAGTCTGTATAATTCAGGTTAGTCGGTCAACGCTCTCGAGAACACTTCAATTTTACCATATCTGACGAAAGAAGGATACTCAGAGAATAATGTGATATGAGTCAAGTGTAGGTGGAAACAACGCTATGAGTGTTTTTTTTCCGCATAATAATTTGTGCCAGTCGAGAGTGACAGTAATGTCCATAGAGTGGATTCATATGTTGAGCTTAGTGTATGTGTTGTGCTCAGTAGGCGAAAACGCCCAATGGCCGAAAAATTTACTCATTCCTAGGACTGGGCAGATGGAAAGTGCTCAATCTTAGGAATGATCATTCTTGAAATACACGAAAGCGACCAAATTCTCAATCCCTGAAACAGGCTTGCCTTTCCCATTTTCCATCTATTCAATGATTGAACTATCCGGAGTGAGCATTTTTCATTTCCTCAGTCCTAGGAATGAGTAAATTTTGGGCATTTTTGGCTTTTGGGTAGAACAAATGCGAACGATGAGTAAAAGTATGATAGGCAGACATTAATCGCTGTATGATGTCGAATTGAGTTAGTTCACCTGGCACACTTGCTTCAGTCAATATGATTGAAAAATATTGGATCCTCAGGCCTGCCAGTTCATTAGGATTATCCATAGCTCAGCCGGCCACGGCCGCTCTGGTTGTGCCATCACAAAATAATCCCATTTTTCACACTGAGATTTAAAATGATCTGCTTAATGGAAAGATTTCAGTCTGATAGGGCATAAGACGATAACCATCAAGCTCGACTCTTTGCGTAGATCCAAACAGCATCTAACCGAACATTTCCAGTGCCATATTGTACAGTAAATATCCACCGCATGTTCAAGTTGTCCAATAATCAATAAGAAGATTGGTAAATCTGAGGAGTTACAAACAGTACGGTCTTGTTGGAATGACAAGTTCTAATAATCTCCATTGCCAGCCATTGTGCACCTTCGCAAGGACAAGATCGCGTAAACTTGGGTTTCTTGGACGAACGCCAGTAAGCTCTCAGGTCCAACTGCTACCCGGGCCAAATGAATCGCACTTATCATCGTGCTTTCTTACGATCCTTTTCAGCTGCTTTTCAGGAGGCAAACACTATTCTATAGAGTTCTATTTAAACGAGTAACACATATTTTATTTCAGTGGTTAGTTCCCATGAATGTCGCTAGAATGTGCTACAAGATGTGTGCTAGAATGTGCTTTCAATGACCATTACTTAGCCGAAATTGCGCCGATATTTGTGATCATCTATTGAATGACGTTCTCACGATTTTATAAAGTTTGATTGAAAGATCACGCACAGTACTTCCACATAATTTGCTTCCGCTTATCATTTTATTGCATTTTCTGGGCAAATAATGGCTTACTTACTGCGCCGGTGTTAAATTGGAACCTAATAAGAAACAGTGCAGGTTTTCCAAGTGCAGGCCGTATAATGAAGCTATTATTCGTAAAAGTCCTGTCAGCTCCGATGAGCCAAGACTAAAAGTTCCTTTCTTTCAAAAATGAGACTATGGAAGTTGGTATATACTATCGGAAAGAAGTTATCTTATCGATTGATCTAGAATCGATTTTTGGTGTAATGTAATCGTGTTTCAATCAGTTCTGTTCTAGCGTTAATGGCTAGGAACCTGTAGTATTTCCACCTTGAAACAGATCTAATAGAACGAGATTCAAACAATATTAGGCGAATCAACTCAAGCGTGGATACTGACTGGTGAAATTACTGTAGACTGATGAACGGCGGCAAGGAGAGAAAGTTTTTTTTAATGTAGGAACGGCAGACGGTAGAGAGAAATTTCAATGCACAGGTCCTGGTTATATATATCCCCCAGTGTTGCCACTGCAGGTTGGCAAACCAGAAAAAAATGAAATACACCTCATCAGAGGAGCTCCTCACCCTCAAGTGAGAAGCATAATAAAAAAAGGACATGATATCAGAAATAAATTTGTCTTCCGTTACGCAGAGCGGTACCTGAAGTTCCACTTCGTTCGCAAAGGTTATACGGTAAGTTATGGTTCACGTCACTTCACAATTCACAACAACGTCTTTTTGACGCGAAATAAACTTTAAGGGTAAACAATAGTTTACAAACAGTCTTGTCTTTACATTTATAAATAAGATGAATAGAAAAATAAATGCATTTGACATCTTCAGGCTATAAATTCAGTCTTTCGGGTGGTTTTAACCCTCTACGACGAGGCTTAGCAGTCGAAGGAGCAGCGACATCCTGGTTATTATGTTCCGCAGTGTTGCCACTGCAGGTTGGCAAAACAAGAAAAAATGAAATACACCTCAGTACCGTTCTTGCCTCCCGTGCTTCCTCTGTCTTTTTAGTTGATAACAGAAGTTATTGTGAATTCGAGTCGGAGATTAACTGTTAGTTATCTGGAATGGGAATCTTCTAAGATTGAAACGGGCTGCTTTCAACTCGCGATTCACGAAGCGCAAACCGGTCGACGTCTGCCGAGTCGAAAGTTTTGTCAGGGGCTGAACGGTGCGAAATTCTGCGGGCGTCTGCCGCTGACGCTTCATCCGGATAACCTTGCGGAGCCCAACCTGTTGCATTTCCTAGTATAGAACGCCTGTCCCGCAAGTTCAAAGCTATATTCAGCTCGAATTGACATGTTACGTCTGCTGCTGAAGGTGTTTGAAATTCAAGGAGGTTCGGCATCCGACGGAGCCGATCTCTGGAAGTGAGAATATCGAATAGCTGAGCTGTGTTCAAAAGTAATACCGATATCGATGCTATTTTTAGTACATCCAGCTCTCGTATTTACCGAGCTGTCAGAATATCGAAAAAAATCTGCCGTATTACTATGCAAATCCGCGTTTTCATAAATGTTCTCGGATCACTCAATTCTGAATCTCCTTCGACCCTTCACAATGAAGATTTATCGCGCAGACATTTAATCCAATCGAATACGCATTGCGAAGAATGTTTCCAACTATAGTGTTTAAAAAACAACGCAGCAAATGGTTGTACAGTGTTTTGTTATTCCTTTGCTCCAATAATGATTAAAAAATACCACCCATTTGTGATAGTACTGTTTCGAACATATGTGAACGTATCCACTGAACCTCAGGGAAAACTCTTTTGCAACTGTGGTAATTTTGAACATTTTTGTTTTTCTTGATTTTCAAATTATAAGCTAAATTTTACGTCTAAAGGTGCTTACAGACCAAAAATGTTAGTGAAAACAATTGTTATTAACATAACATGTTGATAACAATAATGTTTGTAACAAAATGAGATGATCTAGAAAATATGTTACCAACATTGTTGGCAACAATGTCGTCAACTTTTTTGTTGCCAACTATTCTTCCGTCTGTTTTATTTGGGTCTAGTTCTCTAACAATGTTGTCCACAATGTTAGTCACAAATGCCGGTTTGTTATAGATCATGGCTCAATAACAAAACTCAGTGTCGCCAACAATGTTACT
This sequence comes from Tupiocoris notatus, assembly GCA_037159825.1. Lineage (NCBI taxonomy): Eukaryota > Metazoa > Arthropoda > Insecta > Hemiptera > Miridae > Tupiocoris > Tupiocoris notatus. The sequence continues at coordinate 513,933 of JASJUZ010000007.1, read as the reverse complement.
AACAGTGTTGACGGGAAAAATAACAATGCTACAGAAAATGTTGCCAACAATGTTTCCAGTAACATTTCGGGAGAGGAATTGTTATCAACATTTTTCAAGTGCCGTAACAATGTTATTTACAATTCCTCGCCCGATGTCGATAACATTGTTGCCAACAATGTTGCGTTCGGTGTGAAAGGAAAGTTACTGAAAAATGCTATTAACAATGTTTTCAACAATTTTATCGTCCGGTCTGGAAAAGGCCTTAACGGTGCAGCTGAAGAGGGTGTTTGACAACCATTCCAACGATTATAGAACGATTTTCATAGTTCTGAGAATCCTTGAGTTATACCTTCATGCAGAATTTCTGAAAATCTCCTAAATTCTACACGAAAGCTGCAATAACTCGAGAACTATTGAAATTATCGACCCTGCAATGGCCTCATTCGATTCAGCGTCTAAAAATCAATAGAAGTTAATACCAAAGATATTTTTAAAAACGTTGTAAAATATTAATTCTCTCCCTCAAAACCCCTCTAAAAATACCCTCAAAATTGAGGTAGCGATCTGGTTAAAGAATTGAGCCGCTTTCAGGTCAAAATTGATTTTTAGTCAAAATTTCTATATTTTAGCTTTTATAGTTTAGTCGGAAAAGTTTTGACTGCTTACGGACAGAATTCTTGGTTTATTATAATAATAAACCCCTGTAATCGCCCAAGAAAATTTTTTTCGAACCTCCATCAAAATTTGTTGTTTTGCGTTTCAAGGCATGCAGAATCGAATATCCAATAAAAAAAAAATTCTGTCCGTTCAACACTTTTCCGACGAAACTATAAATCGGATAATAAACCAAAAAAAACGGTTAACATCTGGCAAACCCACCGGGGATGTTGTGTAGGGATAAAAACCGAGGAAACCTGAGCGCTCGGCCGTCGGTTTAATTTACATGCGGGCTTGCAGGCGAGCTTTGATTCGGCACCAGCTTCCGCCTCATCCTTTGAGTCAACTCGATGGACGTGAGGAAAATCTGAATATGCGGGCCTGACCTGGACGGATTTCCGTGTTTCTTCCGCATATCGGAGCGAACTGCGTAATTGCGGAGCGCGTATTTTCCGAATTCGGCGTAAAAATGTATTTGATTAAACGACGTCAAAATGGATTAGTTTATGGAAAACAGTGGTTGAGGTCTTGGAGGTAGAAAAGGAAGCTAAAGCGTTAGAGGAAATATTAAATTTGCAGTATCAATACTGCAAAAAAAAGTTCAAATAAAAAATATGGTTAAAAATGGTTGCGTACAAGTCCGCAACTCAGTTACACATTTTTATTTTAGTAAGAGATCAGAAAATTATTTTTCTTGGGCGATGACAATGGCTTTATGATTGGTAATAAACCAAAAGAAAGAGAGAGACAAAATATTTCTATTGTCGAATAAAAGAATAGGTAATATTTGTATTTATTTTGTAATTTACAATTTCGTGAATTTCAGTAAAGGATAAAAATGTTGAGATTACACTGCTTAATAATTTGAATGACATCCAAAGCTTTTTTCTAACGTTTGTTTCTACTTTATAGCAACACGAATGCGAAGTTGGTCTCTAAATTGTTTATTATACTTTTATTGATAACCTTAAATCTCAGTTATCGGGATAGTTCCTGGTGAGGTGAATAGATAAATATTTGTAGTTAATTCAGGGCTTTCGAACGAGTGGTGAACGACTTTTATGGCAAGTAAAATGAGGAAGTTACTTATCCTCTGTAAGTGAAAATCGTCAGAATTTTTCTCTTATGCTTTTTATAACGCTTTTCGAGTTTTAGTGCTATAGCAAAGGCATAAGTAAAAATAACAAGAAGAAATTTACAAAAATAACCGTAAAATCATCGCGGAGAATTTTATGTATGTTGCGTGAAAAAGGGCTCTTCCAATTAAAATTAAACCGCCGCCGATTCGATTATAATTCATGATCTGTTGGCAGCCCACTATAATCTCGACCAGTGCACCCTCCGCTTGAGCAACCTCGTTTGCTCGCATTAATATCAAACCGTAACTGTATCATTAGAGCGGTGTTTGAGTAGTTTGCCCGGCTAGTTTGCCCTTCTGCGACGGGGGCTGATAATGAACCGATGAATGAGGCAACCTCAACGTCCCAGACTCCGTAACAACTCATCACAACTTCAGCTCCTATGTGCGCTTCATTTCACCCTCAAACTCCTCTGCTCCGTTTGTTCGACTGATTGCGAACGAGGAAGCTTTGTACCTTTGCTATCGCTATTCCAACGAGCTGTGTCCTATTGAAGCGTCGAAATACGTGCGATCTTGACTTGTAAACAAATGCGTGGCGACGTTAGCGACTTTGTAGAGAACGAAATGTATTCAATACTCGCCGACGTTATTATGACGCTGAATGAAATTCGCTCTTTTATCCGTCCGTTTTTGAAACCGACTTCCAAACGAGTTGCAAACCACGCTGTCTATTTAAGTTCGGATCGCTTGGCGAAGTTCGTTTCTTCCTTTGACTTTTGCTTACTACAAATAGCACATTTGTGAATTGAATTATGCAAAACAAAAGGCAAATACAATAAACCGTGCCGATAAATCGTATGAAATGAAAGTTGAATTGAATATTGGAAACTCTACACAATTCCTTCACACATTTGTTCTATTCATCGCTCCGTTCACTCTTTCATTCCATTCTCCTGCTCCACTCATTCTATTCACTACCTCCCCTCTCTCATTCCATTCCCTCACTATACTCGTTCAATCCATTCCCTCACTATACTCGTTCAATCCATTCCCTCACTATACTCGTTCAATCCATTCCCTCACTCCTCTCGCTCATTCCTCTCGTCCCTCTCGCTCATTTCATTCCCTCGCTCCTCTCGTCCCTCTCGCTCATTTCATTCCCTTGCTCCTCTCGTTAATTTGTTCCCTTGCTCCATTCGTTCTATCCATTCCCTTGCTCCCCTCACTCATTCCACTAACTCGCTCCTTTCACTCATTCCACTCACTCGCTCCTCTCACTCATTCCACTCACTCGCTCCTCTCACTCATTCCACTCACTCGCTCCTCTCACTCATTCCACTCACTCGCTCCTCTCACTCATTCCACTCACTCGCTCCTCTCACTCATTCCACTCACTCGCTCCTCTCACTCATTCCACTCACTCCCTCCTCTCACTCATTCCACTCACTCGCTCCTCTCACTCATTCCACTCACTCGCTCATCTCACTCATTCCACTCACTCGCTCATCTCACTCATTCCACTCACTCGCTCCTCTCACTCATTCCACTCACTCGCTCCTCTCACTCATTCCACTCACTCGCTCCTCTCACTCATTCCACTCACTCGCTCCTCTCACTCATTCCACTCACTCGCTCCTCTCACTCATTCCACTCACTCGCTCCTCTCACTCATTCCACTCACTCGCTCCTCTCACTCATTCCACTCACTCGCTCCTCTCACTCATTCCACTCACTCGCTCCTCTCACTCATTCCACTCACTCGCTCCTCTCACTCATTCCACTCACTCGCTCCTCTCACTCATTCCACTCTCTCGCTCATCTCACTCATTCCACTCACTCGCTCATCTCACTCATTCCACTCACTCGCTCCTCTCACTCATTCCACTCACTCGCTCCTCTCACTCATTCCACTCACTCGCTCCTCTCACTCATTCCACTCACTCGCTCCTCTCACTCATTCCACTCACTCGCTCCTCTCACTCATTTCATTTCCCACTCTTAATCGTTCAATCAATTCCCTTCTCCTTTAATTTATTACTATTCCTTCACTCCTCTCACTCATTTCATTGCCTCACTCCTCTCGCTCATTTATTCCCTTGCTCCACTCGTTCTTTCCATTCCCTCACTCTTATCACTAATTCAACTCTCTCGCTCTCTCCACTCATTCCATTCTTCCACTCCATTCGTTAATTCCATTCCCTCGCTCCTCTCGTTCCTCCTCTCACTCGCTTTCTCCTTCATTCCTTTCCCTTGCTCCTCTCGCTCATTATATCCCTCGCTCCTTTACCTCATTCTATTCAATCGCTCTTCTTCATACCTCCATGGACTCGCCCCACTCACTATTCCATTCATCCTGCTACTATAGTAATCTGCAATACATTATCCCGCTCACAGCCGTATTATTATAATTCTCTATTTCTTGCCAACATTCTTCACCTCGTCCGAAAATGTCCTCCCAAATATTCAAACTAGAAGCTTTAAACAGAAAATTTTGTCGTCATTTCTTCAAATTCAAACGCTGCATAATTCGGCAGTCCCTTAAGAGCGAAGAAGCTTCAAATCGGTTGCTTCGTGTTATCTTTTGGGAAAATACCGCAAGAAGTTTGGACAACTTGGCTTTTGCGAAGTTTTAAAACGTCCGCTGGGAACGTTTTGTTTTTGCCTGTTTAGTAGCATGGTCATTTGAAAACGGATACGCTTTCTTTCCTCCGTTTCCTCGAGTCTTTTCAACAGAAAAGAGTACAAATACTGAAATATAGCTTGAGAATTTGTCTCTTCCTGATATTAAAAATTTGTCAAAATAACAATTCAAATTCGTAACTGGTGTTAACGTTTGCAAAATGGCTAATATTAGAACGAACGTAGCAAAATGGACTTTCTCGCTTAAAACTGTGTACAGTCAAGTTCCGTTAAATTTACTGCTACACTAGTGTCGCTTTGTTTATTCCTCGCCCCTTTCCATTTCACTGAGTCGCTTATTAACCTACAGACTTCTCGACTCTGCTTTGAATTTGAATAGTCTTTGAGCATTGCGAGCGAACTAACTTGTTGTCGGGAGGTTCGGTCGGAACAGGCGGAAACAGAAATGAGAAACTCGAAACCCGGTTCGTGTTTTGAATTATAAATGCACAAGTTCCTCATGGGCAAGTTCTGAGTTAATTTGAGCCGAGCGTTAACTAATTTTTCCCCAGATGAACATGAAACCGGATGAAACGAAACACACAGTACTTTCACTCGAGGAGGACTTAAAGATAGTCTTACGATTTCACGGATCTCCTTATTTCACGGACGAGATGGTGGAAATAATAATCTTCGCCGTCGGTGCAAGTTTTGCCATTAATTTCCACTAGAGCGCTCTCACTTATGACCTTGAGCACGCTCCATTGACAGTATGCACGCTCAACCGAAATCACACTTTTTGGAGTAATATATTTTACGATACTCGCCCCCAATGTGAACACGCTTTTTCATTCCCCGCAAAACCGAGTACGAACTCCGCTGTTTTTGACACGTCTTCCTCGCTTAAATCCTTTACGCAAGACGTGAGCTTCTGATAGAAGCGGCAAGCGATAAAATTTTAAATTCACGGTCCGCCGCGCGACGGAACGTTTGGCTCATCGCTCAGATTGCACAGCGTTGATGAAAACCCCGCATCTCGACGATGTTTGTAGCAGCAAAGGCTCAAAAAGCGCCGCTTTTTGCTTCATGTGTCACGCTTGATTAAGCCTTGGCGAAAACCCAGAGCGAAGGCCGGTAGAGAAAAACAAGGGCCTCGAAACACGCGAGACTGGTGCTCAGTATTTAGAAAGATAAAAACGACGTCGAAGCTATTGTTTTGTAAGCTTAAGAGCGAAAATGTAAACAAATCGAGAGTATCGAGATAACGAGGCTCGAAAAAGCTTAGGGCTGGGAGGAGTAAAAGCGAAGTCGTGCACCAATATCTTTGCTTCATAATATTTTATGATTCTGGGCTACAAGACTCTTATCAATTTTAGTAGAAGAAAATCAAGGACCACCAACAGCCACAAATCTCAGTTACCAATTTGAACTTCCCGCCAGTAAACAGCTGTTGTTTCCACGAGTCTTTGTCATGGCCAACTATCCCCACTTTGCACCAGTGTTGTTAAATACAAGTCATGATTATGGGAAACTCCAGACACACACCTTTCCAACGGCCCTTTTCAGGGCTATTCAATCTGTCTAAGAGAGGTGAGATACTGTCTAAGCTGAGGAGTGGCCAACCAATAATAAGAGAAGGCAGTAGAGGCAGCAGATCACCCGTTGAAGATAGGCTTCAAAACATGACGATGCATATATGAAAGAAGAGACAGTCATGACAGATGCAAATCACAACTGCTCAAAGACACATTAAAATAATACTTCTGCACTAGTCAGCTAGGGCGCAACACAAAATACTATACCACAGAGTACCGCGAATTCCGACTTGGGTTTAGAGCTCAAATCCTATTGGTCGAATAGCTCAGAACCCCCTCCACCCAATCTCTTAACGCTGTGAGGGGTATAAATATATGCACCTCACGAGCAGTTACGATCATTCTCTCTTGCGCTGATCGTTGAATAACTACCTACCTTCTGCCTACCATCGAAGATCAGAGGATCCCAAATTACAGCTATTCAACATCCTGCAAATGTATGCAATTTCACAATCACTTCTGGTTCTTGTACATTATTTCCATTCAAGCTCATTTCCAGAATTACTACAGTAACAGCGTCGCAACCACTCGATGGCTGTAAATTGTAATTCCCTCATCATCCTAACTCGTTGTCATTTTTGCTCCTCTGCGACCGCAAGTGGATGAACCGCTCTTTAAAGAGCAAAAGGAACTAGACGGTTCAAAACATTTCAAACTAAACTGGGCGGAAAAAGGAAAACTTGGGTTAGGGCTTGTTCTCGTTAACAGACACTTCAGATGCGACCCCGTCCACCCAACTGCCAGGCGTCCATTAAAATAATTGTTTCCAAGATTCATACTTTCGGCGGGGGGTTAGGAAAAGTTTACGCTTTTCCCTTTCCTGTTTCACGACTGGGGAGAAATTTTCTTAAATTTCTCAACTGTTGTGATGACAACTCGCGAGATTACAACTTAATTTGCCACCCGGAACAATGAGAAGTATAGTTCTGGTGGAATCTTTAAGTTGGTGCTGGGGAGGAAGACGGAAACCATTTTCACTACGAGATTCTCCTCGGAAGCGGAAATTCAGGGAGTTGGAACGCGACCTTGCACATCAGTTCAAAAATTTTGATAAGAATAGGAGAATATTATCAGGGATGTGCAAATCGTAGCCTGTATGGAGCCTTAGTTTATTTTCAGTTCACATGGGAATCAGAGATGCGTCAGAGCTTACTCAGAGATGGTTCACAGTGGCTGGGAGACTTTTCAGGAGGAATAATTCACCTTCTTTTCTTAGCAGCGTGATAGCTTTCTACTTCCATAATCAGTCACCACCTATTTTCACGATTTATCATCAGTTATTTATTATATTAAAAGTTTGGAGGAGGGAGGGCTCAAGAAGAGAGAAGAATTGCTTTGAGTGTCTCTCCATAGGAACATAAATATCACTGATTCAATGGGACCCTGATTCAATGCAACCCTCTGTGACACGTATTCACTATCCGCAGAAGTTTTTTTCAGATAACACTAAAATATTGCTGCGTAAATACCAAAAACATAGTTCCAGTCCAGTGAAACGTTCTGTTTTCAACGCGTCAATAGCTGTTTGGAATGGCATCTAATATTCCACGTCTGTGCATTCGTTTGTGCAAGGATTTATCGGCATTTGGAGTGAGTTCGGAGCTAGGTGCCCAAGTTTGGTCGAGAGCCCGTTAGGTATGTGTGCTGACTGCTGAAGGTACATAACATCAACGCATATAAGCGCAAGGAGGCTCTTCAAATTGAAACGCCAACCGGACTCCTGTGGGTTGCATGCATGAGCACGTATTGTTCGAAGAGAGTGCCGTCGAACTGACCGCGTGCAAGTTTGACCACACCCGAGTGGTTTGCAAACAAACATTCCCTCCACTTCAAATCGAACGAGCCGATATTGCAGTTGACAGACCATGATGAACAAATAGACGCAGGAGTTCAAATACCGTCTCACCTAAATTCATCGATAATCAGACCTAAATGTTGAAATGGTTTTTTTCGAAAAGGATCATTTACAGAAGTGTAGGGTGGGGAAATATTCAATAAAATACCCTTCTTTCAAAGTGAAGTGTAAAATAATTACTTACAAAGAGCCAATGAAAGTCAACGATCACTCACCTGCAACAGAAGAAAACGGAAATTGTGAAAACAAAAGAGAATGAGAAACATCTTTGGTAGAACACAATTGAGCAAATGTCCACCGCGTGGGCTCTTGGGAGACACAGAAGTTGATTTATTTCTCCACCAGTGAAATACTTTATTCGATCGTTAGTTTAACTGAATTCTATTACCTATGTATTGACTAACACCTACGAACGAAATACGTAAGCGTACATTGGCAGGTACTAATAATTATTTATCTACGATGTAGCATCTACTGATTTTCCATAGACAAGCACCCCGTGACGATTAAGGCCACCTTTGAGTCATTCAATAACAAGGAGACTACTTGTAAACTTGTACTCCGAACTGAATCAACTGTACCACCATTAATTTGAATTTTTTTATAGCAGAAAATAAAAAATGAATAACACTTTTCAATTGTAATTTTTCACCAGTCGGTAGCGTCGATTTTATTATTGAAATCTTGATAAGGAGCTAATTAAAAACCAAACCGAGCACCCCGAATCCGCTGCGTCGATATAGAATTCGTTAATTAGCCCTTAATTAAGAACTGCCCTCGCCTTAATTCTTTTCCATCGTTTTCTTTCAAACTCCTGCTTCTGAGATGTAATCAAGGCCGGCCCAAACAGCTACTTGGGCAGGTAATTAATCGGGGTGGCCCAAAAGTTATAAATCGTTCCACTCGCAAGTTCAAGTCGGAAGACTCCGAAAGATTTTCCCCTCTCAAGATGAGAAGCCTTCCTTCGTCCCGTCCACTTAATCACTGTCTTACCTTCTTATCTCGAGTAGAGCCTGATTATGTCTGATTGAGTGATTTCCTCCGCCGGCTCGCTCTCTTGATTGAATGTTGGAGCGACTTTTGTCAGCCGAGGCGAAATTGATTAAAATCTCGTCCTACCGTTCGTTATTGATTCAAAAGCGAGATCGGTTCGGCCAATTTCGCCGAAGTCGAAATAATTGTTTTCCGGCGAGCCAATACCGCTGTTCGAAGCTCTTATTGGAAAACGAGTTAGGAGCGAAAATGACGATTTTATTCGAAAAACGAATTCATTATATTCGTGCAAAATTCAAACGCGAGAGCGAAAATTAAAACTCGGTCACACCTCGCGTTATGTTTTTCACTGGAATATTGAACTTTTCGAGCGTCGACCAGTGTAATTGTCGAATAGCGGACCGCAAATCTGGTATGAAATCTAAAGCTGTAGTGTTGCCAGGTCTCAAATGGAGATTTGGGGGAAATCATGACTAGAAAAGGGGGAAACTGGGTGAATATTCCATTCATATTGTATATGCAGGGCTTCGTATTTATTTATTTATTTATTTATTTGGTACGAGCAATTTGAGTGCTCAATTTACAAACTTAACGTAAAATCTGGCCGGTGATCGTAATTCAAAAAAAAAAGAATTAAACATAATAATGATATACGAATGCTAGCTTGCAAAAAAAAAAAATAAAGTAAAATAAAAAGTGAAAAAAAAATTAGTCTGTGGTCACGGATTGAAAGTGTTCATATTATTTTAATTTTTTCTATTTATTTTACCTTAACATATCACCATGATATGGCGTAAATTGGGACTTCAAACATTTAATAAAACATTTTGGTTCCTTGAAAAAACGAAATTACCATCCCGATCGCGCAAATGCGAATGAAATCAGAATCGTGATAAAAACTGAAGAATCAAACTTGAAAACAATATATTCTCGCAGTTCTTATTCCCACATGGTAAAAAAACGTCTGCGCTATTGTTGTGTAAGCAAAGAATTACATATCACACATTTTTGTTACATTTTTTGTATCCACTCGACTATCAAGAGAAGTTGTGGTACTCAAATAGCATACATGAAAATTATCAAGAATAAGAAACTCGCGGTATTTTGACGATATTCCATCGAAATTTCTATCAATTCCCAACATTTTCTTCTGAATCCTTACCAAACGGTTTTGACTGCACACAATTGCCATTGCTGTTTTCACCGGTCAGATTCTCCTTTCGCTCTATTCGCCTGGATTTTATTTCAACGCCGAATCCCACGAGACTCCCATTACCCGTGGGATATAGCAGATGCTACTGTTTAAACAGGGAAGCCCTGAAAGCGAGGATCTGTATTCACCGCAGGTGCATTTACATGGCGCATCCGAGATGAGCCGAATTTCTCACGTTGATCCTCTGGCACACAAGCTATGCGATCAAAGCACTAACTGAATCTCAGTCTTGTGCTAGGCTGATATTCTATTAGAAGACAATGAGAAACGACGAAAAAAGAAACTACCAAGGTATGAAACGCATTTTCAATCTGGAATCGAAATATCGAATGAAAATCAGCATGATTTTGATAGTAATCGATCTTTGGAATATTCGAGTTTATCTGTCATACAATATTCAATGATAGTGGTATCTGATAAGATTATATATAACGATAGCATTTGATTCAGCGTTGGTAAGTCAAGGGATTTATTCCTAGATCCAAGAGAATTTTTACTGTAGTAGTAGTAGTAAAGATGCTTTATTGACAAAAAAATAATATCAAAATAATTACATTCGAAATCATAAGGAAATAAAACATAATAGTTTCTTCTGAACCTGATTTTTTTTTTTTTTTTTTTTTAACACATCATAGACAATGGTCATAGACCGTCTGTCGTTGTATAACTTAAGTGGCACAAGTGTAATGATTCAAGAATTTGGAGTGTTGAAAGGAAATGATATATTAAACTAAGGATTCGATTTAAATGGTTGGAACAGAAATATTGTAAATAGCTCAGGCAGCGCTAGAAAAAATTGAACTCATCAATCAAAAACTTACGATACTTTCCCGCATAACGGATATAGTTATGTAATCCAATCCAATCTTTGCCATTCAATAACATAATGCATGCTTCTCGAGACAATTCCGACTGTTTAAAATACCTTCGCCTAAATTCCACCAGTACAGGACATCTTCCAATAAAGTGCAACACATCCTCCTGCTCATTTAGGTTACAAAGAGCACAATCATAAGTCCTATCAGGTCTATAAGGTAGATAGTTCAAATCCAGCAGTTCACCACGCGCTTTCACCACATTACTCGTCAACCAGGCGTCATTCAGCTGAAGATATGTACCGCTACATTCATAATTGAGCGAGGAATATACTCTTTCAGAACAACGCGCCTGCTGCTTAAATTGCTCCATTTTCGATGTTGAAATTGCGCTCACTATTTGTTCAATTTTAGCCTTGTTAATCTGCGTAATATGTTCGCGTTGCTCATTCAAGAACTTGTCACTTACAAACTGCCAATTCCTATACCAAAAACATTTTTTCTTAATTATTTCCAAGGCCAAAAATTTTGTAAGGCGTTCCTCTGGGTGTGCAAACACTTTCTTTAGGTATTGCAAGTGGCTAGCTATTGTATGTTCATACATTGTACAAATATTAGTCTCGATATGGATAAGATAGGTGGGTGTACTACTGGGCAGAAAAAAAACTTTTTTGACAAAATAACGCACCAATTTTTCAATTTCCTCATGTTCCCTGTAGCCAAAAACTGGTGCACAGTAGCACATAATGGCCCGAGCGGCTGCTTCGAACACCTTCAATTTGGCCTGGAAAGAGACATCTTTTTTTCTGAAAAGCGATCGCCACAAAGAATTTATGGCCCATTTTGACGTTGAGAGTTTTTCTTTCTTGAGAATTTTTACTGATTGGGGAACATTCAGGGAGAAGGAATACCTTAGGGATTTTTTGGGGGAATTTATTTTTAAAACTGGCATTTTTCTTTTTTTACAGGCGTTTCAGTTTTATTTTGTTAGAAATCAACTGGATCACCCACAAACATAGCATAACACTATTGCTGCCATGGAAGATACCAAGGACAAATTAAGAGGGGAGAGACTTCAACCGTATAAGTTAAACTGTGAAGTAGATTTGTTGATTGTTCAATCTACTCTGATGGCTGAACCAATATTCATTATTGAAGTTCTTCATTTAAACTTTCAACTCCCCTCCTCCTCCTCCCCCCCCCCCATTAAAGACATTCCAAGCTGTTTTTTCATTTGTCAAGAGAAAATGTAAGTTTTTCAGATCTAATTTACGTCTTGCCGCACAATTTTGCGGCTTTGCAGGGTTTGGGAACTTTTATGGGGATTTTTTCTTCAACTCAGGGGATTTTTCGACTCAGTTTATGGGATTTCAAGAAAGGCACATGGCAACACTGTTCGGAAGGTTCCTCAACCCGCCCTCTGATTCTCGCCTACTTCTTCCTACTGCTGGAAATTGAGTGTGCAGCTTTAAGGTTAGGGATTTTGTCTCTAAAAAAAATCAGAGAACCCTGCGATTTTCTGCCAGAACCAAAATGATCAAGAAAACGCACGATAAGTACATTTCATTCAACATCTATCTACAAACTTTATCCGGCTGATTTTTAGAACATTTGCACGGAAGTTATAGTAAGATTTCGCATTAGTCTACTGAAAACCCAAGATTTTCCCCAGGCGATACTGACTCAACACTTGAACGCCTGTGTACGAGTGCTTTCAGTACCCTGTATTCTTAGCTGAACACCTTCAAGTAATCAATCCTTCACATAACACCTCAATTTTCGCTCAAATAAGCTGATTCCATGGAGCGATTTCCAAAAACTTCCCTCGTTATTTCCACACCCTTGGAACTGCTTTTTTCCAATTACTCCCCAAATCTGCCGCTGAAACGTTCAAACGGCTGAAACTAATGCGTTTGCGTACGAGGCGAGCAATTTCCAAGAATTTCGACGACGACTCGCACTACGGACTATTTCCAGTGCGCGCCTTGCACGGTGGAGATAAGGAAAACTCTGCATCCGACAGACGTCATCGCTCAAGAAGGCATCCGAAGAGGAACTTTAAAATCCCCCGACAACTTTCGGATGGAAGGAACGAGCCGGTCCTCGAGAGATGATGGAAGCTGCGAGTCGTAGGGAAATACGTTTCTGCGCTTATATTTGTAAATAGGACCCAAGAAAGGCCGGGGTGTTGCGCCGCGTGCACGGAAGTGTGGAAACCGTCACCGGCAAAAGAAGCCTCTCGACAGTGAAAGAGCGACGAGAAGAGGGCAGAACAGAAGTGCGCAAAAGTTTGAGGGCAGAGTTAATATTTGTCAAGCATCTCTCGTGTGATGATACCAACTCATACATCAACTTAGATTGCTCTCCGTTCCAAGCCAGTTTCTGATGGTCCCGAGCGATGGAAAAAGGAAACGAGGGGAAGATCTTTTGTGTTAAACTTGGCGATTTTCCCGAGCTTTTCCGCTCGTTTCTCACCGTTCCAATCTTCCTCCGCTTTTCTTTCCACGCTCGCCTCACTCTCGCGGGAGCGAACAGCTCCGACGAAGAAGAAAACTCGTCTTTCGAAGAAGTGGCGCTCGAAAAAAACTTGAATAAACGACGCCTCCTCTACATTCACGACTCTCGTGAGGGAAAAGCACCTTTCCATTTCGAGATGTGTCTTGAAGAGAAAGTTGTTTTCTTCATCGAAATTACGAACCTCCAATCGCCTCGAGTGCGCAGGTGAAAAGGGGTAATTCTAAAGACGATTTTAACTTATTTGACGAACGATGGCGTCTGTTAAGGGATGGGATTTTGGTATCGGTATTGACGAACTATCAATATTTCACTTCCAATATCAGATATTATAATATCGATAATTTGTTTTGATATCACATTGGTTTTTTTTTTCAGACAGATCACCTTAATCTAATCTGTGTACCTTGGAGGGAATATTAGGGTTGGGACATCGATAGTACCAATATATCGACCAAAACATCGATGTTTTATACACACAAACTAAAAATCGATAAAAAAATAATACCGATATTTTCACTGGTTAGTAAATTACACGCTTTGCCGTTTAACTTTAGGTATCAACAAAGGTGAAACTGTAACCAGTGTTACCAAAGCCTTACACCCGGTAAAAAAAATAATAAAAAATTCCCACAATTTTTTTACAGATTGTTTTAATGGCCCCTCGAATGTTCTATACACAAGGAAAAAACAGAGCCTCTATTATTTACAAAAATAAATAAATAAATAAATTGGTATTACTACGTTGATGTAAAAAAAAAAAAAGCCTGGACATCGATGTTTTTGAACCGATGCATCGATGTTTTTGTAACATCGATGTCGATGTCCCAACCCAAGGGAATATTGAATAATATTCATAATATATATTGCCTTTTGGCATACCTGCTAAAAGCGTAACCAATAGACAGTTTACTAGCTTAGTTCTCTCAAATAAAAGTTTTCGAAATCCAGTTGGTAATGAATCTCTGCAAGTGTAACAGTACATAGAAGAAACTTATTTTGATTCGTGTATTATAATACATTGAATTTCCATTTGTTCTGCAAATTTTACCTAGAACGGCTGAACGTAGTAGCTCAGCTGACGCGTGGACGAACGAAGCTCTTTCAAACTGACCTGTTAACTCAACGATGGAAGGTCTGCGGCCGCCTACTTGTCCGAGAATGTTTGCACACGAGCAATATACTGGTGGTAAAATATTGTAGCTTCCAACCCTCGACGTTGAACACAATACGTACCGTTTTCCCATCCCTCATCCAGCGTTCACGTTCCCTTTCGCATAGAAACATGCTCTTTCAAATCCGCCGAGACAATCCATTAGGTGAGTTCGGACGGTTTTAACGCGAAGCATATTTCGCTATGACGATAACTTCTCTGGAAAACGAGCGGTCTGTCTGTTAGGAAATGTACTCAGATAAATGTGTTTCCGCAAAGAATAAACCCTGAGCCGCGTTTCACGCGATGGAAATTTAAAGCAATTCGGAATCCCGAAACGGACGAGGCAATGTGGTTTTACGTTGAAAAAACAACTCCCATTCGGCTTCTTTGCTCTCAACAGCTAAAACAGGCAGTTCCTGCTCCGACAAGAGCGATTCAAAGCTTGCTTTAGGTCGTGTGTAAAAATTGTGCTGAATAGTAGCGCTGAAAATTCCATATTGGATCCGAAAGAAGGCAATTATGTATCAAAATAGAAATAAAATATTTTCCAGAAGGTGGTTGAATTTCCTGGCACTACTCGAGAACTTTTTGTAGTGTATCTACCTCCAACTTGGTAATGGAACTGTAATAGTGGTAACACTGCATGGAAATATTGTTAACACTGTACCTGATTTGAGATTGATTACATTGTTATCAATCGCCTTGTGCTCGTATTCAATTTATTCCAGAAATCTACATTACAGTATTTACTATTATTATAATGTAGTAATAATTAAATTTTTCATTTGAGAATGTCGACTTGGTGCCTATTCATTGCCATTATAGACACTGTCCTTCATATCAGCGCTCCTATTGCTCAAGTTTAGTGTTTAAATTATGAAGCAAGACTTGAAATGACGCCATATTGGATTTCTAACTCCTAGTTTGAAAACTGTTTCAGATTGACGTTGCATCAAAATAAATGCAGTTTATGGAGATATTTAAGACATGTAAACGGTCTTGAGGCATTTCCCCCACAAATACAACTTGTCTCTTCTAAATCTAGCTTCTTTTTAATGAAATAATTACAGCAGCGCTACTGGTGGTTGAATCGAGCATTTGAATGATGAGGTGAGAACAGCCATATTTGTTTTCTTCCACATGTTTCATGTGTGTGTTTCATCCGTAATGAGTTCATGGACTCAAGTTCCGGTGAATAAGGTTACTCAGATTATAAAACTCGTATTTCAGAGGTGTTTGAGTCGCTCGTGATTTTGTGGATTTTCACTTTTTCATTCGGCGGTGCGAAAACGAGAACGAAAATTATCAAAAACTTGAATAATTATATTTGCCTAGAACTTTTGAGCCCTCTAGTCATAAATCGTAGGTTTATGCTCCATGACACGACTAGATTTTAAGATGAAGAACTCGGTCTGGTCGGAACAACCTTCGAATGCTCCACAAAAGCTGAAATTCCACCTTTTATTGGCAACATTTTAGAGATATTCCATACTCGGAAATGTTCTCTCATCTAGCCGTTCGATTTTACTCAAAATATCGTCTGCCATGTACAGAAAAGCCGTCTAATCTCACGTTCGGTCGGTGGACGCGTGAATGAAGCTAACGCGGTTGCGTAACGAACAGTCGAGTGTGGGCTCATTCAGTGCCATCGGATTGGAAGATCCTATTCAAACTACTGCGCCTCGGATTAGACGGTCCCTTTCAATGCGAGAGATCCAACCGTTGAGATTGACTATCTGCAAGGCTGATACTGTAGTTTACATGGATGAGCAATACGTTGGATCGGTAATTGATACACGGGGCCTCAAGTTGATCGCTCAACGTCAACATTGACTGTTACCAATGGCTAATGTTTGCGCAAATGAATAACCTTTGGGGTTGGACCTTTTGAATTTTCCTCGTCCTTTGAACACGATTGCGTCGATACTCATCAGGCATACCTTCGATTTATCGGATGAAAAGAATAGACAAAACCGGAATAGGTTTTCTGTTCAATGTAGCGCTTCGGAAATCGGAAAACCGAAAAAAGGCCGACGCTTTTATAAAATCGACAAGAGAAGAATGAACTTTTTCTTTCAATAAAACCGCAAAAATAAACGAAAGCTGTTGTTTGAAGAGGGTTCCAGATTCTATTAAAGATTCCGCCGCAAATTGGAATCCGTCGGAATCTAATTCGGAAAGAAGTTGAAAAAGGGAACGTCCTAAAGAGTCTCCTATCCGACTCTTTGAGTTTCAAACGTCCGGACTGAAATCTTTCTCCGCTCTTTATGAGTTATATCCCGAATGACAAACTCATTGGGAAGCCGCCGCTGCAATAAAGACTTTTCGAAAGGGTTTCTTCTTTGATAACTTCAAGTTGGTTATTTCAAGCCTGACATTGTTATCTCGCGATGAAGTTTTCCGACGAGGATCCTTCGAAAATTAATTACGATTGTGAAAACGCTTCAAGTCGGCTCTGGGCCGCTCAATGATGGAAATTGTCGAGTCAAAACCGCGAGAACCGGGTTTATAATTTGAAATGTAATTATTGAAACTGCGAGAGTGAAATAAAAGACGAACGATAGATGGATAATTTATTGTGACAATTTCGTTAAAATTACGCGGGCCAGAGCAATTTTTTTTTTTTTTTAACGGGAAAATAATCTAACGAAAGTTATTGACAATACCGTGCGGTTTCTGTAAGTAAAATCTCGACACGTTTTTCGATTTTTCATCCATTTAGAATGCGCCATTCGCTAGGCGATAAATTCGAAACCTCGGCGGAACTGATGTTTCCCAGGTGCGGGCGGAAAGAAGATACTATTCGGGCAAGAGAGACAGCGAAGGCGAATTCTGAGAGCCCTTCGTGGGAAAATCGCGCGGTTCCCAAGGAAGTGGCAAGTTGTTTCGAATAATGGGAGTCGAGCATTTTCCTAAGTGGTTCCACCGCTTTTTCGAGGCTACACTCTTCCGCGAAGCTGGTTCTCACTTTAACGGTCGAGTAGGGCGACATTAGTCGAGAACATCGGAAAGAAACCGCCCATGGACGTCAAAACCGCCCGATTTGACAAATTAAATTGTCATAGAGGAAAAACTGGGGTTAATTATTGAATACTTCCACTCTTGACATAGTCTTGACAAATCGCGATTTTCTCGAAAAATTCTCACAAGGCGATAAAATTTTATGAGCGCATTTTGTTCGTGGATAAATTCTTCAAACGAAAAAGTTCCAAAATTGGTGCGCTGATTGATTTTAGCCGGAGCTAGAGCGGCCCGAAGAGAAAGTCAAAAATCCTTGGGTATACGATTGATTGAGAAACTATGACCAGGTAATCAAATTTTAATCATAGAGTCGAAAAATAGAGACAACTTGATTGGCTAGAAGTCTTATTTTTTTTAATTAGACCTTATTTAAAATTTGACTGTACTTTAAAATTGTATGACCCTGTTTTTTTTTTTGTGTTTTGCCTGTTTTTCGCGAATAACTTTTGAACCGACCATTTTACATGGGTATATTACGTAGAGGCGAGAGAGAGATATCAAAATCCTACAATTTGGTATATTTGATTATATTTTTATGTTATGTCCCCGCGGAGCTATTAGCGCTCGAAGAAAACTCAAAACACGTTTATTACATAAAAGAGGAATATATCTCGACAACAAATTCCCAAGTTAAAACTCCTGAAGTATGAAAATCGAAAAAAATTCGAAAAATATTATTAACCGTTAGAAATTGAACGTATTCTTTTCAAATTCGAATTCTACCTCTAATTTCCTGTAGAAAACATTATATAACAAAATTGAACAGTGGAGTTTGTATTTGCAACGAATTTTCAAAGTTGTAAAACGTATGATCCGCGTAGCACTAAAACGTGGAAAACTACAAGTTGGCGTCAAATTTCCGTCGCTTTGACGTTGAATTCGGATTCAGCGTCGAATTTCCTTTAAGAATAGCTTTCAAGTTCGCTTGAAAACGAAAATTTAATTTTTCACCTTTATCGGAGCTCGAGATTTCGGCCGGCGAATAACTCGATTTACGGAAAATAATTTCTGTGGCTCTGTTTAAATTTTTTTCACCAAATTTTTTGCTATGTACGTGTGTAAGGCGTTCATATGAAGACTCCTGCATAATAAAACAATTGATTCACATAAATTTTGACCCCGAAAATCACGGTTGAAGTCCAATTTTCGAGCTTTCAAAAACTGATTTTTTTGGACCACTTGCAGATTTTTCCGAGAATTGAAAAAAATAGCAAAAATACATCTAGGTAAGACACAACTTTCCTAAAAATTTCAGATTTTTATCTTCATTGAGAGAGGAGTAAAAAATCGATATCTGATCGGTTCAGAAAAATCGCAGGGGACCCCCTTGGATTTTTTGCGAAAACTTTTTTGAAATAGATTTCGCTCAAATTCAGCATAATGATAGTTGATGATGTGTACATCAATAATATATGCACCGTTTTTTGTTTCTTTTGCACTAAATGGATGAAAAAAATGTTTAAAGTTGAAAAATGTGATATTTTCGCGTATATTCCAGTAATATTGTTGAAAACCTCGCAAACGGTTGAAAAATGGACAAGTACATTACATGGGGAAAATGTGGACAGTTAAATTACCTATCTTTTGGAATATTTAAACATCTGAATTGACGAATTTTCGTTAAAGTTGTCCAGTGTGCAAGTTACAAATCTTGGAAAACTTAAAAGTTGGACTGCCTATCTTGACAGGGGGAACCTCGAGATCTGTTAAGGATACCGACCACACAGTAGTCTTATTCGATTCAACCCTGGCTGAGCTCTTTCGCCCGTTCAGGTATCCTCACGGTCCACAGCCATAGGGCCTACAATTTCATATTATCATAGGCGTGTTTCATATGCTTGAAGTCCGACCACAAAACTTTGACGTCGTCGGGTGTCAAATTCCAAAGTCAGCCGAGCGTTTCCTTGATTTCCGAGACTTCCGATGTTCACTTTGATGTTTCCCGTAAGTTTCGAGCTTCTCAGCTCGAAAAGGTGCCGTAGTTTTCCGCAGTTCGCGAAACAAGTTCAGTTGAGACGTGGCAGGGGAGAAGTTCCCCTGGAATCACGCTCTGTCAAAGGTTATCCAGCGAGAGCTTCTCCTCCGCATACACGTTAAACCCGTTCGAGTAAGTATTTTAGGGAAGGGAAACTTCACCTTTGACCTAGGCAATCTAAAAAAAAAAAAAAAAAAAAAAACTAGGTTACCTTAGCGATTTTTGCAGTATTTGACGAGTTGGAGACACTCATCTGGCATAGAAGTCCGCCTTTGCTTGCCTTGTAGGATTTTCCCAGACCAGCATATCATTACTCAACGAACGATACCATTGAATTGGGCTTCGAATGAAAAATAACGTAAATTCGTCGTTGAATATTAAACCGAACGAGCGATGAAGGAATCAATTTCCAGCGTTGCATCAGCAACCTTAGCCGCCGAATAGTTGAAGGCCAAATCTTAATAAACAAACCGCTCCGGCATTCATTATCTGCTTTCGCATTATTGTATCAAGAACTTCTCCCCGGCGAAACAAAATAATTCGCTTCCTCTCGAAGAAAATGATTATCCGTTCGAGAGGCGGAGCTCAAGTTTCGGCGCCAACTTGGAAAAACCGCCGCGCCGGATTGTACGAAGTTTATTGCGCCTTCAAAAGGAAACATGACTTGGAACGAGATGAAAATTAAACTCGGCTTCATCACGACACGAATCGCTTTATACTGTTCAATAAAACAATGGAACTTGTTTCTCTTTTTTCCGCAGCCGGAGACTCAATTCAAAGTTTCAGAGGTTGTATGGAAAGGGTTAACTTTCCGTCTTGGTTACCGCGAGGCGAGCGTAGATTCGAGAGCAAGGGTCCGCGCTGAGGAAGGTTAACTTCATTAAAAAGTTAACCTCCCAAGCCGCCCTTGGATCAGAAAGAGCGAGCTATAGAATGGACCGAGGCTCCAGGGCAGAAACTGCAGGGATGGCAACCTTGTCAAGCGGGGGTTCCATTTACCTGCCAGCCGAGCGCACTATTTTCTCGTCTGGTGAAATTTTAATCCGAATTACGCGCGTTAACTTTTGCGGAAAGCTTTCCGTCAACGCGATAGTAAATTCAACGCCTTATTTACATTAATACGAGCATCGAAAGGGCTGGAATGCTCTGCGGCAAAATGCAGTGTTGTCATTGGAATGTTTCTCAAAGTCAATTTCACCGTGTTACGAACTCGACATCAACGAATGATGAATGGATATCTATGCGTGAATCTCTTCATTAGATAAAAGTGTATTAATTTAATTAATGTATTAATTATGATAGGTGGATAAGTTGAGTGGAGGGAGCGAGGGATTTATTGATTGCAGCTTTTTATTTAACCAGGGAAGATTGGGACCAAACGGCCCTCTCTTCCACCTCCCTTGGGAGAATTATTACAAATTATAAATACATGTCTCGGTACAGTGATGATGATTACATGAAAATTATTTACAAAATAAAACTCTTATATCAACAGAATAAAGTCAAATAAAAATCAATCAGTGAGTGAGAGGGGTGGAGGGAGGGAGAGAGATGCGGGGAGTGAAAGCGGAGTGGGAGTAGATTGGAAGTGGAGAGGGACTAGAGTGGAAGTCGAGAGAGCGAGAGACTAGAGTGGAAGTGGAGAGTGACTAGAGTGGAAGTGGAGAGGGAGTAAGAGTGGAGTGGGAGTAGACTGGAAGCGGATAGGGAGTATAGAGGTAGTTCAGTGGGAGTAAGAAAGGAAATAAAGCAAAATTGTGACGGAATGGAAGTGGAGAGTTACAAAGGGAATATGCAGTCAAATTAGAATCGAAAATGAGTAAAAGTGGAGCGGGAGTAGAGTGGAGTGACAGTAGAGTGGAGTGTGAGTGCAAGTTGCATGTACAAGTAAAGTGATAAGAAGTGGGTGGAGTTGGGTTGGAAGTAAATTTGAAGTGGAGCAGGGGTAGAGTTGAAATATAACGTAAATGGAGTAGAGTAGAATAGAGTTAGGTGAAAGTGGAGTGAAGGTGTGGTGGAGTGGAGTGAGAAGTAAGTATAGTAGTAATTAAGAAGTAGTAAGCAGTAGTAAAAATTAGTAAGGTATAAGTAAGTGAAGTAAAGTGAATTGAGAGTAGAGTGGAGTGGGAGTGCAAGTTGCGTGCACAAGTAAACTGATAAGAAGTGGAGTGGAGTTGGATTGGAAGTAAATTTAAAGTGGAGCAGGGGTAGAGTTGAAGAAGAACGTTAATGGAATAGAGTAGAATATAATTAGATGAAAGTGGAGTGAAAGGTGTGGCGGAGTGAAGTGAGAAGTAAGTAGTATAGTAAAGTGAAGTGAGTGAAGTAAAGTGAAGTGAGAGTAGAGTGGAGTGGGTGAGCAAGTTGCGTGCACAAGTAAAGTGATGAAGTTGGGCGGAGTTGGATTGGAAGTAATTTGAAGTGGAGCAGGGGTAGAATTAAAATAAAACGTAAATGAAGTAGAGTAGAATATAATCACATAAATGTGGAGTTGAAGGTGTGGCGGAGTGAAGTGAGAAGTAAATAGTAGTAAGAAGTAGTAAGTATATAGTAGTAATAAGTAGTAAGATAGTAGATTGTAAATGGAGCGGGGTTAGATTCGAAGAAGATCGTAAATGGAGTTGAGTAGAATAGATTTAGGTGAAAGTGGAGTGAAGGTGTGGCGTAGTTTAAGTGGAAGTGGAGTGAAACGGGAAAAAGAGCCACGGGAATGCATAATATAAAGATAGTGTTTTTCCAAGATGAAATCTTTGGCGCATGGACAAATACGATACGAACGACGGTTTTCTTTATTACAAAAGCGAGTGGCTTGAATTAAACACGATACTTCCCTCATCTTTCGAAGTCAACATCTTCGCACCGTCTCCAACGCTAGAACGTGCTTTCCTTCGAGGGCGGCTTATTAATGATGAAACGGCTGACTTTTGTCACCGTCTCCCGTCACAGAGTCGGTTATTGTGAGTTTCCCGAATTATACGCGGAGTAGACATTAAAATTAATACAAGCGCCTCTGTCAGATCTGACCTTTTACCGTCATCATGCTCGCTATTTGAATATTGCAATGTACAGCGCGGATAGATGAAATATGGCACGTGAAGTTGGAATCTCAGCGCGAGAAACTTAGAAGAAAAAAATGTTATAAAAAAATTAAAAAAATAATAGGTAGTACCTAATAAAATTAAAAACAAAAATAAAAAATAGAAATAAAATAAACAATAACAAACTAGAATAAAATAAATAAAAATAATAATAATAAAGAAAGAAAGATAAATAAATAAAATAGAAACATAATAATAAAAAAATAAAAATAAGTACCTAGATTATTTAAAAAAAAAACAGAAATAAATTAATTAAATAGGTAGGTACTTAATTGTTTGCCAAGAGGAGGAAAATTCGAAGTTGGATACGATAAATTTTTCAAAAACCCTTTCCTTCGAAAAAGGGCGATCCTTGGAGCAATAACTACAATCAATTGCCCTTTCTGCTGATGAAATTTCCACCCAAGTTGTGAAATGTTAATCCGCGAAACTCCCTGTAACATCTGGGGCGTCCTGTCAATGTCACGCGCCCGAACGGTTAGTACGGTGAATCGAAGGTGTTTCTGACTTGTTGCGAGTGTGCGTACCGCACGTCATTTCCAAGCCGTCTCGTACGTCCGCCAGTTTGAGGCTTTCGCACGGTTGTCACATATAGCAATTACAGCTCACCTCATCACCGCTTGGGTAATATTTTCAAAAGCATTCGCTTGTCACTAAGTTATAGAAGGGATTTAAAAATAAAAAAGAAATTCATCGTAGTTGAAATATGAATAATTTCATTCGAATTATAAATAATAATGGAGCGTGAAAATCGATGGCAGGATTTTTTTTGTAATAGTTTTAGTTCGAAAATTGAAAATTGACCAAAATAAACCGACGGAAAACGAACCGTGACTGTAATAAAATTAGGACAATTCTTGCTATTCAAAGCCGGAAATTTTCGGATATTAGTTAGATAAAACTCACCCGATCAGCTTGAAAAGAGCGTTATCGGTCTTACCTGCGAACAAGAAATCGATATATTATTCTTCATTTTAAATAATTCTATTCGTATATTCAATTCTCTGCCGGATCGGATCATTATTTCTTCGGCGACATTGGCTGGGTTAAAATCAACACACTCGGTTCCTACCGGATCAAACCTTATGGAAATATTTGCGTTTGGTCGCCGCGAGGTGGCGTCATGCTGCGCTTAGACATCAATCAAAAAGCCTCATTTCGGTGCCGGCTCCCGGAGATGAATGAATATTGATGTTTTTACGTGAATTCACCTTCCTTTTCTTTGCACCTCGCGCTTGGCTGATCGTGACGCCTGAAGGGACGGACAGAGATGGATGGTCGCACGAGGCCCTACGGGGCTCAATCGTGCGGACTAATAACGCGTACTGAATGGCACTGTTTGACCGATTGACCCGCTTTGAAAACACACCGGGCGCGAGAATTGGCATACGTCGTATCAAACTATACCAGCGGTGTGCATAGATCACACAGTAATTCCATGTTTGAGTCGGTAACTGGATATATACATTGAATAAGGATTTTTACGGCCTTTAAAGATCTCAACAGCAGAAAAACTGATTACGGCGGAAGTACTGCGTGTGATTATAACTATATATAGCAAGTTTTTTGACCGTGGTCAAAGTTGGTAATATTTAAAGCAAATAGACCCGAAAATTACAAAAAGCGCTCGAATAAAATAACTGGAAAAGCGTTTTACGGAGATGTACTGCGTGTGACCCCAATAATAAAAAAGAAGCGATATTCAACTGTCATATAGAAACATTCAAAGTTCCCTAGCGTTCAAATATATTTTTGCGGTTTGTAAAAATCGAAATATTGTCAATATGAGAATAACGCGAAAGTACTGTATGTGACCCACTTGATAAAAATCAGGCGTCATTCAATCGCCGATCCCAACATTTTAAGACCTCGAACGTTCAAATACATTGAGTTTTGCGGCTTGTAAAAATCAAAATACAAAATACGCACTACCGAAATCGTGAAAAAGGCTCATAACGTGGAGGTACGGTGTGTGACCCAATATTCATAAAATCAAGCGGCATCTGCGCGCCATAACGAACATTTTAAGACCTCAAACGTATAAAAAAAATATTGACTCATATATAGCCTGTAAAAATCAAAATAGAAAAAACTTTGAACGCTTATATCTCGGAAGTACTGTGTGTTATCCAAAAACCGGAAACGGCTGAATTGGCACAATTACTGGGAAAACGTTCCCTTAAAATTGCATGGAGTTTCATTCATTTTTCACGGAGATATGACGATTTATGTAATTTTTTTACCACAGACACTCGTTCAGAAAGTATTTCTGAGTATACCTAAATAGTAGTAGAAACATTTCTTCCGAATTCACCTCCGTTCCGAATTCGACATTTCGGACGATCACAATACTTCCATTTACTACGTAAACATGGAAGTAACCAGGATGTATGTTCTACTCGTACATAATATTATTGTGAAATGATTGATTTCCAAGATTTAATCATGTCGACTAAACTGTCTTCTTGAAGTATGGAAATAGTTTTCAAGAGCACGCTATGCTTTTGGTTTAACAAACCATTGTAATCGCCCGAGAAGAAAAATTAAAACATTTAATTAGTTATTCTTATTAATTTTCTAAATGTTCGTAATAATTACTATCACAAATGGATAGTCTTCTTAGATCATTATTGAAGCGGAGGAATAATAAACCACTGTACAATCATTGAAGCATTTTTTATCTAAAAAAATATCGTTGACATCATCATATTAAAATTAATGGAAGACCATCTTGGGTTTAATCAGAATAGTCTTTAAAAATTGCTTCAAAATCAGATTAAAATTAAACGAAAAACGAAGTCGAAAGCATTTTAATTCAAAATCGGAGAGTGGACATTTTTCGAAGCTTGGTACCTGGTGTATACCTGACCTTTAACACTGTAACGTAATGCGGTCGTACTTCATTCAGTGGGCTGAAATCGAGCGATGGTCTTGCCGCAGTATATAATTATTTATCTGCCTAAAATACTATTAGCTTCTTATGTAAATGCCTAAAGTTCGCTACTCTTTATTTTTCAACGTCGAAAATTCATCAAAAATACTAATAAGATGGATCTACTATTTTTTGATAATGATTCATACAGAATATTAAATGTGGAAATCGCAATCCAACTTGAAAATCCCAAATGCGATCGATTTCGAATAAATTTCCCAATTTTTTCGATCCTCCACTCTTGAAGTTTCAATTCGGGTATTCGCACTTCCAATACTATCATATTACTACTCGCCTACGGAGGAAATAAGTTTAGCGAGGGGTTTTTGGTATTCTAGCGAAATACTAGGATGAAATTGATTCTACACTATTCGCGGCTCTATTCTTGTCAAGGTGGATCCAATTTATCGTCAGGCGAGACATGAATGTTGAAACGCGTCCCTAAAAACGCCAACAGATGCGGTCAAACGTGGAGGACAAAAGGAGTAGACGACGTTGACGATACGATGAATATTCCAGTTGCGAACACGGCTGGCGTCCCTTGGTTTTGCAGGGCGCTCCTTCAACTTACATCAAGTGCCGTCTTCTCGGTTCTACGTGGCTGTTCAACTTGTAAACACATCTGGCCCAAGTCTGCATCGATCGGAAAAGCCTCGAAATTCCGCCCGTTCGACTTCTCTGAACTAACTCGACGCCAAGATACTTCGAGCGAACCAGGCTCATTAAACCGAGGCTTGTATGAAGACTTATTGAAATCTGATAAGCTGATTTTTTTACGCTGAATGGAGTGAATAAATATTTTTACGAATTGGAAACATTTATTCTCCGCGAATTTTCCCCCTCGAATTCGCCACAAAAAATATTTCGTAGGTACCAAGCCCAAAACGATTTTTATTTATTTTTATTCGTTCATTAATACATTATAATACCATCACAAAAAAGATTCAAAATTATGTACACTTAAATATCTATTGTCCAACCTTAGGCCAAGCCTGTGTTGTTAGCAAGAGTTCCTATAACTACGTCACTGTGCTTAACAAAAATCATCTACCTATTGAAAAAAAATTAAATTAATTAAACATAAATGGTTTTAAAAAGTAGATCGATTCGCTCGTACCCTAATCTTATCAGTCAAGTGTTAATTGCTTTCTAAGAGTGTTGTCTAGAGGAGGCACATGGATTTTTTGGTTTATTATTCAATAATAAACCATTGTAATCGCCTAAGAAAAAAATTTCTAACCCCCTCAAAATTTGATGTTTTACGTTTCAAGGCACGTAGAATCCGAATATCCAATAAAAAAAATTCTGTCCGTCCGCCGTACGCCGTCAGCCGTACGCCGTTAGCAGTTTTCCGGCCAAACTATAATAGCTAAATTCTTGAAATTTTCGCCAAAAATCAATTTTGGTCCTACGACGGCCCAATTCTTGAACCAACTTGCTAGCTCAATTTTAAGGGTATTTTTGGGGGGTTTTGAGGGGGAGAAAATTCATATTTTCCAAGGTTTTTCAGAAAAATGTGTACGTGGTATCAAATTATATAGATTTTTGGACGCTGATTATTTCGGTGGGTGAATTCTTGTGTATAACATAAATCATATACATGGTAATTCTAATGGTCAGCGAAATTCCGGGTCGTGGGCTAACAAAATATCCTTGAAATTTAAATCTTGTGGGGTACATGTGGGAGTGCTGAGCCACAAGGGTGCTTATTGTAAAAAAGAAGAAGGCTTTTTGCTAGGAATTGCTTTAGCGAAAGAACAAATGTTTCGTTGAAAAAATTCCAAAATATTACGCCTTTGCCATAATTCAAAAATTGACCGTTCGCTTTCTAAAAGCAATTGATTACGAGGAACGTTTATTATACGTATTCGGGTCAAATTAACAACGCGAAACGGCTCGAAAGTTGGCCAAGCGACTCTCATAATTGGAAATTAATGTCCAGGTTGTTTACTGTGCAATTCCAACGTTGTTGATTTATCGCTAATTCTACGGGAAAGTAGCGAGAAAAGCCTGTTATAAAGGGAGGAAATGCCCCGAACAATAAACCACGTGGCAGCTTCGTTACTTGCAGATTCAATCGACGTTATTAATAGTTAATTAACGGTGTTATGCGTGACCTCTCTCCTTTCCGCTTTATATTCGAATGTTTTATTGCCGTTATCGTCCGTTAGTCGTTACAAAAGCAAACCCATCTCTCTTGACGGCCTATAAGCACGCATATATAGCATTAAAAAGGTTCTCTCCGTTCTACGCGTTAGTGTGAATTTCGGGTTGAATTTCCGGCGAAGAAAATTCGTAGCAGAGTGACAATTGCGAAATTATTTGGCTGAAATTTCAGTAAGGGAATAGCGGCTTGGAAAACGTTGGACATTTTAGGAGAGTGTTTTTGAACTTTTATGGTAATTTATTATTAATTTAATTAGGTTTACAGGGTTTCCATGATTAAAAATATCAGTTTTCCATTTAAAAGGCAAGTAAATAGATTTTGAAAATTGGTTACGTTGAAAACGCAGAAACTAAAGAGGAACTAGTAGTCGACATGGATCCGACAACACTTCCTTGATTGAGTCGGTAGAAAGGTATAAACAATAGGTATAATGCAATGCAAAATCGAGAAACTCGTTCGAACGGTTCATTTGTACAATAAAATATTGTTACTGTTGAGTCGAGAGTACGAAAAACCGAAAAATTAACCTAATTTTTAGTTAATAAAATTATAACATTAATATAATTAATGTTGATAATTAATAGGTTAATTAATTTTAATATAATTTACCTAATTCACCAATGAGGTTAATGACGCGGAACTACGTTGTTTGACTGCTACAATAAAATACAAGCGTCGATGTATAAAATAAAAAATAAAAAACGCGATAATTTTACGGTGGTTTATCTTTAGCTTCAAATATTATTCAAGAAAATCACACATTTATAATCGTGACTATTCCGAACTTTCGTAAAGTTTTTTGTAAAAAAAAAATAGAATAAAATTAATTTAATAAATAAATTGTAGTTTTAATCATTTTAGTTTGTCTTAATTTTCACATTAAAAGTTAAATTTTTCGTCTAACGGTACAGTTGAAGAGAATGTTCAGCAAGTATTCCAACGAGTAAAGAACGATTTTTATTGCTTCAAGAATTCTCGATTTATACCATCATAGCGGATTCTTCATAGTCTCGAAAATTCCACATAAAAGCTACGATAACTTGAGGACCGCCGCAATGGTCGGATACTTCGAACGCATATATTGGAAGTACTGTGTGTTATCCAAGATTTAATAAAGACTAATTTTGCAAATATACTCGAAAATCAATTTTTGCAAATTTAATTTAATTTCGTTCATTTTTCACGAGGATAGACGACTTTCGTCACTTTTCGACCACAGATTGACGGACACGCAGACATTTCTTCTATTTAAATCTCCCCTAAAATCACCTGCGTCCCGAATTTTCACTTTTCAAACAACGATAGTTTCATTTTCAAATGAACATGGAAAAATGAAAATATAACGGACCTAGAATACAGAAGAGAATAATACAGAAGAACCAATCTGGACAGCTTTGACTCGATTTTTCCTCGTTCAATTTTACACATACGAGACATTTTCTTATATGGGCTGTTTCTCTAAAAAAGGAGAAAGACCTTCTTGAATATTTGAAGCGTGAACACTTCTTAGAAGACTAATTGAGAGCATGAGAGGCCTTGTAGCATTAATAATTCTCTCAGCGGACCTTTAGAAAACGTATTCCTCCTTGGGATTCAAAGGAAAGCGAGTTTGAAAAAGGCCTAATGCTCATGCAACTACACAATCGGCCTCAGCTCTTGTTTTGCGTTTGAACGGAACAAATGGATTCGAGCTCTTTCGTTTTCACGTGGAGTCATAAATCCGAGCAGGGGACGACGAACATCGAACGAGAGTCGTACGCAAAGGGTTGGATGGGATATTGGAGTGAGCCGTTCTAGAAGCGAACGCAACATTGTTCCTGAAAACGAATAACTCTTTTACCTTTCTTTTTATAGCGCTTTGTCGACTGGTTTTTATTGCATGTGCTAAAAGCTCAGAGGACTTGGCATTCGGTTGGGACGAGAGTCGCTCTCCTTGGAAGAAACTGCCACCCGACGCTTTCTTAGTTTAAAACTTTCCCTCTAAATTTATACCGCCATGTAGTTCGACGGAGTTGCAGTTCGGAAAAGCTTTAGCTGGTGGACTTCTGTCGTCGGAGTGGACATTCGATAAAAAGGTGGAGCTATAAAATACGCAAGGAATTCAAACAGTAGAACAGCCAGGCTTGAAGCACGTTGCCTCTTTGGCGAATCGGTCAATCACATCTTGGTCGTCTCAGGTGCTGAATTGAAAGAGCCGTACGCCGTACGCCGTTAGCAGTTTTCCGGCCAAACTGTAAGAGCTAAAAATTTGAAATTTTCACCAAAAATCAATCTCGGTCCTACGACGGCCCAATTCTTGAACCAACTTGCTAGCTCAATTTTAAGGGTATTTTGGGGGGGTTTTGAGGGGGAGAAAATTCATATTTTCCAAGGTTTTTCAGCAAAATGTGTACGTGGTATCAAATTCTATAGATTTTTGGACGCTGAATCGAATGAGACCATCGCCGGGTCGATAGCTTCATTGGTTCTCGAGTTATCGCAGCTTTTGTGCCGAATTTGGGAGATTTTCAGAAATTTGACATGAGGGTATAACTCAACAGTTCTTGGAGCTATAAAAATCGTTCTATACTCATTGGAATGGTCGTCAAACACTCTCTCCAGCTGTATCGTTAGGCAATAGGTTTAGCTTTTAATTAGGAAATTAAGAAAAATAAAAATGATTAAAATTACAATAGTTGCTACGGAGTTTTCCCGTATAGTTACCATCTGTTTTTCGGTGGGAACGTTCAAAAATGTTCGGAATATTTAAAATGACAAGTGCATGGTCTTCTTAAATCAATATTGAAGCGAAATAATAATAAACCACTGTACAATCATTTGCAGCGTTTTTTATTGGATATTCGGATTCTACATGCCTTGAAACGTAAAACATCAAATTTTGAGGGGGGTTATGAAATTTTTTTTCTTGGGCGATTACAATGGTTTATTATTGAATAATAAACCAAAACAGCTTCTATCTTATAAAACGTCCTCACGCCTTGCATTTCAAATCGGCGTTTAATTGAAGGGAAAAACGAGTTCCGACTCTCGAGAGGACACGGTCGAAAACGCTTCGGTCAAAAACTCGGATGTATTCGTCGAGATTAAACAAAAGACCGCTGCAACGAAAGCCGAAAAGAATCGCCGCTTTTCATCTCGCTTACGTATTTCTCCTTAGCGGAGAGCATTAAACCGCGTCCATGTTCTCATTACATAACTCGTATCCATTACTCTCGGGAAATTGAGGCAACGGCTAAAAGGAAGGTCAAACGACGTGAAACGGAATGAAAAGGGAGAATACGAGAATAACAGGAAAGCGTGAGAAAAAAGCGAGGGCTGTACTTGCGAGATAATTTGTAATCCAGCCATTTCATTCGGAGCGAAACCTCAACATCACCCGGGCCATTCTCATTTTCTCTTGCCGTTCGCCCTTTCGCCAGCTTCTCGCCCAACCAAATGAGGTCTATACGCCTCACCATTTTAACCGCGGCTGTTGGGTGTAAAAGAAGGCCTCACCATTTTTTAGAGCCGCCAACGCGTCCAAAAAGCGCGGGATTACATTTTCATTTACGCCCCGCGACAAATTCACCTGGAGAATTAATAACTTGTCTCTTCCAACGTTGAAAGGCACTTGCCCGATGACGAGAACACGAAAACTTAGCTGTGCCGAGAGGAATTCGCTCGTTTCTTTCCTCTCCGGTCTCAGATTTTTGAATATAACAGTTTTCATTCGCAGGAGATTTTGATGTTAGCCGTGAAAGTCGGTTTTTAGCCTAAAATCCGAATTTGAAATGAAATTTTGTTTTTCAACAGAAAGTCTTTTCCCAAACTATGGATTTTCATTTGGAATGATGGCAGAAAGCAGGCCTCGCGGTGAAAAGTCGGCCTTTCGAGGGAAAGTAGGACTTTTGAGGGTAAGTTGGACTTTCGGGGGAAAGTAGGAATTTCTAGAGAAAGTCGAACTTTCGAGGGAAAATCGGACTTTTAAGGAAAAGTCGGGTTTTGAGAATAAAGTCGGACTTTTAGGGGAAAGTCGGACCGTCGAGGGAAAGTAGGAAGCTCAAGGGAAAATTGATCTTTCGAAGGCAAGTCGGATTTCCGAAGGAAAATCGGACTTTTGAGGGAAAATAGGAAGATCGAGTGAAAACCGGACTTTAGAGGGAAATCAAACTTTCGGGGGAAAGTCTGAGTTTTGGAATAAATTCATATTTTCTGGGGAAAATCGGACTCTGATGGAAAGTCAAACTTTCGAAGGAAAATCGGACTTTCGAGAAAAATTCGGATTTTCGAGTGAAAACCGGACTTTAGAGGGAAAGTCGGAACTTCGGGGGAAAGTAGAACTTTCGAAGGAAAATCGGGTTTTTGGACTAAAGTCGGGTTTTTGGGAAAGGTCAAACTTTCCACAAAAAAAAAGAAATCGGACTTTCGAGTGAAAACCGGACTTTACAGAGAAATCAGACTTTTGCGGGAAAATCTGAGTTTTGGAATAATTTCGTATTTTCGGGGGAAAATCGGACTGTGAAGGAAAATCGGATTTTCGAGGAAAAGCCAGACGTTTGGAATAGAGTAGGACTTTGGAGGGAAAGTCGGACTTTTGGAATAAAGTCGAGCTCTAAGGGGAAAGTGGGACTTTAATGGGAGGCCGGACTTTCGGCTGAAAGACACCAAATTAGTCGGGGGCTCAGTGAAAGTGTCATGGTCCGATTACTTTAATTATACTCGTATTTAAAGGCGCCGAAATCAAGAATAATTTTTTATTCGAAAAATTCTAAATTATCGTTGTTATATTTAGCTATCTAGCGAATGAAAAGATTCATCGGCGTACATTATTTATATCTTATTACTTTAGAACCTTCATAACATGAAGGTTACTAAATTGAGCTAAAATATATTGAAAAAAAATTATATTGCTTAAATAATATTGAAGATGTATTATCTTAAGGAGAGGACACTGGGATGAAATGATTGTAATTTGTAATAATCAGATTTTTTTTTTTGTGTGTGTGTGTGTGTGTTTTTGCTCACTTGCTCATTCTCCAACACGGGCTGTGCCCATATGGAGAATTAATTTCCGATATTCTTTTATTTATGTATTTTGTAATCTCGTGTACAGTCTGTATGGTAGCTTTTATATTATTTCACTTGTTAAATTAATGGAAATAAAAAATTTAAAAAAAATATATATTATTTAAGCTCAATATAGTAATACGAGCTTGTGTAACTAGCTCAGTTGCCCTTTTCACGTTTCAAGGATGGAACCAAATTAATTATACGACTGAACGTCGAAAATTCTCAACTTTTCGTCCGTGTACACATTCCGTTGCGATATTACATTTCCGCCGCAATCCAATAACGCTCGCATCACACAAGTTCCAAGCATTACCTTAATTTTCAATCGTCCCGTATCCAAACCTTAACAAATCCACGTATTCGCCGATTAAACCTGCAACATCCGACCATTGTTTCCGGCGAAACACGGCGAAAGCTCCTGGTTCGTATTAATTCTGACATTCTAATAATAGTTTCGAACGCAATTTAGACGAAATCGCACACTGCGGCGAAATGGTTGAAATAATTCGAGCTCCAGCAATAATACGCGTAATTGGTTTTCTAGAGATTCGTAAAACCGGTGAATCGTAGTCATAATGAAATTTCAAGGGATATTGTGGAAACACATAAACGTCAGGAGGATCCTACCCGTGCCACAGCAATGAATACTTGTTTTCTGCAATCATTCTCACGACGGAATTTTTTATTCACTGCCGTATTTTTTTTTTTTTTTTTTTTTTTTTTGTATAGTTTTTTTTATTGTTTTTTTTTATTTCGAAGATCGATTCGAGCTAAAAACTTTCTTATAAGTGGGAAACGAGCCATGACTATAGTACGAGCCTCTCGCTCGGGAGAGGAAGTTTTGAAACGAAAACCACAATTTTTCACGTTGACGGCGTAGAAACGACGGAGGAAACTTCGGCCGCGAATAGGGCGAATGTGAAGGGTGAGCGCCCACAATGGAACGACAATAAATAATAAATCCCGGGACAAATGAGGTGAACGCCGAGGCCGACTGCTGGTGGGAAATTGAGAACAATAGAGTCTGGAACGAATTTTTCTCACTTCCTCAATGGGACCCTCGCCGACATCGAGTTATGCCGGCGACGAGAATGAACCGGCTCGAGGGTATAAGGTTAGTCGAAGGTGAAAATCGAGAATTGCATTGCGGTGGAAACTCAATACGATACATTTTTCTAGCAGATCAATGGAGGTGTTGATAATAAGCTACTTTTACAGTTTCTAACGTGAATATAATCGACTAGATGATTTTTCTTCTTCTTTTAAATAAAAAAAAAGTTCTAGAAAAATAGCTTGTTATTGTATTTTAATCTTAAGAACAATTACAGTCGTTAGATCAAATAATTGGATTAATATATGATTAGGTTTAGATATAAACTTGATATCTATTATCCAATTAATATATGAATACAAGAACAATTTTCTAGCACAAGCTGGAATAAGATACTTCTTAGTACAAAGAATAGCTTCTGTAATTTTTTTTTAATAGTAACCTTACAAAAAAGATCAAATTTTATTATTATATCCAGAGAGTGAATTTTGGCCATAGCTAGTAAAGGTTTTTTTTATGTCATGAATTTGCATTCCAACTCCACGTGAAGTCTCAAAAATCGTACAGAAACCCACAACTGCAGATTGTTATGCCCCGGGCTCGCAGCTAAACCACAAAAAAATCTTAAACTGAGATTGATAGAAACTAAGTTCAGTGTAACTGAAAAATTGATCTCAGATCGAAAAGTTGAGGTTTCACAAGGTTTCAAGAGGTTTGAGCGAGGTAATAGGAAAGGAGTTCTCTTTTATCTAAGATCAACATTGACTTTATAACTTAATTTTACAACTTTGAACGATGAAAACTTCTATCTCTTAATTTTATTTACCTCAGACGGCCAAATAAACAAAGTGTGATCGAAAAAAGCTGCAAGATGCCAGTCAAGTGAGGAACGCCAAACGCCCAACGAGCTAAGGTCAGCGTTGAACTCTCACAGAGCAGAGTTCAGTGTTGAACTCTCACTGAGCAAAGTTCTGCGTTGAACGCCCATAGAGCTGAGTTCGGTTTTAAACTTCTATTACGCAAAGTTCAGCATTGAACTTTCACTGAGCTTAGTTTGCGCGTTTTGCAGCCAGTTAGTAGCTAATTTTGGGATAACGCCCACTAAGCAAAGCTTGGCGTTGAACTCCTATTAAGCTAAGTTCGAGGTTAATCGCCAATTGAGCTGAGTTTGGAGTTGAACCGCCATTGAGCTGAGTTCGGCTTTGAACAATCATTGAACTTAATTCGGTTTTAAACTTCTATTACGCCAAGTTCGGTTTTGAACTCATATTGAGCAAAGTTCAGGGTTGAATGCCCATAAGTTAAGTTCAGCGATGAGCACCCGTGGTAAAAAGCTATTTAATGAAGATCTCTGAAGTTAAACGGCGGTTTTTACTTAGATCAATACGCTGAAACCGGCATACGAAGAGAAAAAGTAGTTCCTTCGTTTCGAATTATTCACAACTACAGAACGACTATGGCGATCGACATGAAAGAACTTGTTTCTTTCATGTGAGATCCTGAGAACGCCTGCGAAGGTGCTCAGATGCGACAAGGGTGAATTTCTGAAGCAGCCGGTGATCAAAGGTAATTCCACTTTGACAAGGGTGTTTGCAGACGGAGTATCTTTACGTGACCGAGAATACCGTTTCGATGAAAGTTGCTCAACTCGACGAAAGACTGTTTTCTCTACAAAGCGAATGCATGATAAAACGCAAGCTATGACACACATGCTTTTCAATTTGCGACTAACTTTGTTTCTCAGGCTGAAGATTTATTTATTAAAATAAGCTCCGAAGATAAGTCTCTCGGACAGTTTCCTTGAGACTACTTGGTTCCGAGAGAAAAATATAATTTTTCATTTTTCAAAAAGCTTCAACATCACATGGCGGGCTTCTACTTCATCTCTAACTCGAACTTTAATCGAGCATTTTACATTCTTTCCGAGGATTTGCGGTTTCCTCGGACTAGATGTTTCGAATGAAATAAATCGGGTGCGAGCTAGTAAAAGTTAGCACTGGCGAAAAGACGTTCACGCCTCTCCCGCGTCGGATCTAAACTTGGGCGTCTAAAACTCGTCACTTCTTCCATTCGGCAACTTCCTGCGGGAACTTGACGCGAACCACCGTTAAGAGACTCATCTATTATGAACTTTTTCTTTACGATAGACGTCGACCAAGTTCTCCCACGAATATAAAGGAACTCGAAGCGTTTCGACTTAACAATTTATTCCCGGTGTCCTAATAAACCTCTCTTCAAACGTGCAGCTACAGTCCGTGTTATATTACTTGTCAGTTATTCGACGCGATCGTTTTTACAAGGGTAGTTTTAGCTGGCCATGAAAATCGCTGCTTGGGAATATTTCCTGTTAAAAATCATTCGTATTAGCTCGCGTTAGCTATGGCGAATGATTTCAGACAGGATTCGCGGAAGACTGCGTACGGCGAGTGGATTTAGACCTCGCGGTTTTTAACAAATGAAAAGAAGAATCGAGGAAAGAGGAAGGAGTCCGCCAGAGGATGGAGTTTCACCTTGGATTTTCGTCCAACTGAGATAGTTTCCCGTCGTGGACGTCGTCAGCCGTTCCCATAGGGAAATCAGAAGATTATCACAATCGATCCTGCACATACTAATTCTGACAATTTCGCTCGTGGCTACTCATTGCCTCACCCCCCTGAGTGTGGAGGACGAAGGGTCGGGCCAAACATGAGTTTGACCCCAGCCGGATTCGAACCCAGCACCACCGTGTAGAGAGCTAACGCTCCATACCACTACACCACGGGTGGCCCCTTCGCCAGAGGATGGTTTGTGGTGGTTAGGTCTGGTTAGTCGCAACTAAGCAGAATTTAATAAAGAGCACTCCCGACTGATAATCTTTCGAATTTTCCCTCAATCATCTTGAAATTTTGAATATGATAACGCTCCATA
Organism: Tupiocoris notatus; assembly: GCA_037159825.1. Taxonomy (NCBI): domain Eukaryota; kingdom Metazoa; phylum Arthropoda; class Insecta; order Hemiptera; family Miridae; genus Tupiocoris; species Tupiocoris notatus. The sequence continues at coordinate 477,253 of JASJUZ010000007.1, read as the reverse complement.
CCAAACAATAGCTTTATTGATTTTTTTTTCCAGAAGAACGTTTTTGGTTTATTATACAATAATGAACCATTGTAATCGCACACAAAAACATTTCTAACCTACCCTTAAAATTAGATATTTTTGATAATTTTGATATAAATTTGATTTGATATTATTTGGTGATTTGATATAATTTGATTTGATATTATTTGATGATTTGATATAAATTTTATATTTGGATATTTTTTATTTTTTTGATAATTTTTCATGTAAATTTGATATTTTCCAAGATTATGTCCGTCTGCCGTCAAGTATTCATTTCATCTATCGACGAACCCTCTCTCGTTTCCCTTCACGACCGGCTTGCCACGATTTACCATAGGAAAGCAAAGAATTTGAGAAAAAATTTGTGAGAGGGAAAAACAAACTCATTCTCCGAGCTTTTATTCACTGGCCCAGCACTTTCGCTCGTTCGGACATCCTCGAGGCAATTTGAAAAATAGGTTAACACAGCATATTGTAAAAATTTTCACCACACTTTCCTCCCCGTTTTTCGCCATGGCGGTTTCCACTCACTTTTCCTCGTGCCGTGATTTTCCAAGGTAAGGAACGAGATTTTTTTCATTTTCGCTCCGGAAAAATAAAACCGCAGCTGTAAAATGGTTAACCCATACCCTGAGGAACAAGCCAGGCGAGAATATGCTTTTTTTTCAAATAAACTTCATACTTGTCGAGCACAAATTTAATTTCGCGCCATAGATTCGATGTAAACCTGTACAGTTCCGTATTGAACGGTGACGCATGAGGAGCTATTGCGCCACGTCAATGGAAGATTACCGGGTCAATAAAGTGATCTTACTCTCGCTTCCTCCGAGCAAGGGCCGGACCAGATCGTCCATCTGATGAACGGGAGATGGTCGACTCCTGGCCCATCGTTCCCACCGTGCAACGGGAGGTGACTGGTGGGACTGTCCGAATGAAACCGTTCGAGAGTAGGGGATTTACCACTGATATCAATTGACAGAGTAATTCTAGAACACTCAGCGCCCGCGGTCGACCGCGGTCGCCGTCAATTGGCGAACGAATGATATCCTCGGTGGATAGGCGTTTGTCGGAATTCCACGCTTTAATTACGACAATGGGAAATACGGGCCAATATTCGGCCAGATTCAAAGATGAAATTTTCGCGATAAAATATTTTGAGCGTAAAATATGAAAAATGTAAAATGGAGAAAGGGTTTCAAATGGCGGTTAAGGAGGAGATGAATTATTCTACTCACTGAATGCAAGCTGCGTGATTGACCATGTTCAACATACCTGCAATGAGAAAAATACCACGTGAAAATATTATTCAACGAAAATTACATATAGCATTTGTCATGAATTTCCCTATTGCTTAATGTAAATTATCATAGATTAAATGAGAAAATCGTCGAAATCGTAACGAGAGGAAGGTAACAAAAAACCGAATAATCGGCTTTGGAAGCTGTTAAACGTGGAAGTTGTTCGTGTGATCAGTAAACGTGAAAAATATCAATCGGATTAATCTTTTACCGAAAAAGTTCAATTTCATCACATAATAAAATGGCACATAGACGTTTTTGCAGTTCCAAATTTTCTAATACCTCTAAATGCGATAGTAATTTATTCCGCACATTTGTGAACGTACCGACCGAAAAACAGATTGGAAACTATTGGGGAAAACTCTTGGTAACTATTGTATATTTTTTTGACAATTTTTATATTTTCCTTTATTTCCAAATTAAAAGCTGAATTTTTCGCCTAACGGTGCAATTGAAGGGAGTGTTTTACAACCATTCCAACGAGTATAGAACGATTTTTATGGCTCCAAGAACTCTTGAGTTATGCCAAATTTCTGAAAATCTTCCAAATTCAACACAAAAGCTGTGATAACGCGAGAACCAATAAAGCTATCGATCCCGCAATGGTCTCATTCGATTCTACATTTAAAAATCTATAGAAATTGATACCAATTAAACCTTTTTCTGAAAAACGTTGGAAAAGGCGGATTTTCTCCCCCTCAAAAACCCTCAAAATTACCCTTAAAATTATTGAGGGAGACTTTTGGCTAAAGAATTGAGCCATTGTCAGACAAAGATTGATTTTTGGTGAAAATTTCAAGAATTCAGGGCTGGTTAGGGACGTAATTTTCTTTCTTGGATAGTCGGATTCTACATGCCTTGAGACGCAAAACATCAAATATTGAGGGGGGTGTTCGAAAAAAAATTCTCTTCTTTTTTGCGCGATTACAATGGTTTATTTCTGAATAATAAACCAAAATAGGAGCGTCAAATTATAGTGCCGACATATTGTACACACTGCGTTTTGGCTATGTAATATCGAGTTGAATAGCTGCTCTTTTGCCAAAGATAAGAGCGATTTCGTCCTCGAGAATCTCGTCTATTAAGGAGATAGGACCACGGTGTTCCATTTAGCACTAATACTGGGCAATCCCATTGGGAGCGAGCTTTATAGTTGTTAGCCGGGACGAGGGCAACAGTTGTACACTTAATTACAAAGGAACAGTAACGATGGGAAAATGCTCTTAAAGACCTTATCCAAGAGCCAGCTGCTCCTTTGAAATAAAACCTCTGTTGGACTTCTAAGCGTAGATGTAGAAAACATTACATCCCAATACGTGAACAATTGAAAAAAAGAATGGAAACAATTTTCACAGCAACTAGCGCTTGTTAGCTCTTAGGAAGATGAATTTTTTGCAGGAGTTGAGTACCTGTGTTTACTGGGGTTAGCGCAATAACAAATTCGACGGTTCATTAATGGCCAATAACCGATATTTTATGACAGGTATTAGGCCCCAGATTTTTTTTTAATTATAATTTTAATCTATAATTTTTATTTATTATTTTTTTAAATTATTTTCTTATTAAATATTGTTTCGTTATATTTTTTCTCGTCAATACACATTATTATTATCCATTTTTAATTTGCTTGCTCATTGCTGGTTTTTAAAGTGACTAGAAATTGATTCCTTATCGTTCAATTTGACTCAATTAGACGAAAACATCTCTAGCGGAATTTAATATCCCCTTTTTTGCGATTGTTCGCACTCCAGAATTAAATGAGAGCATTTATCAACGATGTCGAAGTTTAAAAATCGGACGATTTGTACTTGAAGTGATTGGTGAGCTTCTGAACTTGACACTCTAATGGCGGCCGTTTGGTACACAAGGGGCCTTGAACGGCTTGCTCGAATAGTCGGCCATTTCGCTAATGATCTTTAACTCCATTAACTCGGGAGTAATCAATACGTATACATTCTTGGGGAAATACTTGTCGCCACTTCCGAACTCGTTAAATCTAACTCGAATCATCAAGGATTTTTTTCTCATTATCTCGAGCGCAAACGGTGATTGAAATTAACGAGGGGCAAGAAAAGCTGAACTATATTCGAATTTTTAAATATCTTCAACGGTGGGACCAGAATAAATTATAGCTAAAACTGAATCAAATTGTGATGAATTTTGACAAATCCAATATAAGAATAAATTGCGAGAAACTGAGATTTTCGAAAAAATGTCATTGTTATAAGAAATTCGGAACGTGGATTTTAAGCAGGATAGACTATCAAAATCGATTGAATACTTTTTTCAGGTTCTCCTAGTTTTATACAAAGTGGAATGACTATTTTTTATAGACACATAACAATGCTATGATGTGGATCGAATTTAGGTTCATTATAAAGGAATAGCCTCGGCCCGAAGAGAGCGCCTTGTAGAGCTCCCTCAGCGTTGCATGAATTTTGTAATAATTTCACTATCGATCACTGTTATTCATCATTATTATCGACAATTATTATCAGGTATTTCAATATAAAATATTTTTTATACCAGCACGCAGAAGCAGCTCAATCATATTGTAATTATTCCCACAAGGGGAAAAAACCTTTTCCGAATCCATAAAGTGAGGAGCATGTTGTTGCAGCTGATACCAGCGGCTAGGAGAAATTTGAATATTTATGAAGGCGATTTAATTGGTTTTGCAATATCAGAGAGAAGAAACGTCTGGTGTCTGTCGGGTTTGAAGCGATACGTACACGGATTAAAAGCTGTTGCTGAGCTGTGCCAACTTTTCAGCTCGAACATGGCTCAATTTCCCAACCTCTTCGTCAGCTGTCAAATACAAATACCTTGATATCTTTTCCGCAAAATCTGCAGAGCGTTGAAATAAACGAAAAACAGTATTTTCTAGAAATGGGAAAAAATCGAGAGCTGGGTTATAGCTGGAGTGTCATTGGATATCGATCTTGACAAATGGTCGTAATTATAATTACCTAAATCATGAGCTACGAAGTGCTACGAAGATGACCTAATAACCTTTAGATTATCCCACGACAGCGCAATTATAGTAATTTCACCACTTCGCCAGCTCAAAATTGATCTGAATATAAAAGTGACTAAATAATGAAGACTCCCTCTTACGCCCAAGTCCATATTAAAATCGAGGTTAATAATTGCGATAGGATATCGATTGAGCTTAACTGCAAGGGACGACTCAACTCGTGCTGTATTTATAAAGTTCATCGGGTTTTTCGTATTAAAATCTCCCCTGGAAAATGCCAATAATTTAAAAACAAAGCAAAGTGTAGGGCGAAATCTGACGAATGAATCGTGCAATAATAAATAACACTGATTAATAACATGGCAAATAAAATGTCGGCGTAGTTATAAAAAGTCTAAAAAAAATAGCAGAGCGCTCTGAAGAACGTCTTGCGAATTTTCAGTCAACAAAAGGTTAAAAAAAATATACATAATTATCTCCAGTGTTGCCTTGTTCGACTAAACGCCCAACGTTCTTAGCTCAAACTTGAAAATTGATGCGTTCAACCTCTGGCCTACGAATTTGAACTCGACGGATTAAACGGAACTGTTCTTGGAACATGGAGATTACACTGTTGATTAATGATACTTCTTGTTCGGTCGAGAGCATCAAAACGCCTCGAATATCTGTTAGCAAGAAAGGGGTTGAGTTAAATGAGGATAACCCATCAAGTTGTGATGGAAGACGTGTAACAATGGAGCAATCGCTGGAATTCCCCAACTGCTCTTGTTCAATGGAATTAAGTAAGCTGTCTTAGGTGAAAATATGTGTCGCATGAAATGTTTGCAAGTATTCTATCGGCCGACATTTGGAAAGATAAATCGAGTTGTAAAATCGATTGCGGAAAGTTGAAAAGGAAACTAATGACAACTAATTCTCCATTATTTTACCTCGCTCGAACACTTTCGCTACAAAAAGAAACATGAATGACGACGAATATTTGCCAATCATGTCTGCCATAACAATTCAAAGGTGGCATTATTGGAAATTGGAAAGCCATCTTGATTCTGTTCAATATAATGAAATAATGTTTGAGTTCAGTTGTGAATTCACGAAGGATTTTCATCGCGTTTATTTTTCTATTTACATTAACGACGACAAAAAGTGGCGCCTTTAGAAGTTATCCTGAGCCTGGTAAAACTTGAAGATACAGTTCAAGAAGCAATATTGAAGATATGAAGATTTTAGATAAGATAAAGATTTAAGATAAGATAACGATTTAAGATGAGACAACGATTTAAGATGAGATAAAGATTTAAGATAAGACAAAAATTTTAGATGAGATAAAGATTCAAGATAAGATAAAGATTAAGATAAGATAACGATTTAAGATAAGATAACGATTTAAGATAAGATAACGATTTAAGATAAGATAACGATTTAAGATTAGATAAAGATTTGAGATAAGATAAAGATTTAAGATAAGATAACGATTTAAGATGAGATAAAGATTTAAGATAAGACAAAAATTTTAGATGAGATAAAGAAGCGATCACCAATTTTATAGACCTTATCATCGGCTTAATAATTTTCATTCATCAGCTTGACTTATTTGTGTCATGAGACCCGTAGGACAATTTCCTCTATCACCTCTCTGTTTGGCATCTATAATGGAAGCACCTCTGATTTTAATTGCCTAATCGATTCAATAAGAGGTTGAGTGAATCGATTTTATAACCTCGCCCTCGATGAAGAGACCCAGGTGGCACAGAAAGCCGTTTTACACGGCGATCCGCTCGTTTCCAGGACCGGATTTACTCGGTGACACGGCCGTTGAAGAATTTACATTCGACTTAGTCGACTCTGGTGGACAGGCTGCGTTAAAACAGCCGAAATACTCCTCTATCTAGAAACTCTACTCAATCTAGCCTTGAAGAGGGAGTTGAGTAGAAAAATGGGTCATAAAATGAGTGAAAAACATTTTTCGTCAACATAGGATATCGTTCTCTTGAAAGTTTCCAACGCTGAATCGATTAAAATACATATTCAAAGCGATCGATGGAGCAAAAATGAAAACTGCGGGTGAAGAAATTGTGGAAAAATTGGATTTTCAAACGAAACGCGGGCATATGAGGTATTGTTTTCAAACCAAAGGCGGGGACATTATTGCGTTATATTAGCGTTAATCCTGTGAGACTGTGATGTATCTTTTTTGCGGACGGAGGTGCGCCCGCGATTTCCCCCTAGTCTGGCCAATCCGCTTAACAAGTCGATGTGATTTGCTAATCTAAGGCACAATGATGCCAATTGGGCCAGCGGATAGCCAAAGGGGAGATCACGACGTTCTTATTTCAGCTGGTCCCTTCACACATCTTCTAGACCCTCTAGACTGAGCTGGAACTGTTTCGAAGCTGTAATTTCCCCGCTAATCAGACCAAGAGTGTTAAAAGTGTCGACATTTTGACGTCAATTGATTCATTAGCTACGAGTGATTCGTTTGTAATCGGATAACCGACACGAATGATGACTCGTTCAGACCGAAAAACAGATTGGTATAGGGGAAAACTTCGTAGCTGCAATTGTAATTTTAATCATATTTATTTTTCTTCATTTTCAAATTAAATGATGAATTTTTTGCCAACTGTGCAGCTGAAGAGATTGTTTGACGACCACTCCAACGAGTATAGAACGTCAAATTTCTAAAAATCTCGCAAATTCGACACAAAAGCTGCGATTCTCGCGATGGTCGCGTTCGATTCAGCGTCCAAAAATCTATGAAAGTTGATACCAAAAATACACCTTTTTCTGGAAAACGCTGGAAAACGTAGGTGGCGATTTGGCTAAAGAATTGAGACTTTGTCGAACCAAGATTGGTTTTTGGTGAAAATTTCAAGAATTTAGCTTTTATAGTTTTGTCAGAAAAGTGTTGACGGCGGGCCCAAGAAAAAAAATTGTCTATCCTCCCTCAAAATTTGATGTTTCGCGTTTCAAGGCATGTACAATCCGAATATTCAATTACGAAAATTCTGTCCGTCCGTCTTCAACACTTTTCCGACAAACCGATGAAAGCTAAATTTTTGAAATTATTACCAAAAACCAATTATGGCCTGACAGTGGCTCAATTCTTCAACCAAACCGCTACCTAAATTTCAAGTGTATTTTTAAAGGGTTTTGAGGGGGAGATAATTCATATTTTCCAACGTTTTCACAAAAAGGTTGTATGGTATAAATTTCTACAGATATTTGGAAGCTTTTGTGTCGAATTCGAGTAATTTTCAGAACTTTGGCATGAGGGTATAACTCGAGCATTCTTGGTGCTGTAAAAATCGTTCTATACTCGTTGGAATGATCGTCAAACAGTCTCTTCAATTGCACCGTTACCAAATAAATCTTTCGAGGGGAAAATTCACCTATTAATTTGTAAATTGGGGAAATAAAAATGATTAAAATTACAATTGATGCAACGGATTTTTCCCTTTAGTTACCAATCTGTTTTTCTGTGGGAACGTTCACAAAAAAATGTTCGGAATTATTTCCATCACAAATGGTTAATCTTTTTAAATCATTATTTAAGCGGAGGAATAATAAACCACTGTACAATCATTCGCATCGTTTTTATTATGATATTCGGATTCTACTGCCTTGAAACGTAAAACATTGATTTTGAGCGGGTTCAAAAAATTTTTCCTTGGGCGATTACATAATGGTTTATTATTAAATAATAATTCAAAAGTCGCCAAGTCCGCCCAAAGACGGAATATTAGACAAACAAAAGAAGTAACGTTTTCTTATTTTCCATCGAGAAAACCCTCGAATCATCTAAACCGAAAAAAGTATTCGACGCATTTACGAAATCAAAAGGAAATAACTTCTAAAGAAAATTTAGAAGAGGGGTTGTGAGGGGGAGAAAAACCAGGCGACTTATTCTCCAGATTTTTAATGGCTGGCCGAGCACTTTCGCCCATTCGGGCATCTTCAGGGTGACGTGAAACCATGAGGTCCACAGCCCCTGAAGATGCCCATGAGGGCTGTGGACCTCCACAGAGCTGTGGTTCCACGTCGCCCTGAAGATGCCCGAATGGGCGAAAGTGCTCAGCCAGCCATTAAAAATCTGGAGAATAAGTCGCCTGGTTTTTCTCCCCCTCACAACCCCTCTACTACAATAAATGCGACGACAACCAAGCGAAAATTTAGAAGCCAAAAACATTCGTTCGGCTTCTGTTTCAAAGTTGTGTGCTCTGTGTCTGGCAACATTGTACTTCTGGAGGCTGATGACCGATACAATCGATAGACAAAGGGGAAAGTTCTCTCCTCGTTTGGTGTACACGAAGGGATGTCTGCAGAAGACGTCGGAGGCGGAGATCTGATACAGTTGGAAGAACCGGAGGAATTCAGTTGGGTCAACGACGTCTGAAACAACGGGTTATTGCTTCCCTTTGACGAAGAAGCCGAGTGTGGGTTGTGAGCGGGATGAAATGGACTACGAAGCAACGCAGAGAATCGGGAGCCGATGGGATTGATTCGGTTTCACTGCCGGAGCCAACTCGCGAGTGATGTGTAAATGTTACGGCCGAGGGGAAAGCGGGAAAATGAGGGCGAGAGCAAAAGGGAAACAGGCGTCTACCAAGTTTACCCGAATTGGGCTTTGGCGGGCTAAAAAGCGCTGATGAACGCCCTCTCGAAACTGCGAAGTGAAAAGGTAGCCTCAATATCGGGTGAACATCGGAAGATTCTCTCTCGATAATGGGGAAGACGCCTATTTTTTATTTTCGTTCCTAATGGCCTGAATTCTGCTATTTGGTGTCAGCCGAAGAGAGAATGGCCAATTATTCATGAAAATTGTGAGTTTCCGCGGAGAAAATTGCTAAGGAAAATCAGCGGTTTGAATAAACCCGGAGATGTAACTCCAACCGATTGAAGTAACTCCCTAGAGAGCTCTGCAGTCGGCTGAAAGACAGACAAGAACAACAAGACGGTCTATAGGACTGGAGTCATGCTAAATCGAGTAAGTGACGCTAACTTCACTGCTACTTGTTATATTTTTTTAATCGTCGAGTTAGTACAGCCCAAAATGCCTCGTAAAGCAAATAAATTGCTAAGGGGGTTTGGTAATCTCGCAGCAACCTCAAATTATTGCTCCCAATGTTAGTTTATTCCCGAAGATACAAGCGCTAGTATCGATATTCACGTTCAACGGACTAGTTATGACGTAATAACTATTCATTTTTTGTTCAAAATCATCGGTTTTCATTAGCGATTTTCTCAGCGGAAACTCACAATTTTCATGAGAAATTGGTCATTCCGTCTTCAGCTGACACCAAATAACAGAATTCAGGCCATTAGGTACGAAAATAAAAAATAGGCGTCTTCCCCATTGTTTCCTCTTGTAGAATTTTCACGGTCAACATTTCAACAGATACGATTCGGACTCAAGCTGGGAACTTGAGGTAAAAAATGTAAATGAGGTAAAAACTACGATTCCCTAGTCTCGTTGGGGAATCGATTTTTCACCGGAATGATTGAGCGATGCAATAACACCAACTGACGGCGACTCTGAGCAGAACGTTACAAGACCACCTTCCTCCGCTTTCCATCAAACCGATATGTCCGCCGAAATAAATTCATGCGAATAGGGTACCTGCCTGTCCGTCGGAGACAAGGGTTCGATGTCCCTTTCAATCCTGAAAGGGACAAGGGACTGAGCAAGGTCAAATTACACGTGCAAATTCGGTATAGTTTGTCTTGTAGGATAAAGAAGGTACTAAAAGATAAAGAAGATAAGAACCGCATTAATGCGGACTCGGTCGCGACAATGTTTGGCATAAAGGTAAATTTTAAATCAAAGGGCGATAAACCTTCGGAAGAATATTGTTTTATATTTTTCAAGACGAATCTCGCAGATTGTATTTTTAACCCGTGTGGACAGTTAAAAAGATCCCTCGTCCGTCAGTGTGGTTATTCCACCGATAAGCAACCTAATCTTAAGTCGAGCGTAGAAAGGGCTTATCAGGGTCAACCTTCGCTTCCTTTTCTTGCAAGATTTTATCCCCATGGGACCACTATGGTCTGTTCAATCGCATCTTATCACAAAAAAGAAACCCCTAATAGGTACATAAGCCTCGCTAAATTTTCCTGACACAAGATTATATAATAAATAAAATATTATTCAACCTTCCGCCTCTTGAGTTGTGAAAGCTTAAGGTGAAATTGAATCAGAGGTCAGAGAACGGCACCGAAAAGCGTCCACAATATTACCTCGTTCAAACTCAAGTGGTATAAAACTTGGGTGAATCTACTATCGTTCCATTTTCTCAAGGAATTTATATCGATATGAAAAGGTGGCATTTATGGCTGGCAACAGGTGCTCACTGGGGACGAATGCCTTTTCGGGACGTTTACGATACACATGGAACAACGCCAAATACGAGAGATGGCTGAGTGAACGTAAAATTATATAGCTGAATCAATATGTTTGTAGGAAAAGTTCAGCGACAGAACATTATTCGCTTCAATGAATTTGTCTGGTTGTTGGATTATGAGAGCTGTCGAAATGTAAACAAATAATGGCTGAAAAATCTCACCTCATCATTGATATGCTTCGATTGGCCACTGCGAGCGCTTCCGTACTTATTGTTCAAAATTTCAGCGACCTTGGACCATCGGAGAGACATCTTGGCTCAAAATGAACGGCTCACTTCTTTGAAAGCCACGTGTTCTTATAAAGAAATTAAAGTCTCCCTTTTTACATTGCAATTGAATCTCTGTCCCACGTTTACCATGCTCCCAGGAATTATTAGGGAAGGTTTAATTACTCAATCACTGATAACGGATTTTTTTTTACGTTGACTCAACAGAGTAAAATTTTGGACCTATGGATAATCTTGAAAATGATGCTCCAGTTTGGATCTATATGAGTTCAAAGTATAGTGACAGTAGCGCTCTACAGTGGCCAAATTATGAAATGATAACTGAAATATTGGCCGTTATGTGTGTACATCAATTTCCAATTAACTAGCTCGACGAACGCAATATCCATTACTGAGGATATTTTTTTAGATTTAATAATTTTTTTCCTGAGGAAGTTTTTCCAACATTTTTGTTTTTGAGGACTCGATTCATGTTATTTTCCGAGGAACAATCGAGCCAGTGTAAAAATGTTCTGTTAAAAATAATTAGTCTAAAAAAATACAAGTATTGCAGCGCGGAATCGAAATGATTTATTTTTCAACATTTCCGGAACATCAAAAAATAAAATTTTCACTCTGTACTTGGTATAAATGCGAGGCATTTAAAAAAAAAAAATTTTAAGTCAAAACGCATAGTTTGTCGAGTAAAAAAAACGCTTACCTACGTAAATTGTAACCGATATTAAAATGCGCTCTCGTAATACAATTCGTCAAAAAATCATAGTAATAATTTCAATTAAAAAGTTAGTTTGGAAAAAGTCGTTCAAAATAATCGCGAGCAAGTATAGATAAATTTGACAAATAATTCGGCGTCGTTTACGCATTGTTCACAAAAGGTGGGAGAATAGTTCAAAGGGCGAAAATTCAACGGCTTACCTCGACGATGAGGACGGCCGTCAACACGATTTTGATCGCTGTCGTTGCTAAAGAATGCATTGTCGTCTGTCGGGCTGCTGATCGCATCTGAAGGCGGCTCACGGTAGCGTCCTCCTATTTACCGGTCGGCCGGAGGCGCCTACCGCGCATGTCCCCCGCCCCCGCTTTGCCGCCCCCGAACCAGGGCCAAGGGAGGAGATCTAATTCACAGATAAGCTCTTGTGATTCCGGTGTGAATTAGGAGGGAGCCCGTCGAGGAGGGTTTCGTGTACGAAAAGAAGAGCGGAGGATCGGAGCGTGTTTGGCATTCCGGCCGCGAAAGGTTTTTCCCCCTTCGGGCCCTTTTTTCCACCTTTGGTGTGTTTTGTTCAATTACTCCATTGAAGGCGATGAGAGTAAAACAAACCGAAGGGAAGAAGTGGGAAGTCGAAAGAAACCGACCGACTTAAACCGGGTTTTTACCGACTGGTTCTCAATTAAACTAGAACGTTCTACGAGTGTTCGAACCGATTTTGAAGTGCTACCGGCAACTAGTTTTTTCCAGTATGAACCGTTGTAAGCGGTGGGTAGGGCTCAATATAAATAAAAAAAATAGTAAAGTCTTCTCATTAAATTATAAGAAGTTTATTAAAATAAAAGTCCTACCTACGCTCAAAGAAAACGAAAACCTCTCCGAAGAAAATCAAAGTATCTTTGACACAATGTGACCAAAATCAACACAATGAACCTTATCCGAGAGCAAAGTCGCAACCGGGACATAGTTCTCAAACATTTGTCTGGCCGCAGCACACGGCCGGTAAATGTTAAATCTTGTTTACACGGTTTAGCACCTTCATAAGTACGCTTCAAATTCAGCTGGAGTTGAAGCACGGTTGCTACCGTATGCTCGCCACGGTAACCATGGTACGCAAGCAGCTGTATTTTTCACTCTCTACCGTTTCGGTTGACATGGAGATTTTCATCGTTCTCTGTGTGTTATCCTTTGCGCGTCTATTTCTTGTTGAAAAGGACTATCAACTGCTGCTTTCAAAATCGTTCATTAGAACCGTTTTTATTTCCGAGTTCATCAAACCGTTTTAGCGAGAATTTACAACGTTTTCAACCCCTGCTCGCAATTATTGCTCTGCTACCGGTTTCACTCGACCGATCGGGATTTCAGAATAGGATTTCAAATCAAGTTAAATTAGTAGGTACGTATGTAAACACAAAAACAGTTTATTATTGAATAAAAAACCAAAATTAATTAACAAGGACGAAGCTATTTAGCGAAAGAATTGAGCCATTATTACTGATTTAACAATGATTTCGGCCTAAAATTTTGTCAATGCAGCCTTAATGGTTCCCTCAAAAAAGTTTTCTTATTTCTTCTTCATTCTTATTATTCTTTCGTATTCTTATTAGTTGACTGGCATTTTATCTCTTCGATCCAAGTATAAAACTACCATTTGAAGTTGAATGTAAAACATCAAATTTCTAAGGGCTAATTGGTTTTCTCCGAAGATTACAATACTTTATCGTTAAAAAATAAACCTGAGATAAATGAGAAAAATAAACCATAAATAAATTACTGTTCCAACCTTGATCGCTATACAAAAGGTGTCATCATCGATAATCGTACCCGTTTCGAAGAGAAAAGCATTCGTGGTCAAACTCTTTCTTGACGAATTTCGATGAGTATTACCCGACACGTTCTGTCAACAGAATGAAACGTGTTACGTTCACTTTTACAGGGAGTCTGATGATTTAAGATTTGCTATTACGTCTCACAGCTTGTCAATGCGTGAGGGCATCTCAAAAGCTTTAACATTTTATTGATTCCGATTGGTCGATATTTATCCTAAAAGTTGATAACATTTTTTCAAGTCATCTTACATTTTTAGAATTCATGTAGGAACGTTTAAAACTAAAGACGATTGTTCCAGTTGCATAGTTAAAATTACGCAGTTACAGTTATATAGTTACATAGACATTGGTACAATTATATAGTTGCAGTTGCATAATTACAATGCAATAGTAACAGTTAAATAGTTACAGTACATAGTTACTGTAAAATTAAAGTACATTTACGGTCACAAAAGTTAAACGTTAAAAATTACTAAGTTGCATTGTTACAACTTACATAGTTACAAGTTATATAGTTACATGTTTCATAGTTACAAGTTACGTAGACACAAGTTACACAGTTACAAGTTACGCATTTACAAGTTGCATAGTTACGTGTTGCATAGTTACGTGTTGCATAGTCACAAGTGTTACATAGTCACAAATTACATAGTTACAAGTTACATAGTTAGAAGTTACATAGTTACCATTTAAATATTTACAAATAACATAGTTACAAGTAGCAAATTACATTGTTACAAGCTAGATAGTTGCAAGTTACATCGTTACTAGTTACTAGTTACACAGTTACAAATACCTACAAAGTTCTGTTGGAAACAACATAGTTTTAGTTACAGCTAAAGTTACATGCTGATAATGCGTTGCTGTACGAGGAGGACTGAAAATGTAACCAGAATGGGGCTTTCGTGGGAAAGTGGTGGAGGAGGAGGGGTATTTCGGTAGAGTGGGGTGAAGGGCAACAACTGTCGAGTTAGTGTGCGATCTCATCGCTGTGGTTGCAACGGTTTGTCAGTGAGAATTTTTTTTGTGAACCTTTTTTTGTGATCCTTTCTTTTGGCAATTACTTTGAAGGTGACCTAAATTTGGTGTAAAAATATTTAATAGTTAACGTTTTAAAAGGACTTTTGGTTCCCCCTTGTATATTTACAGTTTGAGTCACATAGTTACATTGTTCTGTTACAGTTACATAGTTACAGCTACATAATTTACCAATAACAGTGGTTTTTCAGTTACATCCTATTTTCCAGAGCAGTCGGTTTTATTTTTAGAGTCTACTTACATATTTATCGGTCTCTTAGAAATTTGCAGATCTAGATATTATTCTGTCCGGAAAAAATTTCTAATTGCTCCCGACGGCTGGATCTGTTTAGAAACTTTTTCAAGCTCACATGCGACGCTTGATCGCTCGCAATATTGGTTGCCTTTATTTGGCATGAGGCTTGGCTGAAAGAGGATGACAATCAATACTGAAACGGTTCAAAGCGCTAACAATTCAACCTGAGACTGTTGTTCGCTTTATCGAGTGTACATTTTATACTTGGGGGATAAAGGAATCTTCATTTTTCGACGGGGTCTAACACGAGTGCGTATCAAGCTCGAATTTCCATGTAACTGGTGGTATACATGCGAATTCGACACATCCGCAAATTTTTCACTCGACGGTCCGCACTTTCGGCGAACGCCTCGAAGAGTTTTTCATTTAAAAAGCTCGTCGCTGGTGGTATACCTAATTCGGCGCGTTTCTTTCGCTATAATTACCCCGAAAGCCCTCTAGAGACGACGGGTTGAGGGGGAAAGAGATAACCGAAGAAGACGACTACAAAGTAACGCGGGTTGGAATAAATTAATTGAGATAAACTTTAATGAAATGACCGTAGTATTTCAAAGCGAGGCCGGGAGGGGATGAAAAAAGTAAATTGGGCGGACTGAGAATGAGGGGCGGTCGGGTAAAAAAGCGTCGAGTGGTGAGTGCCACTAACGACTCGAAGGGGAAAGCATGGGAAATATAGGAGGGTTGACTCACGTCTGGCTAACTGCCTCATTAGCCGACCAACATGGATCTGTGCTGCAAGAAAACCAAATGTTCCGTCCGCATATTAGTCCGTCTGTTGAGTGCTCTTATGCGATCGTGTCACTTCAGTGCATTAGATACTAATCTGCACGCCCGAGCGCAATTGCCTTGTATTCGCTAATGAAGTGGACTAGCGGAAGTTGTTTTACAAGAGGCGAAAAAAAGGGAATCATAGTGATTATAACAGTACGATAAATATTCTATCACTCTAGAGCCTCGGCGAGAGGCGATCTATGTAGGAAATGAGGAAGATCGGAGGCGGGAATCGATTGAAAATCGCTGCTAATGATTTTATCATGGTTTATTATCCCTTCCCTTCAATAATTATTTAAGAAGAAAATCCAACTGCGACGGTAATTATTTCTAAGATCTGCGAACGAATTATTCCACCGATCAACTGATTTGATAAGGAAAACTTTTTAGTAACTATGGTCATTTTAATTATTTATAGTTGTCTTGATTACTTTTTTTTTTTTTTTTTTTTTAACAAGGAGATTTACCTTGGATTTTCGTCCAACTGGATTTTTTCCCAGTCGTGGACGTCGTCAGTCGTTCCCATAGGGGAATCAGAAGATTACCAATCGATCCTGCACTTACTAATTCTGACGATTTCGCTCGTGGCTACTCATTGCCTCACCCCCCTGAGTGTGGAGGACGAAGGGTCGGGCCAAACATGAGTTAGACCCCAGCCGGATTCGAACCCGGCTCCACCGTGTAGAGAGCTAACGCTCCATACCACTACGCCACGGGTAGGTACAATTGTTTGGGGAGTTACACTGGCACTGTTAAATTCTAAAATGTGAGACATTCTCATAAAATTCATTGACGACTCGACTTGTAGTAATTTGCAATTATATAATACCTCTACTATCTCCAATTTGACTATTCGCGCTTTGGATCTATAATATTGTAATATGATTTTTTTTTCAATAATTCAACTGAATATCCGCGAGAATGAGCGCTCTGAAGAAAAATTAATTTCGTCCTCAACTAATAAAAAACTCAGCAGCTACTACTTGCGACCCGTGAAAGCAATTTGAATCAAAAAGTCATAACGGGAACGATTCATTCATAAAAAGCGCAGGCACCGCCTTAAAAGAAAATAATTTCAATCCCCTCCTCACTTCATTTTCAATTTTTCTCCGCTCCTTTTCAAAGACTTTCAATCCTCTTCAGTTTCTTTCCCGCCGTATTTTCCGACCGTTTTTTTCCACATTCTTCGGTCTGCTAATTAAACTTTCCGAGCGCTCGTGTTTTTAAAACGGAATATTCGCTTGATTGCCTTCAATTTTTACCGATGAAGAACGTGATTCTCGAACGTGATTAACAAGTTTTGAAACTTCAGTATCGGCACCGGTCCTAGTTTTTAAAAATAGACGCCAATGGAAAAACATGGAAGTAAAAACACAGTCTCATTTAGTTTATTATTCAATAATAAACCATTGTAATCGCCCAAGAAAAAAATTTTCTAACCTCCTCAAAATTTGATGTTTCACGTTTCAAGGCATGTAGAATCCGAATATTCAATTAAAAAAAGAAAAAAAAAAAAAACAAAAAAAAAAACTCCGTCTGTCCGCCGTACGCCGTCAACAATTTTCCGGTCAAACTATAATAGCTATATTCTTGAAATTTTCATCAAAAATCAATCTCTGCCTCACAACGGCCTAATTTTCAAATCACATTGCTTAAGAATACTTTTGAGGGGGAGAAAATTCATATTTTCCAAGGGTTTTCAGTAAAATGTGTATTTAGTATCAAATCGTATAGATTTTTGGACGCTGAATCGAATGAGACCTTCGCAGGGTCGATAGCTTTATTGGTTCTCGAGTTATCGCAGCTTTTGTGTTGAATTTGTGGGTTTTTCAGAAATTTGGCACGAGGGTATAACACGAGTGTTCTTGGACAATAAAAATCGTTCTATACTCATTGGAATGGTCGACAAACACTCTCTCCAGCTGTACGGTAAGGCAAAAAATGTAGCTTTTAATTAGGAAATTAAGAAAAATAAAAAGGATTAATATTACAATAGTTTTGGAACGTTCACACATGGTTGGAATAATTACTATCAGATCGTTTTTTACTCAATGCCGAAGCTCAACCATCTTGTAACATTTCGATGGCTACAGGACAACATGTGATATGAAAAAAATGGGTTTTGAGGTTTTGGATGATTTTTATTCAGAATTTCAAGCCGAATCTCGTGGTGGCCTCAGTTTTTTTGTTGGTAGCCCTGGGAATGAGTTATTCCCGCTTAAAGAACATGTGTTATACCATTCTTGTCGGCAACAAGTGTTATCAAGGTGTTTTTCCTGAATTGAGCCTTTATCTAAATTCCAAAGCGTGCAGCATGATATCACAGGTTGACCCACTTCTGCACTCTTCATAATACTGATTGCCCCATTATTTTTAAAACGTTTTTTCTCTCTCCTGAAAACCAGCCAAATTTTTATAACACATTTTGTCCTGTAGCCTTCGATTTTTCGAATAAATGTCTTTTTCTCTCTCTTGTCTCTCACATAAAAATGTCTAACTGAGTTGCGAACTTGTACGCAACCATTTAATACGTTTCCTATTTTCCTTTTTCGAACCTTAAAGGCCTTTAAGGTGCTTACAGACCAAATGTTATTGAAAACAAATGTTATTAACATAAGATGTTGATAACAATAATGTTTGTAACAAAATGAGATGATCTAGAAAATATGTTACCAACATTGTTGGCAACAATGTCGACAACTTTTTTGTTGCCAACAATAATTCTTCCGTCTGTTTTATTTGGGTCTAGTTCTCTAACAATGTTGTCCACAATGTTAGTCACAAATGCCGGTTTGTTATAGATCATGGCTCGATAACAAAACTCAGTGTCGCCAACAATGTTACTAACAGTGTTGACGGAAAAAATAACAATGTTACAGAAAATGTTGACAACAATGTTTCCAATAACATTTCGGGGGAGGAATTGTTATCAATATTTTTCAAGTGCCGTAACAATGTTATTAACAATTCTTCGCCCGATGTTGATAACATTGTTGCCAACAATGTTGCGTTTGGTGTGAAAGGAAAGTTACTGAAAAATGCTAATAACAATGTTATCGTCCGGTCTGTTATGTTAACGCCGCTATTAAAATGTCCGATCCGATCAAGTTGGAGATGTTCACGTTTCAGCTCGGTATCGCTTTCGAATTCCGCTTACTAGCGGACACTCGAGAACAACTATTTACATTTAATCAGCTCCTCCAGAGTGAGCTTTTCACGAGTGCGGTCGGCCTAAGTACTCGCACAAAGTCAGATTAGGCAGGCGTGTTCCCGGCTTATGCTCTTGCTCGTTCTGAAGCTCCTTTCACCTCACATCCCTCTATTTCGCTCGCTTTTCCATACGGTGGCCACGTCGTCAAGGAATCTTAAGCCTTTCATGGTTCAGGGCGTTTCCACTCGAGGCGAAACAACTACTCGCACGTTCTGTATTTCGCAACACAAACTGCTGAGGGCAGAAGAGCTCGCTCTACTGATAAATGAAGGGTTCCCTCTGATAAGTTTCAGTTTCAAGTTAAACCCGGCTCCTAACAGTTTGCAGAGTCGGATGCTCGACTTTGCACTCTGGCGATGCTTCTATATTATCCTAACATAATAGAAAATTGAGCGAGTTAGCAGTAGGGAGTATTGACGGAAATATCGATATTTTTCAAAAAATATAAATTCACCTGACGTTTATCTATATTGCAAAAATAATGCAATCGAGCTGCAATAATGCTCATGATCATGAGCTGGTATAATTCGAAGATACAGGATTCCCAGAATATTTGAACAGCGGCGTCATGGCGTCAAAGCGAGGTCAGTCGAGCCTATCAGAAGATACAGTACTAGACAAGGCCGGAGGCAATGCCCATTTAGGGCAGATCTGAGAGAAATTCCTGAAACAACGATTTGCGGTTACGCCACTTTGCCACTTCCATCACACACCAACTTGAACTCCAAGAAACTCCAGGGCCTTGGAACACAGTATTAACAACGGCCAAGAGGGAATACCAAAGGGAATATTCAAGACAAGAATTGAACTCTTCAACAAGCAAGTTGAATCGCCGCTGCATTTTAAGAGCACTTAACTTTGGGCAGGGCAAATTCTTTCCCAAACAATGTGTAAGAAGAAATAAATTTTCAAAATATTGGAGAAAAAGAGAGCGTTTCGAGAACTGCTATCTGATCTTTGAACTTTTAGAACTTTCACGTCCGCAAGAAATGTGATATCATGGCGTTTTAAAAGAGCAGAATTTCAAGAAGCTTTCAGTTCAGCCTGATTAGCCTACCAAAATATTAATTATGTCTGCCTTGGCTAAAATTCGTGTCTTGTTGTAGTGACCTAATACAACAAAACTAGAAAAAAATTCAATGTCTTGCATATTTCAAATCTATCTCCCCGATAGATAATTATTTTATTGTACCGTATTCTTTATTCATTTGCTTGTTTCATTTTTCACGTGGCTGTTCGACTGTGGAGGAGACGCATTACTTATATCACAGGCGTTGAATTAAACAATATTTTCCTATTCCTATTGAAACCGATGAGCCAATATAATTCACAGCGGTTTAGTCGCAATTTTTGAAATCGTCTTTCCCTTTTTTTGACAGGTATAAAGAAGGGACCATACTATGTGAAACCCCATCAAAGAGGATTACCTTATTTCTTTCAGTCATAAAGCCATTGCATCAGGCCCTTCGATCGGATCCGTCCTCGAGACGGAAGCAGCGGACGGATGAAATCCAGGGATTACGATGTTCTGGAGCATCAAGGGTTTAATACACCCCGTCTGCCGATGACGGTCGGCCCTCTACTAAAGACCGATTAGGCCCTAGTAGACTCTCGTTTCAATAGTTGGAATATGCAAGAGGAAATATCCAATTTTCCGACTGTAGAAGCCGGAAAACGTTTAAATTCCTAGCTGACAATTAGCTTGTTGAATCACCGTCAGCCAATTGAGCAATTCCATACGTTTAATTTCTCCTCTAATATTACATTTATAATTCTCTGCTCACTTGACTGATTTTAAAAGCTATTGATTCGGCTCTTAACTCATCTTGAACTGAGGAAAGTTTATCCGTGGGTGGAGATTGTAGTGTTATTACGATTTACCTGACAGCAAATAGCTTATTATGTCTGCTTTGGCTATATTTCAAGACGTTAAGTGAGGGATATTTTTTATCACCATGAGTCTGATATGTTATCCTATTTGTGAGAGTTGCAGTGTTGCCACATCAACGGATTTTTCCAATTTTTACAGATCTCTACTGGCTAGCAGAACATTTTTTTTTTCTGGCAGGGAAATAGACTAGATTCTTACTAATGGCGTCACACACCGTTCTTCCACGTAAGCTGTATTTTTATTTATTTTATTTTAGCACTTACATGTATTTTTCTCCTTGCAATGAAAATGATTCCATTTCACAAAAGATGTATCGTTGGGCTCACACTCCGTAGGTACTTCTATGTTTGCATTTTTTTTCGCTATTTCTCTTGCAGTCGCACCTATTTCAATTTTTATAGGCCATAAAAAGCAATACATCGAACGCTTGAGGTCCTTGAAAGTTAGTAATTATTATAATTAGTGAGTTTTGTTTATTTCGGGTTTTTTGAATAATTAAATTTAAGAGTTTTGGTTACTTTGTAAAATCATAAGTCTTTAATGGTCACCAGAATCTGCCATTCACTACAAAAGAAAAACACAAAATGTAGTATTTTAAAAATTAACTCCTACCTTTTAGTTTTCAAAATTCTCCCTTATCATCAAATAAATTAAATACAAAACTGATATCAAATGTAAATGTTGAAGCCATGAATGTGCGTAATTGAACTAAATTATCACTATGATGGGTCACCAATAAAAAATGTCCACCACAGCTATAGCTCAGGAACGGTTTTCTTCAACTGGTCAAACAAAATTGTGAGCACTACTCAAGGTGATTAGAAACAATGTGTCATTTATACACCTTGAGTACTACTTACGTTTGAAAATGATTCGCTACAAAGGAGTTTCAGTGATTTGACGACAATTTGACTTAAATTAATTTAATGTCTTGTAACAACATTCACAAAAACAGATAGCAATTGAATACCGCCAGGTGCACGCGTTTGCCGAACACTTGCATCGTGTAAAAATTACGGACAGGGCGTGAAAATCGGTTCTTGGGATCGACAAGTCCTCGGTTGAACTGAGAACTTGGCGATTTTCTTCATCAGTGAAATTTGGCCGACGTTTCAGCGAGGAACAAGGGAAGAAAGCAACCGTTACCAGCGAGAAATCTTCGGTTCGTTCCTGATTTCCCGCAAGTTTATTCATTTCTTCTGATGAAGAGTATCGGCGAAGACCAGCCCGTAAAAAATGCATATTTGAAGGAACGTTTACCCGATTGCGAATCATGGCCTTCGAGGGAAGACTCCGGACGACCACCGGTCGCCATTTTTTGGCTCAACAGAGATCTGGCATGCTTCTTAACACGCTATCGCCGATAGCTCTGTACACGTTCACGTATAAGAAATTGTTCACTTCGTTGGAGAACCATCGGTTGATTGAATGGGCCAATTTCATGGCGTCCGCTGTCTTCTGCCCTTTCACTTCAACAAGAAGAGGCACCTGCTTTATAACCGTCAGCAACTCCAGCCCCGTCCGGCAGGTGTCGTTGTCGCGTCTTTTGGACGACAAAGTCACATCGTAGATGGTTTCAAGAGCTTCTGCAATCAGTTTGCCTTCGGCGACGCCGTTTTTTGCTTTCCTATAGCTGTAGTGGTATTCGACGGTGGCGTTTTCTGCGGAAAAACCAAATCCAGAGATAGAACGGACATTAAAGGGCTGTTAATGATAAAAGGGTCCAAAAACTAAAAATAAATAGAATTCTTTGAAGAAAAAAAAAATTTTTTTTTTCTATAAAAGAATTTACTATTGTACTTTCAGCTTTGCCATAGCAAAGACATTAAAATGCCAAAAATTTTCGGGTGATTACATTTATTGAGCCACTCGCAACAGAATATTTTTTAGAGCTGCCTATATATTTATCATAAAAATACAATAGGTAGAAATTGGCAATGTGGAACGTTGCACGTTGATTTTAAATTTAAGAATAGTAATTTATTGTTTGTACTGGTGAATTTAATTCTACTTAAAATAGCTAAAGCATTGAAATTCTTGAATTCAAGCCAGATTTGTGAATGATAGTAAAATTTTTAAACTTTAAAAGCAGAATTTGACAAGGCCAAAAAATAGAGCTCCGCAATAAAAGTAAAAGAAGCACAATTTAAAATAAACCAAAAACAAGTATTAGTACTTTATTAAAATACTAAACCATTGTAATCACTCGAAAAAAATTTCTGACCCCCTCA
Source organism: Tupiocoris notatus (assembly GCA_037159825.1). Lineage (NCBI taxonomy): Eukaryota > Metazoa > Arthropoda > Insecta > Hemiptera > Miridae > Tupiocoris > Tupiocoris notatus. The sequence goes on along the minus strand of JASJUZ010000007.1, from coordinate 454,353 downwards.
AAATTTGATGTTTTACGTTTCAAGGCATGTAGAATCTGAATATCCAATAAAAATCCAATAATAATAATCCTATACTCTTGCTACATTCTTGAAATTTTCATCAAAAATCAATCTCGGTCTCACAACGGCTCAATTCTTGAACCACATCGCTAGCTCAATTTTAAAGGTATTTTTGGGGGTTTTCGAGGGGGACAAAATTCGTATTTTCGAATATTTTTCGGACAATGGTGTATTTGGTATCAATTCCTATAGAATTTTGGACGCTGAATCGAATGTGACCATCGCAGGGCCGATAGCTTTAATGGTTCTCGAGTTACCGCGGCTTTATTGTCGAATTTTGGAGGTTTTCAGAAATTCAGCATAAGTTTATAACTCAATAGTTCTTGAAGCTACAAAAATCGTTCTATGCTCGTTGGAATAGTCGTCAAACACTCATCAACTGCACCGTTAGGCTACAAATTTAGGTTTTAATATGTAAATTAGGAAAAATAAAAATTATTAAAATTAAAATGGTTGTTGCTACGGAGTTTTCCTCATAATTACCATCTGTTTTTAGATAGCTCACAAATCGGAATAATTACTATCACAAATGGATAATGTTCTTAAATCATTATTAAAGCACAAAAGGAATAATAAACCTCCATGTTTCAGTCATTTGTAAACATTTTTCCACGCTCAATTTTATACTTCGAATAAAATTATATCGAGCCAATCTCGTATAGTTTATTATTTACTATAATGTACCTACGATTATTCTAATGAATCGTATTAATTTATTATTCGTGTAATTTATTTACCTTGTTTCAAGTGGAATCCGGTGGCTCTGAAATTGTTGAAATTGAACTGTTCCACGTGGTTATCGAGCGCCAACGTGCCCATCGATTTGACCGACGGTTTTTCGAGCTCGAACGTGGCGCCCGTGGCGTTCGCCGGCGGCGTTTCGTGGTTCCTGAGGAGCCGGTTGCCCAAATGGTCGAAAACTGGTTCGTGCCCTTCCCAGCCGCTTTCGATCACAGTGCGCACGAGTCTGTCGAGCGATTCCTGGCCGTGGATAACGACGCCCGTGCTGTGTACGGCTAACGCGATAACGATAACCGCTCGGATGGGAAACGTGTTGAACTTACCGGGCGAACCCATGGCACCGCACCGTGCGCATTCGCCGCCAGACTAAAATGGATCGCTGCTAAATAAAAACGAAACCCTCCCTTTCCCCTTATCCGTCGTTTTCGGCCCACAGCGCGCGACAGACGCACTGCAAGGCACCTCCGGACGGCGCCTCTCGGCTGGCTCTTCTCCAGCCTCCTCGACCTTTTCCTCTCGACTACTAACGAACCGCGCACACTTACATTCGTCCCCTTTCGACGGAGACGTTCGAATAGTCACTTTATCGTAGTCTATGAGGCGCCGGGCGCTATCGGTAGACTAGCGCCTATCGACGACGATGTCCGAGCCATTAACCTCCAACCGTGGAGTTCACTGTCAGCGAGATAAAATCCGACGAGAGGAAACTGGACTAGCAAGAATCTAGACCTCGCCGCCTCCATCTCCGTTTGAAGGGGGGGGGGGATTTTTACGACGGGAAACGCCGCACGTAATTGGGAAAAATTGAAAATTTCGATTGAAATTCAGAGGGAAAATTATAACATAAAAATTGTCTCTGTTTATTTTGTTATATTTTATTTTTTATTTATTTGGCATTATGTTACATAATAATTAATAAAAATAAAAAACTGGTAGCAGAGCAAGAAGCTAGTAGGTAGGGAATTGAAAATGTCAAGTAATTTCATTGTTTCCATGTACAGTATGCTCTATGATTTCAGCTTCGCTAGTTAATGAGCCTAATTGGTCGGATATTAATTTGATTATTTCAGTTTTTATTAAAATTAAATTGGTAAAATTAAAAATAAGTAAAAAACTGGTAGCAGAGCAGAGCGTAAAAACTGGTGGGGGGGTTGAAAAATGTTGAAGATAAACTACAGAGGGAAAATTATGAAAATAAAAATTGTCTGTGTTTGTTTATTTATTTTTTTATTTTATTTTTTTTTTTTTTAGTAGGCATTGTTATTTTTTTTGAACTGGTAGCAGTTAAATGTATTTAAATAAAACAATTAAGGCTAGCCAATTAAGGCTATTTAAATTTGGTCGGTTAGTAGGCATTATGTTATTTATTCTTTTTTTTAACTGGTAGCAGAGCAAGAAAACTGGTTAGGGGATTGAAAAAATGTTGAATATCTCAAGTAATTTTAGTACTTCCATACTATGCTCTATGATTTCAGCTTCGCTAGTTGATGAGCCTACTTCGTCGGATATTTCAAGGGAAAAGTTCTTAGTTTAGTTGCATCTTTCCCTGGGCTGAAAAGCTTCGCCCTTTGAAGACCTCCATTTCCATACCCTGGTGAAAGAACGTGGATCGTTGAATAACCTAATTTAACTAAAAGCTTCCGCGGCCCAAGAAAATCTCTGGAGCCCATTACGTAGTGCGCGATTAAGAGAATTTTACAGCATGATTGATTACCGCGATCGATATAAGCCCTTCGATAGTGACAAATTAATGTCACCCGAGCAATTACAAAGTTTATTCAGACCGTATTGAATTAAGAATTTCCCAGCGGGATTTTCGTTCGAGAGAGTTCGATTTTACCTTATTTCTCTCGAGTTTTATACCTTGGCGGCGATAATAGAAATTTTTCATCATCCCGGATAAATTTAACCGCCGATTACGTCAATAGTGGTCATTTATGGCGTAGCAGAAGGTGGAACCGGTTTCTTTCCAAAGCTACGTGATCTGGCTAACCGCCGAAGCAGTTTCTTTGCAGCGAAAGATGAAAAACCGTCGTCGACCTGAGGCGGAACGTGACGCGATTGGTAGCCTCGTAAATAGCTGAAAACGAACCTGCAACGCCCGATATTGCAAATCCTTTGCCAAATTTTCTTTTCTATAGGAGGAAAAGAGAAAATGTGGGAATTCTCGCTCCGTTTCGCGAAACGTTATTTCCGTCCTTGTATTGATTTCTATGCAGAAAGATTTATGTATTAATAGATAGATTGGCTAATAATTTGTAGTTGTACCTATTCATTGTTTTCACATATTCATTTTAATTTAATTTTTTTTCTTAGTTTTTTTTACTACCTACTTAATTTTGATCTAATTTTTATACTATTTAAATTTTGATTTAATTTTTTTGAACTTATTATGGTTTCAATATATTTTTTTATTATAATTTTTCAATAATAGTAGACATAATTGTGTCAATTCTTCTTCACCATTAAATTATTATTTTAATTTTTGTTTAAAACTCAATTTCGACTTTGAATTGAATTTGTCTATTATTTATTTAAATTTAACATAAAAGTGTCAGATTTAATTTGATCGGAATTTTTAAAACAAGGTTTTTCCCGTCAATATCATTCATTGAAGCCAAACAAACTAATGAAAAACATCCAATTACGTCGTTCGATTTTCAACTGGCAACACCGCGACAAGGACATGCTATCAGATGGAAGCTCTTTTGCTCTTTTTACTATCTCTTGCGAAGTTCAGCCCTCAAGAGTAATAAGCCCGGCTCTTACCGTATCAGCTCCTTGCCACCGTTGCTCCCAATCCCGCGGAAAGAGATACGTATTTACGGCGACGGTCGTAAGATTTTATGTAGCTATTTCCCAACCTCGACGTCACCGCAGTTCTTTTTACTAGGGAGACTTCGGATGTCTGCTTGATAAATCCGTCTATGCTTCAAGATGCCCTTAAAGGAGGGATTGTTTCATGCTGCGAGATATTTTTCCGTTTTTCGATAAAGGGCGACCGAACGTAAAAATGCGCCAAATCGACCGGAAATTCGAAAACTCGTTAAAAAAAAAGAGAAAAAACAATAACTCTTACATAATTTTACCTGTACCACTACCTCCATTCCCTCTCCTCAAGCCCTCACACTAACCAATACCCCTACCCCTACCATTACTACTTCAACTATCTCCATATTCCCCACATAACCCTACCTTCCTACCCCTACCCCCTACATTCCTATCCAATATTTCCCCCTACCCTGCTGCCTTCCCCTACGCTTCCTCTGTATCTACCCCTCTTCCATTAACCCCTAACTCACAACTCCTTTATCTCTACCCCCTATCTCTACCACCCCTTCAACTATAACTATGCACCGTACCTCATACCTACAACTATAACTACGATCCTACCCCTACCCCTACCCTACACCTAACCATATACGCTACCTTAACACAACTTCCTCTAGAAATTTACCAATATCCCTACCTCTACTCTTATATCCTACCCCTTGCACCAAGTTAAAGCCACATAATCCTTACTAACTCTACTAATCCTCCACCCCGTACATCCCCTTCCCCTTGAACCCACTATCTACCCTAACCAGCCCTACCAACCTTCTCCTTTGCCCTTACCCCTACCCCTATTACTTATACTCCCTACCTCTACCCTCATACCTCACGTCTTCACCTATATCCCCTACTACCGGCCCCCTACATCTATACTCTTAATCTACACCTCCCTCTTTCTATCCCCAATATACAACTTAAATAGTCACAAGAAAAATTTCGAAAAAAAAATTTTTTTTAGGTTATATTGAATGAATATTGAAATTCTATACAATTATATCTAATACGGAGCACTAATTATACCATGGTGAAAACGGTGTCGCGCGGTTTTAACGGCCAATTTCCCGCATCGATCTTCGAAAAAGGCTATTCTCACTTTGTAATCCTCAGGGAAGGGTCACGTTGATGAAAACGAGTCCTGTTGAAAAGGTAGACACCCTTTTCCAGGCCATGGGACGTCAAAAGGACTCGACGGAAAGGCCTTTCAACCCTTGGATATCTTTAAATGCAAATTATTTCCTTTTCCTACAGTTTAACCCTCGGCATCGAAGTTGTCGCTATCTTCTTTGAATAAACGATCCTCGTCATGTCGTTTAACTGTTGGTCGCCGCAGTGAAAACACCAATTACTTGTGAAGCCGCTTTCCTCTCGTTTCTGTATAAATAAACTGTAATTACGAAATTTCAAAGAAACGCCGGTCCGTTTTTGAGGGGATTTAAAATATTTTATTCTCTTTTAAATATAAACTTTCTGTCGTGTAACCGGTTGTAAACTGGCCAAGTCTCCTATTTCCCTTCACTGTTTCCATGACAGTTTAATAGCTTTCTCGTTTTCGTGACTGGATTAATTCCTACGGATAATATACTGCTGAAAAAATTACATTTTTCAAACACCAAATATATTTTTAAGGCAGAGAAATTATTATTTTTAACTAGCGGGGAAATAATGACGGCCAAACTATTTTGACGTGTACTCTTATAAACCTCACCCCCCCCTACTCACTATCCACGTCACACCCTACTCTTTATCCCACTGCCTATCCCCTACCAGTAGTGAAAAGGTAGTGATAGGTTTTGTAGTTGTATGAAATGTGAGTCGTTTGACTGACGTTGGCCCGGGGCGGGTCTTCGGGGGGCGGCCTGCTCTTGGTAGTTGTCCACTAGTGGGTTCGTTCTCGGTCTCGTCTCCTGAGGAGGGGCCGCCCTTTGCGGGTGGGTCCCGGGTTGGCGGAAGTGCTAAGCTCTGGCCGTGTCATCTCTCTGCAAATGGAGGAGATGTTGGCACGGCGGGAGCGGGACACTGGTAGGATACGACATGAATTGAATGTACTTGATGTCTAGGAAATAAGCTGTAGTTAGTAAGTAGCACTGCCGATGGTACTGTGTACGCTAGGAGTGCAAGGTGATTGGGCGGCGCTGTGCGCTCGTCCAACGCCGAACAACCAGGGACCGTATCCTCCGTGTCCCTGGCCCAGGCCAGGGGCTCGGGAAGCGGTAGCGAATAGAGTCAACTTCTCTATTCCGGGTCAGCAACCATTCTGACCTCAAGGGAGGGGCACCATTGGGGTTTGCCCTGATGATGCTCAACCCAAAATGGTACCACGGGCGATGGGAGCCCCAGGCCACCGATGCAGCGTCCTCAGGGGCAAAGCATCACCGGTCTGCCCATCGTAGAGGTAGGAGTCGTGGGGGCTGTGGTTGCCATACCCCTACTGGGAGGCGAAAGCTGAACAGAGGTGGGGGAGGGAACTCAGGTTCCCGGCGTGTGAGTTACGTGTGCGAACAATAACTCGGGGACCGGCCTGCATAGCCGGGAGTGCGAGCTGAAACGCACGACTTCACCCATAGCGCTTCGGCAAATGGGTACTTCTTCGGAAGGTCGTCTCCAGAAATGGAGATGTTTCCCTTGCGGCTTGCCGCAGGGGGGGAGGTTAAGAACATGAGGTTCAGGCACTCCTTAAACCAACCATGCTCGCATGGAGGGCTATTCAAATGCCTATCCCCTACCCCTACCCTTTCTCCTACCACTTTACCCATACCCCTACGTATGACATCCTTACCTCTTTCTACCAGTAACTCTAACTATTACCCTATTACTTTATCACTATTACTTAACAACTATTATTATCATAACAACTATTATTATATAACTACTTCATCATAAATATACTCATTTATCCATACCTCTTACCAGATACATCCACCCTTTCCCCATACCTACCCCTCTAACTACACCACCCCTACAGTTGATACTCTTCACTACCCCTACGCCTACATAACCTAATACGTGAGGATATTATCCTCATATCCTACCTCTTACCCCTTATCCCCCTAACCCATACCTCTCATTAACACCTACCTCTACAACCCCTACCACTATTTTCCCTAACCCTACCTACATGCTTTACCTTAGTTACTCCTACCTCTTACCCTACATATACCTCTCAGCCAACCCCTACCACCATTACCCCACATCCTTATTACCACCACTTCTACACCTACACCCCTTCTCCTATATCCAACACCCTACCGCCACATCTATTCCCCTACCCCTTCCTCTTACCACCCTCTCTTACTCCTGCTCTTACCCATCCCCATATTTCTACCCCCTTACACATCTCCTCGCCCCTTTCTCCCTAAAAAAAATTTTTTTAAATGTTACAATTCAAATTAATTTTTGAAAATTTTACAATTTGCATTTATTTTTAAAAAAATGTCAAAACTTTACAACTTAAGTTAATTGTTAATTTTTACAATTTAAATGAGTTTTTAAGAAACATTTGAAATGTCATTTATGTTTAAAACGTTTAAATTTTGGTTTATTTATGTTTTATTTATTTTTACGTTTTGCAGAGCTACGTCAATTAAAACAGGTGGCTCAATTCAAAGAACTACAGAACAGGCAACAATGGTGTTTACATAGCGGCTCAACGTTTCTTCTGAATTTGAAAAAGAGTCCTTCTCCATCAGGTTGTTTGTCAACCACTGTCACTGCCTCGCGATTTAATCAAGGAAAAGCCTTCTCGGCTGAGTTGTGGCTTGGGAAAACCAAGCGGCCGTTGAATTGGTTGGTTAGTTTCGTTGTAGGAGACAAACACGAGCCAGCGATGGAAATTAAAGACTATTGGACCGGGGCTGAGGTTGAAAAATGATAGAAGTTGCAATGTAACCGGTTCTTACCTCGTGTTCTTTTAATGTCCAATTAAAATTGATTCGACGCATAAAAAAACAAAGTCGAAACATTTGTTGCCCTAAGGATAATTTTTCCCCTTTCTTTTAATTTTAATCCGACATAAATATTCCCCTTAGAGTAATTGCATTATCGATAAATTTACATAACTTTCCTCTTCATTTAAGCGGCGTGGATTCACAATTGTTTCCTTTTCCTCAAGTTTTCTGCACTATTCTCCAATTTTTCCACCCTTTTCGGAATTACGAATCGACCCATTTTTATTTTTCGAGTCCTAAAAACCTTTCTAATATCGGCGATTTTTGTTTCGTAAGTGGAAACAAACTCGGTAAAAAACGCAGTCTCGAAACGGTCGTCTCGTCCATTAGCTCGAGTGCTATCAACAAACAAAACCTACATTTCCTCAGTACGGCCGATGCTTGCATAGATAAAAGCCCCGACGCCACTAAGGAACTCGTTGCCCGTTTCAAAACAGTTCTGATTGCTCGATGCTGACTGTGAAAGACAATAGGGCCGGCCGAGCGAAAGAGATAAAATAAAGAGGACGAAACGAACTGGGAATTAAGATGGAAACAGGTACCACTGCGAGTGAAAATTATTTCGGCATCTGAAGTTATAGTAAAAATTATAAGAGCAGGGAAAAATCCATCGGATTGCAAATATTTTCGAAAAAATAAATCAGTAAAGTGCCTAAACGATTTTTTGGTATACCTCGTATTTATTTCGATAAGACTTTTGAGCGAAGTATTTTTGAAAGATTCTACATACACGTTCAGAAAAAAGTTATAATAAAGTTGGAAATTGCACTTTTCTATCATGTAAAAAAATGCGCAATAATTAGTCAAACAAATTTCTCAATACATGACACTTCCATCGTTTAACCATCGTTTTCGAAATAATTTACCTTCCCATACTAACGTATATTACCAAATTGAATATTTTTGCATAATTTTTTATATTTTCAATAGAATCTTCAAAAATAGTATCTAATAAATTAGTCAAGTATTTAATTGTTATTGTAGGGTCAATACAATAGCGCTATAGGTTTTTAATAATTAGCTGAAATAGCGCGCAATAATTTCCTTGATTTTTCTCATATTCACAGAATTCAATTCTAATGCCAATACTGTTCATTTTAGTGTTTTTCGTCTATTTTTTATTTGCTCATTCAATATTTTTTATTGAGACATTTTAATATTTTTTCTTTGCTCATTTTTTCACTTTTTTTTCACTTTTTTTTTACTTGCTCATCTTTTTTAAACATTTTTATTCGCTCGTTTTATTTATTTTGTTCATTTTATCTTTGCTTACTGCAATATTTTTCCAACTTATTTGTTTGCTCATTTTATTTATTAATATCTCATATATTTCCATTCGCTCGTTTTATTTATTTTTTCTTCGCCAAAGAAAAAAATTTAAATCCCTTCAAAATTTTATTGTACGTTTTAAGGCATGTGGAATACGAATATCCAATAAAAAATTCTGTCCGTACGGCGTAAAGGCTCAACTCTTTAGCCAAATCGCTACCTCAATTTTAAGAGTATTTTTGGAGGGTTTTGAGGGGGAGAAAATTCTAATTTTCTAACTTTTTCCAAAAGAAGGTGAATTCGGTAGTAATTTTTACAGATTTTTGGGCGCTGAATCGATCGAGACCATCGTAACTCGAGAGTTCTCGGAGCTATAAAAATCGTTCCATACACAAATTTAGCTCTGAATTTGGATATTATGGGAAGGGAAATGAGAAAAGGATTAAAATGAATATAGATGAGACAATCTCTCAATAGAATGAGACAATCTGTTGCTGCGTTAACTTCATCGGAAAGTTTTAGTGCATTTCGTGGTTTTTGAAGACTTAACCGTTGGAATTTGGTTATATGAAATCATACGTTTCTTCCGGTTACGTTCAGTGGACGGCGATTGAGGTGACCATAAGAGGCATATTTTTACAAATATCCAAAACTCTTGATATGCGAAACATCAAATTTTGAAAGGGCTTGGAAAAACATTCGATCGATTTATTGTTCATCATTGACTAATGGACCAAAAGCGAGGGATCAAAACGTCAACTTTTGAAAATAGTTGTTCTCAGTTCTAACTCTGCCACCACTTCACAAGAACTTGGATCTTAGTGGCATCCTCTATAGATGTCCTCACTTGTCGAACTAGACATGCAACAAGCCTATTAAATATTAGATCCTACTGCTGAATGTAGGGAACCCATGGAGGTCCTACGTTTCAGTTTTAAACTACTATTATAACGCTTCATTTATAGGAATATATCGCATCTGAAACGTGCACATTTTTATTCATTGCCTTCTATAGTTGCCACGAGCTCCCTCGATATACGACAAAAGACAACTATTTTTCACCAAACAATATTCGAACAAAAAAAACACAATATTCGAACAAAAAATACACAACGCACGAACCGCGAACAATCGGCCGTCCGTTTCCGCAGGATGTGTCCCGATGAGGACGAAAATCGCGAAGATAAAGCTAGCCAGTGCAATCGGTACGTAGGATCGTTCTATGAGTGGGGACAGTTGAAGCGGCAGTCGATCGTTGTCGCCGGGCGTCTCATTTGTCTCAACGTCGGAAGTTCGAGACGACCACGATGAACATAGCTCCGCTTTTCCGTACGACCGACGAACAGGTTGAACCTCTGAACGCCGTAATAACAGGTAAAATATTGATATAAGTGAAGAGAAATCGTCTGCGGGTATAAAAAATGATAATTTTCATCGTTAAAAGTAGAAAAAAAAATTTTTTTTTAATTTTTGAAATTTTTTTGTGAAATATTTTTTCTTAAAAATTTTTTTATGTAATTTTTTTTATAAAGCAGTGCGACGATAATTCATAAACAAGCGTTGAATTGCCCATTTTTGTAATCGAAATCGCTCGTTTGATTGGGATTTTTATAAACCGAAAGAAACACGCGTGGAAATATTTGAGTGAACGATTCGGCGTCGACTGTATTGTAGAATTATTGTTGCCGTATCAAATATTGTTGACATTTGTCGTTAGACGTCAGATTTGAATTAAACCGACCTCCGACGAGCTGTGAGTCATTAGCGACTAAACAGTCGATTGGCGAACTGAGCTAAACCAAATAATTAACATCTCTCTAATCAACGTTTTTTAAAAATTAATTATCATCATTTATTTTTTATAACGTTTTAATCACAAACAATTCGAATATTCGTACAATTTTTGCAGGGAGCTTTTGACATTTGTTGGAAAATTTTGATGAATTGGTTCAATATTGGTTTGATACATAGAACGAAAAACCGTGAAAATCTTGGGCACGCGAATTGACGAAGAAATTGCCACTTATAACGCATTTTTGAAACGATCGATCTTATTAAAGTTTCGAACGGGTTGAATATTTTTAAAATGCGTTGAATCTGTTAATAATGTTGAATATATGTGTTGAATACATGCGTTGAAAAAATAACTTGTTGGATTCACGTTAAACGTGTTGAATATACGTTTACGTGTTGAATATACATTACACATGTTGAGTATACGTTATACGTGTTGAATATACGTTAAACGTGTTGAATATCCGTTAAACATGTTGAATATTTGTTTAACGTGGTAAATATACATTAAACGTGTCGAATATACGTTTAACGTGGTCCATATATGTTAAACGTGTCGAATATACGTTAAACGTGTCGAATATACGTTAAAAGTGTTGAATATGCGTTAAAAGTGTTGAATATACGTTAAACGTGTTGAATATACGTTAAACGTGTTGAATATGCGTTAAACGTGTTGAATATACGTTAAACGTGTTGACTGTGTTGAATGTTGTGTGTTGAATAATGTGTTGAATGTACGCGTTTACCATGTTAAATATACTTCAAAAGGTTGAACATGTTGAAGAGACGTTATTAAACGTGTTGAATAGACGTTAAACATGTTGAATAGACGTTAAACGAGTTGAATATGTATTAAATGTGTTGAATATTGTTGCTCACGTGTCAAGCGCCAATTCAAAGAGATATCTATCTATTTTATTCGCACTTGAGCTCAAGTTGAACTAGGCATTTATTTGTACGCTGTTAATTAAAAAAAAATTATTATAAAATTTCAATCTGATTTACATTAGATCACTCGCACTTTCACAAGGATGGGAGACAATGTCATTAATTTTAAATGAGTTCTAGTATTATATCGATTTTGGCGTTCTAGGCCATCATCTGTAACAATATTACGACTATCTAATCTTGAACAGTTGTATGATTTTTACTGATGCTGGCCTAAAACGCCGAACGATGTATAACAATTTAAAATTGGTGCAATTCGTGAAATTCTCTTCGTCTCCTATTCTTGTTCCAATCTGATGATTTCCGGATAAGCTGTCGGGTCACAAATTTCCTCAGACGACTTCGGCCTCTCTAAGCCACGCGCGCTTCGCAAAAGTAATGACTTTCTCTGAAAATCCCCCAAGTCCGGATGGAAAAGTTCACGTAAAATGAAACCAGCGGCAAGACAGTCCTGTAGGGAACCGCAGGGCTTTGGAAGATCGATAAGTTTCATTTCGAAAGCCCGCCCAGCCACCGATAGCATTGGCTGGAAAACTACCCACCTGTAACCTTCGTCAAGGAAGACACATGACCTACTTAAAATGGACTGTATCCGCAAGACGGAGGGAACATGTGTACACCGAGGGGATTAAGTGTTTTTAGAGCCAGAGACTCACAATGTGCTCGGAATAATTCAATAACCTCGTGTTTATTTGGTTGTTGCGCCACCAAAGGAATCCCTGAAATTCATCGAGGCTGGTATAATTAAAAGAGCGCAGGTTCTGCTAGAAATTCATCGATCCGGAAGCGAATTTTTAATGGAGGGCATCTTGGGAAAATGAAATAAAGCAGACAAAAACCTTTGGCTATTTAATGATTAATTCTTGGGAAAATTAATGGATCATTTGAAGATCCAAAGCTATATTTCCTGGTGATGGATCCCTGAATTATTGACAGTGCCAGTTTGAACGAAACGATTCAACTGACTCCTGAAGTAGAACAAAAACCACGAGGGCAATCAGGTCAGCGAGGCTCACAGCGAAAAAATTACCCATCCAGCTATAAAAATGATTCCGACTTAGTTGGTTAGGGCAATTTGGACTAGACTGCCCTTACCAGCTCTTTAACCAGTTCATGATAGAAGCCACTAGACTAAGGGGCGCTTCAGAGGACTACAACAAGACTCTCCTTCTATTATCTATTAACTTCAGCAGGAAGAGGAGAGGTTACGATTGATTGGGAAACTGGGCGAATGGGACAAAGAAAAATATAGAGCGGAACAAGTGAAACAAGTGGAACAAACGGAACAAGTGGAACAAGTGGAACAAGTGGAACAAGTGGAACAAGTGGAACAAGCGGAACAAGTGAAACAAGTGGAACAAGCGGATCAAGTAGATCAAGTGGAACAAGCGGAACAAGTGGAACAAGCGGAACAAGTGGAACAGGTGAAACAAGTGGATCAAGTGGATATTACAGTGTTAGATAAATTTTGAACATTTTCCTCTTTTGGATTCGTCGGATTACTCTCACTTCTACAGAGCTGTAGCTGTCCAAAGTCGGAATTTGAAAAATACTAGAATAAACTCACGGCTAGGGTAATTGTGGGAAGATTAGAAAGTAATTGCTACGCATCATATCTTCAGCACGATAAATGCAACCTAATATAATTCGCTGCACTGCTGAAAATGTCTTCTCTGGAAACTGATTGTCTTGAGATTTGCTCTCCAACTTCACCTATCGAATAGGAACCAAGTTAACACCAAAAGCATGACGTTGTCGATGAGGCCTAGCACTTACTTATTGAATAGTCGAGTTGAGTGCTTCCTCTTCATCTCCTATGCTGATGGGTTGGTTCCCTCCAGGCTCTCAACTCACCTTGCGGCTAGAGAGACAAACAAGCTAATATTGTTCCTCCATGCCGACGGGCAGAGGCCCTTACGACCGCGAGCCCTCGAACTGGGTCCCTCAGGAGTAAAGCAATGTTCAACATGAACATTCCCCATCTGGGACCAGAGGAACGCTTAAACCGTCAATCGCACAATAGCCCGAAGCTTGGATGGAATACTAAGCAGGTCCAACCAAAAAACAAAACGTATATGTGAAGAAAAAAAATTAGGGGAAATAATAAAATAATTTCGTCAGGTTAACGGTGAAATATTTGTTTGTCAACTATAAGTTTGTAAAAGAAACGTGTTGTCCATTGTCCTCGCGCGAGTTAATTGCCACGATGATTGTGTCCCGTTGACATTTTAATTTGCTTTGACTAAAATCGTTAAACTATGAGCTAAACACGTCGTTAAAATAAATGGACTCCATTAAACGCTCCAAGGTTCCCGACGCGATCAACGTGTCGATTTTGTAAACGATCCAACGAAAATACAACTTGATCTTCAATCGTGGAAGGTTTTATTTTTCATCATTAACGAGGCAATTAGGATTTACATCAATTAAAAAAAAAAAAAAAAAGCAATTATTTACGATTCAACTGTACGGTTTCGTTTAAAGAAATGAACGTTACATTGCCCGAGGAAAAACATTGGAAATAAGTCAAAAACCTCGGAAAATTATTAGCTCTGACAAAATTCCATTGTTACGGATAGAAATTCTGATTCGGCGTGTACGCCGGCGTTGGAATGAAGCTTCCTGTGCGCTAAAACGATTATATATGTTCCAATATTTAGCCATAAAATGCTCGGTTGAAGTCGAATTTTAGTGAATTAAAAAACTGATTTTTTTTTCTCAAATTTATTTTTTCTCAAATTTAATATTTTTTCAGGAGCGGAATTTTTTTCAAATACATTCCTATAAAAAAAATTTTTTTTCTTCAAATTTTACTTCGTTTCTCAGTTGAGAAAAAAATGCAAAACTGATCGCTTGATAAAATTGGAATGTTTCACTTGGCGTTTTATTGCAAAAACTGATCATTTATATTATCATTGTCTAAATGGTATTTTTCATTCCCATCCAACTAAAGAGGTGAAAAAAATGTGTAAGGTATTTTTATTGCGCATTTTTCGTATTTAATCATTTCAATTGGAATTAAAAAAAAAAAAAAAATGCATGCATTAACGTTTGAAAAACGGATACGGATATCTATTTTATCGAGGGAAATTGAAAATAATTTAAATTTCCATCTTTTGGTATATTCGCTCGCTATGTTTTTAGAAGAGAGAGTTGAACCTGCGAATATCAAGTATTTTGATGTGAAAGAAAGAGTATTTAAATTTAGCGTGTTTAAAAATTTCCAAAAAGAGCTAACATTAGAAAACAATAAATTCCCGTTTATCTTGCCATCTATAGCCAAAACATAGTGTTCAACCGTTCTCACTCTGTTTCCTCGTAGCGCTCGACAAACTGCGGAGCATTTTCAACGAGTTCGCTCGCAACTGATGAAATTCGGTCGAAATCAACGTTCTACCAGTCGTATCCGATATTCCACAGCAGTCCAGAACAGGAGGAGACAAGAGGAGTTGATGGAACGCTCATGCGAGTTGGAAGAATTTCTCATTACATCGGCTCGAATCGTTCGGACTCGCTCGCTCGGAAGTTTAGAGCCGAATTAAAGAACGGACGAGTTGGAAATAAATTCTTGTCGGTTTCGGGAAATTTACAGCAACATTTGGACCGTCGATCGTGAACAAGAACGTTTAGCTTATGTTCGTCTCGGAGAATTGAACGAAATTGTCGTCGAGTGAAACGAATTATCAAATCGAAAGAGAATCGAAACCGATGAAACCAAATTGTCAAACCGATCAATTATTAATGATCAAATTATTTTCCATAACGGTCATAACTCATGTTTTAGAGGGTTTAGTCGCTCAATTCCATAGTAAACAAAGCTTAGATAGCACACTTCACTCGGCAGAAAACACCCCGCTAATTACAGGTGATCTATTTACATTCAGCATAACATACGTCTGAGAGACAGGGTTATAGTCAAAGAATCAATAGGCGATCTGTTGCTTCTTCGAATATGATCGGCGACCGCCGATTTAGATTTAGATAGTTAATAGATTTCTATTGTGGCGCCTAATGGCGTCAAAAGGGCGCCTCGCGGTAAACATGAGAAACTCATCTGCCTAAAAGACAGGTGTTCCCTCTGCAATTAATATTTCACGTCCCCTCGTCAACTTTTTATCCCCGATAGCTTCGCCGCCCGCGCTTATTAATCCGGCGATTTCACTCCAATCTCGTATAATACACTTTCGTAACGCTTTATATCCGTTATCGTCCAACTCGGCGATCGATCATGACTTGATCCCCTCGCAGGTGAAATGAGCTCGAATCAATTAATCCTCAATTTTCCTCCCGTCCCAAGGACACCGAGGGATAATTGGAAAAGGTCTCATAATCTCCGAGTCAAATGAGGGAATTCGGAGATTGAGATTTTATAAGCCTCCGTAACGACTGGGGGCAAACCTGATGGAAAAGTGATGTCACTGTTGGGTAATTCTGTTTCCCATTCATGTGAACCGGATGTCATTCGTTTCAAATTACCATCGATAACTACGATTACATATATCAAATAAATTCTCACATTTCTAAAGAAAAAAAATTTTATTAGGTAATGTTTCGCAATTACAAAATTTATTAATATCTTCACAATTAGTAAATTTATTAATTTTTCCACAACTAGTAAATGTATCCAATTGATAAAATTAGTGATTTTTTTTTGTTTTCTAAAATTAGTGGGTATGTTTATCAATTTTGTTCCTATAAAGTAAATTTACTCATTTTTTTCTTTACAAATACATAGTAAGTTTTTTCTATTGTTCCACGATTAGTAAATTTATTATTTGTTTTTATTCACAAACAGTACATTTATTAATTTTTAGAATTTTATTAATTTTTAAAATACTGACCGTGTACTAAAATGACCGTGTGTGGAAAAATGA
Source organism: Tupiocoris notatus (assembly GCA_037159825.1). Classification (NCBI taxonomy): domain Eukaryota; kingdom Metazoa; phylum Arthropoda; class Insecta; order Hemiptera; family Miridae; genus Tupiocoris; species Tupiocoris notatus. The sequence continues at coordinate 437,888 of JASJUZ010000007.1, read as the reverse complement.
ATAAATTTACTTTGTGGATAAAAACCAATAATAAATTAATTAATTGTGGAACAATTTAAAAAAATTGCACCTTGTAAAGAAAAAAATGATTAAATTTACTCATTATAGGAATAAAATTGATAAACATACCTACTTATTGCAGACAAAAAAATCACTATTTTTATCAAATGGATACATTTACTGATTGTGGAAAAATAATAAAGTTACCGATTGTGAAGATATTAATACATTTAGTAAGTAATATTTCATATTATGTAATATTTTTCACAATTTATGTATTTATTTTTCCGCTATAACTAATGCAGTATTTTTTTTCAATTAGTAAATTTATTATTTCTTTCAGAATTAACACATTTATTTTTTTACAATTAGTAAATTTGTCAATTCTTTCACGATTAGTACATTTATTAATTTTTACACAATTGGTAATGCATTAATTTCTTTAATTTATACATTTTTTCCACTGTTAGTACACTTGTTAATTTTTCCATAATTGGTAAATTTATTTAATTTTTTCAATCAGTAATTTTGTAATATTTTTTTCAATTAATAAATGTATTTTTCCACAGTCAGTTAATAAATGCGGTATTTTTTGCATTTAATAAATTTATCAATTCTGAAAGAAATATAATGAATGTAAATGTTTCTACAATTAGTACATTTATTAATTAGGCCACATTTGGTAAATTTATTAGTTTTGGCAATTTGTAAATCTATTCAATCTTTTACGAGGAATAAAAAAAAAATTCCACAGTTAGCGAATTAATTAATTTTTTCAATATTATTAATTTTTTTCCAAAATTAGTGAATTTATTAATTTTTCAACAATATGTAAACTGAAGACACCCTCCTTTATTCATTCTCGTTCAGTTGTACGTACAGGTTTAAAAATGAATACTGACCGTCACAAAATTTCCGAGGAACGTCATTTTTCGCCATTATTTTCTCAAATCTTCGTTCATTTCAGTTTCGACAAAAACGTTAAGCAACACGTCAATCGCCGATGTTATCTCGGGGAAGGGCACGTCAAAAAAATACTGTCGAGAGAAATTTCGTTCTTGCTCGATGGAACGATATTAATAGACTATATTTTTATCAAAGCAATTCCCACCGCTTCGACATCCGCGGGCCAATTATTTCTTCAACGAAAAGGCGCTCGTAAAATGGAGAAAAATAGGGTAAAAGAAGCGATGAAACCGAAGAACGAGATGTTCGGTTCAGTGAGCAAGACTCGTCATCTGAGCGTTGACCCAAGTTAACATTAATAACGACAAGATTATTGATCGGGCCTGTTCTGATTGGGAGTCGGGAAGACGGGAAAATACGACTGGAATACGCGAAGTGTATTGTCAGTGGCAATGTGGTGCTTTTATTCGTGGACATCAACGAGTTCAACTGTGGCTGAAAATATGCTGGAGCGTAATAATGAGTAAAAAATGGCGCAATAATTATCAAAAGCGATAGGTACGTTCCAATTTTAACAATGTAATACCAGGTATTTAAAAATTCTAGTATATGGAAAAAAATTGTTGTTTACTCTTGCAAATATTGAGAAACAACTATAAAGAAAACTAACGATTCCACAATTAGTTTATTTATTAATTTTTCTACAATATGTAAATTGATGAAACCTTTATTTAATCTCGTTCAGTTGTACGTCCATGTTAAAAAAAATTAATACTGACATTATTATAATGCTCGTATGTTTAAAAATTGGATAGTGATGCTTGAAAAAATTACCTAATTTTTCATCGGTTGGAAATTGGTAATCTTACTAGATTTGATTTTTAAAAAAAGGCACTTACGCAAATTGACTCGCGGATTTTTTTCGGTACGCTTATTTATTTATTTTATTTTTTCGCGAGGTAGGTACTATATTAGCCCTCGAAGAAAACTCAGAACACTTTTTTTACATAAAATTGGAATATATCTCGAAAAAAAATCACCGTCCTTTTTTATTTTTATTCGAGTCTAAATTAAATTTCCTCAATTTGCGTTAAACGATCCTATTTTTTCAAAATTCTCGAACGCGACGAAAAAAAATTCTTAGTTAAAACTCCTAAAGTATGAAAATCGAAAAAAATTCGAAAAATATTATTAATCGTTAGAATTTGAATGTTTTCACTTCAAATTCGAATTCTACGTCTAATTTCCTGTAAGAAACATTTTAATATAATGTTTGTATTTGCAACGAATTTTCAAAGTTGTAAAACGTATGATCCGCGATCCACTAAAACGTAGAAAACTACAAGTTGGCGTCAAATTTCCGTCGCTTTGACGTTGAATTCGGATTCAGCGTCAAATTTCCTATAAGAATAGCTTTCAAGTTCGCTTGAAAACGAAAATTTAATTTTTCACCTTTATCGGAGCTCGAGATTTCGGCCGGTGAATAACTCGATTTACGGAAAATAATTTCTGTGGCTCTGTTTAAATTATTTTCACCAAATTTTTTGCTATGTACGTGTGTAAGGCGTTCAAATGAAGACTCCTGCATAATAAAACAATTGATTCTCATAAATTTTGACCCCGAAAATCACGGTTAAAGTCCAATTTTCGAGCTTTCAAAAACCGATTTTTTTGGACCACTTGCAGATTTTTCCGAGAATTGAAAAAAATAGCATAAATACATCTAGGTAAGACACAACTTTCCTAAAAATTTCAGATTTTTATCTGTATTGAGAGTAGAGTAAAAAATCGTTAACTGATCGGTTCCGAAAAATCGCAGGGGACCCCCTTGGATTTTTCGTGAAAAATTTTTTGAAATAGATTTCGCTCAAATTCAGCATAATGATAGTTGATGATGTGTATATCAATAATATATGGTTCATTCTTTGTTTATTTCGCACTAAATGGATGAAAAGAACGTTTGAAGTTGAAATATGTGATCTTTTCGTTTATACTCTACTAATATTGTTGAATACCTCACAAACGGTTGAAAAATGGATAGGTACATTACTAGGGGAAAATCTGGACAGTTAAATTACCTATCTTTTGGTATATTCAAACATCTGAATTGACGACTTTTTGTTCAAATTATCCACTGTGCAAGTTAAAAATATTGGAAAACGTAAAAGTTGGACTGCCCTATCTCGGCTAAAACTACTCGGTCACCTACTACATACCAAATTATACCAACTACTAATTGATATCGATAGATTCCCAGTCTCCATATACAAATAATTAACTATTAAAAAATACATTACAAATATTCATACAAACATTTGTAAAATATATCAGTTCGAATTTATTGAGAGAATAGAATAAAACGAGTGAATATTGCGAATTGAGTTAATTAAGTAAATATGAAACTGTAAACAGATAAGGATTTCACAATTAATTTCTAATAGCAACTGTCCTGTGACATTTTTTCAAAGCTACTTCTTTCCCTATTTTTCTGAGAGCACACAAAAAATGTTAAATGATAAAAATGTTAAAAAAATATTAAATAAAAAAAGTTAAATTGTTAAAATATGGAAAATATTAAATGTCAGAAATGTTGAATTTCGAATTTTTCTCATTCGAATGTGGACACTATATTTTATTTTTTAAAGGGATCTTGAGAGTGTGAATTGAAATTCGTCAGCTATCGGATTGATTGCAAGAGCCAACTGGGAATTACCAGCGGATCGTCTCGTTATCTGAATTTATAAGAAAGCCCAAGTGACTCAGACTTGACGCACAGCCATGTGCCGACATCTATCGCCCCAGAAAGATTTATCGCAGCTTGAAACCCGTACGAAGCCGATTGAGATATTGCGAGAGTGGAAATAGCCCGCAATAATCTTATATTTATTCGTTCTTTTACATTTTTTGATCGGAGCTTGAATCAATATAAAATCAGTATCGTCTGGTCCGGTTGATTTATAGGAATTCCCGTCTCGATTTGGCGTGTAACGCAATATGCACCCTCGAATGTCGCCCAAACTCGGTTGAAATTCGTTCGGGGGGGAAAAAAACTGGAAAACACCGAGGGCAGACAAGGAGTTGATTTATAGGCAATTACTTTTCCGCTAAAGCGCCAATCAATTTGCTCCGTCGTGGTTCAACATTTAAAACCTTGGCGTCTCCTAGCTAACTCTAATTGGCTGTTATCCGGCGCGAAAAATATGGACCGTAAATCACGGGGTTAAATTCGAGTATCATGCAACGTAGAAATCGCGCGAACCGCTCAAATTTCATTCGCGATTGCGAAATGACGCTACGGAAATTCACTTCGGTTAAAATTATACTCAACAAAAAAATCGAATTGAATTTTTTCCTTTGAAAGATTTTTTCCTTTGAAACAGGACAATTGCTATTGGAAATTAATTGTGAAATCCTTATCTGTTTACAGTTTCATATTTACTTCATTAATAGGCAGTCCAACTTTTAAGATTTCCAATATTTTTAACTTACACAGTGGATAATTTGAACAAAAAGTCGTCAATTCAGATGTTTGAATATACCAAAAGATAGGTAATTTAACTGTCCACATTTTCCCCAAGTAATGTACCTATCCATTTTTCAACCGTTTGTGAGGTATTCAACAATATTAGTAGAGTATAAACGAAAACATCACATATTTCAACTTCAAACGTTCTTTTCATCCATTTAGTGCGAAATAAACAAAGAATGAACCATATATTATTGATATACACATCATCAACTATCATTATGCTGAATTTGAGCGAAATCGAAATCAAAAAATTTTTCACGAAAAATCCAAGGGGTACCCCTGCGATTGTTCGGAACCGATCAGTTAACGATTTTTTACTCTACTCTCAATACAGATAAAAATCTGAAATTTTTAGGAAAGTTGTATCTTACCAAGATGTATTTTTGTGATTTTTTTTATTTCTCGGAAAAATCTGCAAGTGGTCCAAAAAAATCGGTTTTTGAAAGCTCGAAAATTGGACTTTAACCGTGATTTTCGGGGTCGAAATTTATGAGAATCAATTGTTTTATTATGCAGGAGTCTTCATTTGAACGCCTTACACACGTACATAGCAAAAAATTTGGTGAAAATAATTTAAACAGAGCCACAGAAATTATTTTCCGTAAATCGAGTTATTCACCGGCCGAAATCTCGAGCTCCGATAAAGGTGAAAAATTAAATTTTCGTTTTCAAGCGAACTTGAAAGCTATTCTTATAGGAAATTCGACGCTGAATCCGAATTCAACGTCAAAGCGACGGAAATTTGACGCCAACTTGTAGTTTTCTACGTTTTAGTGGATCGCGGATCATACGTTTTACAACTTTGAAAATTCGTTGCAAATACAAACATTATATAAAAATGTTTCTTACAGGAAATTAGACGTAGAATTCGAATTTGAAGTGAAAACATTCAAATTCTAACGATTAATAATATTTTTCGAATTTTTTTCGATTTTCATACTTTAGGAGTTATAACTTTGAAATTTTTTTTCGTCGCGTTCGCGAATTTTGAAAAAATGGGATCTGTGTAAGCAAATTGAGGAAATTTAATTTAGACTTGAATAAAAATAAAAAAGGACAGTGATTATTTTTTTCGAGATATATTCCACTTTTATGTAAAAAAAAAAACGTGTTCTGAGCTTTCTTCGAGGACTACCTAATAGCTCCACGGTGACATAACATACAAATATAATTAAACACCAAATTGTGGGATTTTGATAGCTCTTTCTGGCCTTTAAGTAAATATTCCTATGTAAAAGTAGTCGGTTCAAGAGTTATTTGCAAAAAACAGGCAAAAAAACGCGAAAAACAGGGTCCTAAAATTTTAAAGTGAAAAATCCAAGGCTTAAATTGAAAATCGACCATTATTTGTCGCGGTACCATTTTCGACCATATTGACGAATTCGGTACGAAATTAATATTATATTTTAAATCGTTCCGTCGGTTCGGAAGCGTTTTTTTTTTTTTTAATCACAATTTTAAAGTTCCAACTTTGGATCGCCACAGCTCCGCGGAAATGAGAGTAATCGTACCGATCCAAAAGACGAAAATGTTCAAAATTGATCGGGCTACAACTTTGCAATGCGTTTAGTATATGCAAAAGGTACTTCTTTGTTAGTTAGAGCAACGCAAACACCGAATTCCTGAAAAGCGACTTTTTCTAAAAACGACGTTTTTCGATACATCCCGAATTTTTCAAAAATTTCAATGACGAAAATGGAAATTGTGCAGGTTTTTCAGCCGGTGGCCTTAAATTTTGAGTATACCCTATTTTTTTTCATCAAAGTCTAACCGGCCAGTGGCTCAATCGATCGTATACCTCTACTCATCATGGTTGTGCAGTTTTATTTATATAGGATAGATTTTTGCCACATTCGAAATGATAATCTACCAAGAAAAAATATCGAAATGATAATCTACCAAGAAAAAATATAAATAACCCATCAAAGTAATCTATACTCAAAATATATCTACCCAAATATCTTTGGCATAGCGATCTCGCTCGTTCCCTATCGACGTTTAGCAGGTCTGCAGACATTTATCGAATAAACCTCATAATCGAAGCGTTCCGTGGTTATTGGTATTCGATGGTATTTTCCGGCGAGAGAAAACTCGGCTACCGAAAGAAACCGGTTGAACGCTCTATCGAACGAATTGGCCACGATTCTGAAGATGTCTGCGGCCACCATTTCCATACGGTCCTCTCAACGGTTCGTGAACTTACTCGGTCCGAAAAACTGAGAAGAACCGAAGGGAAAAACTGGCGTTCCTGAATAATGCATAGCTTCCCTAAGTCACTTTCTTTCAATATGTAAATTCCGTTTAAACAGCCTTCTGGCTTAGACTGTCTTATTTTTTCCCGTCACTAAAAATAGGAAAGAGGAATTATAAAGTTTCCCCTTCCCCCTTATTACTTCTTTCATTGCGTTTATTTTTTCAACCATAGTCCGCAAGTCTTTCATCTCTTTGTCGAACTGGGTGCATTTAAATGTAGTCAAAACTGGCCAACTCCATTTTACCCGCTTCAAAAGCCTCTAATGAATTAGTAATTGATAGTAGGCCCTTTGAAATGTTCGCCCAGTTGGGCCCTTGCGAATACTGATGTAGAAAGGTAACTCGCTCTGTTTCGACGCAGTTTAACAGAGACTTTTAAAAAAGGAAAAATACACCGGAATTCATACCATTTTTTTTTTACTGCCCATTTAAATTGGCACAATAATGATACGATGCTCAAAAAATATAATTCAAAATTCAGTAAAGTACAGCAGGAAGAATATTCTTCATATTTTTAACGCCTAGCTAAGCAAACGGCAATCATCTCTTTTTTTAAATTGTACCATAAACTACACCTAACCTCGTGGGTGTTTAATTTTTTTTTTTTTTACCCAATGATAGATACTGAACGTCATCTACACGCCATAAATCAATAATTATCTGTCGATTACAAAATGTTTTTACTCCTTAAATATTTATTTTTTATCTTATAATTTAAATTTAATGTTCAATTTTATGCCATGTTTATTTTTTATTTAATTTCTAATTTAATTTTTTATTTAGTTTAATATTTATTTTTATTTACCTTTCAATTTAATATTTATTATTATTCAACTTTTAATTTAACATTCATTGTTATTTAACTTTTAATTTAATGTTTATTTTTATTTAATTTTTAATTTAACTTATATTTTTATTCAACTTTTAATTTAATATTTTAATAATTTAATTTAATATTTAATTTTTTATTTAGTTTGATATTTATTTTTATTTAACTTTTAATTCAATATTTATTTTTATTCAAATTTTAATTTAGTATTCATTTTTATTCAACTTTTAATTTAATATTATTGCTATTTAACTTTTAATTTAATATTTATTTTTATTTAATTTTTAATTTAATCTATATTTTTATCCAACTTTTAATTCAATATTTATGTTATTTTGTCCTTTAACTTTTTCATTATTATTATTATTTTATTTTAAATTTTGTGCAATTCTTTTAACTTTATTTTCGAAATTTTGTCGGTTGGCAGGAAACTTACCGGAATGGCTGAAAGGCGAGTTCATCAGCATCGGCCCAGGAGTTTTCGACCTTGGCGAGTTCACAATGAACCATTGGTGCGATGGGTTCGGCATCGTTTGTAAATTCGCTCTCAATAAAGGCCAGGTACTAATAATTCGAAGGAGTAAAATTTCTGGTACCTTTAAGGAGAAATTCGAATAAATTGGATTTTCGCCAATGTCATAATATTCCAACTTTGTAAAATATTTATTTCGAAATGACCACTTGAAAATTTTCCGATATCGGATCTGGTGACGAGGTTAATTAATTTTTGTAGATTACCTTCACCAAACGGTATTTGAATTCGGACGCGTACACGAAGGCGAAAACAATCGGAAAGCCAGTTTATACCGAATTTGGAACTAAAGCTTATGCCGACCCATCGAAAGGTTTCTTCAGCAAAATGCTCAACAACGTCGTAAGTAATATATATTATTAATATATTTTAATATACTTAGGTTTGTATTATTTTATATTTTATTTATTATTTATTTTATATATTATTTATTTTATTTATTATTTATTTTATTTATTATTTATATAGTATTTATTTTATATATTAATCATTATTTATATACTATTTATTTTATATATTATTTTTAAATTATTTATTTTTATTGAAATCTTTCGCACGATAAATTTTCTACGATGAAATTTCTTATCATTGTTAAAATTGCCTAGAATAAAATTTTATCGCACCTGATTCGTTTCACAACTGAAGCTTTATTTTGTACTTTTCTTCGCCCGTGTGAGAACGAATAAATGATTATTTCTGCTCAGCTCCCCGAACTCACGGACAATGAAAGTAATAATATATACAAATTGGGTTCGACCGTATATGTGGCAACTGAATCGGCAAACAAGAGGACTCTCAACGTCAAAACGCTTCAAAGCGAACAAAAGGTGAGTTCCTTTCTCTGCGGCCGAATCGCATGATCCATTTTCTATTTTGTTGGCCTTAGGTGAAAAATAGATGAAGCTTTTTGATAATTCATAATTTATAGAGCATTTTAACGCTTCAAATCATACCGATTAATTTTTTTTTTTTTTTTTTTTAATGTAAAAAAGTGTTTTATTGTGTTAATTTTTCAAGGTGGACCTCACAAGCGTCATGAGTGTGAACTTGGCTTGCTCTCATGTGTATTTCGACTCGAAAGGCACCGGATACACAATTGGAACGTCGCTAACGTCAGGCGTCAAAACGCAAGTGTTCAAAATCGACCCAAAAGGATGCAAACCGGGAGCAGGTGATGCAATATTTTTCTTTGGCGTAACAAGAGACGAAACGTTTGTTTATAGAACGTCAAAATAAATAATTGTCGAGAGAGGACGAGTGAGAAGACTGGAAGAAAGCGATTTCAAAGTAAATGTAAACGGGAATTTTTTAATGATATGCGATAGGATATGCGTTAGAAAAGAACGCTAAAACTTCGTAGGAAACGAATTATAAAATTACCAATTTATAAAAAACCAAACCAATCAATTATGAAAAAAAAAAAAAACCAATTGTAAAAACGTGTCCCAACTCGCGGCAATTTGACGGAGGCCTATAAACCCTGCTCAACTGTTGAGAGCATCTTTGCCAAGTTGCCCACACCATTTGCCAACAGTTTACCAACGGTTCTGTGCTACTAAAGCAGTGGTTCCCAACCTGGGGGCGATCGCCCCTCAGTGGGCGATTTGGGTTCAAAAGGGGGTGATAAATTTGTGGGGTGGGGGACGGGGGGCGATGAGTATTGAAAAGCAGAAAAAATAAATCTGTACTATAGGGTAGAATCTTTACTGTCGCAGATACAGGGTAGAGTTTACTCCTTGTTGACATAGTTATGAGGAAAAAACCAAGATTATTATATATTTTTTACTTTTATTTTGTAATAGATTGTTAATACGTTTCATTGTTTTTATAAATCTGCGTTCAAGTGTAAGTCTCCCTCTCCAGAAAGGGGCGACGGCTCATAAAAGGTTGGAAACCACTGTAAGTACTAGAGCAAGGACTTGGCGGTGCACTAAGCGCACCATAGCGGCCAGTAACCTATAAAGCCCGGTACGCACTTGCAACAAACTGCCGCTCCGCTCCCCTCCACTCCGCTCCACCGCTCCCCTCCATTCCGCTCCGCTCCACTACGCTCCGCACCACCGCTCCCCTCCACTACGCTCCGCTCCACCGGGTGAAGCGTACTCTGGACGCGCTCCCGCTCCTCAAGAATTCTATGCTAATTAGATTGCCATTATTTTGTATTTATTTATTTATTTATTTTATTTATTTATTCCATTATACAGGCATAAGCCTAAACATTACAATAATAAAAGAAAGTATAGATGCGATCGCAGCGCCAAATTTAGGGAAAGTACAAAATTTTAAAACAAACCTACTCTAGAAAAAATATAAAGGCAACACAGGTGAAAATAACTAGGAAACTGGCTCAGTTCGTGGTAGCAAAAAACAATGATTTAATACGTGGCAAGGGGGTTGTGAATCAATTTGGACTGAGGAGCGCTCGATTCTCCCGATCGCCCTTCCGTGGAACGGAGCGAGTTCCCGAGCGCTGCGATGTTCGGCGAAAAGTTCGTTGAAATCTTCGGAGCGGAGGGGAGGAGCGGAGCAGAGTGGAGGAGCGGAGCAGAGCGGAGGAGTGGAGCGGAGAAGCGGAGCAGAGCGGAGGAGTGGAGCAGAGCGGAGGAGTGGAGCGGAGAAGCGGAGCAGAGCGGAGGAGCGGAGCAGAGCGGAGGAGTGGAACAGAGCGGAGGAGTGGAGCGGAGAAGCGGAGCAGAGCGGAGGAGCGGAGCAGCTGTTTGTTGCAAGTGCGTACTGGGCTTATGATAAACATAATCTATAAGATGACTCTTCTAATAAACACATTTGCCCTATATAGAGTTCAGCAGTCATACATCGTTGTGCACGGTGCCCAACAGGAACAAGACTAGCTTCTCTTTCACGCATAGTTTCGGCCTCGCTGAGAACAAAATCGTCTTCGTCGAACAGCCTCTTTTCATGAGCGGTTTGAAATTAATCGCAGCCACCATGAAAGGCAATTCAATGTACGACACTATGGAATGGAAACCAGCCGAACAGGTGAGACGATGATTAAATTACCCACAATTATCCGTACAAATAAATATCCGGGGGTTGCGAGGTGGAGAAAAACGAGGCGACTCGTTCTCCAATTCTTTATTAGCTGGCCGAGCACTTTCGCCCGTTTGGGCATCCTCAGGTCGACGTGGAGCCATAGGGCTTCCCTGACGATATAATCTCAGACAATAACCATTTTGGCGTTTGATAATTTCCTGATCAAAAAATCTTGAAGATTATGATCAAATGAAAATTGATGAAATCTAGGGACTAGTACTCCTCATTACAAGTACGATTAGTACAAGTTACGCTTTGGCGGAAACAGGTGAAAGTAAAAATTATTGACCTAAAATGTACTGAAATGCTTTAAAAAAAAAAAAAAAAAAAAAACTGAAATGCTTTAAAAAAAAAAAAAAAAAAAAAAAAAAAAAAAAAAAAAAAAAAAAAAAAAAAATTGAGGAGACGAAGAGATTGTCACGAACAATAATTTACTATTCAGAAGTGCATCCAAAATGTCCAGATAGGCCATCTCTACAAAATCGTTAAGCTTTTTCCTGATCGAATTCCTGATTCCTGATCAAATCTTGAAGATAATATACGTTGTTACGAACAATTACTAAATTGACACGAACAATACTTCAATTTACTATACAGATGTACATCCAAAATGTCCAGAGAGGTCATCTCTACAAAATTGTTAATAGTTCGTAAAAATACGTTGTTGACCATCAAAACCCGTGCACAATCAAAGCAGCGTTACTACAACCTCGGTAATTTTTCAGAACCGGTTCATCGTCGTTGACAAAAGCACCGGTGTCGTGAGCCCAATCGTTTTTGAAACATCGAAGGCCTTCTTCTTCTACCATCACATCAATACTTACGAAGAGGAAAACGAAGTAAGTCGAGTCAGTAGCCAATATTTTGTCAACTTTATTAAATCTCATGTCATCGCTAAATATTCTCCATAGTGTTACATTTTGTTCAAGGAGCAAATTATTGCTTTCAGTTAATCGTCGACATTTTAGCCCACGATAGTCCAGAGCTTATGGATAAAATGTGGCTCCAAGAATTGAGAAAAGGCAATTTCAACGTGAAAGACCAAGGTTCCGCAAGACGATTCGTACTGCCGCTGATCGAAACCGAAAAAGAACTGATGGTAATTTTTTCATTATTTTTATTTTATTTATTAATTTTTTTCGCGTTGAACAACAAAGTACCTACCTCCTGATCAAAACTTATTAAAAAAATTAATTAATTATTTATTTATTTATTTTTATTTTTAGTTTTTTTTTTTTTTTTTTTTTTTTTTTTTTTTTTTTTTGTTAAGAACCTCTTTATGTTCTTAACAAAATACATGAAAATCCTTTATCTGGGAGTTGATTCCCTTAAACAAAAAATAATATCGAGACTAAATAAAATTATTTTTTTTTTTTTTGGTTGAAAATTGAAACAATCCGACCTATTCCAAATAACGGGAAATTCGACCTCTAATAATTTGCAGCCTTTAAATTAAAAATGAAAGTAATTGATCGATGTCAAGTTGATTTCTCGATGATCTAATAAAATAAATATATACCGCCGATTGCCATAACGGTCAAGAATCAAGTACGGCGCTTTGAGAAGGAAATTTTACTCCCACTGATTATAATATACCCGTTTAAATTAATTGACTGTGGGAGCATCATGAGAGGTTGTAGGGATACGTAATCGATTTCCAATTTTTCTAAAAATCTATTCTTTCTTGTGAAAAAATTGATTTTTAATCGATTTTTGTTAATGGGATACAATTGAAAATCAATACTTTATGCCCAATTAAAGGAAAAATCAGGGTTTTTTTTAACCCGTTTTGAAAATTATTGTTCTCTTCGAAACATTTTCTTCCTCTGACAATTGACTAAGTTAATTATTTGTTATTTTATTTATTTATTTGTATTATTATTATTCGTTTTTTTTTTTTTTTTTTTTTTTTTTTTTTTGTGAAATTGAACAGCAAAGCCTTGCCATCTTGTCATCCATAGAACTATAACGATGTACACTTTCCAACAGGAACTTCCAGAGGGCCGTAATCTCCTCAAAAACCGACACAAATCCGCCACAGCTGTGCGACAAGGGAATAAAATCATTATTACGGAACAAAATTTGACCCGGCCATCTTACGATTTGCCCACAATCAACAACCGAGTGTTCGGAAAGAAGTATGAATACTTCTACGCATCAGGAATGTATGCGGAAGGGCCGCATAAAAATTCTGTAAGTCATTAGTAAAAAATGCTTCTAAAAACTATAGATTGTCGACTTTGTAGATGATGAGCATTCCCTGCAAAACAAAAAAATGTTGGTGAAAATCTCAAACGTTTCTGATTCATGGTTACATTATTGAAACTAGAGGCAGACTGACAGATTATTAACATAGATTGCTACTAAAGTCGCAACAAAAATCCAACAAAATGTCTGAAGTGAGGTTTGAAAATTTATATCCGTAAAAATCTCACAATCCCGTGTTATTGAATAATAAACTGAAAAACCGGAGCTTGTAATTTCATTATTTCGGTAATCGGCTGACACAATGAAAAATCGGGAAATATGGAAGTTGATGACGTTGAATCGTAAACAAATATGGCCGCTGAAATCGCTAGGTTAGTGAAATCCCTGCTTTCAACGTGGTGATACGTGATACAGTAGAATGTAGAATTTATTGCGGCGAAGAGCAAGAGTTCGATAGAGCGAGTCCAGGTAGAACACTCCACAGTAGTTATTAGATCCATCTACAATTGGAGTTCAATCCCCTGACAAGTGTGTCGAATATCAATGTTCTTTCTTCCAGCGAAAGAATGGTGGTTTTCTCTGCGTTGACGACAAAAGCCTCTTCATCTTTGGACGAAATTTAAAGCCCCTTGCATCCTCTCAGATACTGTTGGAGCCAATTTTCCTCTTACTTTCTCTTTAATTTAACGCTCTTGAATATCTTCCATTGCAGATACTCAAGGTTAACGTGGAAACTGGAGATATTATCAAATGGACCGGCCGACAGAACGAATTCGCCGGCGAGCCGCATTTCATAGCAACGCCTGGCGGCATCAGAGAGGACGACGGTCTTGTTTTATCGATTGTGTCCGACACTGAATTGACACAGACGTTTCTGCTGATTCTGTCAGCCAGCGAATTAAAAGAGGTCGCAAGAGCGACAGTGAAATCGCACACGCCCTGTTTACTGCATTGCATGTTTATCGCGGAATAGAATTGAAAAAGCGCGATTTTGTTGACTGCTCAAATTCAATTTGAGTTCCATAGATTATTCGACGTGATGTGCAAAAAAATTATCCGAGAATGGTGAGGTTATATGGAATCTGGTCATCACGATTGTGAAAGAGAACTATGCAAAAATGAGAGCATCATATGGTTGCTAACTAGCGGCACTGATAGCACTATTTAGAAAACAGCTCCGACAATACCGACTTTAGAGAGTAGTTTTACCAAACGCCGCTAGAGCGCTCAAAAGCACGAAGATGGTGCTCTTGAAAATTTCTCCCCCACCTCGTACCTTTTATCGGCCAATCAGAGAGCAGAATGGATGACCAGGTAACTATATAAGCTACCAATAATCCTATGCCAGTATTCATTGCAATCAAAATGTGCCTAAGAAATTAGCCCCTTCCAAATTACTGTTACTCGAGCATCAATCGTATTTTATGTTTTTCGTATGTTTTCTATATAAACAGACTTTATTTTTAAAAAACCAGAACATACATTATTTTTCCTCTAGCTTCGTTCTCAGAAGGTTGAATGGCGCGACTACAAAATCCAGCTCCGAGTATTTTATCTTTATTGAATAAAAAGTGACGAATGGAGCAAAAATTAAATAAAACGCTATTTATTTTCGAATGTATTCAATAAAATATTACTGCAAATCGGTTCACAGTGATGAGCTGTGAAAATAAGATTAAATATTGTCACGCGTTATTTCTGAAAACTATATACAGCCTAGGTCATGCGGAGTGTAAATTCCTAGCTCAATATAAAACAAGATAAACGCACGATCCCTACAACAGGAAAGAGCGGAATGTATAATAAATAAATTAGGTCTATAGGTAAGCGCTAATGTCGAGCAACAAAGGGTTTTGGGAGTAACTAATAGTTGTGCACTTCATGCAGGAATACAGTAGAGCTCTCAGTGTAGAGCCCGATCAGGAAATTGTCTTAACCGGCTCCTAATCAATGGTCACTCGGTGCACCTGCACATTACACCGTTGATAAAAATTCAGACGCAACGAAAATTAATGCCACCTGGTGTCGCAATAATTTCTCCGCTGAAACCAAGTCCCCCGCGGACTGGCATTTTAGTCGCTACCAAATAAACAATTTAATGGCCCACCACAGTGCTGGCGATACTTGCCTCACTTTTCTCAGTCATCAAATTTTCGCGCAAAACTCAAGTTTTGTATGTATTTAATTATCACAAAATAAATGTGAAACTTTCAGGATAACCAGTGGTGTGCATGGACCACACAGTACTTCCATGTTTGAGTAGGTAACTGGAATAACCAATTATAAAATCAAGAAGCTCCGACTGAAGGTGCAACACTATTACTTACAACTGTTATTGAAAAACTAGCTAGGAGAACCCAAAAATAGAAAAACGCACCAAGAAGGTTGATAATTCGGAAGTGCAGTACCTGAGCCTAACATAACGATTCAAGGCAAGTTTTGTAAAATGGGACAATACCATGAACCTCCAGAGTCATAAATATTGATTTTTTTACGGCCTTTAAAAATTGAAGTACTCAATAAACCGCATAATGCGGAAGTACTGTGTGTGATCCAACTAATATAAAACAAGTTTTGTGAAATGGAGTCATTTTTAAAACAAGTAGACCCTAAAATATACAAAAGTACACAAATAAAATGAGTGAAAATGCGAATTATGAGGAAGTACAGTGTGTGACACCAATAATAAAAACCAAAGCGACATTTCCAAGATGATGGTCTAAACTCTCTCTCTTTTTTTATTTCATGAGAAATCATGTAGGTATCAACTCTTGTAACAATTGCCAGTGCGCAAAGGGCTCTTTGTTGAAATTACAAACAACAAATGTAGCAGCGTAACGTTCTTGATAACTCTGACACGAGCTCAGGTCATTCATCAAAATGATCACAAGTATTAAACCATTTTGGTCAGTAGATATGACTGAAAATCTTTCATAATGATGATTCCAGCCCGATTCGACATGAAGACCTTCGTTTCAATCTTTGAACCCCCATCCGGTCTTCATAATACAATTTTCATTCGCATAAGAATTTCAGACCCGTCAATCCCAAACTCATTGCAAACTGGAAGTAATTTTCTCGCTAACAGAAACAGAACTTCACTGAGCCACAAGCTTCACATTTACAGCAAGAAGCCACGAAGTAGAGAATCTCCAGGCACTTTACTGTTTTCAGCTAGAGTCAATTCCATTTCCGTGTACAGAAAATTGATTTAAAAAATGTCTACCAAGTCTGACAAAAGTGAGACGACGAAATTCAAGTTCTCCAAAGTTTCAAGTCGCTCCAGCGCTTTCGGCAGATGAACAAGACAATAAATTATCGGCAACCTGAACAAAATCCAACCGAAAACTTAATTGTAATCATGTAGCTTAGACAGGCAGAGTTTTCGACACAGAGGACGCGCAGAGTTTTGTGAAAAATAGAAGACCTGTATGGCCGCCGGGAATGTAGCTCATAAGGAACCAAAGTAAGGCGATGAGTTGGAAAACGGCGCTCAAAACCGTGAACGGCGTGCTGTGCTGATACAGGGCAAAATACAAGGTCATGCCCATTGTCGAAACGTAGGAAAACGTGAACCAGAATCTCTCTTTCGAAAAGAGATGTTTCAAATGCGTCATCGGTCCCCACAGGAATGAAAAACTGAAAAAAAAGGTTATTGAATTAGAAGACGACGAGGCAATTGAAACTGTTTAATACGCTCAGTGCGAATGTCGCATAATTATGCTGCGTCATGAAGTACATCCCATCAGACGGATGACATCTATGCGTCAAGGTCCCCGTTTTGCGAAAATAGTTCTACTCTTCGCAGCTTGATGAAACCGCTCGATCTTTTGATATTTCAGTAGTTAGTTACCCGAAAAACAACAGAAAGCATCGGAGTGGTTTTTTTGTTCAATATTCTATGATAAACCATTGTAATCGCCCAAGAAAAAAATTTCTAACCCCCTCCAAATTTGATGTTTGTAGAATACGAATATCCAATAAAAATAAATTCGGTCCGTACGACGTCAACATTTTTCCGGCCTATGGTAGCTGCCACCAAAAAATCCATCACCAAAAATCAATGTCGGTCTCACAAATTCATAATTCTTGAATTGCTAGCTCAATTTTGAGGGTATTTTTGGGGGTTTTCGAGAGAGGGGGATTTGTATTTTTGAATGTTTTTCGGACAAAGGTGCGTTAGATAATTAGTTAGTTAGATAATTTCTATAGATTATTGGACGCTGAATCGAATGAGACCATCGTGGGGTCGATAGCTTTAATGGTTCTCAAGTTATCGCAGCTTTATGGTCGAATTTTTGAGATTTTCGAAAATTGGCGTGAAATAACTCGAAGGTATTCGGAGCTATAAAAATCGTTTTATACTCGTTGGAATGGTCGTCAAACACACTCTTCAGCTGTTGTACCGTTAGGCGAAAAATTTAGCTTTAAATAACAATAAAATTGATTAAAATTACAATAGTTGCTACGGCGTTTTCCCTTATAGTTCTCAATCTCTTGTATTCCTATTTAATGTAATGTTGACGTCCGGGTCCAATTAGCAAAAACGGAGGCGTCTCAATCTTGACTTGTTTTCCACAGTTTCTTTATCAGTTTTTGACAAGCAATCATTCGATGCAAGGTAAGAGAAATTATTTCATAATTTTTATCGTTTGGGAGTGAAAATCGGATAGAATTAGTAGAAGTTACCGCTCAAAATTTACGAAGTTTTTTCGTTCAATAAAAGTTCACGTTTTATTTTTTTTTCTAACTGTACCTAAATATTTTATTAGTTCAAGCAGGAGACTTGTGTCCGACAAAACAGTGTTGCCAGCCATTGGGCAATAATTATTATTGGGGTTGTAATTTTTGTCTTTTTTTTTCTATTTTTAAATAATATACTTTTCTTATATCCGTGTTTAATGAAAAATATCTCTCCCTCCTTCCTTCTCTCTCTCCCTCCATCCTTCTTTCTCCCACTCTCACTACCCTCGCGACCGGTTTGGACTTTTTGTTTTATTTATTTGCGAGAAAATTTAATTTTAAATATTTTTGGCCATTTATCGATTTATTACTTCTATTTATTCAACTAGCTTGGAAGGAGAGAGAGTTAAAGCCCGTAAAAAGAAGATCCTTCTTATTTTTCATAAAATCCGTGGTCGTACCGCAAGATTTAAATCTTTTTTACCTTAATTACCACCCCCACAAAACAAGGCAGTATTAATTCAATATCAAACCACGTACCTGCATATTGTGAATAAACTTCCCATCGTGTACAGCAGGGAAAATTTCCTCGCTTTCAGGAATAAGACGGGAATATACATTAACGCTAAGGTAAAGCAGAAGGCGCCCATGCCGAGGCAAATACAGAAGCCCATTATTCGTTGGAATCGAGTCTGTAACAAGAGATGAGTGTAAAAAACCGTTTAATTTAAGAATAAACGGAAAACGAACTACTCAACTAGAAATAAAGCTTTAAAGAGCTAAAAAATAATAATAAAAACGACGTTTCTGATTGTAGCTAATTTCTATTCAATCGACAATAACTGGAAAATAGTTTGCTTACCAAAGCAGGGCAATAGTCTTTTTGCGCATTAGCGTACCAATTCTCCTGTTCTTCAGCGGCGTCCGATTTTCGAAACCAAGAGCCGACTTTAGGTATCGAAACAGAAGGTAACCCATTGAGCAAGGGTTTCGAATCGCTGTTTCGATTCAAATACTCGTCCAATTCCTCTTTTAAATTCGCCATTCATCAATGGCAAAGTAAATACGGAGAACAGATGGAATTTGGAGAAGAGCGGACGAATTAAACACGTAGAATAACGTAAACACATACGAAGATAAGCGAGATAAGGATATACTAGAGATTCGATGTCAATGTTTGCCAGACATCGATGTATTCCTCAAAACTATCGATGCTGACATCGATTATCACTGATAATTGTCATACATCGATGTATTCCCGAAAAGTATCGATATTTCGGACATCGATGTTGCTACTATTGATGTTTTAAAACATCGATGTATTGTGCATTTTGGAAGTAATTTCACGTATGAATAATTATTTTTAAACAAAGGGGAATCGAAATAAGATAAATGATGAATAATACCCTCTTGGTTGTTGTAAGTGAAATATGAACTGCCAAATTACCTGGATCTAGCCACAAATGGAAACGCAACATTGGGGGATATTGAGAGAGTTTTTGTTTTTACCATGATTTTCCAACTGAACATGAGTGTTGGTCACTTTGTAAAATCATACGTCTCCAATAGGGACCACAATCCATTGGCTATTATGACAGTTACCATTAAATGGGCAAAAATATTTTCGTCTATCAATCGATGTTTCAGCCTCGATGAATATCGGAAGAAATTTTACGACAGTTTTAAAGCGGAAGTTCAAGCTTTTTCTTGAATTTTTCTCCCTTTTAAAAGCAAAAAAAATTATATTTATTTTATCGAACTCGCTGATAACGTTATCAGCTCTTGGGGAAATTAGGGAGGCAACACTGCTCCAAACCGGCAAGCGCGTTCCGCAGTCCGTGTTTTCGTCTCGATTTTCTCGCTTAGTTAGTTTTTTCCGTATTCTGCTCGGAAATTTGTTAAGTTCCAATTCTGTTTATTGTTCTATAGTTATTTATTCAACTACAGCCCAATGTCTGCGCAGGTAAGAATTAATCCTAGTTTATACTTGTCTAATGATAACAGTTGAACGCTGTTGAATACCTTTTAAACTTAGGCACGATTTGGAATTGAATTTGTTGACTAAAATCGTCTCAAACTAGCCAGTAAAGGCATTTGAATCGTTAAATTGGATTTTTCCCATTTATAGTGGAATCTGTGCTGTTTTTAGGTGAGCTTCCAAAACCTAGGCGATAACGGTTCTAACTTATGGGTGAATTTCCGATGGCTTAACGATATTTTTCTCAGGTTCACAAGGTGTGGGAGTGAATGGAATGATAGACGAAACCATGACAACTCGAAAGTTTAGAGCAGAGTTCACAGGCCTCGGTCAAATGAGTTTTGGATCTGGCAAAACACGGTAGCGGCGCTTCTCAAATAATATCTAGGCAAAGGGTGCTGATGCTAAGCGACAGATGAAGTTTTCTGAAATGCTCTTCAGTACAATAGCTTGATAGAGTATATCGATGGCTACAGGACCACGTGTTATAAAAATTTGCTGGTTTTCAGGAGAGAGAAAAACGTTTTAAAAATAATGGGGCAATTAGTGCTATGAAGAGTGCAGAAGTGGGGCAACCTGTGACATGCTACATCCTATGTAATTTAGATAGTAGCTAAATTCAGGAAAACACCTTGATAACACTTGTTGCCCACAAGAATGGTATAACACATATTGTTTAAGCGGGAATAACTCATTCCCAGAGCTACCGACAAAAAAACTGAGGCGACCACGAGATTTGGCTTGAAATTCTGAATAAAAATCATCCAAAACCCTTTTTTTCATATCACGTGTTGTCCTGTAGCCATCGATATAGTATCAAGCCGCTGTAATCTTCAGTTGCTATCAACAATCTCTAGTTGCCGAGACCTGAACGTCAGCGCGAGACATAATTGAATGAATCTGATGCGTTTGTACCTGCGTCAAAAACGCGTCCACCTTGAAATTTTGACTACCAATCAGAAGGTCGAAGGCATTGATGCATCAACGCATTTGACGGAGGCCTGTGAACCCTGCTGTAACACATTCACTGCGGATCGCAAATCGCAAAAAATTCCAGCCAACCTGTATTAAATACCGGTTAACTTTAACCCCAATTATCTGCTAATATTTGTAATGTGAAAATAAAAACAGGATACGTTTACACTTCAGAGACCCTCCAGCTCCCCTGAGGACAAAAACGGAGTCGGTAATCGGTGCGGGAACGTAGTACGAGCGTATAACAAAAATAGAAGATGGCTCGGATCCGGGATGGCTGCACTGAATGTGTTAATGCATCGATTTGCAGGGCGGCGGCCAAGGCGCTGGAACTGGAGGTGGAGCCGGCGACCAAAAGGACCGCAAGAGGAAGGAGAGCATTTTGGATTTGTCGAAATACTTGGACAAGCCGATTCGAGTGAAATTCTCAGGGGGACGAGAAGCGGCCGGGACCCTCAAAGGATACGACCCGCTTTTGAACCTTGTCTTGGACGATACCACAGAATATATGAGAGGTAATGATTTTTACTACTATAGGGGTATTCATGGCCGGTGTCGAGAGATCGAGTTGTCGAGAACCGCGCGTACCATGAAGATCCTCCCAGTGTAGCCCATGTCGAGATCAAGAAGTTGATTTATTTATCAAGGGCTCCATGGCAACCATATCTAATCAGCTGAGAAACGTGCCTACCCAGAAATAAGTCAAATTTTGTTAATTCGGCCGAACACAAACCGAATGAACTGTTTCACTATTCGGTGACAATTCTATTCGTTTTCGGTTAAAAACGTGCAATTGTGAAACGAGTTAACTAACGCACAGTCAGGGATGGTTTGGCACAAAAGCCAAGTGACGCAGAAAAATTTATAGCTATGTACAGCTGCTACTCAACAAGGGACTTACTTCTAACAAATCCCCTCCGATTGTTTTTATTTTCTTCAGAAACAAATCCACCTCTTTTTTGGACCACCGATAAATGGCTCATGAATTTTACTCATGTCTGCTGCTGACATCACAAACGCTAAGTAAAATAAGGGATTAACTAACGAATAATAATCGGAAACTGAGGTGAAAAGATTCGTTGAAGAGCCGTCGTTTTGCATTGTTGTTTACACCGACATTTGGTGTAAACGCCGAATCTCGATTTCTCGAGACTTTTTTGCTCGATCGAGTTGTAAAATGAAGGACTGCGCATGTCCGGTCGCGTTAATTTCCATGGCAGCCTTATCAATCTCGCCGGTGATCATGAATACCCCTTATAATTATGTAGTTAGGTTAAGGGCGAGTTGTCCTATTTTTCTCTCAATTGTGAGGTTGAGGTGGAGATAAAAAACGCGACAAGTTCTCCTTATCATTTCTATTCATTCGAGCGCTTTCGCCCTCACAAGCCTCTTCAGGAAACATCTTAAAAATTAGTGTGTCAAGTCTTTTTAAAAAGAGGTCGCCCGTGAAGAGGGTTCGTCTTGAGATGAGGAGTTATTTCAGTTGCATACCTAATCTAGTTTTAAAAAGCTTGAAAATATAATTATAAACGAAGACTAGAACTCCTAGGACTCCTCTTTACGGGCGACCCCTTTTTAAAAAGACTTGACACACTAATTTTTAAGATGTTTCCTGGAAAGGTCCATGAGGGCGAAAGCGCTCGAATGAATAGAAATGATAAGGAGAACTTGTCGCGTTTTTTATCTCCACCTTAACCTCACAATTATGTATCAGCGACAACAACCAATGTATTTTTCTCTTGGCCGACTCTTCCGATGTTTCAAAGCTCTCTCACAACAACAATGAAAGCTCAAATTTCTTCTTCTCAGAATTCAACTTGGTGACCGTTCTTGTTTTAGATAGTGATGATCCTTACAAATTGACCGAAGAAACGCGAACACTTGGCCTGGTTGTCTGCCGTGGCACATCTGTCGTCCTGATCTGCCCGGTTGAAGGAATGGAATCGATACCGAATCCTTTCCTTAACCCAGAGACCTAACTGCGTTTATTTTACTCGCCATCATCATCAGTGCATGAACATTTACGACTAAGCTGTAATATTGTAATTTCTCTTGTACAATAATTTCATATTGACGAGATTTTTTACTACAACCTTAGATCATGTTTGACCGAGGTTTGAAATTTCTCAGCGGCCCTTTTGCGCCGTGCAAAATCTACAAAAATCATCAGCGAATCGGCCAACAAATCGAAGTTTTTCTTTACCGTCAAAATCCGGGAGCGAAAGGTGAAAAAACCACGCATTTCCTATAACCGAAAGTTACTTTATTATGGAAACATACACAAATCATCGATAAACATCCACGTGCGACCATGAGAAAAATCGCTATCCAAACTCAACAGTCCGTAGATTTGCGGACGATAACGAGCTCCGAATCCAATGCGAAATTCAAAAGCGAAGGACGACTCGATTGTCATCCTGACTAAATTGCAAGTTAAATCAACTAGGTCATCACGTTGGTAAATATAGGTCATGAGGAACAGCCACAATATTGGAATGCTTAGTGCCTCTTACTACACATTTTCAATCAGGCGGTCACAATACGCACCGAAGAGAGCTATCTACTCTCTTTAAAGCTAATAGGAAAAATTACCAAGTACGCACAATCGACAAAACCTTTGAACCAAACCTGAAAAAAGATTTTCTTGTCACAAAAAAAAAACTGAGATCACATTGTGCAATGCACTAACAAGATAACTAACAAATAAAACCAACTATCACAATGAAATAGCACGAATTTCGCGGATTAATTTTCAGCAAGTTGATTCATGTAAGCGAAGCTTTAGTTAACTAAATCGATGACAAAGTTATCAGGGGCTTCGTATAAATAACTAGCGACTAGTATTATTATTTTGTCAAATCGAACCGGTGCTCAAACGAATCACGTCCTTGTCCATAAGAATTAGCTATTACGCTGACAAAAAATCGCCTCGCTCTACGTTTTTGGTTAAATATCAGGATCAAGCTTAGAGATAACAACGGTATCTATAGCTAAATGTTTAGATAAAAGATCACATTGCGGCTCGAGTTGCAGAACAAGAAAGCGAATATTTTCCATCAGTTGAGAAAACATTGAGAGGGCTTATCGGACTAACTTAGAATGATTAAGCTTCCGCTATCAGGGAATAGATAAGTGTTAACAAGCGAGTGTATTAAGGATTGTCGGCCTTTGCGGTGGAGAATCGTTGGCGGCCATCTTTCAAGTGGAGAGACTAGATAGTTCGAGAGAGATATCGGCGATCGGCTCGCGCCACCAGGCGAACTGCGAAAAGTCTTCCGACGAGACGCGGTTGTTCGCCGGGAACATCTGGTCAACCAGCTGTGACATGTTGGTGTACCTAAAATTTAAAAAATTGGTAAACTGTGCTCGTAAAATCTGCGAGGCATTCCTGATTCGAAAGGCGTTTGATTCATTTGGCTCGATTTTTTCTGGCATATCGAACCTGATGCTGATGAGGAGGCGAAATCGATCAGATTTTTGAAAATCCTTTCCCAATTAAAAGCTTCAATATTCTCAAGTGTTAAGGGTATTGATTATTGAATCGATTGTCATAGGAGAAGATAATTAGTTTTTAATTCAATGCCACCGGGAGAAATGGACCATTATATTATGGTAAAGTATGAGAAGTTCATATCAGGCTCTTGATGCAAAATAAAAATCTGAAGAAATTAGTGGCGATATTCGGGTAAAAATGGAAAAAAGAGTCACTTGATGTCTAAATAAGTGATATCACGGAGCCAAGAAATGAACCTGGCTTGGGAAATATTTAAAACTAATAAAAATTGAATTAGCCGGTCGAATCGTAATAAATTACATAGAAACAGCACTGTCTGAAATTAAGAGAAACCGTTGGCTTCAATCCGTTCCGACGATCGGTCAACTGGTTACAATTTCCAAACACCGTCAAATTCGGCGACAAATGAGTCAGTAATTGCAGTCGATAACGCGATGGCAAATGTTATTCCAAGCACCCGAAGCAAAGCACATGCGACGATTCACCGACGAGCATTGACAATGGAATGAGGTTACAATGAATGAGGTTAGTAATTGTCAATCGGTCGGCCTGTATACGAGTCGGCACTGCTGCCAAAAACAGGCTTACCACATTGGGTGAAGCGGCCTTGACTAGAAGATTAGAACGTGTCAGATCGGGATCGGTTGTAACTAGAAACGTTAACGTCGCTTTCTTCGTCCGACGTATTTAGAAGCGGCGGGAACAAATCGTTTACTATAATGCTCTGACCGAAGTAGCTGCAAAAGCAAACGGTTTCTTTTAACCGTTGATTTTTCCAAGCGCCTTCCTCCCGCGTCGCCGTTCGTACAAGAGACCGCATGGATTTACAATATATTCATGAGGAAAGGAAAACAGAAGGAGAAAGGTTAGCATAGAACTTTCTAGCGCCTTGTAATTTTTCACGACGATTGTTAGCCTTTTATCAATAAATTTCAACCCCTTTAAACCCCCCTAAGGGATTAAAAGACGTAATTTTGATTCAACTATCGACTCGAATAGATATAGGCACACAGATTAGAAACGAACACAGTTAAAATAGTGAAATTATCATCCCGCCAGAAATATGTGCTTGGTTACGTCCTTTACCCTTTTTCATATTCATTTGCAAGCACAGCGACCCTTTTTTTTACTATGGTCGGTCTAAAATGAATACACTCTTACCTGGCAGGATCTACCAGCGGGCGAGTGAACTGAATTGCGATTTATTCACAAAAATTGAAAAATTGGCTGTTATTCTGAAGGCTATACTAGGGGTATTAATGGTCGGTGTCGAGTCGTCGAGATTGATAAGGTTGCCATGGAAACTTTCTCGACCGGACATGCGCAGTACTACATTTCACATCTCGATCGAGAAATCGAATTCGATCCAAAAAATCGTCGAGAATCGGCGTTCCGCCAAATGCCGATGTAAACATAACGGGGAACGAGAAAATTATATCAGCCTGAACTCAAAAAACCGACTATTTGGGTCACACCGCAAGCAACACGCGATAAAATTTTGATTCTTCACTAGAAAATCCTTCTTGGCCTAAGTAATACGGTTAACTTTCAGTCAGTAAATTGATTAAATATTACTTCAATAAAGGGCATTGAATTTTATTCACGCTGAATTGCCAAGTCGGAAATTTACTAACCTATAAACGGGCCGGGTATTGTACTATCATGGTTATTGCTTACAAAGTTTAGTCAAAAAGGGGGCAAAACAGGAAAATATGCCCATTTCTTAGTTCTCTCTCCTGCCGGTAGATCTTGCCAGGTAAGCGTGTATTCATTGTAGACAAACTATAGGTAGTTTCCAATTGAAACAATGCAAACTTACGTCGACTGGAATGTTTGCGTTAGTTCGTGCTTCAGTTCACCGCGATGGTTGATAGTGAAAATCCTGAAGATAGGTATGCCAACAGCTTGGTACGCCCATACATCCTGCAAGTCCAGTAAAAAAAATATGAGCCGCCATCGAAAAATCAGCATGATAAAATAACCGGGGGAAAACTGCAGCTTTCGAGGGGCTTTTCAAAAGTATCTTAAATTTTAAGATACGGCGAGAAAAATTATTCGAACCAGTGGAGATATTTTTTGTTGGATCTCGAGACAATACTGACTTTTTTTGTGGTTTGATAGAGAACTTAGCGAATGCGATATTTGAACATGAAGCTCACCCACTGAAAACCAGTTGAAATGTTTGACGCTTTGATTTTTGGTAAAAGAAAATCATGATACTTACATTGATTTTGTTGCCATAACCAGCATAGAATGGCGAAATATGCGTAGGGAAGAGAGCTTGAATATCTTTCAGGCAAGAGATTTTAAATTCTTCCGGCTTCTTTTCAATCACTTCCCTGCAACAAGTTAAGGTCAGATAAAAGATCTAATTGACGAACGGAGCTGTGAAAGTTTTAGTTGGTTATCCAGGAGAGTGAATTTTTTTCACAAAATGAACTTGGAATGCTGATGTGACTTGCTCTTGACAGTCAGTTTTTTAAAAGCGACTTCACAAAACTTACGTATGGAAAGCGTTTAGTAGACTAGTCGGATTGAGAAGCATCGGCCCTTCAGGTAATCTCATCTCTTCTTGTTTGATACTCTTCAAATAATCTCTAGTCACCCTGGATTGACCTGGAAATTGAATAAGACGGTAAAATAAAGCGAACAACATCTTTATTTGATTTGATTTGTCCACTGAGTGAATCAAGATCCGTCGATTGCTAAGCAGGGATGAAAACGAGGAAATTTTGACTGTTTTAGAGACTTATAGGTTTTTACCAATCGCTCGAGCCGACAAATAAAGAAGTTTGTAGCCATTTTCTTTGATTTTCGTAAACAGCTTGGCCACTCCGCTCTGAGCCCAATCCTTGCCCACAATCGGGAGAATGTGTCCTAACACGTCAGACCTGTAATTGAAAAAAAATTTGTAATTGATACATTTCCATTTACTTTTTCGAAAAATTGTCAAAATATAAGTGAAAAAGCTTGGTTAAGAGTGCTTTAGAACAGTACGAACACATTTCTTCGACTATTCTAACTCTCATCATTTGAGTTAATGTGGAAAAACGCACTTGGTGATCGTTCCGTCGATGTCGGATACAACGATTTTGTCATCGTAGCGCCAACAGAAAAGGAAACACTTGCATTTGCTGGTGCCTTGGTAAGCAGTCGTAACGCTGAATTCGACCTCATTAGCACCCGGATTGAGTTTCAGCCTCGCCTGTAAGAGATTCGATTAAGGTTAATATCTCATTCAACACTTTGAACAATAGAATGACTAAGGATAATGAGAATTTTCAATCCTCGATTGCTTTTGGATGCTGAGGGATAACCGTAAAATATCAGCGGAACTGCCGAAAACTTACAATTTCTTGCGAAGAAAGCCTCAACGTCTTCCTGTACTTGTCCAAATTGCTGTGATCGTCTGTTTTCTCTTCAATGCTGTCCTGCGCGATTGAAGGGGTCTCCCTTGTTCTGGAAAAAATAATAACTTTTTTTACAAACTACAAAAAGTTTCTATGCTCACTTCAGTTCAGCACTGCAAATTACTGCTTGAAAAAAAATTCACAAAAAATTGTTCACTAATTTGGAAACGCTCCCATACGATACAATTATTTACAGCTAACACTCTTGATTTGATGCGTATATTCGTTTTCCGCATATAAATTTAGAATTTGATGGAACTAGAAATTTCGAACTCAATTTTGCAATAGTTAGAAAACCAAATATTCAACGTACTGCGTGCTAAGATCCAATGGAGCATCTTGGATCGGAGGAGTCAAATCCATGCTGTCAGGCCTCTTGGGTTTCACAGTTTCTGTAACTGGAACTTCAGTCGCTTCGACCTTCTCGGATTCGTCGCTTTTTGGCTCCGGTTCGGCTATCACAGACTCCGGCTCTTTGTTGATCATATCAGCTGCACAATAAACGTCGTGATTGATCGTTTCAGCATATTTAGCACGGGAGCATTATTCGCAAAGGATGATTTCGTCAATTTAGCGATTTTAAGTGCCTCCAAAATTACGCACAGGAGAAAACTAAATCTTTGTTGGATTGGATATTTTTTAATAATTAGAAAAAGAGCAGCTGTGGAATTTAATGGGGCCCAAAACGTACCAGGCTGTTGCTCAGCCGTTCTTGACCAGTTGAACCATGAGTATGAAGTTGATGTTTTCTTCTGCTGCTTCAAATGATCATCTTTAACTCCATCGACTTCGTTCAGGCCGCCGATTTTCTCAATAGTGTCCTGAAAACGCAAAATTTTGCTTGAACTTGATTATTTTTAGGACTCTTGGATAGCTGCTGTAAAGAAAATGCTTGAATGTTGAATAGCCGAAATTCGGGTGCAGAGCATGAGCAATTGCAACACAAGCGAAGTTCTATAATTTTTTTGAAAAATCCCCCTGCAAACGGGAATTTATTTCCCTATTCCCCACAAAGGTTCCCAGATTTTTGGAAGCTTTCAGAGGTGCTCTGTGTCTCAAGTGCCAAGACCTCTCCTTGTGTGTAAGAGGCTGTATAATGAACGCAAGAAAAAATATTGGCCAAAAACCTACAAGCTTTATAAACACAGGATAACCTAGAGTGCGCTAGTTTTGGGAAGTGACTGAGGAAAAAGCATGTAACAAGCATTGATGTCAAGAAGAAGGGAAAAATGGACCAAGGTACTTTCAGCTATTAATGATTGCATCCTAAAAGGTTAAACTGAGTGATATTTTTCAAAAACAAGGCAAGAAAGCATCAAATTGCATGCCGCTCACCTGAGGCAAAGGCTTGTGAAAAATGGCCATAGAGAGAAGCATAGGACCGGCGACCTTCCAGGAGAAAATTTTCCCGTCCATACGAACAACCAATTTTGGATTATTCATGATGTTGACAGGGTCTAGAGCCAACTGATTGTGGCTAACAAGATTGTCGGCGAACTGCTCGGGCGTAGCGCCAGGGCCGCAGAGCGAAAGTGCCATGTCATCTCGGTACCATCTGAAAAAGATCATGAGACCGTAATGAGAGATTATTCAGCGCAAAATACTTTAGATTGAACTCAAATGATTCTCAGACAAATTGAACTTACTTCCCAAAGTCAACCTCCAATATCTTGGGACCGCATATTGATCCTTCGACACTATGAGGACTTTGCGGTAGAGATGGACCATTGCCAGATTCTGCGTCTTCCTCTCTGCTTTCCTCGTGTACAAATTCTGGAACGCCGTAAGATACGATCAACAGGAGAACATTGATATTTACAGGTGATTATATACAGTGGTTCCTAGAAGAGTAATTGATCAAAACATAAATGCATTATTGTACCGTTAACATTAGCTGACTGTCGATAGGCTTTGGGAAGGTACAAAGCTGCCATTTCCGGGTCGTCCGAATTCAAATCGGACAGGTAAATACCCTCGGTACCATCGTTTGATTTGTGCCTAATGTGCTTCGTCTTCTTCATGAATCCAAGCATGTTTTGGAGCATCCATTTTTGGGCTAGGGAAGACAATAAATCATCAGGACAAACATAAGACAGCCCTCTCATATTTGAGGACATCAATAAATTACATACATTCCTGTTTGTTTTCTTCGTTGTTCGAAGTCGGTAGTTCACCCCAACGCCAAGATTGAGGTTGATCATCGCTATTGGCGATCGGGTTGGTTTCCCCGGCAGTTGTTCGCTTGGAAGTTTCAAACTCAGTGTCGCTTTGGACAGGGGCAAAATCGTGTCCAGCCCTGGGGCTGCAAATAAAGTCACCTATGAGTTTCACAGTAGCATGTAATTGAAGGTAGAAACAATAATAGTGTGACAAGATGCAAGTAAGTGAAACAGGAGGAAAAATTAGTGCGGGGAATTTATTCGTCACTCAACAATTGAGGGGTTATAAGTGTAATAGGAGAGCAATAGGATGTACAATGAAACAATGCGTGCACAACTAGCCTACAGGTAAGCGCAGGGGTTTTACAAAAGAAGCTCAGGCCTGATCATCTCAAACAAGGTCAAAAACACTGTCAGCGCTTGACTACATGAAATACACTACCGTAAACCGGGGTGACTTTGTGACTTACGGGGTGACTATGGTACATGAACGTTTTTCACCTTTGAACCCGTCTAGCGTATTCAAAAGTGGACAGAACGCCTTGTTCCAATTTTTCCCGTAGTCAGCATTGATTAGTCAAGTGGCCACACCTACAGAATCGCTTCCATGTGCGATTTCCCACCTTTGGTTGATAAAAATGGTAAAAGGTGATAATTGGCTCCGGTTTTGTTTCTTGCCAAAGTTGTTTGGTCGTCGGATGCTGCGGGTTGTTCAAGCTATTTAAGAGCTAGTTTTGTATCAAGTACCTCTTTGCTAAGATATTCATGCCAAGAAACGTTTCGATTTGTTCTTGGGTGAATAACTACTTAGCAATAAGCAAATAAAGTGCAAATCCTGGGTGACTATGTGACACATAGTCACCCCGAGGGGTGACTATGGTACATGATGTCAGATCACGATTTCTTGCTCCTATTCCCGTTAAACCCATATCCAGACACTACCAACGGCCTCTTGGCGTGAGTCACCCATTCCCCGATCTCCCAAGCAAGAAACTGTTAAAAAAAACATTAAAAATTCACTGATCCTGGAGTAGGTTCCTATAGTCACCAATTTTTTCATGAAGGAGATTGTTGTTGTCTATTCCTGGGGTAGTCACCCACATAATAAAACTTTCTTTTCACTAGATATTTCCTGGGGAAGCCACTCTTTATTCAGTTTTTCTTGTGCTAAGCATTCATAGGTAACTGCACTGTAATACCTGTGATTGTCCTCCGTGATACCTACAATAAAGTTGAGTTTGAGAGTACCTCTGCATACAGCAAGGAAACCTCTGATGAGTTAAACAAATAAAAGACTGTTCAATAACAGAAATGTTCATAAAAACCTCTTTTCCAACTCAATAAACTAGCATGACTCGTTCAAAAATGTTCAACTTTCAATCAGCCGAGGATAGCCTTCATTTTTCATTTTACTTTTGAGTTTTGAGCCGAAAAAATGGGGTTTCAGCGACTTTTTTTGGTGGGATATGTTTTTAAAAAGTCGGAGAATCAAATTTATGTGGTGAAAACATTACATCTTCGCTCGTAGATGTTTTTATCTGCAAAAATAATGTGTGTACCATAGTCACCCCAAATCACGGGGTGAGAATAGTACAGACAAAAGATGGCATAACTCCGACATTTTTAATCTGAAAAAATCTAATGAAACTAGAAATAATCCTGAAATGTATGCCTCTTGAAATAAAGAAAAAATCGGGCAATTAAAAATAATTATGATGCCGAAAAACGAGAAAAACCTCAAAAAGTGTACCAGAGTCACCCCGGTTTACGGTACTGAAAATCCTACAGGGTTCGTCTCAAAGTAATTTATTTTTCAGGGTCGACGAATGAGCACTGAGATGAGATTGTAAAATGGCCGACATTTGTATCAAGGGAACTTCTTTCACGTAAGAGTAAAGACTCTAAATAATGAAGTGAACTTACAACTGGCAATAACTTATTGCAAATAGCTGTCATACTGAAAAACTACCGCATTATCGTAGACAGATCGCACTTCAAGACTAGATACTCTCAAATCAGCTTTCAGTCAGCGAATATGAGAATTAGCCCGACAAAAACATGCGAGGAAATAATCATGCAAGTAAATCGAACCACTTCAAATAAAGTAACGGTTCATTCCAAATAGAGAAAGTGGATTAGTGAGTTAATTACAACGCTTTGATGATCTCCGTCCCATTGAGCAGTTCGAAACCATCTCCCAAATCAGAGTCCCCCTCTTTGATAAACCTATGTGCAGAAAGTCAAACTATAAATCCAGAATAGGAGAGTGGTGAAAATGTCAAACTTTCATTCGAAAAATTTTATCGACGGCTAGAGTCCATTGTACGAAGGGAAATGCAAGGACAATGGCTGTTGCAGGATGTTGTCAATTTGATAAACTGATCGCTTTTAGAAAATAGGCGTAGAAGAATTTGAGGTTGAAGCGCAGCCGATATATATTATATACGGACGATTTTAAAGGCGCAAGCGACAGAAAATGAAGGAATTATCGTGTGAGAGGAATTAATTGGGTGCGAAAATGGAAAATTACCTGCTCCCCGGTGTGATTTCAGTGTCGCTGAAGAAATGTATGTCCCGATTGTCGGTCGGCTGAGGAACTTCAATCGGTCCTGAAATCTCGGTCTGCAGTAAAGAAGAAAGAAATGAGTGAACAAAATTAAAGGTAACTGTTACAAAAAAATCTGACGTGCAGCTAAACCAAATTTTTCACGAGCGAAAAAAATCATTATACTGGGAAGACTGATTTTTTTTTTACAAAAAAATATAATATCACTTCCTATGAAAATTCGAGGTTTCCAACAAATCAAATTATACAACAGATTGTGGTTCAAATTGTTCTCTAATCGCTAGATTTTTTTTTTTTTCACAGGAAAAATAATCTGGGGTATGTTTTGCGCGGATATTATAAGCAAATGATTTGCTCACTCTTTCTTCCGGAAGTTTTGAAGGCTGGTCGTCCCCGGTGATGTCTTCCATTTGAAAAATGGCGTCGTTGGGGCTTTTTCCCTCAGGAGGGTTGCCGACGGTCGAACCCCTTTTCTGGGCGTTCTTCTTCTTCGTCGACTTCTTTCGTCGCTTACGTTTGCCGTTGCTGTTGGCGATATTATTGCCATTGTTGGCTCTTTCGTCGGCTGAAACGGAATCCTCCTGAAAAATAGGGAATCAAAGAGAGGGAAAATTGAGACTCGAACTTTCTTGCGAGCTGGAGAAAACGATTTTGCGTATTAAAAAAGTATATTGAAAGTAAGAAAAAATTCAATTAATTCAATTGAATTAATTTTTTGATGATAATACTTTTTACTAGGTAAATGATTTCGACGTTGGGTTTTTCAAACAATTAAAACGAGCCCTAAATTGATGTATTTTCACATTTATTTTTACCTATTTATTTTGTGTGGGTTTTGAATTAACACTTTTGAGTGGTGTTTGGAAAACCCCAGAAAAATCAAGTTTTTTATAGCTCTAACAAGTATGTATTTTTGGAACTAAGAAGGGTTAAAGATCAATTTCAAGCGTCTTGCATTTATTCCTCGGAGAATATTTACTCGGTTGACCACAGCATGACCTCATGTTGCTTGCCAGTGACTACGCGAATAAAACGTGACAAGATGACGGCTTGTCGGAGGTAAGTGACAGCTATTACGTTCAGTAGTTTAAAATAGCATCAACGCGAGGAGAAATTGGTCTATATCAAGGGCATGTCGCTCATTGAATAAAGGGGAGACCGAACGCTTTTCTTCTACCATAACAATTTGGTTACTCGGCTATGTAGTAGCTAAATATTTATTTATTTTACGTACAATTCATAAAATACAATATAGATGGCGTGCGCAGCGCCCAAAATTGAAATAATAGTCCAGGTGATAAAAATAATTGTTCATTTTTGAAAAAATGCGGACCTGATGACTGATAGTGGAGAATGGAAAAAATCGATGTCGGGGTGGGTTTGTAGGAAGTGATTAACCTCACGAGGAAGACAGAGTGGTCGGTGATATAGATAATTTGTGGGGGAGAATGTGGTTGCAAATAAATTGCATTGACGGGAAAAGAATTGGGGAACCAAGATTGAAGTGACAGCAAGGAGCCTGGGGGTTTATGTGGCCGTTTGTTAATTTGTGGAAGAAGGAAATGTCGGCCCACTCCCGCTTCCGCTCCAAGGTATCCAGACGGCACACCCTAAGCAACTCCGGATAACTAACGTTGTGACCAGGAATCCTCAGCTTGTACGCCACATATCTCAAAAATTTCCTCTGGACTCGCTCGATCTAAGCGATGTAGGTAGCGTAGGACGGAGACCTCACAATGGACCCGTATTCCAATGTTGGAACAACCAAGGCTTTGCACAGGGTTACCAGTGCATCTATGCTATCAAAATCGAGGGTATTCCTTCTCAAGAAACCCAACGATCCGAGTGCTTTGCTCGCAATTCTCTCGATACGGCCATCTGAAGTAAACATG
Source organism: Tupiocoris notatus (assembly GCA_037159825.1). Classification (NCBI taxonomy): domain Eukaryota; kingdom Metazoa; phylum Arthropoda; class Insecta; order Hemiptera; family Miridae; genus Tupiocoris; species Tupiocoris notatus. The sequence continues at coordinate 403,403 of JASJUZ010000007.1, read as the reverse complement.
GGATCGAATAGAATACCCATATCAGCCAGGGTCACAGTCCTCCCCAATATAATCAGTACAGAGTATTTATAAGTAAAAAATCTCCTTAAATTGTGAATTATTGAGTACAAGACTATTTTTTAAGGTAATTCGTCTTGGCCGATCGGAAAACCGCTTTATTGAAATAGGTATGTAGCAATAATGTTTCACCAGACGACTCCAAGGATCCCAAGTTTCATTTATATTTACACCACAGCGAGGGAGCTTTATGAGTCGCTCGGTTAACCATATTATTTCCCACATTTCAATGACAGAATAGGACTGTGAACAACCCTCAATCAATACTTAATTCGGACCTTGTTAAATTCAGAATCCTGACTGGAGAGGGATGTTTCGGAAGCTTGGCCGGTGATAGGCCTGAAGTCGCCAAGACGACTTGACGTGCTGAGTTTTCTAACGACTTCCTCCCGCTGTTCGTCAGTGCCCAAAGTTTCAGCTCTGAACATCTTAGGACTGCTTGTCGCGGTCGGAGGTAACTGTTGATTTTCTTGGACCTCATCCTCGCAACGAGATTCGTCGACTTGGCTGTTTCCAAATCTGAAAAAAATGCGTTTTTTATTCCTCCGCTTCAAAAATGAAACATTGTTGAAGAACATCAGTTTGTGATAACTTGTCGGAATTTTTGTGAACGTTTCCACCTAACAAAAGATTGGTAACTATAAGGCAAAACTCCTTAGCAACTATGGTAATTTTGCACATTTAAATTTTCTTCTTTTTCAAACTAAAAGTTAATTTATTCGCCTAATGGTACAGATTGAGAGAGTTTTGACAACCATTCCCACGAGTATAGAACTATTTTTATAGCTCCAGGAATTCTGGAGTTATAACCTCATGCCAAATTTCTGAAAATCAACCCAATTCTACCCAAATGCTGCGATAACTCGAGAACCAATAAAGGTATTGAACCCACGATGGTCTCATTCGATTCAGCGTCCAAAAATCAATAGATATTAATACCGAATACACCTTTTTTGAAAAACGTTGGAAATTACGACTTTTCTCCCCCTCAAAACCCCCAAAAATACCGTTAAAATTGATTTGGTAAAGGATCGAGCCATTTTCAGGCCAAAATTGATTTTTTGGTGAAAATTTCAAGTATTTAGCTTATATATTTTTGTCAGAAAAAAATTTATTTGATTGAATTCGACTCCTACATGCCTTCAAACGTGAAACATCACATTCTGATGGGGGATAAAAAACGTCTTAGTGGGCGACTACAATGGTTTATCATAAATGAACCAAAAATCAACAATTTTTCGCCCAAGTTTAGTGAGAAATAACGACAATGAACTCCGAATTGGAATCAGGCGACCTCACCTCGGCCAATCTGCGAGATAACCGTGATCGGGTGGTATAGGTGAACAGGCTAAATGCGGGGGAATCCGCTCCTCGTCGCCTTCACCGCATTCGACCTCCTCGACGAAAAAGGCCTCGCCCGATTCGCCGAGTTTCATATGGATATCCACGGGCTCGCCATTGATTTCAATGTCGACCTGCGAACAAAAGAAAGCGAACGTCCGGATGAAAAACGGCAAAATTCGGCCGCCGCCGTTTATTGATCTATCAGAGTTGGACGTTCGTAGATGTAAATACTTTTTTTTGGAGACATTTCAACGGTGAGAGGACATTATTTATCTCTAACGAGGAAACTATTAACTAATATAAAAAATATAAATATAATTAATAAATATGTAATAAAATATATAAATAAAATAAAAATAGATAAAATAAATTAATAGAATAATAAAATATTTATATTATAAAAAACTATTATAAAACACGACGAATTGTCTTTTACATGCTACGATCTTGATTTTTTACATTTATTGTTCAATAAAATTCTATAAATAACTCGACACATAACTCATAACGTTAGCTCGTTATTAACTCGATTAAACAATTGCCTAGATGGATAACTGACTTTTAACGGAGCGTATACATTTTATTCCAAGCTGTGTCGATTTCAAGATCGAGGGCGTCAATGTTGATAAACAATGTCGATCATTACATCAACGACGATAAAAGTTGCCTAGCGGCCGTTACATAAGATTTCCATCCCACGGATGATAAACATTCGAGCCAGGGGACGATTAGATGCATATTCATGACGCAAGAGTAAGGTGACTAGATCATAGTTGGGTCAATTGAACAACGCACGTCTATGATGGGAGAGAATTGATTAAATTATCTCTTGAGCGCAGAGAGTGTTGCAATAGAAAGTCGAAGCGATTTTGGAGAAGTTATATTCTGTTTTTGATAAAAATCTTATTTCGACTCAATTCTCAAGTTCAGAATTTTCTAATTTTATTTTTAATTCGTAATTTTTCTCCTATTCTATGACGCATTTCCACTCAACAAAGCAACGAATACTCAGTCCAGGATATTTTTTATTCTCGTCCGTATTCGAAGGATGACTTTCGCATTTTACTCGACTGATTGTGCTTAGTCATAGTCATCTCGGCCATGCTAACTCCGTAGGAGCTAGTTCGTAATCGTTTGCTCGGTTAAATTCTTCGCGACTAACTGAAAATCCCTACAAACTCAGAATCATAAGTAATAAAACAAAATAATTATAAATGAAAAGAATTAGACTATTATTTGTAACCGGCTCGATGTAAAATACATCTTAACCTATTTTCACTTCATTTGAATTCATCGTTCAGCTGATATTTGAAATGCGAGGCAGCCAAAACAAAAAGGACCATGGGCTAGTTATAAATAGGAAAATATTAGAAACGTAATCTTGAGACTGTTTTTCTTGGGACGCAGCGATTTCATCTGAACGGCGAGGGAGTTTTATTTGTAAAAGGGCAAGTTCTTCCTTCAGAAGAGCCTGAGGGAGGTCGGGTCGTGAGTCATGGGGTTTTTTACAGCAGACACGAACGTCGCGACTGGTCGGCGTTGTATAGAACAAGCCGATCGAATATGACGACGAACAAAGCCGGGAAAGCAAGGACTCTGACAATTCATCACAGACAATACCAGTCGATAACGTGGTCTACTTGTTCCGAAGAAGACAGCAAAGCCTAGATAATGGATAAAAATTAATTCTATTTCGAAAGAAAAAGGTTTTTTTTTTAAATCGAAATATTAGGTATTATTTATTTTTTTTTGAAACAGAATAATTTTTTCCGGAATGAGAGAATAGACGTAGAGCAGGTTTAGACAAAAATAAAAAAGGGGCCGTGTTGATGGATTTGGGCTTTCAAGTGAAGTATCTCGAAGTAAGCCGAGCAATGTAATCAATAACGTGGCTCCACCAAGCACGATTGGTCGCCGGAACTAACCCGAACCACACGTAGCCCACATTTCTAATTTAGTAGCCTCTTTCTCTTACAAAACTATGTACCTACAAAAGAGAAAAATGAGAAAGACATATTTTAATATGATATATATTTTTTTTATATATAGTGTGTAGTAAATTAGTTAATAGTTAATTAATAAGTTAATAGTGAATATAATAATTATAGTTTATTCATATTTACTGATGGTTAAGTTAATAGTTTTAGTTGATTTTTAGTTATATAATTTATTTATAGTAATAAATATTTTTATAGTTATGCAATATATTTTGATAAGTCATATTTCAAAAGTATCTCTAGTTGTACAGCTAGAATCAATTTGTCTAAACATAAAAATTGCCACCTTAAAAAATCTGAGGTAAATGTTCATAGTGAAATATTTTTTATTTAATGATTGATATCGTACTTTGAATGTGTATTCTCAAGTAAGTATCCCTTATCGAATAATTTTCACAATTCCCCAGTTTTCTGAAGTTCTATTAGTTTCCATTATTTTCCGAGCTAGCAATACGATATTTTTCAAGATTTTTCTACCACGGAACTGTTATTTTTTGTTTATTATTCAATAATGTACCACTGCAATCGCCGAAAAAAATTGCCCAACCCCCAAAAATTTAAGTTTTACGTTCCAAGGCATGTAGAAATCGAATATCCAATTTAAAAAAATTCCGTCCGTCCGCCGTCAACATTTTTTTTTGGCAAAAATTCTTTAAACAAATCGCTAACTCAATTTTATGGGTATTTTTGGAAGTTTTTGAGAGGGGAAATTCGTATTTTCCAACGTTTTTCTAACACTGGTGAATTTGGTGTCCTTTTCTATAGATTTTTGGACGCTGAACCGAATGGGACCATCGTGGGTTCGATAGCTTTATCGGTTCGAGAGTTATCGCAACGTTTGTGCTGAAATTGGGGAGATTTTCAGAAATTTGACATGAGGGTATAACTCGAGAGTTCTTGAAGCTATAAAATTCGTTCTATACTCGTTGAAATGGTCGTCAAACACTTTCGACTGCACCGTTATGCTAAAAATGTAGATTTTAATTTGGAAACGAAGAAAAATAAAAATGATCAAAATTACGATTGTTGCTACGGAGTTATCCCTTCTAATTAACCAAAATTTTAATTGCTGGGAACGTTCAAAATTGTTCGGAAATTTTTTTATCACAAATGGATAGTCTTCTTAAATCATTATTGAAGCGAAGGAATAATAAACCACTGCATCACTCATTTGCAGCGTTTTTCCTTCTTTATTGTCACAATAGACAAACTGACGCGTAAAAGCGCTTTTAAAAAGTAATTTTATTCGTTTTACGCTCATTTCTTGATCTCGATTTCAAATTATCTCAACTTCAAGGCTGGGATATTTCTCGAAATGGCATTTTTAGATAGGAACAAACCGGTGGTTCCGCATTTAAGCGGTTACATTAGCTAGGACTTTGCCAATTTTCGCAAGAGCTGGCCTGTTTCCAAAATCGAAATTTGGCGAGAGTCAAAGCGAGCCAAATATTTACGTACCCTCGACAAGCGAATCCTTTGAGCGCGGAATTTCAATTAGAATCAAGGAGTTCGAGTCGATTAAAATCGTCATCTTTTCTGGGAATAACAATAGCGCAAAATTGATACGAAGATTCACCAGTAGTTTGAAAAAGAAGCGTCACTACGAATTTCTAAGTTAATCTATTGATTTGCGGATCACAACTGATGAAAATGCGGCAATTTTTTTTTCAAAATCGATCAACTTTAAATATTTCAGAGGGAATAATGACTGGCCAAAAAAGAGAGAATGCACTTCAACTTGAGGCTATTCCAAAAATATTTTCAAACCCAGTTTTAAGCGTAAAAAAAATTAATAAAATAAAATAAAATAAAAAATAAATAAAAAATAAAATACGAATAAATAAAAAACAAATAAATTTATACCAAATACTGACTGGTCAAATAAGACAGAAGGAACTTCAACTCGAGGCTATTCCAAAAATATTTTTCAAAACCAGTTTCAAGAATTTGAAACGTATTTTTCACGACCCTCGACCTATCCAAGTTGCATTTTCGAACATTTCTCATTGGCAAGGTCAAGTTGGAGTGCAGAAGCGTGACATGTGTGACCTGGCGTCCGCCCAAGTTGACAGACATTGGCGTTCAACCTTCTCAAGGGACCGGAATCACGTGAGGTGAACAGAATGGAAACTTCCACGACTCGGTCCATAACCCAGGAACACGAAGAGCATAATTAAGCGCGAAGTTACAGGAGCAAGAAGCCAAGTGAGCGAGCATTTTTTTCTTCGAATTTTTCCGAAGCCCGTTCGCAGCCAAAATGAGAATGCTCATCACTCGAGAAAGTAAGAAGCGTGGGAAAAAGAGCCGGAAGATAGAGAGGAAACTGAAAGCTATGCTAGGATTAGCCAGAAGTTCGAACAAGGAATATGCTTGAAGGCAAGATTAATCCTCGAACAATATAAACAGAACATGGATAAACTACAGCAGTTTTGAAAACAATAGTTGTACGAAACATGAACCCTCCATTGCACTATGCTATTCATATGATAATTTGACAAGTTCCAAACTATCCACATTGTTTTCGAAGTAGGAAGAAATTTCGGAGCATGAATGAATGAATTAATTAATTTTTATTTTTCTGCAGAGTTTAGGGCATTACTGACCTCTCTTACAGAAAGTAATAAACTTGAACGTCTACACAATAATTAGTACTTCAATAAATTCAACAAAAAAAAATAGTAAAAATCTGCTATCATCGTGCAATGCTCCAACTTGTAAAAACCACTAAAACGTGCCTACTTATATAAAAATGAATCAATTAGAGAAAATAAACCGTCAACTTCATAGAAAATAAAATACATAAACACTTATAATTCAACTTGATTCATTCCTGGTCAAATATAGGTAAAATTAAACGAAGTAGTCATTTCACCTCTCGAGTTCTTAATAGGTTGGTACAACTTGTGAAATGCGTCTTACGTAACAAATGAAATTTCATAAAATAAATAAAATCCATTTCTTGACACTGTGGGAGAGAAATCGGGGAAAAGATTAACCGCTATCACGCAGATGTTTGATGATATAAACGATTCAGCTGGCAAGAGACAACGAAACGAGATAAGAGCGACGACGAAACGGCTGGAAAACCCGGTGACTTGACATATCGAACTAATTATTAACCACGCGGTTCAAAAGTCAATGGGATCAAAGGTGCGTTCGAAATCCATTGCTTTCGCAAAATTTCGTAACCAGATAATTCACCTAACAATAAATAATGAAATACTTATAGCAAAAAAAAAAAAAAAATAATATCAACGAATAAATAATTCGAGCAAAATTAATTAGGTAAATAATTATAATAAAAAATGTAAATTGATGTTGAAACGATTGCGATTAAAAATGTTCACAGGTAATATTATTTATAATATTTATAGGCAACAGGTAATTTTACATCACTGACAGAATGATTAAAATAAGAATGCTCGACGTTTTCTGTTTAATTGCTTCTTGCGTATAAAGAAGTTCGAACGAAAATATATCTTGCAGCGTTAGCATTGACGATAGAGCTAATTGGAGAAGAAGAAGAAAAAATTAAATGCGTTAAAGTAATTTGACCAAAAGGGCGACCTTCAAATAACGACACCGATATAATTAACTACCTGAAAATTAGTCAGCCGGCGGAAAAGCAGTATTACTCATCTGGGCCAGTAGAACATGACAAACAAAAGCGTCAGCCGACTAATTCGAATGCGAGTTCCGTTAAGAGCGTTTTTTTTTCTTTTAACAAGACAATTAAACGAAAACAAGTTTCAACAAATGTCTAGACTAGGTCTCATTTGACTCGTTTTTTCATCAAGTCGAGTTCTTCTTGAAATAAAAATAGAAATTATTATTATTCCTTCGCTTCAATATTAATTTCCATTTGTAATTTTAATTATTCCGAACATCTGTGAACGTTCCCATTGAAAAAAATGGTAACTATAGGGGAAAACTCCGTAGCAACTATTGTAATTTTAATCATTTTTATTTTTCTCAATTTCCTAATTGAAAGCTGAACTTATTGCCTAACGATACAGCTGGATAGTGTTTGACGATCACTCCAATGAGTATGGAACGATTTTTATAGCTCCAAGAACTAACGAGTTATTGCTAATAAAATATTGGGGGCAATCAAAAGCGGAGATTATTTTATTACCGTTCAACTATATTTTCCGTAGCAATAAAAGAGTAGACGGGAGCAAGTCAGTTTTGAAAAGGGGTACAAAATTAAACGCAGCCACAAAAGTTGGCGAGATATTCTGCAAGTGAGCGGTGAACAACCTCGGGGATCAAAGAAACGAGAATTTTCAACAGGCTTGACCCATTTCGCAACGAACTCGGCCAACTGGGGGACCTGACTAAAGAGGGGAACCGGTCCAAAAGAGCCCCAGACTTCAGAAGTATCGAAATCCGCGCGAAAAGTTGAGCAACCTCAAGATACGAACCTTGGAGCGAAATTAAGGATGAAAAAGCAAACGCAGGAACTGCAGCATTTGATTCTAGAACTGCTAGAAACGCTTCGATGAAAATAGCGATAGAAACGAGTTGAGCAATTGATACTGAACATCTCGAGCTCCGATGAATTCCTAGGCGAGATATTTCGCAGAAGCATAATGCGTAAAATTATAGAGTCCATTTTTCTCAGAGCATGTGCATAACAATACGTATTGGAAAAATCGAATTGCAAAAATAATAGGTAAATCAACCTTAAATTACAATTTTTCTATATTTTTTTTTTCTGCGGGAATTTTTTGGGAATTTTTTACTCTTTTTGGAAGAAAGTTATAACAAAAGGGAACAAACCAAACCTTTTGTTAACAAAATTATAACAAACCTTTGAGAGGTAAACTTTGAGAAGTTTATATCTGACCGCAAAAGACATCAAGAGAAACCGAAATCAAATCTAGACAAGGAACAAAGGGAAACCGCAATTCCTTGTTCGCATAGGGAACATGAGGTTTTCGTGGTGTAATGTCCTAACCGTTCTTGAAAAAAAAATTGAATCCGCTATTCAAAAATGAATTAAAAAAAAAAAAATTAAAAAATGCTGTAAATGATAATACAGTGGTTTATTATTCCTTGGCCAATACACTTGTGTTAGTAACTATCCCGAACAATTGTGAACGTTTCCACCTAACAACAGATTGTTAACTATAAGAGGAAAATACATACATCTTTTTTTTTCTTCATTATATAATTAATAGTTCAATTTTTCGCCTAATGGTACAGCTGAAGAGATAGTTTGACAAGTACTCCAACGAGTGTAGAACGAATTTTATACCTCCAACAATTCTCGAGTGATGCCAAATTTCTGAAAATATCCCAAATTTTACTCGAAAGCTGCGATAAGTCGAAAACCAATAAAGATATTGACCCCACGATGGTCTCAATCGATTCAGCGTCCAAAAATCTATAGCAATTAATACCAAATACACCTTTGTCTGAAAAGCGTTGGATAATATAAATCGTCTCCCACTCAAAAATGCAGTTAAAATTGAGGTAGCGATTTGGTTAAAGAATCGAGCCCTCGTCTGAGATTGATTCTTGGTGAAAATTTCGAGAATTCAGCTTTCATAGTTCCGTCAGAAAGTTGTTAACGGCGGACGGACAGAAATATGACAACAAATTTTGAGCTGGTTTAGAAATTTTTTCGTAAGCGATTGCAATACCTCGATTTTGATTTATTATTCAATAATAAAGGGAAAGTCGATACAGTTATAAATTCAAATATGAAAAGCTTTCAATCTCCATTGTGCTGAACCTCTTTTCCATCCAAAAAATATATATTTCTATTGGCAAAAGCTACTCACGATTTTCTCTTTGCTTCTGAGAACTCCCAATTTTCCGAACCGGACGTGAAACGGGGAGCATGTGTACGTGCCATCGGGCTGTTCGATGACGATAACGTCAATAGCACCGGTTAGGGTGGCGGCGTTGATCTCGTTGTAAATATATTTGCAATTGTTGAGAACCTTTCCGATGTAATTCATCTTGAGACCTGCGACAAAAAAATTGAATTTCAACGGACGTGCAGATCGAAACACAAGATGGTCTAAGAACTGGTTTTCACCAAGTCGAGCTCTTTTCCCCTTTTGGAACGCAATGCAGTTCTGGTCAACGACCCGAGTGATTAGAGCTCGAGCTGAAGGAATTGATAAAGTAAATATTGAGGATCGGGCAATTAAAAAATCATTATTAACGTAAGGGGCTTTGTCAAACAGTAGGTGAACTATTATTCACCGCTGGTGCTCTCATTTTCATTCTTTTATCCTTCATCGTGACAACTATTGAGTGAGGAGTTATGAAAAGAGGAAACTTAAGCTACCGATAAGTATCAAAATGAAGTGAGACAGTTTTGAATGATAAAAAGGAAATAAAGATGGGAAAAATTAAATAATCCAATGAATATCGCAATTTTGGAATAAAATCGGAAATAAGTACGTTTTCCTAGGGTTCAGATCTCAAATTAAAACCGCTGCAAACGATTGTACAGTAGTTTATTATTCCTTTGCTTCAATTATGATTTTGTTAGACCATCTACTTGTGATAACTTGCCCAAATATCGATAAACGTTTCCACATAACAGATTGGTAATAAGAAAAACCCCGTAGCAACTATTGCAATTTTAATTATTTTCATTTTTCTTAATTTTCAAATTAAAAGTTAAACTTTTCGCCAAACGGTATAGAAGAAAAGTGTGTTTGACGAGCCTTCCAACGAGTATCGGCAGAACGATTTTCATAGCTCCAAGAATTCTTGAGTAATACCCCAATACCAAATTTGTGAAAATCTCCCAAATTTTACACACAAATTGCGATAATTCAAGGAACATTAAAGCTATCGACTCAGCTGAATCGATCGATTCAGCGTCCAAAAATCTACGGAACTCGATACCAAATATACTTTTTTTTTAATTGAAAAAACGTTGGAAAAGACGAATTTCTCCCCCTCAAAAATAATCTCAAAATTGAGGAAGCGACTTGGTTAAAGAATTGACCCATTGTTTGGCCAAGATTGATTTTTGGTGGCAATTTCAAGAAGTTAGCTTTTATAGTTTAGTCCGAAATGTATTTACAGTGTGCGGCTTATGTCGGACGGAGAGAATTTTTGGATTGGATAATCGGATAAATTTTTAGACCATTGGATAATCGGATTCTACAAGCCTTGAAACAAAAAACATCAAATTTGGAGGGGTTTTAAAATCGTTCCTCTGGGCAATTTATTATTGAATAAAAAATTAAAACGAAATCAAGTTGGCAAAAATTAAATTATCTGATAAAATATCACAATATTGGGCAATACAAAATAGGTACGTTTTCCTGGTGATCGAATCTCCGATAGAAAAAGGCGAAAATGCTGTAAACAATAGAAACCTGAAGTGAACCAGTAGAATTTTATAATATAACAATTTTACGTTAATTTTAAACAATCGACCATTCGTTCGTGACTCGCATCTTCGACCCTAATGTTCTCTCCATGAATATAATGAAACGCATTAATCGACAAAGGTGAGAAAAGGAGTACCTCATCATGGCCAAATAGGACAAGTCGTCTGGCCCAGAGAAAATCAATGAGTGATCAATTCGAGGGAGGTAGACCTAAAATACATTCATTGTAACACAAAATCCGTCTGGTGAAGGAATTCGCACATTAAACTCCTGTATTAATCCGACAACAACAACCGAACCAACAGTCAACAATCGACCTAGAATAAAAATTCTCCCGACCTATCCATGCAGAGAACGATTACCCTTGGCGAAGGAGGGAGGCGAGACTGCATACTATTATCTCGAGCAATAAGCTTACCGGATTATGCCGAGGCGATCATTTATGTTGTATAGTCGAATTGTGATAGATCTTCGTGGATGTCCAGGGTAGGGCGATTTCGAATTTGAACGGCTCTAGGGCGATAACGCGATCAATGTTCGCCACAAGTCAAAATTGGGGAAACGCCGGATGTTCGAAATGCCCCTTACGACAGGGACAAACGTCAACGGAGAACTGAAGTGAATTTTGATACTGGGAGATGTGAACGGTGAAGTGGTGGAAAGAAAGGCTCGGCGAAAGGGAAGGCCCCGGGTGAATGAATCTTAGCGCAGCATGGTCAGATGCTAACGCGGCTGTCGAAAGTTAACTGCTAAAATGTGGTAACGTAACTATAAAATTCACCTGAGTGTCGACGGGAATTGATTGAGATTAATTAGCTGTCAGATATAATCGCCATGCCGCTTATCGCTTCGCGCATAAACAACTCAAGTTATTAGCTTCATAACAAAGCACAAGCGCGGGGAATAGTTTATCAGAAGACACAGCTGGTACGATAAGAGGATGGCGCTAATCGATAGTTCTGAATGTCGATATATCGGTAGACTATCGATAGTTAGGTAGACAATCGATAGTTTCGTTGGTAACTGTTATCGTTCCGAAATCTTGACAAGAATCGCGGGATTATTTGTTATTCTTAACGGTTACTAGGTAGCATTAATTACCAAATATTTATTTCTTGAATCTGATGAAATACTAATAATAAATAGGTAATGAAATTGAAATGACAATAGGATGAGTCATCGAATTATATTTTCGAAGAGAGCGTTTAATTAATTGACGTCATCGCCGCCTTGCACAGGCAATAGAAGATGTTGAGAAAATGTTTTCAACGTCAATCAGTAGGAAAATTAGGTTAACGTATTTTCCCCAAATTAGAGCAACTACTGTTAATAATAAATAAATGATAAAAACTATTGTTGACGCTAAAATATCAAGGTCAACGTTGGATACCTGCCACAGTAGTTAGGGCAGACGATTCGAATGAAACAGAACGGAAATTTATAGTTGAGTAAACGATACCTACCAACATTCGATAGTAGGAAAACTATCGATAGCAAATGGGAGAGGAGCAGCGTAGGAACTTTCTCGAACAGTAGTTCCGGTTGGTGTAAAAATAATAACCCAACTAGTGCACAGGATATTTTAAGACCAAAAAATTCAGGTCGATTTGAATCTTCTAGAGACTAAATGGTGACCGAAAACGTTCACCGAAGAGAAAACTTTTTTTTTTTTGGCACTCTATTCAGCAATAAAGGCAACAATATTTAATAGGGAGAAATAATAAGCGTTCAAGAATAATTAATAAGTGTTCAAAATTAAAAGGAACGGTTATAAAAATGAAAATGTCTGCTAGCTTACTTCCACTAAGTCTATTCACAGCTCTCAACAGGTAATCGCGTTTTCGGAGCCGTTTTACCTTACGGTCAAAGGAAGAACCGGCTACGTCAACAATGTCAGCATTTTCATTGTTGTCCATATCTGACACCGATTTTGAAAGAATTCGCGGCGAATAGAGACAAATTGGAAAAAAGCTTCGTCGCGCTAGACTCAAAAGATAATCCTTCGATATACTATCGCATGATTGAATATTACGGGCAAACAAGCGGCTAACAGACAACTAATTTCAGCTCCTCGTTCGAAAACAGCCGACAAGCGCGGGTGGGGATTATTTACATAATGGAGACAGAGCCCAAGGCCGAAAAATACAATGGAAGAGCCGAAATGCCTACCTAGGATCAATTATTGACATGGGAGGTAATCATAAATGGTTTCCCGCCTGTTCATTGGGTGGAAATGCTTTCGCAATGACCCAAAAAGAAAGTTACAGAGAAGTATAATAAAATACGAAGAGTGGAACGAACGGCTATCGTAAAAATATTGGAAAAAGCGGAATCAGCGGTAAAAGTATATTGGTGACACGGTTGAAGATAAATTATCATAGGCTTTATTATCACAGCTGAATAAAGGAAAAATACAAATCGCCTCAAAAATAATCTTCGCTTTTTCTCCTCTCGGAAAATCCCGTCGCTCAATTTACTTCAACGTATTCGAAAAAATTCGACGTTCAGAAATATTATTTTCTCCGGCCAAGGACATCGTCGTTTCTTCACCGAGGGGAAATAACCGGAAGGATTGAGAAGGTGAACTAGAAGCAGCTGCTCTGTAGCAATACGTTTGCCCTTGAACGAGCCTTGTCCGACAAGCCGAACTTTAAAATGCCATGTGCACATAGAATCTTCGTCGCCTTTGTTCGAATGTGAAATATTGTGCAAACGAACTCGCATTCGCTGACTCATCGAACGAATTTACGTAAACAGCGTGAAATTATCGGCGAACGAGTCAACTAAATGGCAAGATTGAGCTGGCAATAAGGAACGACTATAACTCAAGACTCGAAGTAGTTAAAAGGGGAAAACAACACAAGCATAAGCTATTGCCCAGAGACGAGATCGCGAAAAACATCGAAAAAAAATTAATATTTAGACAAAAAGTCGTCAATTCAAATGTTTGAATATATCAAAAGATAGGTAATTTAACTGCCCACATTTTCCCAATGTAATGTACCTATCAATTTTTCAACCGTTTTTGCGTTATTCAACAATATTGATAGACTATACACGAAAACATGACATTTTTGAACTTTAAACGTTCTTTTCATCTATTCAGTGTGAAAGAAACAAAGAGTAAACCATAAATTATTGATGTACACATCATCAACTATCATTATGCCGAATTTGAGCAAAATCTATTGCAAAAAAATTTTTGCGAAAAATCCAAGGGGTCCCCCTGCGATCTTTTTCAACCGAACAGTTAACGATTTTTTACTCCTCTCTCAATAGAGATAAAAATCTGAAATTTTCAGGAAAGTTGCGTCTTACCAAGATGTATTTTTGTTATTTTTTTTATTTCTCGGAAAAATCTGCAAGTTGTCCAAAAAAATCGGGTTTTGAAAGCTCAAAAATTGGACTTTAACGCTGATTTTCGGGGTCAAAATTAATGCGAATCAATTGTTTTATTATGCAGAAGTCTTCATTTGAACGCCTTACATACGTACATAGCAAAAAATTTGGTGAAAAAAATTTAAACAGAGCCAGAGAAATTATTTTTCGTAAATCGAGTTATTCGCCGGCCGTAATTCCGAGCTCCGCTGGCAGCGAAAAATTAAATTTTCGTTTTCAAGCGAATTTGATAGCTATTCTTATAGGAAATTTAACGCTGAATCCGAATATGACGTCAAAAAGACGGAAATTTGACGACCAACATTAGTTTTTCTCAGTTTTAGTACTACACGGTTTATGTTTTTCAACTTTGAAAATCCGTTGCAAATACTTACAGTTCTGTTCAAATTTGATTAATTAACGATTGTTACAGGAAATTAGACGTAGAATTCGAATTTAAAGTGAAAATAATCGATGCTCAATGTTTAGCATTCAATTTGGCAAGAGTTGTTGGTGGAAATTAAGTCTAAATAATTACAAAGCCTGAATAAATTATACTGACACTTATTGCAGTCGAAATAACGATCGAATGATTAAAATCAAATAATACTTATTTATTATGCTTTTTTATTTACTCACTGTTTTATTTTTATTTTTTTTTTCAATTTTCTGTATCAATTGGGAAAATTGCTGCGTACTCACCTCAAGGAACTACCATGATGAAACGACACTAATAAAAAACAATTATTCGACGATAAACGAACGACTAAGTCAAACTATCAACGCTTGGGGCGAGAAAATTTTTCTCAATCGCTGCACAAATTTTCGAACACTTTCAGATCTGAAACGATACTGAATTAAAACTAAGCTTTGATCCCAGTTATAACAGGAAGTTAGCCTTGGCAGATCAGACCTTGGGACAGAGAGCGCGGGAGCCAATCAGAAGCGAGAATTCGCGCACGCCTCCGCTCTTGTCCAATCGGATTATTCGGATGATTCTAACCGCGTAGAACTCGAGCGAAAACATTCTTCGCCTTGTGACGTCAAATATTGGCACGGATGAGAAAAAAAAAGAAAAAAAACAAGGTCCCCGTCGCGGACGTAAACAACTTAGCCCGTCGTACGAGCCGAGTACGAATTACCTTCTGCGAGGCGCAGTTTGTTTTCGTAAATAGGTGGTTTATTTGGCAAAAAGTACAACCGACAAACACACTCAGAGGAAAACAATGGGCTATCGTACATCAGTTTGTGATAAATTGTCGGAATTTTCGCGAACGTTTCCCAATAAAACAGATTGGTAACTATAAGGAAAAACTTCATAGCAACTATTGTAATTTTAATCATTTTTATTTTTTTCATTTTCCTTATTAAAGGTTAAATTATTCGCCTAATGGTACAGATGAAGAGAGTGTTTGACAAGCATTCCAACGAGTATAGGACGATTTTTATAGCTACAAGAATTTCGAAGTCCCTCATGACAAATTTCTGAAAATCTCCAAAATTCGACACAAAAGCTGTGATAAATCGAGAACCAATAAAACTACCGAACCCTCGATGGTCTCATTCGATTCAGCGTCCAGAAATCTATATAATTTGATACCAAATACACATTTTTCTGAAAAACCCTGGAAAATGTGAATTTTCTCCCCCACAAAACCCCCCAAAAATACCCTTAAAATTGAGCTAGCAAGTTGGTTCGATAACGTTGGTTACCAGTTGTTTTCAGGTTAGGAACATTCACAAATTAATGTTCTTGATAATTACTATCACAAATGGATGGTCTTCCTACATAATTATTGAATAATGAAATAATAAACCTCTGTACAATTATCGGCAGCGTTTTTTTCACAGATATTTTTTTCAAAATGTAGTTTTCCAAGACATTCTTACCTTCATTTTTTTGAACTAAATTTTTCAAATGAGGTTTCTTAGGATGTTTTCATTTAGAACATGTCGATGAAAAGGTTTTACTTTTTTTGAATAATCAACATAATTATATCTGCATTGTTATTAAGTCGAGAGGCAGATAGACTAAAGAGAAACACGAATTAACATTTTTTCCACATGTGACTTTCCTGTTTAATAATATTTTCATCGAAGATGAACGTCATTAACAAACGTTATCGGACCCCGTTTGCTGAGCAAACAATCTAATGGTAGGAAATTGCGAAATTAAAAGAGCCAACCAACCGCGCAACGATGAGATAGCGAAATACGAACCTGTAAACAGCATAATTTCCCGATCGTTTATTGAGTAAACAGGCTTAAAGTGAATATCTATGTGTACCTTTGAAAGTTTGGATTTTCCCCCCTTCATGTTCTTTCGAATCTGGATGTTCACCTGAAGAAAAAATTCTATCTGATTTTTAATATTAATAAATAGAAAAAGTTAATTGTATACCGTTGATTTGATTTTTTACTTTTTCAAATGCTATTTATTATTTTACTGCTAAAAATCGTTTTCGAATGCAAGTGAAAAGCGAGCCAAAATTTTGCCACGTGAATAGCGCGTAAATTTTGACAAATTACGAGAGAAAAACTAGTTGCGGGCAGAATTTTCGTTGGTAGACTTTCAATCGGTCCGATATAGATCAAGACTATACAATAACAACAAATAAAGGAAACAATAAATAAAAAATAAATAAACAAAAATAAAACAATAAATAAAACGGACGGTTAAACAAAAAACAAGACGGACGGTTAAACAAAAAACAAGACGGACGGTTTATAAAATACATGTACCGCCTAATATCAAAAATAAACCGCTCCATTAGGATATTAAATATATTATTTTAAATAAATACTAAATATCATTATTATTAAATAAATATGTAATATTTATTTAAAGTTATTTAATAAATATTCATTTATTTAATAAATGTTTATTTATTTAAATATTATTAATGGATATTAAATAAATATTAAATATCAGAATCGAAGATAAAATTGTTTCATTTTGAAGAGGCAGTCGAAGAGTAACAATCGAAGAATAACAGGCGATTCAAGCCCTAAACGTTCACGTAATATTGGTTGGGATATTCCTCCATCTGATGTTAGCATCACATCATCCAACCATCGAACCATCTAAGGACCAACCGGTGTGGCGTGATGTTGTTTACGTTATAAAGACCTTGAAACGGGCCAAGTCGAGCCCCCAGGCCCGAACGCCCACTTCATCAATTCGGTTTTGCGTCGTGGGCAAATTTATTCTCTGTCACGCCGAACTATATTGTCAAAAAAAAATCAAAATTTTCCTCGTAGATAATTTGAAAATCAAAAATTCTTTTTGAAGGTAGGTATTTATTTTTTAAAAAGCATCGCAAGAGAGATTGAATTTTTTTTTCTTTGAAATAAGTGTGAAAGAGTGCTTAATATTGCAGTGCTTATATTATCATGTTGACTATTTCGAGACCGAAACGAAGATCAACTGAAAAAAATTTTATCGGTAAATGTATTAAATTAAAAAGATGTAAAAAAGATAAATACGAAAAATACTTACAGCATCGTATCCAATGGATAAGGTACTTGTAAATGAAAAGCCGGTCCTTCTCAATTATCCCAACTTGGCGGTTTCTGACGTTGGGAGGCATCTTCGTCTTCTGTAAAATGACTTCAAATTAAGATTTGAAAAAATTAAGATAAAATAAAATCAAGATAAAAAAACGTATAAAATGTGCTGAAAACTTTTCTTGAATAAAATTTCAAAATTCGGAAAATAATAGATGCTGCAGCACAATCTATTTGGTATATTTGAAAAAATTAATTACTTTCATGTTGATTTTTTTTACACATTTTTTTTCTTAGTTTACATTACAAATAAAAGTATTTGCGCCAAGCCGAGACCAGAATGTCTTTATTTGAAACTTCATCATTTTATCTATTTGAACCTTCTTTATTTTATTCATTAAAAATTTATTTTTTATTTATTTAAAATATATTTTCAATTTTTTAATCTGAAATCTTTTTAATTTAATTTGCTTAAAATTTATTTATTGTTTTTATTTGAAATTTAAATGTTTTATTCTTACACCAACCGCAACAATAGACTAGATGTGGGCCTGAATAATTGTTCTGCCGTCAAATTATTTTTTCCCAAAGTGAATTCCCGCTAAAAAAAATTTTATTTTTATTTTTCGCACGAATCAATCGCATTGAAGAGGTATTAACTCAATCTGAGAGGTGGAAAGGCGAAGATTTTAATGGAACAGTTCACAAGAGGAGCGGGGAAAAAACACTGGAAATGGATATTTTACAATAAAAATTAAATAAAAATTCGACCTCTCTGCTCAGGGGTTATCGGGTTGCTCTCATTCGGGGTCGATAGCTCCCCGTATGGAAAACCTTATACAGGCCAACGAACTTCCAATTCCATACTGTACTAACCTATTCCACAGAAATGACACCGTCTCTTGTATCACTTTCCGCACATTTGATCGCCTATGCCACGCACTAAATACATAATAAATAAATGTCGGCCTTATGAGAAAGAAGCCCGAACCGACAGCAGTGTAATCTTGACAGAGACTGACTTGCAACCCTTAGCCAATAAGGCTTCATCCCCTAACGCATGCCGGCACATGTTCGAACACGTTTCGGTCTCGATTTGCGACATTCTATGCTTCTAGGCTTCCTTATGCAACCATCGGTCGACTGGGACCGCAACGGATCACAAGAGGTTGACCAAAACACTGGTGACAGGTTTAGGTTGCCTCATTGCACTCGTAAAGGCATTCGAAATCATTTAAAATAACAATCACTTTGTTGTAAGATCCTCGGATACAAATAAACAGAAAAAAAATAAATTAAAATCGCACTCGCCTAATTGCAGATTCCTGAATACAAAAATGATTGCTGTAACTTTTTTAAAGGGACTAGAATTCGTTTGGAAAAATCGAAGACCTGATGGAAAACGCTAAAGACTATCCATTTGTGACAGTAATCATTCCGAACATTGTGAACGTTCGCACCGAAAAACAGATTGGTAACTCTAGGGGAAAACTCCGTAGCAACTATTGTAATTTTAATCATTTTTATTTTTATTAATTTCCAAATTAAAAGCTAATTTTTTTGCGTAACGATACACCTGGAGAGAGTGTTTGACGACCATTCCATGGAGTATAGAACAATTTTTATAGCTCCAAGAAATCTTGAGTCTGAAAATTTCCCCAATTCAACAAAACATAAAAATTAAAAAAAAACCCGTCTTCAAAATTATTTGCAAAAAAAAGAAAAAGTTTTTTTTAACTAAAAAAAAAAAAAAAAAAAAAAACTTGCGGTTTAGTCATAGTAACCTCCTCATTTTGAGATCGGTTGAAAAGAGAGTGAATTGCAAGTGTCTCATAATAAATGCGGCCCCCGAATCTAAAATTTTTTAAATCAGGCAAATGGTTTCATGGATGAAATTAAACTAACATAGCACGATGATAGATTCCGTTGGTAACGTCACGAGACGCTCGATCCATAACTTAGGTGACGGTAATTGTTTTTATTTACTCGTAGCCCATTCCATGCGAAAATCGCTCTTTCGAAATTCGGCTCGACGGTTCACTTTTACGAAAATGTTCCACCAATGCAAAACGCTCTTGACAGGTCGATATCGTACGCTGCATTGTGCAGAAAGAGGTGAGCGAATTTGTCATTTTGGGAGAGAATTTTTTTAAACAATTTCGAGTAGGTAACTTCTTCCGTTCAATCATCGGCTTATAATTTTTGTTACCATAGGGTTGAAAGTCGCTCTGATGGGAGCCATGGGGAAAATAGGCCAACCGTTGTCGTTGCTGCTGAAGCAAAGCCCGTGGTTTGACGAGATTGCAGTCCACGACAATGTCAATCCTAAGGGTTTGGCTCTCGAACTTAACCACGTGGACACGAAAAGCACTGTGACGGCACACGAAGGCGAGAAAGGCCACGCATCGGCACTAAAAGTACCTCTTTTTTCTATTTTTGAACGTCGATGAAATCAGGTAGTTTCGTTTCAAGGATGGACAACACGTGTAAATTTGCTATAAAAATAGCGTTTACTACTTTCAGGGCGCTGATATGGTTCTGATCGTGTCGGGACATCCTGCAGAGGCGATTCGCGAGCAAATGGTGGACGATATATTCACCGCCAATTGTCAGGTTGTGATGGAAATTTCCAAATCGGTGGCCCTTCATTGTCCGCAAGTGAGTAGCGTTGATTTTTTCAAAAATATTGAAATTTCCTCGCACGACGGGCAGCTTTCAGGAAATGGTTAAATGTTTTTGTGTCGAATTAGGCGGTTTGCGTCATAGCCACGAGCCCCGTCAACAGTACGTTTCCCATCGCGTGTGAAGTTTTCAAAAAAGTAAACCGCTACGTGGACCCGGGCAGAATGTTCGGTCTGATGACTCTCAACTCGATTCGAGCCAGCACTCATCTTTCAGATGTTCTTCAGGTCATTATAAATTTACACTATGATATTGTAATACTAATAAAACTGAATAATTGTTATAACAATACTAATAATTTATTATTAACACGTATAAAATAATTTTATATGATAAATTTAATAATTATTATTTTATAATAATGATAATCATGATGATGATGATGAGAATAATAATAATAATAATAACAATAATAATAATAATAATAATAATAATAATAATAATAATAATAATAATAATAATAATAATAATAATAATAATAATAATAATAATAATAATAATAATAATAATAATAATAAGAAGAAGAAGAAGAAGAAGAAGAAGAAGAAGAAGAAGAAGAAGAAGAAGAAGAAGAAGAAGAAGAAGGAGGAGGAGGAGGAGGAGGAGGGGAAGAAGAAGAAGAAGAAGAAGAAGAAGAAGAAGAAGAAGAAGGAGGAGGAGGAGGAGGGGAAGAAGAAGAAGAAGAAGAAGAACAACAACAACAACAATACTTATTATTTTCCCTATTGTTGTTGTATTATTATTGTTATTATTATGATCATCATCATCACCATTATTATTATTACCGTATCAATAACCGACTCAAAAAATGTTGCCCCATCTTTCATCCAATTTTCTCTCAAATTTCTCTATTCCCCTCCTCACTTCTCCCGTGTGTCCATTTCCTCCTTATGCGTCCTTTTCCTCCCGTGTGCATTTTCCTCCTACGCATTTCTTTGTGCGGTCTACCCTTGAAACGGTCAATAATATATTTTTTTTTTACATTACATGAAATTCTTTATTTGGCAGATAAGCCCGGAAACAGTGGAAGTTCCAATTATTGGAGGGAATTCGCCAACCACAGCAGTTCCAGTTCTTTCGCAAGCGAGGCCCTGTTCCCAATTGACAACTGTACGTCGCATTGATAACTTATTTCTCTGTGGTATTCATGATCAAGCATGTCAATATAATATGAGGCAGTTGTATACGCAGTAGTATTTATATACGAGGCAGTAAGTCAACATAGAGAGTAGTATAAGGCAGGTTAAATCTGTACTCTGTATCTGTAGTGCTATTCGTCGGAAAGAAGCTTTTTCTTCTCTTCCATCTTGGTACTATTTAGTGTCTCACTCTCGCGGCTAACAGGTGGAACTTTTGTCTCTCAGTTAGTTGTGAAATCTCGCCTCATATTATTATAGTAAGGATTTTACAGTTAGATTTAACAGCTTTTTATGTTTAGGAGGAAGTAATAAAAATCACCAGAGCCATTCAAGGTGCAGGGGATGAAGTTATACGAGCTGAAAACGGAAAATCCAGCGCCATTTTGTCGATCGCTTATGCAACAATGCGTTTTGCGATTTCCCTCGCTAAAGCGCTAAATGGTAAAAGGCTTCAGCAGTTTTTATTTCAGTTTATTCAGTCAGAAAGAAAAGTGATCGATATAAAAAACCTCTGGCCATTGTAACATAGCATTGATGGCTTACAAAAGCCGTTTTCCGGTTTTGATTGCTGGCGTTGATCGATATTTACCATAATATCCCCCGCAGGTGTCGAGGGCATCAGAGAAAGCGCTTTGGTCATGTCCAACGTGATTTCCGAAGTGTCGTATTTCGCTTCGCCGCTTCAACTTGGTCTCAGCGGCATCGAGAAGAATCTCGGGATCCCTGAGCTGACATCGTATGAGTGTTGCCTGCTGGAAACGGCGATGCCCTTCCTCAAAACCGATATCGAACAAGGGGAAAAATTCATAAGTGAAGCGATTAAAGTCAGAGCTGTCTAACGTTGAAAATAAATAATATTTTCCCCAATGTCGTCCTTGCTGGGGACGATTTTTGGCAACATTTTCTCACCAACGTCATTTAGTTTATTTTTATTTATTTATTTTTTATTATATTTTTTTAAATTTATTTTTATTTTATTTTTATTTTATTTACATTTTATTTTATTTGTGAGCGCACAACTAGGGCACTAACCGAAACACTATTTTTTGGCTGAATTGCAATATAATTTGCGCCTATGTTCGTCCCTTTCTAAACAAAAAATATAATATTATTTTATGTTACTGTGGAAATGATAAAAATAACTCCATGTCTTCCACAGGATCTATTCTTATCAAATCTTATCATTTTATCTTATCTCAAACCGAGCTTGAGAATAAACAACTCGAAGGCTGACGACTACGTGTCAAACTTTGGTCAATTTATCAAATAATTATAAAAAAATGATTAACTGCCTTGTGTAATTGTAATGTTACTCTCTATTTGAATTAGTCTTTCTATAAAATACGATCCTACGTTGAAATACTGTGCGATGGCTGTGGCAGACAAGTACTCGATTTTGCTACCGACGTACAACGAAAGGGAAAATCTACCGATAATCGTTTGGTTGATTATAAAGTACATGGACGTAACGTAAGTTCCTCTCGGTGAATAAATGCTAAAGTATTTTTACTGGCGATGATTATTTTATAGAGATGGCCCCATGCGTGAGCTAGAGCTTTCTACGAGTTGATTTCAGCTTGAAAAAAAAACAAAAACAAATAAATAAAATAAAATAATAATAATATTAAAAATACTTCTTTGTAGTTTTGTCGCATCGATCATTCTTCGTTGTTGAGATTGAGGGGGAGAAAACCATGGCGACTTGTTCTCCTGTTTTTTTTTTTTTTTTTAATATCAGCCTGCCAAGCACTTTCGCCCCTTCGGGCATCATCAGGGCTTCGTAGCACCATTACAACGTGGATATCTGGTGTGTCTCATTCCAAAGTGGGGCTGTGGATACCTTGTAATGGTACTGCGAAGCCCTGATGATGCCCGAAGGGGCGAAAGTGCTTGGCAGGCTGATAGTAAAAAACAGGAGAACAAGTTGCCATGGTTTTCTCCCCCTCAATCTCAACAACGAATAAAAATACTGTTTAGAAGTGGTGCTGTGCTGGGCGTTTATTTTATTTTATTCCTTGTAATTTTTTTCCAAGTGAGCACGATTACGAAATTATCATAATTGATGATGGTAGCCCCGACGGTACGCAAGAAGTGGCCCAAGCGTTGCAGGCAATTTATAACAAAGAGGGCAAGGAGAAAATCGTAAGTTATCGAGTGATTCCGTTACTCTGCAGACAGGATATTCACCGAATCATGATGACTCCTAATTTTACAGTTGCTGAGACCGCGAGAGAAAAAATTGGGCCTTGGAACGGCCTACGTGCATGGCATGGAGCATGCAAGTGGAAACTTCATATTCATTATGGATGCTGACCTTTCACACCATGTGAGTCGTTATCATTTTGAATAAAATTCCCTTTGGGCCGGTTTCCCGAACCTCGGCAAATCATGCTGTTAGAACCTCGTGTTAACCCTTTCTCCCCGACAGACGCCTGAAGGCGTTTGAAGAGTGACATGCTGTGGGCCCTACAGACGGCTTTAGGCGTCTGCCTCTTGTGTTTCCTCAGTCCCGACGGACGCGTTTTGTAGTTTTTCGACCTTCTGATGCGATCTGCGGCCGTATTTCTGTACTAATCTTTTCCATTCGGTTACCATAGTGTAGGGGAGAAGTACACCTTTCATTTTCACCCTCTTCCAACAGATTTTGCAGCAGTAACAATATCGAGGAGGGTGAAACTGTCACCTCAGCCATTATCTTATCTTCTGTCACCTCAGCGGCTCTTTTCCCCTTAAGTTTGACGATTGGAGCCTTTGAAAGTATTGTTTTTCTTTTTTTTTGTACAAATAGCGTAAAATGTAACAAACTGAAAAATAATTCAGTTGAGAAATAATGTTGAGTGAAAGTGGGCGAAAATATGAGAGGAGGACAATGAGAGCGAGCGGCCGGTAGACTGAAAAATCCTTCAGTAGGGGGTTCACAAGTGGTCGCTAAAGCGTCGGGAGGGTGGCCTCACGGTGGTCGGGCGCGTTTCGGGGAGAAAGGGTTAAAGGCAGATGACTCCGATTACATGAGCACACCTCAATTTGCTAGCAACAGTGCTTGATATTAGGGAGTTTTTGCTTTTTGCGGTGTCCTTAGTTGTACACTACAATATATATCTATTGCTACCTATTTGTGCAGCCGAAGTTCTTTGAAAAGTTCATCAAAAAACAAAAAGAAAAAGATTACGACGTTGTCTCTGGCTCGAGGTACATTGACGGAGGAGGCGTCTACGGTTGGGACCTAAAACGAAAGCTGATCAGCAGGGGCGCCAATTTTCTGACGCAAATTCTCCTTCGCCCGGACGCCTCTGATCTTACGGGTAGCTTCAGGTGAGTTTTGTACGTTTAATCGATAATTCCACCTGTTTTTAGGCCTAGGTACTAAGAAAATGGCTGCGATTTTTTAATTCTCGTTCCAAAACAATATATTTACTTCTAGATTGTACAAAAAAGATGTCCTTCAGAAGCTCGTGAACTCCTGCGTATCGAAAGGCTACGTATTCCAGATGGAAATGATTGTGCGCACCAGAGCTCTCGGCTTTACGCTTGGCGAAGTAAGATCTACATAGCTTGAAATACTTGTCACTTCCGTTTCCTTTGCACACTATAAATTTATCATATTTTTCTCAAGGTTCCTATCACTTTTGTCGATCGAGTTTACGGCGAGAGCAAACTGGGAGGATCGGAAATCTTCCAATTCGTCAAAGGGCTTCTCTTCCTCTTTGCAACTACCTAAGAATGAAAATTCCAGGAACGTCTGTTAAAATGTCAACCTTGCTATGTAATTGAGATATTAGAACCGACAATTTTTTCCTTGCCATTTTTTCAACCTTGTATAGTAAATTCGCTGCGATTTTGAAATTGACGATTTTTTCTCTCCTCCCCGTCATAATTAATTCACTAAAATGAAAAAGGTGAACAAAGAGGTAGCGATTGAAATATTTATTTAGTTAAAAATAGATACGCACATGATTCAGTCGAAGAGAATTATACGATAAAATTATTATTTTCGTTGTTGTGGAACGGAAATAATGCGAAATCGATACTCAAATAGGCGATAAAGTGCGAATTCAATATTGAGAGATACGAGATCTTGTGTTAAAATTTACAGCGCAGAAAATATCAATTTTTTACAACAATTACGACGTACGATAAAAAATAGTGATAAACTTCAATGATTTCAAGGTAAATGCAAAGTTACACGTAATATTTACAATACGGATCGATAGTGACGAAATGCGAATCGATGAAAAGTGCAATTAGGAAGAAATACGTTCATTATATTCGGTTTAATCGTTGGTCTGTTTTTTCATGATATTTCCACCGTCGAGGTTCATGTTCACGACGTCCATGGTGCGAACCAGTGCGTACCGAAGCTGGCCCATGGGCGTCGTAAGATTCTTGACGAATATGTCCTGCCCGTGCATGTCCATTCCGTGATAGTGACCGGTGATCGTCGTATTTTCAACAGTGGTGATCTTACACTGCGAACCTGAATTCGAAAAATCAGAATTGACTGAAGAAATAGCTAATTGTTGTCTAAAAAATAATATATTTAAATAAACTAAAAGCTATTATAATATAAATAATACGATTCGAATTAGCAAAATATTTAGTCAACATTGATTACAACCGATGGCTTCCTGATTGTGATAATTCCATCATGGGAGTTCTCTTTGTTCAATTATTTATTCAATATTAAATTCTTTGGTGGATCTTCATCAGGGGTTGGACTTTTTCAAATGCTGCCTCCGGAAATCAAACTACAGAATCGCCATTTCTTCGTTATGGTGAGAGCTGCTGAGCTTGTGGTTGATTTTTTCTTCTCTATTTTTCTTCCATGGGTATAAATTGAACGATGGAGAATAATTTGAACTATGAAAAATAATCTGTTATTGGGTTCGCTTGTACACATAGTAAATAAATAACAAACCAATGATATCGCCCAAGACATTTTTTTCTAAACCCCACACCCCTCAAAAATTGGCGTTTTCGTTTAAGCCATGCAGAATCCGAAAATCTAAAAAAACGCTGCTAATAATTGTAGAGTGGTATTAATTTTCAAATAGAAAGTTGAATTATTCGCCTAACGGTACAGCTGAGGAGTGTTTGACATTCTAACTAGTGTAAAAGGATTTTTATAGCTCCGAAAATTCTCGATCCTTTTTAGCTTAGGTAATAGTAACTTAGATAAATATTTGGAATAACTGACTCCGTTGATAGCACGAATACGAATGAATTCAGCAGTTTTTGTAACTAAGAAAATTTGAATTTGGAGACCAGATGTTCGAAAAATGAAAATTATAAAACTGAAACTAAGTGATTGGAAAACAATAATTTTAAGTCGAAATATGAAACGAAAATAAACTGAAGTTAGAAATTAACGAGGGTAGTCATACCTTCATGCCGAATTTCTAAAAATCTGGAATTCCACGCGAAAAGCCCACCTCTAAACACTGTTGGTATAAACTTTTGCACCTTACCTACTAAACCTGAAATGCAACGGAGAAACCTCTCGCGCAAAAAAGCTCTGCACTCCGCTCGGTTTTCGTCCGTTTCCGAAACTTGTCCTTCCAAAGGCCGACTCGTCGATTGAGATTCGCTTAGATTCGCCGTAGAAGCTGATGCATCCATTATGAAAGTAGGAACGCGAGACAGAATATTTGAAATTCGAAACACTCGAAATCGGCCCTTACAGTCTTGAAACAAAATCTTGAAAAACCACCGCAGTGGGCGATTTTTCTGTTATGATTTGAACCGTTATCAACAATCAACAGGCATTATAGTACAACAGGCGGAAAATGACGCATTGTTATCTCTGTTATCAGAAGTACGCAAGCTGTGGAAGACAGCAAATATTCTTTTCTTTGTCGTCGCATTTCTTGATGTCAGTAGCCGTTTAATAAAATTTATATGAATTGATTTCAAAATTAAAATTACATTTCAATCAAAGAGAAATCTCAGTAACTTTATGGGGTGAATTGACACTTATGAAATGTATTATTAGAAAGTTTTTATGTCTACCGTCAGCAAGACGTCAAAGAAAGATTGGAAGGTTTCTTATCTTGCAGGTTACACGCACGTGTGTATGTGCGGGTTAACGCGAATAATTTAGTCGACTTACCTTCAGCTATTTTTGTTTTATTTTGATTTCTATTGATTAGATTATTTCCTTAATTATCATTGACATCGATTATTCAGCTGGATTACTCTTGGGTGAGTTATTGTTTATCTTATGAACGTTGTGTTAAAAAAATCAATTTTCTAATTATGCTTATTTCAAGTTTTATTCTCTTCGGTATTGTGAATATTTTGCAGTCTATTCGTCCAAATTTAAGAAAAACTTCTCCAGAATCTAACCATGCTTTTGTTTCGTTTCAGGATTGTCCAACGAGAATTGAAACGTCGTCATGGTGATGGCGGAACGAGACGCATTTTTGGCAGTGAAAGACGAGGGCGTCGTCGGATTCGGTGACGATGAAGGCGACGCCGTCAGCGCTCGGAAGAAGAAATCGACCAATAAGAAATCGGGCGGTTTTCAAAACATGGGCCTCAGTTTTCCCGTGCTGAAAGGGATTAAGAAACGAGGGTACAAAATCCCTACGCCTATTCAAAGGAAGGTGAGCATTTTTTACATTAAGTACTTCCATTTATCATGTAAACGTGGAAGTAAATAACAAACCTGTTGACTATGGTCAGGGCTGCAGAGGACTGTGTTAAGAAAGAAAAGAATAAATTGTGCAAATGATTGTACAGTGGTTTATTAATTCTTGGCTTCAATAATGATGAAAGAAGAAAATGTATTTGTGATAACTATTCCCAACATTTGTGAACGTTTGCACCTAAAAACAGATTATTAACTACTAGGGGAAACTCCTGAGCAACTATTTAATTTTTCATAATTTATATTTTTCTCATTCTTCTTCTTTTTCTTATATTCTTCGTACTTATTTTAAATTATTTGCCTTACGGTACAGCCGGCCACTGCAAATAGTATAGAACGACTTTTATAGCTCCAAAATATCTCGAGCTTTACTCTCTTGTCGAATTTCTGAAAATCTCGAAAATTCTTCACGAAAGATGCGATAACTTGAAACATTTAAGCTCGCGATAATCTCATGCGATTCAGCGCCCCAAAATCTATTGAAATTGAAACCAGAAACACCTCCGTCTGAAAAGCGTTAAATAATATGAATTTTCTCCCCCTTAAAACCCCTCGAAAATACTCTTAAAATTGAGGTAGCGATTTGGTTGAAGAATTGAGCCATTGTCGGACCAAATAGTGAAAATATCAAGAATCCGGTTTTACAGTTTTGTCAGAAATTGTTGATAGAATACGGACAGAATTGTTTTTCTGGGAAATATCAAATGTTGAGGGGGTTTAGAAAATTTTTCTTTGACGATTACAATGGTTTATTATTGAGTAATAAACCAATACTCCTATTGTCAGCTCTTGAACTGAAAGGAGATACTCGAGTCGAAATGCAAAGAGCTGAGCTTTCAAACTGGGATAAAATCTAAAGAGTGAAGATTAGCCTTTTTTCCTTTTTTTTTTTGTTCTTTGAAATGCCTGTTTTTTATGCTGCAACAATATTCAGTGTTCCATTTTTCACCAGTTGTCTTGAAATCCCTCTGGGACAGAAAATACAAATCTCAATGTTGTTTCAGACGATACCACTCGTCATGGAAGGGAGAGACGTTGTCGCCATGGCTCGAACTGGAAGCGGTAAAACTGCCTGCTTCCTCATACCGCTTTTTGAAAAATTGAAAATCCACGATAAAAATGGAACGAGAGCTATAATCCTGTCTCCTACTAGAGAACTCGCTTTACAAGTAAGTGCTTCAGACTATTTAATTCTAGATTCTCTTTGTCTTTCACGGTTTTAACATATTCGTTTTATGCAGACTCAAAGATTCGTCAAGGAACTCGGACAATACACGGGCCTAAAATCAGCTGTTATTCTTGGAGGTGACGCGATGGAACAGCAGTTTTCAGCTTTGCGCGACAATCCAGACGTAGTGGTAGCGACGCCAGGGCGTTTTCTCCATTTGTGTGTTGAGATGGATTTAAAACTGAACAGCGTGCAGTACGTTGTGTTTGACGAAGCTGACAGGTGAGCAATTCTTATGATATTATTCCCCTTTTTATGTTACTTGACGGAGGAAAATTGTGGACGTTGAAAGGAATGACCGATCTTCTTCCAAACAATACACCTTGTTCTCTAAAGGTATCGTCCCAATTTTTTTATCACTCAGTTGTTTGGAAGAAGTGCGCGTGGGGCAAGGTTAAAATGAGTGCGAAATGCCCGACTCGTAGCCTGAAAACACTCGTTATTCTGGAAAAGGTTTCTATGGCGAACGCTCGATGCTCAACGGACCAATTCGTCTTGTGAATTAAACGTCCCCTCCTGAACAACTTGTGAGGGGGGGACCCTAATCGGTTATCCTCTTCGCAAACCTTGCTCTTTACAAATGTGGTCAACTTGTGCCGCTGTGTGCATGGCTACACCTTAGTGTTGCAAATAAAATGTCAAGTTTATTAAAATTCAGAATTCGACAGTTTTCCGAGTAGTGTGCGAGTCACGATTCTTTCATTCTCGTCCGCAAGTTACCGAAGTTAGTTAGAAACATGAATTACTGCTCCTGATTTATTGTCAATATAAGTTCTTCATGGATCCTGTTTCTTATCAATTTGAGCCAGACAAAAGATAAGGTATTTTTATAAGCTATTCACTACCTATATGATTCCCATAGAGGCCCAAATACACAAAAGTGCTTGATAAAAAACTGTAAACGAGAGAACGCCGCATTTTCCTTTCCAACTCCACTTCAAGAGACAAGTGTCACATGGTACTGTCACAACTGTGACATGATACTAATTTGAAACAAAAGTTGGCGTTATTTAAATTTATTTCTCGTTTGTTAAGGATTTTCGAAATGGGCTTTGGCGAACAGCTACATGAGATTGTTCAGCGCCTTCCCGACGCTAGGCAGACAGTCTTGTTTTCGGCAACACTACCCAAAGTTCTAGTGGAGTTTGCCAGGGCTGGACTCTCCGATCCTGTCCTTATAAGGTGAAGTTAAATATTTAATTTACCGATTATTTATTTTAACTGACAAAAAATTAATCGGTTGATGATTATCAATGTTGAGTTTCAATCAGCTCAAGGTTACTTTAGAAAAATCTCAATAGTTTTTTCTTGTCTGGTTTAATAATTGAACGGATTACTTTTGTTTCATCTTGGGGCTAAGGTTGGACGTGGAAACGAAGATACCTGACACGCTGAACTTGTCTTTCGTCGCTTGCCGTCCGGTTGAGAAGCCCGCGGCACTTTTGAGCATCTTGAAACATGTAGTCAAGAAAGACTCGCTCACTATTGTTTTCGCCGCTACCAAACACCACGTAGAATACATTCACATGGTACGTAATATTTTCTGCTTTATCTCTCCATTATTATCCTTGTTGTGTCGAGAAGGGTTTTGTTTTTCGTCAAGCAGTTTGATATTTGTGGAAGAAACATTCAACTTTAAAATAATTGCTGTATTTGGAATTAGTTTTGATGATAAATGATAACTGCATGAGATGCTCTTGTGGTTTGCAGCTGCTGGACAAATGCGGTTATCCGAACACGTTCATCTATTCGGACTTAGACCCAGCGGCGCGGAAGATAAATGTTGCAAAGTTCCAAACGAAAAAAGTGCGCGTTCTTGTGGTGACGGACGTGGCTGCTCGTGGTATCGACATTCCACATCTCGACTACGTCATCAACTATAATTTCCCTGCCAAGCCGAAACTCTTCGTGCATCGTGTTGGTGAGTTCTGATTCAAAGCCACCTCTCTAACCATAATAGACCACTAAATTACCTCACTTGTCCACAATACTATTGTGAAATTCGCTAGTTCGTAACAATAATTATCATCGTTCCCTGTAACTGTTTCAAAATGAGCACTCAGAAAATAACAGGAGACGCAGGAAAGATATTTATTTACAAAATCAAAACGTACCTGAACATAGAATAGTCAAAATTGATACCGCATGTCAACAAACCAAGGTAAAGAGAAATTTTTAAAAAATTGAAAAAAATCGATTTTTTGTCAAATTACAAAACGAGGCGTTTATACAATTGCGTAGCGACTGTAGAGTATATCGCGAACTTTATAGTAGTTGTCCGAGATCCAGCCTTCAAGCGATACTCTTCGCGATTCTTGGCGTTTGACGGCGATCGTGCGATCGCAGCACCAGAGTACTCCGCCGGCGAATTCCGAATCGATCCCCGCCTTGGTCAGGATCTGCTTCAGATCGGATAGTTTCAGTTCGTTTATGAAAACGGAATCGTGCGGATTGACAGCAGTTAGCGGGACAGGTTCCAGGGCCAAAAGACGTTCGCCGATGGTCGGATTCGCAACGGCTGCTCCTTCAGATGGGTTGTTCTGCTCCTCGTCAACTTCCATACCTTCTACCGCAACGGTATCAGGTGCCTTGCCTGGCATCGTGACGACGCCATCGAGCCAAGCCACTTCCATATCCTAGGAAGAAAAAGCTTGTTAATTCAAAGGAAACATTTAAAAAAAATTAATATATAAATTATATTAAATATTTATAAATACACACACAATAAATGAGAGCAGAGAATATTTTCTGAATATTGTAAATCAATAAACGAACCTTGGCTTTCTGCATGTTCATTGAAGAGACAAGAGCGTCCGTTAGTCGGATCTGGTAGATGTGCGTTTCGGATGTAGCGTCGACAATGTCGCCTTTGCCAGGCGTGAAAACTTTCGCATCTGTCCATTGTCGCACATGTTTTGCAAGAGCTTCAGTATTCGTCGGTGTCCCACGGACCAATATCAGCCGATGAGGTCTCAGCTGGGTGATCAATTTCTGCACCGACTCTCCATCGGATCGGCCTTCGAAATCGATAAAGTGGATCTGCGCTTTGACGAAAATCTCCTCCATAGTTTTAATACATTTCGACGGCACCTCAGTTTGATCTATCGGAGTCACAGATATATCTTCCTCTTTGATTTTGAATTTGGTTTCCCTGCCTTCGATGACCAGGCCGCTTTCGACGGTTTTGTAGTCCTCTATGCGAATTAGCTCTCCGTAGTCGTCGAATTTGATCTTCATATCTTTGACAGGGTACATTGGATAAGTTTTCTTCAATTTGTTCGACCGTTTGTTTTCCGACTTGACGACCAAATCGTGAGTTCCCTTGACAACGCTGAGCATCTCGAGTTCGTCATCAGATGAATCGTAATCGTCAGCCGAAACTTCTTTTCCAGTTTTGTCCAACCGTCGACCATCGGATGCAGCAGATGCCGCAGCAAGTTCTTGCTGTTCTTTCAGGTAAGCGGCCAATTCTTCCCCTTCGAGGCGAACTCTACGCTTCACGTCTAAAGTATATGCTCTGTTTGTGCCACCTTTAAGTAAAGTAGAAGCTAAAGTATCTTCTCCGGTGCGGGACGTCAAGATTATTGTGTTCTCTGGACTGGTTGCCCATTGTAGAAACAGATCGTGAGCGAAGCCGCATTCAAGGTCAGGCATACTCGCAAGTACAACCACGTGCGAGGAGGATAGTTTCAGAACCTGCAACAAAGAAGAAAAATTGTATTTATTGCTCCGCATTGGATTTATTCTTTTCAGTACTCATTCATTTCAATCAGCGCTTTATGACATTTACCTGTTCTATTCTATATATTTTACTTTTGGCTCATACCTCGTTGACGCTATGGCAGATGCGGATGTGTTTAAACTGGAACGGATTATTCCGCACGGCTTCAAAGCTTTTCATCAATTTATCGCTCATCCATTCGATCTGCGATTTGGCGAACTCGACGACGTTGTAACTGACATTATTCAGCAAGCAAAGCGGATGCGACTGTAGACCTGATGTTTTATTGCGCCAAAGTTGGTCCAACATGTGCGCCAATTCGAGAACGCGCCCTGCTGTGTCGGCTGCTATTAAAATATTCCCAGAATTCCTCAACGTCTGAAGAATAAGAGTCATTAAGCGTTCGTCGCGTGTCCTTCGCCGCGCCTGTTGATATGTGGCGTTGTATGCATCTGCGATGAGCAGCGATGGCCGTTCGAGACGTTCCAAATCGCACCCATTCAAATGTCGTTCCTGTAATTTTTGGCAGAAAATAAATATTAGGCGATGTTTCGCTTGTAAAAACTTCAATCTACTTCCAGAGAGAGAGAGCACTTGATTCGTAAGAGCGATGATACGTCGAATAGATTCGACCGAACAACGACGAGTATCTCATGATGGAATGATTTATAGAAGCTATGATGCCCCAGGTTTAACGGGGTCAATGCAAACCAAAGTAAATACTCCTGGTTTATTTATTTATTTTTTTTTGTAATAACCAAAAAAAAAAAATTATGTCGCTGATTGTACAGTGGTTTATTATTCCTTTGCTTCAAAAATGATTCAAGAAGACCATCCATTTGTGATAATTACTTCTCCGGAAATTTCTACCAAAAACAGATCGGTAACTATAAGGGGAAGCTCCGTAGTAACGATTGTTATTTTAATGGGGGGAAATTTTGAGGGGTTAGACAATTTTTTTTTTCCAAGTGGTGTGAGGGGGAAAACCAGGCGATTCATTCTCCGATTATTTATTTGCTGGCCGAGCACTTTCGCCCATTCGGGCATCCTCAAGGCGCCGTGGAGCCATAAGGTCCAGCCGTGGACCATTGCCCGAATGAGGCCTGGTTTTTCTCCCCCTCACACCTCCTGGACATCAAAAAATGCAACGACAAGGAAAATGATTTTTTTCCTTCGGCGAAAGGCTTCTTTTTTTCGCAGAATGGTTGATTACTGAATAGTAAACCGAAATAGTAAATCGGTGGTACCTTTTTATGGTTGAAATCGATAGCGTAAACGACGTCTTCTTCTCCGCGGGCTTTTGAAATTTTCCACATCGTCCCTCCGAGGATATGTCCGGCCGGCATCGGAACTATCGTCAGCCCGTATCCCTTACCCTTCATCGGCACCGTTTGATTGTATTTCAACTGTACAACTTTGTCGAACGCCGAGTCGACGTCGTCCAAATTGAAAAGTGAAAAATCTTCCATATTGTATCTCGATTGGTATAGATCGTACATGAACATTTGGCCCATTTTGTATACGGGTATCGTCGCGTAGACGGGACAGGTGAGACCGCACTTGCCGACCAGATAGGGCAACGCTCCCAAATGCAAAGGGTCCGGATATGTCAACAATACGGCGTCGATAACGTGAACGTGCCTTTTCAATTCTTTCATGTAATCCAGGTCGAATTTTTCGTTCCACCCGCAGTCGAGCAGAAAACGGAAATCGTCGATTTGTAGAATGTAGCACGGCGGACTTTCGTCCATCGCGCCCGAAATCGCCTGTAGTTTGATTATCGAAGTCATCCTGGCCGATGCTACACTAAGCTATAGTTCGAAGATAATGCTCTATTCTGTTTTCAGAGCCATTTTTTTTCGGAATAAAACTACGAAGTTAATATTGACGAGTCAACGGTGCTTGTGAAAGTTGAGCATCAGGTACTGTTCTCTTGCAGTCTTCCACCGCTTGTTCTTGTTGTTGTTGTTATAATGTCGTTGGGATGGAGTCGTGTTGGACATAACGTAAGATTCGAATTAAAGCAACATTTTCCGTGGTGAATAAAGCGTTCACTTTTCTATGTTAAGTAGAAATGTCCTACATTCTGATACATTTAAGCTTCTTTATTTAAAATTATTAAGCTTCAAAATTTTCAATTGAATTGGGTAGGAGCAGAATAGTTTTCTGCTGCAAGTTCTTAAAATATTGCCATATGATTTCTTAAACCTACCTAATTATAATCAATTCATCAAATATTCCATTGTATGTAATAATAGATTTCTGCCGGAAGTAATAAAGTTTTAATAATTTTTTTGCCTCTGCTTGGTTGTCGTCGTGGACCTCATGGTTCCACGTCGCCCTGAAGATGCCCGAATGGGCGAAAGTGCTCGGCCAGCCATTAAAAATCTGGAGAATAAGTCGCCTGGTTTTTCTCCCCCTCACAACCCCTCTACTATAATTTTTTTGTGGTCGTACGCATCTTCATGAATGTTGTTTCTTGTCTGTAGGACGATGCGCCAGAGCCGGCCGCGAAGGCCATGCATTCTGCATAGTCGAACCAGACGAATTCTGCTATCTGCTTGACCTGCATCTTTTTCTGGGCCGTGCTTTAAACGTCGCACCTGCCTCAGGTGGCACTGATATCGCTGCTCTGGGAAAAATACCTTCAACATTATTGGAAACCGAGCTTGACGATCTCCTCACCTGGCACTCGGACACTTCAGATCTGGTAAAATAATTTCCATGCAACCCATTGCACCTCAGTCAAAGAAAAAAAAGTCTTTTAAACCGATTTATAGTTATATTGTAATTGCATGAGTGCAAGGACGAATATGGGAATTTCTGGAACTTTTTCCAACCTTAACGTTACCATTTCTTTATTATAGAGTTCAATGAAAAGAGTTTGCGACAACGGCATGAAGCAATATATCCGATCCAGACCAGGCGCATCGGTCGAGTCCGTTCGCAGGGCTAAAGAAATCGAAATAGCCACAATCGGCGACCATGCTTTATTCCAGGATACGAACGATTTGAAAGATGCGAAAGCCAAACTGTTGACTGGCATCAGTTCCTATAGACCACCTGGAGTAAGTCAACAGTTTAGATTTTTTTTTAAATTTCACGACATGGCTTAAATTTGAGAATAGAAAGTTTTGAGCCTTTTTTGTAAGTTCTTCTTTAATGCAATCGCTATTGCTGCAGACAATTTTCGAACTTGGACGCCCGTCATATTCAGAATCGTATAAAGTGATGAGAGACAGGAGGAAAAAACACGACGGAAAAATCCTCGCTTATCATCAGAAAATCCAGGATAAACTGGTCGAAAGGAAAGGTGAGTAGTTGACATTGACGTCGACCGATTTTGAGGTTAGATCGAAACAATAAATTATTACGTTGCTTACAGCCATCCAAAAAGAACGTTCTGATCTGACTTTGGAGCTGAGCAAGCCGGAAGACATCGGCTCGACATTTAGCAGTGTCGTCTTGGGGAAGAAGAGGAAAACACTAACGCTTGGCGACTTGGCAGAAAAGAAGAGCAAACTTTCTTCCGTAGACACGGAGAACTTCATTCCGTACAAGCCTGCCGATCTCCACACCGAGGAAGGGTAAGCAGTCGATTATCCGTTGATACCATTTCTATTTAATGATGCCAATTGAATTTTCGCCCTCTAAGATGTGTTACATTTCAAAGCACGCTGGCTTTTTTCATGTACATAATTCATTTCATCTACATAATTTCGTTTGCAGTTTGGCTGTGAATAATTTCCAAAAAGACGCAACGGCGGCCGGCTTTGACATGACTGGCGATACTGAGCAGATAATGAAGTCGGCAATCGTGAAGAAAGTTTGGGACAAAAAGAAGAAGAAAATGGTGAGCGTCGGCGTTGAAAGCAAGAAGAACATGATCAAGAGCGAATCGGGCAAATGGATTCCGGCCAGTTTCAAATCGGGTCGCTATCAGAAATGGATGGAACGGACTAAAGCTGCCACAGAGGAAGATGATGATGAAGATGACGCCAAAGATGAAACAACTACTGGGAACCGTAAGTGATTTATAGTTCAAAATGAACTTGAGCTTAACATGATTCTACGAATCATGTGTTCGGAATAAAAAATCTTTTCTGAATTTTTAGGAGAAAATCAGAACTCATGGATTGTTGAAAAGATATCCAATTTTACATAGTCTGTGTAAATTTATTTTTGGAAAATTCTCCGCCGCGGCTAATTTGCGCAATGTCATCGAATTTATTTCAGCAAAACGTATGCCCAACACGAGATGGGCAAGACACAATCTCAAAGTGCAAATGAAGAAGCAGTCAAAGTCTGATGGGGGACAGAAACGACCTGAGCAGATAGCGAAGGCTAGGGAAATTCAAGAAAGGAAACGCAAACGGTCCAAGCCCAAACGGAAGGGTAAACGAGGTAAAAAGAACTAGACAAAGGCAAAGTTTTTAGAATTGTGTACAATGTTTTTAAAAATAAAGAAATTGAACAAAATGTATTCAGCGAAATCCAACTTAATCGATGACCTTGCAATTGACTTCAGCGCTAGTCGGATCAATTTTTCGATTTTTTACCGTTCAGGTAAACATCAGATTTTGGCCTTTTCACGTGGTCAATCAGTTTGGCGTATTTTTGCCGGAACGATTCTTCTTCTTCTACGATGATTCGTCGGCTATTGTCATCTTCCTACAATTTATACATAATTTTACTTAGTTTAGGAGTTTTGGAGTCAAGAAAAAAAATGTATATATTCTGAACTTTTAAGCTGTCAATGCAATAATTGCATCTACAAATGAAAATTATGCACTTGGAAAATTTATGTGTCAGAGATGAACACCAATAATTGCCGGAAATCGGTGGACATTTTTTATTTAAAAATAGTTGCTTTACCTTTGGGTCAGCGATTTTTTCATACGTGAGAAGCCGCCTAGATGCATTTGTCGACAGAACTTGTTCAGAATTGGCGATCAACCGAAGACAGCAGTGCTGGGGCAATTGGCTCTCTTGGTACTCCACTCTATAAAAATAAGAGCGAACGATCTTGTCAAACACTTGCAGTCTTGATATTGAAGCAGCAAAATATAGAGTCAAAAGCAGGCTAATTTTTACCTGATAATCGGGACCCAGGTGACGAGACGGCCGCCGATTAAAAGATGCTGAGCGGCAAATACGAGAAGATCATGAAGAAGCTGAGCCATCGAGTACTGAATTTTGCTAGGAATGTGCGTCGGCAAGTGTTTTTCGCTCACTTTTTTTTCTTCTTTTGTCGTCCCCAATCGCTCCACTGCTTCCCTCACACCGTACGGAGCTACCGACAAATATTTAGCTCAACTATCTTCCAACATAATATTGATGTTGTAAATTGTTTATTTTATTTTACTTACGGTCAGTTATCACAGCGTCCAACTGGAGCGATTTGCGCCAAAGGGGAAGTGAAAAATCGGCAACGACAACGTCGATGTATCGATCAGACAAGTCGTACTGTTTCATGTTGGCCATTACATTCTCTTCGTGGCGAGGTTTGTGCTGAAGATAGATAGCTATTATAGAATAATCGGTTTATCGGGGGAAAGAAAAAAACCAAAATTATTTTTGGCAGCTGCAGAATTGGAAATATAATCATCGAAATAAGTTTTGTTCACCCATACCCGGGCCTGTTTCCTTGTCGGCGCGCTTTTTCCATGTAGCATGAGGTAATCTATGTCGGCTCCTAAAACGTAGCCTCCGAACTGAGCAGCAGCGATAAGCAGTGAACCTAAAACAGATAATAAGGTGTTCACATTTTCTCCTCAGCTATCATATAACATTATTTCGATTGGACGGAGGAGAAATCACATTCATTCATTTATTCTTGCTTGACTCGATAGCAAGAAGAAATATTTTGAGCTGTTGCTCTGTTAAGTAATACATACTTTATGGAGCAGATTGAAATACCTGATCCAACAAATGGATCGAATACGAAGCTGCCATCTTTGACCAACCCCTGATTGGCCATGATGAGCGACAATTGTGAGTCCATGCTCGTGTTTCCAATAAATTTACGCTTCTTTAAAGACAGCTTTGTAATCAGATCTCTTTGTCCTTCTGTCACCTGAAAGTAATATTTTTTTCACTCGTCACATGAGCAACAGAATAGTTTCATGAAAGACAAGGACTGATTTAAAATTTTTGGCAAAAAATATAACAAGTGTTGATAAAAAAAAATAAATAAAATGAAAGAAAATAAGAAAAACGAAAAAAGGAGAAGAGAATGAAAAAATAAAAAATAGGAAAATGAAAAATGTTGGCAAAAATAAAAAATGTTGATAAATAAAACAAAATTGATAAAAATAGCTAAAAATATAAAAAAGAATGGAAATGAATGAAAAAAGGAAGGTGAGAAGAAAAATAAAATGTTAGTAGATAAAAATAGAAATGTTGGCAATGTTGATTGAAAATGAAAGAAGCAAAGAAGAAGAAAATAAAATAGATAAATAAAGGACGTTAACAACAGAAACAAATTTCAAAAATAGCTGATAAATAAAAAATGTTGATGAAAGAAACTAAAAAAAATAATAATAATAAAAAGACAGAAAAGACAAAATGAATGAAGAAAATAAAAAATGTTGATAAATAAATTTTAAAAAATGCTAACAAAAATATGGAGGAAGTACATGTATCACTGACAATTCGACCGAAGTAATAGTTGAAAGGTCGACTCGGAACATTGACTGCATCTTGTCCGTAGTACTCAATGTATTGAAACGACACGTCCGGGTCCTTGAGCTTGACAGGTCCGTTGAGACCCAAGTAGCTGAACGACTGTAAGCCGAGGAGAACAATTAAATTAATCCATACATGAATGTATTTTCGTGGGTTGTGAGGGGGAGAGAAACCAGGTGAATCATTCTCCGATTGTTTATTTTCTGGCCGAGCACTTTCGCCCGTTTGGGCATCATCAGGGCGACCAATCCAAGGACATAAAAATATGCGACGTCAAGAAAGTGAATGAATGTATTTTGTTCGATATTTAACAGCAAAGTTTACCATCGAATACCTGACCCACCTCGATTCGCTGGACTTTTTCCTCTTGCGTCTGCGAGCTCCCAAACACTTCGACTTTGACTTTAAACGAGACGTCAGGTTGGGAGTACGGTTCTAAAATAGAAGCTGGAAGTTGACGAAGGTCGTCGTGAAATTTTTCTACGTCGTCCGAAAAGCTCCAGAGTTCAATGCCGTAACGAAGCGTTACAGAGCGCGATGCCAACCGTTTGGCATCTTCTTCACTAGATAGCTCTGCGATCCAAAATGGCTGCAATCATTAGTTAAATTTGAAAATCATGATAAAAAAAGACAATTTATGGTAGATCAGATTTTTGGCTTAAGACATAAAATTACAGCACCCATCGATATTTCGAACTATAAGTCGATAAATTTAAATTCAAGTTACGCAAGCAAGTCTTACATCATTCATAGGATTCCGAAGCCAGCGTACTGTGACGCCCAATAGTTTGGCAATGGATGTAATTTCCTGCGATTGAAAAAAGACAAAAAATTTTTTTTTTTGCAAAATCTGTTTCTATATTAACAATGAATTTTCAAAATCTTTATATTAAGAGCTTATCAGGATTCGCGGCGCTCCCACCTGTAATCTAAAGTCGAGATGTTCATTGGCGAACCACATAAGGTACTTCCTCAAAGTTCCATTCATAGTTTTCGAGCTCACTGTCTCCGAGTAGTAACGAATTCGAAGCTCATGAATTAGAAATGTTGATGTTGCGACGATAAGTTCGAAAAAGTGATCCGACCGGTTTGCAGTAACTCACGAGTACTACATAAATATTTTTAAGAAGGACTAGGAGTAAACATTTACATGAACGTGCAACGGGAACGTTAAAACAGCGAAAAACAAAAAAACTAATATATTTTTTCGAAAAAATGCATATAAGTAAGGACTGAGAAAAATAACTTGCAGCAAAAATATTACAGCATGTTGATAACCCTTATCAATTGTTTAGAAAGCCGATCGAGTTAAATATCGAAAAGAAACATCGATACTATCTTTCGATTATTGATTTGTAAAAATTCGAGTTATCTCTATTATATTCGATCACGAAACTTCATTGGAAAAAACGCGAAATACACGTTTTGATTGGGAGAAACCGTTTTTAGTAGATTATTTCTTATATGGAGAAAAAATTATTTAAAAAAAAAAATCACGTATTAATTTGAAGGGCCTGACCTTAATCGATTTTATCTATCGATTCTTGAATGCTATCGATCAAACTTCTATCGATGTATCCATCAATCGATCCCATTTTTACTTCTAAATGGATTTGCCATTATGTTACATTTTGTTTATTACGTTGTACTTGAAACGTGATTCACAATTATCAAAATTTGAGTCGTCACGAACGTGAAAACCAATGTAAACTTACAACCGCCTCCAAGCGTATTTTCGAAAAAAGAGGATTATTACTTCTCGATGGTGGAAATATGTACGCTACTAATTTTACCATTATTGAATTCTATTTAATGGAAAAAAGGAAGCGAAACAATAATGTAAAAATAGAAAAGTTTGAGGTGAAATTTTATAATGTTGGCAACATTGCGTCTGCTGCGATGTCTTCCATTCCATTATGGATCAAGAGTTGAGACAGGTTGTGTGCGCTAAGGTTGTCATTCCGCAAGATGGAGTTGTGATTTGTTTATCCGTGTGCTTCCGTAGTCAGTGAGTTCGTGCAGAAAAAATGGAAAAACTCCCGTCAGCTCTGTCTCCATCGGGCGGTTTCTAAATTCGCTTTGGTTCTTCGCGTGAAACGAACCTCAACAAAATGCCTGGCCTCATTAGCGTCTCCGAGTTTGTCGAAGAAACTCGGGAAGACTACAATTCCCCGACAACTTCGACGTTCGTCTCTCGTATGCCCCAATGCAGGCAAACGATATCACATTTGGAAGAGGTAATTATAATTTAAGGCGTCGCCCGTCGTCGGAATTTCGCTCGCTTCCGTTCCGATTAAATTCCTCGTCCGCCAATCTCCCTTCTCGCTTATCGGCCTTCCATTTAAGTGGGTCTCCTTTTCTCTCACTTGTTGACCGAAATTGCCTCCTTTTTTTGCAGACTCTCGATTTCGACCGCGACGGCCTTTCGAAGATGAGGAAAGCGATTAAATCGATTCACAATTCGGGAAATTGTAAGTGCTATTTTCAATACGTATTTTATCGACGAACATTATTTAGTAACTTTGTAAATTATTTTTCCTATAAGAAAATCGAGGTGGATTATCTTTTGCGATAGCTTCGGACTGGAAAACGATTTAAATTATGAATTGATCGAACGTTGCTGCTATTTTGAAGTTGATTACCGACGGTTTTCAGCTCACGTTGACAACGAGATGTATTTCGCGCGGATACTCGAGCGACTGGGGGGAAATGCCCTGTCCAAAGATCAAGAGCCCGACATTGCAGCTGCTTTTCTCAAATTTGCCGTCGTCACGAAGGAGCTCTCCGCCTTAATGAAGACGCTGGTATGATTTTGAATAATTCATTCTCAAATTGATCTGCTTGTTATTATCTGCATGTCAATATTTTTGGTTTCGGGTCATGAATACGCTTGTGTCTCTTGATACACTATAAGACTATTCTAGTTCTCTATAGTTTTCTGGTCTAGTTATTCTCCCTCTCAATAGCACCGAAGCTCCCCAGTGGACGCTTGGAGATAACCTGAAGTCCCCCCGAAGATAACCTGTTCGCGCATCGAGCGGTATGATCGTCACCCCGAGCGCAATAAGTGTGTTAAATGTCGGGGTCGCCGAACAGAGACGCTAAACGTTTGGTTCACGTTAGTTAATTGCCAGCGCGATGTTGGAACAGGAAGAGCCGTAGGCTGTTTCGATCCCTTCATGTTCTACGCGGAAGCTCAGCCGTGAGTGCGGGGAAGTCCGGCTTCGTGACGCTGCCAGTCCCTCTAGATTGTTCTTCATGATTAGATGTTGTGGGGATGCGTAATTAGCCTGGATTAAATTTGCTTGAAAAAGCATAGGTGAGGGAGTTAATTCATCTGTAGAAATCTCGTGTTGATGAAAGAGTTCTCGAGGCGAGAGGCCGAGAGGAGAAATGGTTCAACCCCTGCTCATCTTGAGCACTGAATACCTCAGACAGGTTCGTCTCTTGACCATCAATGAACGACCCCTTGAAGGGCAAGTTTGCCATGAGCAATTCACCGATGGGATCATACTTGGTACGCTTGGATGTTTCACAAGTACTAGCCGTTTGTTTGGGGCCTTTAACTTCCCTACTCACGCTATGTGCAACACAGGCCGCCAAGTTAGCCTCGGTTTGTGCTTGAGTTGGCGAAGGTCTGGTGTCAATGTTGCGGGTAAATAATTGTCCTGTTAGCAGTCGGTGTTCCTGCCTCTTGGTTGGCTAAAGGCCCCAACCGATTGCAGGTCGCAGGGGAATAAGAGGACTTCCTTTTCCAAAAGAGACTGCTTTTGTCGCCGTCGTTTCGTTGAGAAGATATGCCAGTGCACCTGGGAAATTGTCCTTGTCTAGGTGATCCGCTCAGTTGGGGAGCTACGGGTAGTGAAGATAAGCTTCAAGTGCGCCTGTATATGTGTGTGTTTAGAGGGGTTGGCTACGCACACTCTTGTATTCGGGCAGTTCCCCGCTCGGCTCTCCCACTTCCATGCCTACCTGCTTTCTGATGCAATAAGTTTCATACCTGTTACGTCAGAAAATAAAAAGCAATATACCGGTGTGATTTATGATTACACATCTCGGCAGCTTCTCTGTGAATTCGTTTGGCCTTAAAATGCCCACTTAACCTTCGTGGGTTGTCCACTTAACCGATATTGATTTCTAGATGCAGAACGTGAATAACATCGTAATGTTCCCGTTGGAGAGCCTTCTCAAAGGTGATCTACGCGGCGTCAAAGGAGATTTGAAACGGCCTTTCGACCGAGCCTGGAAAGAATACGAGACCAAGTATGGAAAAATCGAAAAGGAGAAGAAACAGCAAGCGAAAGAAGCAGGGCTCATCCGGACTGAAGTCACTTCAGCCGAAATTGCCGACGACATGGAAAAAGAAAGACGTCTTTTCCAACTGCAGATGTGTGAGGTATTGTTTATTTTGACAGCAAAAACGAACACGATGGTGGCAAATTGCGTTCTTTCAATCCTTTTATTTTGTTCCAGTACCTGATCAAAGTGAATGAAATCAAAACGAAGAAAGGTATCGAGCTTCTACAGCATTTAGTGGAATACTACCATGCGCAAACGAAGTGAGTTCTCGCTTTTGCTGATTCGTACATCCTTTTACGACAAAGGAATTTGAGTTATCCAGTACCTAAGTTTCTGCGTCTCTTAAAATGTCATCGTTATTGCAGTTATTTCCAAGACGGCTTGAAGACGATTGAGCATTTCGGCAGTTACATTGCCGACTTATCGTCGAAGCTTCAAAAAGTTCGTCAGAAGCAGGACGAAGAAAGGCGTCGGTTGTCAGAGCTGCGCACGCTTCTCCGCAGTTCGCCCGGCCTGGAAAAAGAGGTAAACATAATGTAGAAAATTATTAGCTAGCTCAAATCGTGTTTTTTTTGCTTTTCCGTGTGTTTTTATTAGCTACATAGTCTTACCGCTTGTTTGATAATATTATTATTCCTGTATTGTATTTGAAATATTTACATGCAATGAAAATTTGTTCTAGATGTGATTTATTAATTTTACTAGTGCTTGTGTTTCCTTAAGGGGAGAACTCCAGTCAAAAATGAAAAAAAATGATTTTTTTTTTTATTATTTTATTTGAACTATAATATTGTAGTGAACATTTTCCCAAAATTTTGGAGCATTCTGACTAGTTGAAGTGCCCAAAAAAAAATCAAA
This sequence comes from Tupiocoris notatus, assembly GCA_037159825.1. Classification (NCBI taxonomy): domain Eukaryota; kingdom Metazoa; phylum Arthropoda; class Insecta; order Hemiptera; family Miridae; genus Tupiocoris; species Tupiocoris notatus. Next base: position 358,493 of record JASJUZ010000007.1, on the reverse strand, counting down.
ATCAATACGCGCCCGCATCGTAGGAAGGCTCTAGTTCGGCAGCTGCAAGCTCCATCCTCCTTGTTTTCGTCTAATAAATTATTCCCTTTCATCAATCAGGAGAAAATCGATATCAAGTAGATATTATTGGAATCGATATAAATAATTGAGAATAAGATCAGCTGCTCGTTGGGAATGACAAGCAGATTCCGCCGGCGCGGACGATAGGTTAGAGGGGAATGATAGTCTGACTTTCAAAACGCTCTCCTGAAAAGTTACGTTTTTCAAATTCCGGTACACTTTTTGTCCAAACCACTGGGCCGATTTGAATGATTTTTTTTTTATAATGTTCGTTTTTATTTGTTCTTTAAAACGCTGGAACCAGATTTTTGATTTAAGGTGCGTGCGTTCGTGGAAAAATCGGCAGCCGTGCGAATTTCGCAAATATTTGATCCGCGTACGCCATACCGCTCCAGATCAAAATAAAAAAAATCGGTTTCCAGCGTTTTGTAGTAAACTTACCGCTGAATAAGATTAAAAAAAAATTATTTGAATCAGGCGAGCGGTTACAGAGGAAAGTGTACCAATAGGCTTAAAACCTAGCAAAATAAGGTACAACTTCGACAAGCTGTACCACAGCATCTATCGAAGCTAATCCATTTTTTCTTGTTTCCCCTTTTCTCTCATAGAGTTGATCGAGTTAGTTAGAAATTTCAGAATTTTAGGACTGATATCTGACGAGCAGTGATCGTGTAATGACAAAAAACGCTATTTCGCGCGCGCTCGCCGTTCCGCCTGGAGTTCTCCCCTTAAGTAGCAGTTTTTTTTACGTTGTAAGTTTTCTGTTTGTTTTACGTTGGTGCTTTTATTCCTAATAGTTTTTTGTGTGGTGACTTGTTTCACGCGGATGAGAAATTCAGGATGCAATTTTTTTTCTTCCTGTTGTTTGAGTCTTGCTTGCTTTTGTAGTCGATTCTTCAATTCTTTAGATCATTTTTAGTTTCGCTAGAACTTGAACGAGTGTTTGTAGTCGGAAGGTGGTCGACGAGAAGTGTTCAATGTCCTGGTTGCTTCAAGTGCTTTACATTCATTGTAGTTCCCTCTGTATTGGTTGTGGTTTGTTGGAATTGTGTCTTCTCGGAGCAGGAATCGGCGTCGGACTTGTAGAAATAAATCGTTGGCCAAAGATCGATAGTCGATCGATCACATTATTTCATTGTAAAAATAGCGTTTCTCATATGAGTTGTAGTGTAAAAAAATTCAAAATCCCCAACAGAAATACGTTTTTGATGCAGTTTTGTATTCCTCGTGTATCGTATACCACTCAAAATCACAATTTGGTCACATAAAATCGCACTGTTCTTGGTCAATTTCATCCAGAATGTTTTACCTTGCATGTGAAAAAAAAGCATCACAATATCGCACGCCTGCTTCAGTTTTTACTCTAGAGCATGTATATCTCTTAACTTAATCCCATTAAAATGGCTTTCATTTATTTGCATTTGCTGGTGTTGTGTGAAGATTCTAATTTTTGGTTGACTAGTTTGGTCAGAGTATCGGCGCATTGAATAACGTCCACATGTCAGGTCACAAGAGTGAGACCAGAGTCAACGCAACTTTATTCGTTAATTTAGCCAGATATGTGTGGTCGGGCAGTTTTATTTCACCAATTCCGAATCATCAGTGTATAGGAATTATAATAGCACCGGGAGATTTTCTGTGGCTAGCGTACTCTCTCGGCTCTTTACTCTTTGCCGTTAGCTATTTCAGTAATTATGCTCGGTTTAACACTAAACTTCTCACTAACTTTTCTTAGAAAAAAAAAATCACATTCGGGCTTTGATTTGTTGTTGATTTGAAATCCAATCTATGGTTTTAGTTTTTGTAAGTTCATTAATTGGCTCTGGGAAAAATTACTATACATCACTGCTTCACTCTCATCTAGGAGTTTTCCGAGTATATTTTTGTATTTTCATTCTGTACCAATTTGTCAAAAAAAAAAAATTTGTATTTTCATTCTATACCAAAATATTTTCTTTAAACAATTATCATCACTGTGATGATTTGTTAAATTAATTATCGCCGTATTTTGGATTTCGAATTCAACCAATACAAAAGCCTACCGTTCAATACTTTCCACTTCGGTCAATGGATTTCTCGGGAAGGTTCGATCCGCTGCTGAAAGGCAAATTCGAGTGTTACGGTGAGCGGGCGCGGTGACGGGACGCGCTCTGTTTGCATGTACGAGCACGCACATTTACTTCGATGCAGTCCCGGTAAAAATTGTTTGATCGATGTCTTTAGGAGTTTCACCAAGAGAAAAGTTGTACCAAGTGGTACGTAGATGGTGCTCCCAGGTGTGTAAGGGCAAGTGAAGACAATCCCAATGTAAGTATGACTTACATATTTGTAATTGACGACAAATTCTGTACATTCTTTTCCACAACCTTATTGTGAAGATTCTCGCCGCGTTGTACGTATTTGTAAATATTCAATGGTGTAGGTCAGCACCGATTCACAGCACTACTAATTTCCGATAACATAATTTAATCAGTTCCTTTTTTCATCATACGATTCAAAGCGCACAACTAACCTTCTAAAAATCAATGCCCCTTATGCGATTCTGAAACCATCGTGTCCAGTACTTTCAGAAGTTTGAGCTACCGAATATTCGTTATGAGCGTATTGAACGTGAGTGGCACTTGAAAAAACTTTGGTTCGTCCTGTTCCACTGTTGCACCATGATTTCCACATTCTTCTGGCCTGTAGGTTGGAAGACACTGTAGAATCGAAACCCATCTGAATCGATTTACTTGATTATCTGATTGTGTTGCTTATTTTTTGATTAGCGGCTGAAAACAAGAGAGTCCTCTAAACCTAATATTTTTTGCGACTAATGTGTAGTCTTATTTATTTTCTAAGATGGGCCAAACGCCGGAAAAGGGCACTGGCTACTCGCTGCATCAGCTACAAGGTGACAAGGGAGCTGGCCTTACAAGGACTGGACATTTGCTGAAAAAATCGGAAGGGAAAATGCGCCGAGTTTGGCAGAAAAGGAGATGCTGCGTTCAGGCGGACGGTTTCCTCGATATTTGTCACGGCGACGAAACAAAACCCCCCACGCGCGTTAACCTTCTAACTTGTCAAATCAAGCTTGTCCCGGACGACAAAAGATGCTTCGACCTCATATCATGTGAGTTCAATAGTTCACCTGTCATGTGAAGGAAATTTTCTGTAAAATATTTATCAAGGCGTTGAACGCGTGTATTTGCCAATGTTGATCCTTCTGGGTTTTACTATAATAAAACCGACCCTGATAGTTCACTTTCTATTGGACCGCATTAAAAAGGATCAGCATGATTAGTTATCATAATGATAAGATGAATCACGCAAAGAACATTTCCCTTAAACGATTAATTTTACATAACTTGGTAAGACCTGGGCTCACAGGACACTTTCGGCTACGCGCCTTCTTCTCGGCGGTCAGTGATAAAAAGTTATCATGCAGAGTTCCAGTATAACGGTGACCTCCAAGCATTATTTTTGTTCAAAATTTAATTCCAAATTTTTCAAGCAATTTAAGCATAAAATAATTTTATGGGAGTAGTGGCCCAAGATGAATAACCTCCATAGTTCAATTGTTTTTAATGTAAATTTACCTACACTTAAATGATAAAACGGCTAAATTGAAAGTGTTTCTATTTGATTCGCAGGATGAGTCAAAAATCTCTAAAAGGTTATCTACATTTTTCATAAATAACACATCATTTAACAAAAAAAAAAAAAAATAAAAAAAAATAAAAAAATATAATAAATACATAAATAAACATTAAAACACCCTAATTTTCTTATTCAAACCTTCTTTTTTCTCTGAAATTCAAGAGCAAAAATAATTTAGTAAGCGCTTCCAACTTTTTCTATGAGGAGTCCAGTTTCTTTTCCCATTTTGACAAAAAAACAACTAAGACGCAGCCACGATTATTAGCAGTACGTTATGGCATCATAACGCTGTGTGTGTGATAATGCATTGTTGTGCGATTCAACCAATTAACATCAGTGAACGTCTCACCAGAATGTGTCCTATGTGGTCACGCCTTAACGCTTTCTGTGTGAGTGTTAAATTTCTTCCAAGGAAAACAAATCAAGAACAGATGGCTTACTTTGGTTAGGGAGGCCTTTTCACAATTATGGAGTGATCCAAGGAAGCTCGTTAGCACCTTTGCTTTTCCTGCATTGATTGGTCAACCTTTTGGTCTCTGTGGTCGGTTATAAAATAGTAATATCGCTAATAATTGTATAGATTATTTTCCTTGCTGCGTTGAGGGAATAGAAAATATACGTGTGATATTTCGAAGACAACAATCCTGTGCTCACTTTTCAGACAATCGGACCTACCATTTTCAAGCTGAGGACGAAAACGATCAAAGGGCGTGGATGTCGGTGCTTGTAAATTGCAAAGAAGGCGCTCTCCTAAGAGCGTTCGATGACGGGAGTAAATCTGGTGGCAGCGGTGGTGCAAATCCTTCGCTAGTCGAACTTCAACAAGCTATAATTCGGCACGTCCAACGTCTTCCATCAAATGATCGATGTTGCGACTGCAATTCTCAAAATGGTGCATTAATACGAGCGACAAACTTGCTTAATTTGTTTGCTTCTCTTGTTTATTTGCTAAAACCGAGGTCCTTTCCAGACACGACGTGGCTCTGTATCAATTTTGGCGTAGTTATATGCATTGAATGCTCCGGTATTCATCGTGACCTCGGCGTTCACATTTCTCGCATCCAGTCGCTAACGCTTGACAACATTGGTACATCACAGTTGCTCCTCGCGAGGAGCATGACTAATCAAGGATTCAACGAAGTGATGGAGGCTAACCTGCACCCCCCGAACAAACCTACTCCTCAAAGTTCAATGTTAGTATTTTAAGAAATGTTATAGGTACCTAAGGGATTTATTTAGAATTGTGTAATATTGTGGTATTGAATTTTAGGGAAGAGCGGTACGACTTCATTCGTGCTAAATACGTCGACAAGAAATACGCGCTGCACTCCTACGCTGACGCACACGAGCTGTTGAGCGACCTTGAACATGCGGTCAACAATAAAAATCTCCACCATCTTCTTCAGGTGTTTGCAGAGGGTGTCGATCTCACTGCTCCTTTTCCGACCTCGGTTCGTATTTATGATAGGCGCTAAAAACATTCACTATTGTCTCTTATTTATTTATTTCATGCAATGGGACGAGCCCAATTAACAGGCAATAACAATAACAAACAATTGTAGAGATTGAGGCGCACAAGGATTGCACAGGGACAACGGCACAGTTCGGAGCAGAGCTTTCAAACGCGGGAGAGTAATTTCACAGAAGTCGATGTCGAGCTCGGCGCTGAGCAGGTTTGTGGTCTGCGGGAGTGCAGCAGAGGGGTCGTTGGAGAAAGTAGTTTGTAGGGGAAAAGGGCACGAAAAAACTTCCTGGGGCCGAGAAGCATGACGAGGGACGCGCAGGCCCAGCTTCAACAAAGGCGGCGAGTCAATCCGACCAGAAAGAAGACCGTGCAGGAACACCATGTTAGTTGAGAGGCGACGATGGGCAGAGCATGGCAGGACGAAACGAGCGCTCATAGTTCACGGCATCACAGGGAATCCCAATCTTGAAGGCCAGGAATCGCAGAAAGGCGCGAATGGCGCTTTAGGAATGCTAAGGACCTCATGGCCTGGTCAAGAGTCAAAGTCAAGAGTTTCAAATGCCTTGGATATTTAGTAGTCGCTCATAGTTTTTGGTGGAATTGGAGGCAGATGACTTGATGATTTACATGCTGCATTCCTTCGACCGTTCAAGCATTTCCCAAGCCGATTATTGAAAATAATGACTGTGTTGTTTTATGTTTATCAGGATTGCGGAGAAACCGCTCTTCATCTTGCAGTCATCCGAGAAATGGGCACGTCGCTTCACCTTGTAGATTTCCTCATTCAAAACATGCCCGCCGGCTCGCTTGACAAGCAAACAACTGTACAAGGCGACTGGTTAGTGTTGCTTTTTTTAGTACCCAAAAAAGATAAATTATCGTTTCTTTCAATCCGTGATTCTTCATTCCAGGGGAGGAGATAGCGCTTTACATTTGGCTGCCTACCATGACAAGACAGAATGTATGAAGCTCCTATTGCGGAGCGGTGCTGATCCAAAACTGACAAACGCAAGGGATAAAACGCCTTTGGATATTGCGCAGGAGCGGGGGCATCGAACCTGCGAGGAGCTGGTAAATTTCATTATCATTCCATTCAACCAAATAAACCTGCCAAACTTCACTTGCGATATGAATAACACGAATTCGAGAGTTCTTGCTATTCTACCGTCTTTGTTTCGCTCAAATGTAATTTTTTCATTGCGCCAATGGAAATAATCGGTTTCCAGGGTATTCTGATGATAAGATAAAAAACGTTGCGATCGGTTGTGCAGGGGTTTATTGAAAAGTTTTAGCGAATTGTGTGTTTTTTATTTATTTATTTTTATTTTTTGAAAACTTGAACGTAGGAGTTTTTTACAGACTATACAGAAAGATAAATCAATAAATGATCTCGTACATGATTAATTGTAGCGTTGTCGGTGTTTTTGCAGTTTTTCTGTTTTTGCTGGGGCTATAATCGAAACGTTATGCAATTGACGTTCCCTTGTTACTTAGAACTTGAGGGATGTCAGCGTCATACATTGCCTACGGTTTGTTCAAGGTCCAATAAATTCCTGTTGCAACCGATACTTGGTGAAAATTAGCAGTCTAGTCGTCTCTGAAGAGAATGTATATGTGAGGGATTCCTCAGGAGGCTCTAAAGATTAGATACCACAATGATTTCTTCAAATGCCAGTGACAGTCGTATCCGCTTCCCGTTTTCTTAGACGGGTTGTATTTCCATACACTGATGAGTATTCAATTACTAGAATCGTTCCAGTTACTTGAGAATAGTTATAATTATCGGCCTTTTTTGGCAGAGCACTCAAATGATCCTCTATAACTCAGTGATACATAACAATGCTCTATATATAATTATAATGCGTTTTATTTGTCTTCATGTTCTCTGAACAAAATCATTATAAAAAAAAGCCGACGTTTATGACTGAATCTTGGTGCTTATTAGTCTAGGTGCCCCTCGTCATATGACGTCAAAGATGATTTACAGCTTGCAATAACTATTTATTGACTGTTCTGCAGACTTTTTGATGTGTGGTTCCTTAATCGCTCTTCGCTTTTATTTCAGCTGCGGCACGCTCTGTCAAGGCAGAAAACTCTCTTCGACAACATCAACATCGATTGGAACCTGTCGCATGACGACGGTTCGACAGATTTTTCCGACGATGACACGATTATCGAGGACAGGGTGAGTAGCTCGCTGTTCCGAGATATTCTCCAGGAGGTCGACGAAATGGTAAGTGGTCGGCAGGAGTGATTTGCTGGATATGGTTCACTTAGCGGCAGAGCGGTTATGGTTTTGTTGAATGTTGGTGTAGGAGAATGACGAGACCAAGATTAATATTCTTATGAATATATAATTGACTTGAAAGACAGAACACTTGACGACACTGACTAGACAAGATGGACAACAGACGACTGAGTGTCACAAGGCTCTCATGTGCATATATCATGTACAAGGCCACTGCCTTCATAATATCATGACATTGAAGAGTGCCAAACAAATTTCCGAATTTTGAAATAGGAATGGAACATCAAGGCGGATTCTGCTGTTGTCATGCAAAAACTTTCTACTCTGAATCGCAGCCTGGGTTTTACATTCCTAGCTCGAAATACTTTGTTCCTGTGAATTGAAAAGCAATCGAGGCTATTTCATTCTTCGTTTTCTTTATCGAATACGAAAATTTCCCCCTCTTGAGCTTTTGCATGTAAATTATCAATGAAATTTTTCTCTTCTGAATAATTTGTGTGGTGCATGTAATACTTTTTATAGCTAACCGAATAAAATCGGCTGTTGATGAGCCAATTCCCTTTAGTCTAGTTGGGGACATTTACGTGTTGGATTGTGAGCTGGGATTTTTCAAAAGAGTAATCAGTGTCAATGCTATTTTTTCAACTTTTTGTGATTTTTTTTTTTGTATTTTTTATTTTTATTTTTTTGCGCTTAAGTTGGGCTTACGGATGGTTAGAATCTCAAATACATTCCCAGCCTATGGTTTTCCAACTAGTCAAACTTTTATAACTAGAAAGCCTTTTTCGTTGCAAATAATTGCGTCTCTTGAACTAAGATTCGCTTGCCGCTACTGTCCGCTAAGTGGCCGATCCGTTTCAGCCGCTTCTTGTCAAGTGAAGACTAATTCCGCTGAGTGCCCGCTGCTACTGTCTCGTAGAATTGACGCTGTGTGTGCCCATCCTATGCATTTTTGGGTTGACGCATGTGAGTGAATTTGAAATCGAGCCAGTCGCCAACGCTTTCAGTGACCGGGTGCTTTTATTGTTTTGTATTGGCAAAATCATTCTAATGTGTGAATACAGAAGTTTATTGATTTCCAGTACCGACACAATTAGCGTTTTATCTGAATATTTTCTGTAATTTTTTAGTGGTATCTTCAATTCTTAAAATCTTTAGAGCATACGCAATTTAGTTTTTCGGAGCTGTTCATTCTTGGCTCTTAATTTAATTATAGTTGTAGAGTTTATTCATTTTCGTCATTGATTTTCTCTACTGAGCTTTCTGCTCTTTTTAGGATGAATTTTGCAAAGTGCTTTTTACGTAATGCGACCAGGTTTATGGCAGGATAACCTTGACAATGTATATTTCTAAATTTTTGCTCGGAGACTTTAACTGAAGGGGTTTTCTGGGTTTGCTGTTGAATATTTTTCATTTTTCAAGTTCACAAACGTTTGTCATTATTGTAGAACGGCTGTGTGACTCCGGAAAGGAAAGGAGCATCGAGGCCTCCTAGCTACGCTGAATCGCCAGTTAACATGCGGTCGAGGTCGTCGACTTGCGACAGCCTGAAATCGGGCAGCAGCTTTAGACAAACGCAGGGTCAAATGCAGCCACCTTCGATACCTCTAAACAAAAAATCCCACCAACAGAGTGAGTTTTTAGAATACTAAGAAACTAATTTACCTCTCTAATTTTTTTGTTTCATTATTTTTCACTATTCACGCGTTTCAGACACCGGCACGTTGGGCAGTGTCAAGAAAAGAGCAGCTCCATTGCCGCCTCCGACTTCTGGCAGCAGCTCAGGAGCCGCACTCACTTACAATCCTTACGGAACTCTACCATCTAGTCACAACAGGTCGCCGTCCGATCCAAATCCCGCCTATAGTACACTCAATCATCACAAGAGGTCGCCCTCGACAGATTCCACTCGCACTCCAGGCGGAGTCCATCTTGGTATGTAATCGCAACAAGTTTTTCCTACTATTTTCAAGAGAAAAGAAGACAATGATCAATAGAGTTCCATTATTTTCAACGATTTTATTTATTTCTTTTTTATTTTTATCGAGAATTTTTTCCTTCAATGTTTATTTTGTTTTTATAGCTGGTGCCAAATTAGTCATCCCACCTGGTGAAATGCCTACGTTGAAGGCGACAGGCATCGATAAAACAGGTTTTTGTTTTGTTTCTTATTTTACTTTCCGATTTTGGTGGTGATGGATTTCTGCGTCTAGGTTTTGTGCTTTTATTGCTTCCACTTGTTCTGTCGTTGATTGCAAAACGTGAGCGCGGATATTTTTCATCATAGCGGAATACTTTTCGAATGATGAGAAGTAGATTATCTCCTTGTAGATGTGGCAATCTAGCTTTTTTTGGCTTATTTTTCATTGTTGAAATGTTTTAAAATGGCGTCGAAATAAAATCATGATTGTCTAATTTTTATTTGGTCTAATATTGAGTATTTTTTTTTCCAAATTATGGCAAGCAAAGTTAGGACTTAATGCGATTCCTCTATCACTCTTAGAACGAAAAATACCACTAATATCAGCTCTATCGGGGGAACATTCGAGCTGTGAATACTGGATGAATATAGAACAAAACTGTTGCTCTCATTTGTTCAAACGTTAATCTACTGCGTTGTTGTATTGTCGCATTGATCATTCTTCACTGTTGACATTGAGGGGGAGAAAATCATGGCGACTTGTTCTCCTGTTTTTTTTATTAGCTTGCCAAGCACTTTCGCCCCTTCGGGCATCATCAGGGCTTCGTAGCACCATTACAAGGTATCCACGGCCCAAAGTATCCAAGGTATGATGATGCCCGAAGGGGCGAAAGTGCTTGGCAAGCTAATAAAAAACAAGAGAACAAGTCGCCATGTTTTTCTCCCCCTCAATCTCAACAGCGAAGGTTAATCTACTGGTTTCTAATTTTTCAAAAATTTAATTCCTGCGAGAAAGCCGCTAATGAGCAATTGTTACATGATCCGTTGCATGTGAGATGCTTTTAGGTGTTGATTATGCTTTCTACAATTGGAAATACTTGAAAATCGTGGTTTTTAGATTCGCCCGAGGATTATTAGACTTGATCCCAATTTATTTGCTTTCAGTGTAATGAAAATGATTTTCAGGCCCCGTTTCTTTCACAGGTTCAACCAGGATTCAAAGGCCACAAGGGCCTCCCCCGCCGGCACCTTCGCCTCGCTTATCGAACGGCCAGTCAACGGAAAGCATAGCTTCCATCGCCTCGGAGGTCGACTTACCGAATCCGGTCCCTCCGCCGCGTAAGGTAAACACAAAATTACCTCTCCATGAATTCCTGATACCAATTGATAGTGAATTACAATCTGCCTAATATTGTTATTGACGAAGCAATATTTTATCAATGTAGCAACATAGTCCCCAATATAATTCGCCATCCGCTTTTATGGGAAACTGTTTCCGCAAAATATTGTTTACCTGATTGAATGGGATGGAGCTGTTGCTCTATAGATTTTTCCGACTTTTTGCAATTTCAACTGATTTTATAATACTTGAAACCGATGACGTGTCGATTGCAGAAGAGGGGCGAAGGCCCTATGCTTGAAAGCTACCCGGAAGAAAGAGAAGAGGTAAATAATGGCACTGCAAATGAATCGGCTGTTTTCCGTTGCCTGTCTCGCTTCTGATCGGATCCTCGATAGCTTAAAGTCCTCATTAGTCGGGTTGCTTTCGATCCTATTTCGACGTCGTGTTCACGAATTTCCATTTATTCATTGTCGTGGCTACAAGTGCGAATGAGCGAACTGATATTGTCTTAATAATTTGAACGTTTCATTTTGAGTTGCCTCATTTTGGTTTATTATTCATTATTAAACCATTGTAGTCGCTCACGAAAAACATTTTCAACCCTCTCCCCCTACAAATTTGATGGTTTACGTTTCAAGGGATGTTGAATCCGATTACCAAAAAAAAAAAAAAAATGTGTCCGTCAACGCTTTTTTGACAAAACTACTAAAGCAAAATGCTTGAAATTTTCACCAAAAAGCAATCTTGGTCAGACAATGGCTCAATTCTTTAACCAAATCGCTACCTCAATTTTAGGAGTATTTCCGGTTTTTTTTTGTTTTTTTTTAGGAGAAAATTCATATTATTCAACGCTTTTCAGACAAAGGTATTGATTTCTATAGATTTTTGGACGCTGAATCGAATGAGACCATCGCGGGGTCAATAGCTTTAATGGTTTTCGAGTCATCGTAGCTTTCTTGTAGAATTTTCGAGATTTTCAAAAATTCGGCATGAAGGTAGTGCTTGAGAATTTTCGGAGCTTTAAAAATCGTTCTATACTCGTTGGAACTTTCGTCAAGCACATCTTCAGCTGTATCATTTGGCGAATAATTTATTTTTTAATTATATAATTTAGAAATAATTAAAATTATTATAGTGGCTACTGAGTTTTAGCTTACAATTTGGTGGGAACGTTCAGAAATAATTTTGGGAATAGTTACTATCACAAATGGGTGGTTTTCTTAAATTATTATTGAAGCAATGGAATAATGAACCACTGTATAATCATTTGCAGCGTTTTTCATTAGCATGTGAGCCTGAACAGAATCATAATCTATCATTCTCGGTTAATATTTTCGCCCTTTTCGATCCCAATTCGCAGCGGATGGTCCTTGAGTGGGGATGGAAATAGGAAAAAAGCAAAATGTAGAACCAATTTTGAACCAAAGAACCTTTTTGGTTTAAAAAGCGTGGAAAATTGTTTAATTCAATCGTTAACGAATTTGGGGTTCGCATGTTGAAAGAAATTGGCCCCTTGAAAAATAATTACCTACTTCAAAAATGTGCAAGTGTTAAATTTTCGAGATTGTGGTCCATGAAAGCGAATCTCCCAGCTAATCCAGCTTTGCCCAAGTGACCTCCGCCGCGGGTAGCTTTTTAATTGCATTTGTTAATATCCTCAGTGTACTGATAAATTTCTGCGCATTAACTGTTCCGATTTTTTGTACAGTCTTGCTGCATGGGCGTCAAATTTATTCAACTCGTTCTCCAATAATATATTCAATACATTAGCTACATTCTGGCGAACGTTTTTTCGTATTGCGTGAGTTTGAAAAAATCGGCATGTTTAGATGTCAGGAATGAAACAGTTTGTATAAGAATAAATTTTAATTTTGTATTCGGGTGTATTTTTAATTATTTTCTCGTGTCAATATCATTAAAAAAAAAAAAAAAATTAAAAATAATTTTTTTCATTTTATTTAAAGTTAGCAAATACTATCAACAGAGTCGAGCTAAATGTCTTATGAGGACTAATTACTAGACAATGAAGCCTCCCCTCCATGGAGAAATAGAGTCCATCGACTTACGTCACTCTTTGTTTCAGCCGTACTTCTACTGCCCTCTGGAGCCGCGCGATCGTCCCAGATGCCGAGCGCTTTACGACTGCTCAGCAGACAACGAAGATGAACTGTCGTTCCGCGAAGGCGACATCATCATCGTCACCAAGAGTTCGACCGACGACGAAAACTGGGTCGAAGGTGCCCTCGAGCGCGATCCGTCTATCAAAGGAGTTTTCCCTATATCCTTCGTCCACATGCTCCCGGACAACTAATGCCCCGCATTCTAGTCTCTTTCCCTTTTATCTTCACTGTTTACTTGCATGTTATTTTAATTTGGATATTTATTTATTGTTTAATCGGTTTCGCGCCTGCTTTTGCCTCCAGCTAAGCAGCTTTTTTCTCTTGGCCTCGAAAGCTCTGCCTTTTGTGCGGATACGGTTGAATAATGGTTACCAGGATTTTGGAATGCTCGGATTGGGAAATTCGGAAGAAGCGTACAAAAGAATTGTATCCAATGTGTCCTAAATAGCCATCACAGTTCTTCCATTCACAAAAGTATTATAGAAGTAATGATTTTATAGCGTGTAATACAGGGTACGACTTGGAATATTCAAACTTGAACGACGTTTGTCTTTCTATCCTTATCGAACGGTTGTCAAGTGTTTCCACGTTTAGAAAAAAAAATTAGTTAAGTTAGAGAAAGCTTTCAATTTTCTTATTCACTGTTATTTTTTTATAGCCCTAGACTAATCGTTTTCCGTTCCGAAAGCAGCCATTTTTATTTTACCCTGCTCAATTCTCAACTTGCTTACCATTTAACCGTGTACTCTTTTTTAATCTTGTATCTGTGCAATTTTGTATTTTCAATGAGAAAAAAACCTGTTCAAAATTTGACAAAGTAATGAAGAAAATTGTTTCTTTTCCGTTTTATCCAAGGTTTTGCGGGCTGGAAATAATTATGGTCCCTCATTTTTTGACTATATAAATTGATGATCTATTTGTACCGATTCTTCCTAACAATAGATTATTGTGTCGATTTTCCTGGCAATAATTATTTTATCGGTTTTTATAAGAAGTCCATGACAATTTATACTAATAAAATCGTTGAATACTTGTAGAAAAAAATAGGTAGTCGCGTCAAAATTTGGGAATTTTTTCTCAGCAATTTAGAATATTGTGAGAGGCTTCAACATGACGTAAAATTAAATCAATTTTCAAACCCAATTCCGATGTACCGTAATGGGAAACTTGTGATTCGTTTTTTAAATAATATTTTCGCCAATCGCTATTGGTCGCATTTTTTTTAAAGTTTTTTTTTTTTTTGGAAACACTTGATTTTTTGTTTATTCAGAACAGGCTAAGGTCTTTGTTGTGTATCATACCTTTAAAATCCTGCGTAGCCCACTTATCCTGTATATAGAACACAATACAGTGTATATAGATAGATTATAAAATGTTCACCTTATCAAATGTGAAATGAACCACTGTTGGCCAGTTTAATCTATAGGTATTATCGTGTCAATTAAAAGCTGACCAAGCTTTTAGATCGGTGACAGTGTTGATTGGAATCGCGTGTTTATTTTGCCCCATGTAGTCGAAATTTTGTTTTGATTTCGGAAATTTCTTAGGGTTTTGTTTTCTCTGCGTCTGGAAATTGGTTTTTAAAATTTATAGGTTCTAGTATTATCAGAAATTGAACGGGGGAAAATTGATATTTAATATCAAATTGGCAGCATTGGTGAAAGCCTTACAAAGGGACAAGGATAATAGTAAGAGGTATTTGCCCGATTTTTCCGCCGCAATTTCTACTAGGAAAAACTTGACCTCAAAAAAATTTCAGTCGAGTCATCTTCGATTTGTAGATAATGCATTTCATTGAAGTATCGCAGGCTTGTTTCGTTTGTCGCTCGTCTTTGTGTTGGTTTTTGCGTAAATTACTGCATTTATTCGGTGCGAGAATTTTAGAGTGTTTGCGCGAGTAGGGAATTGCGAAGCGTTGAATTTGCATTTAAGTATTCTCCAGTCGGAGGAATCTGTCGACGAGTAAGCATTAGTTCATCAATTTTCCATAACCAATGTGAAATTATTCATTAACCTATTATCAATTCGGTATTTGTTATTCTTCCAATTATTCCTCCACTCTAGATTGTATCTTATAGCGGGTGATAAATTTTTCTCCCAATCAACACTTACTTCTTGACAAAATCCGCCGACTGAAGAAAAAATTTTTAGCGAATTTATTAATGCGTACGATCACTGTTGACATTTATTTTTCTAGAATCCTTTTCCTCTCTTCAAGCCGCGGCTTCTTAGCTTCCTTGTCCTAGCTTACGGAATTATATTTGTTCATTGCGTTCTGTTCTATGTCGGCATAGAAATTGTTGAGGGCGATCTAGCGGTAGAAATTCAAATCGATTGCCTGTGATACCAAAGAAATTATCGCCCTACCTGCGTCAGGCGAATTAGGCTGTCATAGCCGCCATTTTCCTTATCGCCTCCTCATCCCCAGTGAGTGTGATTCGTCTAGCTATCTATAGTTTGTTAGAATATGACTGTAGAATGTTATCAATAGCGCATAATGAAGTTCGAATTTCATCAACGCCAGGTTGTACCGCTTAAGTTTCCGTTTGTTTTCACTGACATTTGTACTATCATCTCGACGGTTGTATTTTCTTTAGATGTAAGCCGTTTTCGAATGGTGCCGCGCTATTGAAACAATTTTAGCTCGTATTGACCGTTCAAAATTCTAATAACTACGTCATAGATATAATTGAATCGAACAAGTTTATCGGGCGAGGTGAATTTTCAATGCGGACATTCGGACTGTTTTCGAACGCAAATCATATAAAATAGCTATTCTAATATAAGTAAAAAAATTTTTGCCTAGAAAATTGACTTCGCCTACAAATTAAAATAGAGCTAATAGGCTGAAGTTGTACGAACAAAAGTATTCATAGCTGTTACACTCAGTATTTCCCAGGTATTACTTGGAGCCGGTGTCTTTTTTACACGAATGTCCATTTGTACTGGTCTCGCGATGGCACAACTTTATATTACGCAAAATTATCTTACCATTGAGAACCTCTGCGGTTCGCAACTACCTGTATACTGATTTAGTTGGCGAAATATAAAAACAGACTTTCGTACATCAACTTTCATTCTCCCTATAATAATCGGAGTTTAGAAAGGAAAAAGAAAATTATGTGATCTTAATTTATTACCGGAAACAAAGTGAAATTAACCGGAGCAAAACATTTGTGAATATCTCAACGAGGAGCCAGTTTGCAGTGGTTAACGACAAGTGAATGTAATTTTATTAACGCCGAGACGAAACCTTAATCGAGATTCATATCCTCGTCGTCGTCTTTCTTCAATTTTTTGTCCTCGTGTTTGACCTCTTTCTCGTCATCGGTTTTCGTCGACGGCGACCCCGAAGAGATAGTAGCCGCTTGAAGGGCTCTAACGAATTCTTCCATGTTGCCTTGATTGGCGGCTGAAACGGCTTCGTTGCCGACTTCAAACTGGGATACTACCGGTCCCAATTGGCCAGACTGGAGTGCGGTACTGAACATGCTAAGCGCCTGAAAATTCACAATAAGTCACGAACTGGGCTTCAAAGAGCGATTTTATTTTCACTGAAAATTATGCAATGCGGCATGCTAAAAAAAAACTTCCAAATTCTTCCAAAATGAACTAAAAAAAAAATCATACTAAATCTGTTTTATGCATAAGAAGAAATAATAATAATAAACGTTGCAAATAATGATTGTATAGGTCGTGGTTAATTATTTCTTTGCTTTAATAATGATGGAAAATGACCATCCATTTGTGATAATAACTTGTCGGAACATTTGTGAACGTTTGCAACTAACAGATTGGTAACTACACAAGGCAAAACTCTCTAACAACTTTTAATTTCCTAATTAAAAAATTCTTTAGTTTTTAAATCAATTTTTTCCCTAATTTCAACATTTAAAAGCTAAATTTTTACTAGCTTATAGCTGGTTAGCTGATAAGAGTGTTTGATGACTGTTCCACCACATAATTTTTATAGCTCCGAAAATTCTCGAGCACAACCTTCATGCAGAGTTCCTAAAAATCTCAAAAATTCTTCACAAAAGCTGTGATAACTCGAGATCCAATAAAGCTATCGACCCCGCGATGGTCTCATTCGATTCAGCGTCGAAAAATCTATTGAAATTAATACCAAATGTACCTTTGTCAGTAAAACGTTGGAAAATACGAATTCCCCCCCCCTCAAAACCCCCAAAAATACTATTAAAATCGAGGTAGCGATTTGGCTAAAGAATTGAGCCATTGTCAGGCCAAGATTGATTTTTGGTGAAAATTTCAAGAATTAAGCTATTATACTTTTGCCAGAAACGTGTTGACGGCGTACGGACAGGATTTTTTAATTGGATATTCGGTTTCTACATGCCTTGAAAGGTAAATCATTAATTTTTATACATATTGTGTATATTTTGAAGCAGCAATGTTACCTATTTCTATTTGTATTGACCTTATTCTATTTTTTTCAAGAAATATTTGGAGCGGCTAATAACGAACCCTTTATGGGTTAGAGGTCAGTGTTACCTAAGAAACCTGTAAAAAAAGTATATTGGCATTGAATGAGTAATAAAATATTATTGATTGATCATTCGTTTTTTAATGGAAAGGGGTTAGAAATTTTTTTCTTCTTTTTTGTGAGCGATTACAATGGTTCCTTTGTTGAATAAACCAAAACCGATGCTTATTTGATGATATTTAAAAAATCGCAGGGGAAGACGCCATTTTGGATCATAGTTGGCTCAGCAATTTTGCACAAAATCAGAACGATTTTTAACAAAATTATTCAATGCCTTGACAAAGTTTACCTGTTGAAATTGAGGGGATGCAAGTGTGGTCCTGAGGTCCTCCTGGGTATTCTCTCCTTGCGAGGGGAGGTGCCTTGACAGTTCTCTCACAAACTCAGGATTGTTGAGAATGGCTTGCAAGCTCTCGGGGTTCATGCTGCTCGAAAGGTCAACTGCGGAGAAGAAAATGTACAAATTACACTGCCGATCACTGAACCGAATAATTCCAGCTAACTGCATTAAATGCCAGTAAACTTTAGAAATTTTTTAAATAAATTATATTGTAAAAAATTAAAACTGAGGTTCATCTTTCAGAGACCCTCCAGCCCCCTGAGGATAAAAACAGAGGTGCAGGGAGTTTCGTACGAGTGTATAACAAAAACAGAAGGTGGCTTAGATTGAGAATAATAATTAATGGGCGAAATTACCTCCAGCTGATGCAACTCCTGGTGCCGCTGGGTTTTCAAGGTTTTGGAGGAAATAATTTTGCAACTGTCGTAACTGAATGTTGCCGCGATCGGTTGACCCGGAATTCGTGGGTTCTAAAAACAAGAAAGAAATTAGAAACAAGCTTAACTGGCCATGAAAGTCTCAACAAGCTTTTCGTGTTCATGAAAATCATACTCACTAGCAGGCGCTGCTGGGCGCGTGGGGCGCGGAATGGCAGCATCGGCCGGCGTAGCGGGGGTAGATGGAGCAGCAGTCGCGGCTGCTGTGGAGACTGGCGGCGTCGCGGTTACTGCAGCTGGGGCAGGCGCAGACGAAGGAGCACTAGATCCGCCGCTGCTAGACCTCGAGCTTTGGCTAAAAAAGTTTCAAAGACCAATATGTCACAGATAATAGAGTTTTGGTTCTTTGCATTTTTTTCTTCAAAGTTCACACAAAAAAGGTTACTAAAGCGTGCTCATGGTGCAAACTAATTTTTTTTTTAATGTAAACTTCTTACTCAAAATCGTGCTCAGGTGCTAACTCAAAAATATAATTTTTTTTTTTTAGTTGTTCCCTTATTCCACAATAAGTGCAATATTATTATTTTTTTTTAATTGGCAATCGGTGCGGGCGTATAACAAGAATAGAAGGTCGGCCGAACTGTTCCCGTCCCAGACTCGGGACAGCCGCACTGAATGCGTTAAGTTCAGGCTATGTGCATGATGCTTATTTCAATAGTTATTTTCACGCACAATGGCAATAAGCACTTGGTTCTCTAATTTGTCGCAGATAAATTCGGCTAAAACTGAAACCGCATCAGCTATCCAAAAGTGGTAATAGATTATCATCAAGCATCAAATATGTCAAAGCGTTTGCGTTATTTCAAAACGCGGATCGACTAACTTCATAGTGCCGAGAAGACTAGAGAGTCCACCAATCTGGCCGACACCACCGAATAACTGCATCAGCTGCTGCTGCGACATGTTGCTCAACATGTTCTGTAAATCTCCATCTGAAAAAAAGCAAATCAATACCGTCAATCAAGTTTACAGGAGCACCGTGGAGTACAGGAGGATTCAAGAAGATTATATCAATTAAACCGGTCCAATACATCGTAATAGACGAAGCGTTGCAGGCCGAGGCACTACAGCTGTTGAAAGATCACTAGGATCCGATGAAAATTTATATGCAGATGGTAATGGTCCAATATTTTAATATCGATACTCCAATTCTGATATTTTGGGGATATTGATAATCGCCCGACATAATCGATTCAACAACAACGGGATTGTTACTTTCAATTTAACAAATAGCAGTCTAATGTTATCGTTACTATACGCTGAAAAAAAAGAAGCCAGTGGTGTGCATAGATCACACAATACTTCCATTCTTCGTAGTTGGAGTTGAGGGGGAGAAAACCAAGGCGACTTGTTCTCCTGTTTTTTATTGTCGGCCTGCCAAGCACTTTCGCCCCTTCGGGCATCATCGAGGCTTCGTAGCACCATTTCAAGGTATCCACAGCCCGATGATAGATTTTCTTCCGACATACCATCCCCATTTTCCTTTTCCTTCTCGTCGCATTTCTTGATGTCCGGGGGTTGTGAGGTGGAGAAAAACCAGGCCTCATTCTCGTGGAGCCATAGGAGGCGCCACTATGGCTCCACGTCGCCCTGAGGATGCCCGAATGGGCGAAAGTGCTCGGCCAGCTAATAAAGAAACGGAGAATGAGTCGCCCGGCTTTTCCCTATTTTCTATCAGAACACATTTCCGGTATAATTTTCGACTAACATACCCGGAGTGGCGCCTCCGCTTCTCTGGGATCCAAGGGCCGGAGGATTATTGAGGATCTCATTAACCTTGCGGCAATTATCGTCGTCCTTATCAGTTTTCGGCTCCTGAAACGTAACAGGACACAATTAGCTGATGAACAGATCGATTCCAATTCTGAAGTCGTTGAAATGAAGCGAAACTGGCACAGGAGAACAAAAAAATAAAACGTCAAACTCACCTGAAGCCAACAGAAGAACTTCCTGCTCGAGGATTTGAATTTCAAAAGATAAACTCTGCCGGTGGTGCATTGGGAGACCCTTTTGAACTCGACATCGTCGGGGAAAATAATCAGATCCTGAAAATCGAATCGTTCGTATAAAGTAAAGCAATTAAATATCGCATCGCGAATGCAGAAACTGCCATCGCCGGTTAGTTCCCCATAAATGGGTTGAAACCCATTTCTGCAGACGAATCATGAATTTTTTGAGGTACGCACATCTTCGATGGACCCGTTGGATCGATCCTTCCAGCAGAAATGCATGAGAGAGTCGTCCGACTGGTAAATGTAGACGAGGCCCTTCCTCTTGTCAGGGTAAACCATGTTCTCTTTCAACGTCATTTTTCCAGCCTTGAACTCGACTAGATTCTTCGTCTGTCCCCTCGACGCGGCGCTTCCGAACAAAGCTGTTCCAGGCATCGTTTTCGGTGTAGTTACACAAATCTAAAAGCAACTGTGCAATATAAAATCCAAGATGCAACGCTCAAGAAATTGGCACTGTAACACGCATAGAGAAAGTGTGAACTAACAAGTAACCTCCCTGCAGCAATTACGAGGCAGATTTTCAAACAGGAAGGTTACGTACTAACCATTTATGTATACCAAGGCGCATAATATACTAACGATGAATCGATACTTATTTATCGATGTATCGAAACTTACTTATCGATATATCGATACGAATTGTGTGTCAAAACGAGATGGTATTTCGAGGTGAGAATCATTTGAAATTGTGACGTATTTATTCAAAGTTTGTCAATTTTAGATCAAGTCGATGGCGAAAATTAGGAAAAATGAGACACTGAATAGTGGGAAAAGCATCGAAATAAGTGATTTTTAAATATCGCAATATGTATGGGTATCGATACAATAAATGTACCACTATCGTCACCGACTGATTGAGAGCCGAAATTTCGCGATTGTTTTGTATGAGGTACAGATATTTTGAAGCTAAATTATTTTCCATTGCGATTTAGTTCCCGTTTAAAAACGTTTTTGTGCTACCCGCAGCAAAAGGAATGTACATCCTATACTTCGCGTTTGATAAAATGTCAGTTTAGCTGTCATCATTACTTGTCAAGTTGTTATGACCGTTCGCTCAACTGTTTAGAGAGCTTAGTTATTTCCTTTGGACCGCCTTTGATTCGAAGAGTGTCGAAATCGTGTTTTTTTCCGAATAATTCCCAACAGCTTGAAATGTAAGTATGCTGAAGTTACCGTTAAAATTGTCAAACGCTGCGTAAACAAGAGCGGATCGTTAAAAGCTGAGTTGCAGAAGCTTACTAGCGCAGAGAGCGATTAGAGATTGAGATCGTAGAAAAACTAGAGAAAAAGTGAACTTTTTCGTTGATATAAGATATATCGATCAGTTCAATATAATCGATAGTAAATGTATCGATGGTAAATTTATCGATTTGTTGTTTCCCGTTCGATCAATATTGCTCCAGAAATTTAATTCAAAAATAGATAATAAAATGTTACTAGGCGTGTAATTATTGTTCTAAATGGTTTCATTTTCAATGCCGGATGAAAAATGAGGAACTCGAGGAGTATTTTTCACCTTTATGTATTTACGGTCGATAAGGTCCAGTGATAAGAGATAACCTGCGCACGTGGTGTTTGTATTTTTGTTTGCTTCGTTCACCGATCTGTCGTGCGGTATGAAGTGAGTTCGAACTTCATCAGTGAAAATGTCAGGAAAACGGCCTGAACATCAGGCGCCGCCAGAAATATTCTATAATGAAACCGAAGCGAGAAAATATACGTCGAATTCGAGAATGATCGAAATTCAGGTCAGTAAATTATTTTCTTAGTCGGATTATCAAATATGAATTGGCATGAAACTTCATCGATTTCATAATGTATTCCACGCCTCTATAATTGGTTTCTCGGTTGTGGACGTTGTTCATTTTATTCAACGCGAACCTGGATTCTCATAGGTTCAAATGACAGAGAGAGCTATTGAACTGTTGTGTCTCCCTGATGACAAGCCATCGCTACTGTTGGACCTCGGCTGCGGCTCCGGACTGAGCGGCAGTGTGCTTGAAGAGGCTGGCCACGTTTGGGTTGGCATGGATATCTCCAAAGCGATGCTGGAAGTCGCTGTCGAACGTGAAGTCGAAGGCGACCTCATTCTTTCCGACTTGGGACAAGGTAATGCGCGAATTTTATCCCGTTTGGATTATGAAATTCAACTTGTTCCTTCCTCAGTATCAAATTACCCGCTTTCTGGCAAGTGTTCCTTTTGGCCAGTGTTGCCAGGTCCCAACCGGTGGTTTGGGGGAAACCGCGACAAGAAAAAGGGGAAAATGGGTACTTTTTCAACCAAAAAAAAAAAAGGAGTTTTGGGGGATTTTTAGCCCAAGTAAATCGCGATTCGTGACAACGCTGAAGTACACAGGTGTGTGAGCCTACATGATACAAAACAAGCTTTCAGTAATCGAATCAGTTTTATTGCACAGGAAAAAACTATAAATTCAGTGTTTTACCTTTAATCTCTAACCGGGTAATGGTTACCATCAAATGGACCGTGGTTCCTAAAAGAGAAAATCCATGGTCTCTTTGATGGATCAGCTCACCAGAGACGTTGAGTGTGAGTGGAAGGGGGTGTAATTAGAGACCATTGGGACCAGGGACCAGGTTGAAAATTTACAGGAAGTCAGATGATCATGCAAAGTGCAAAAAAAAAGAGAGAGGAGATGAAGTCATTGGAAACAGCGTTACGAAACAACTATGAAAAATCCGTGAATTTTTATTTTAAGAGTGAGGTAAGAAAGAAGAGCAGAATTTTTTACTTTTTATGGAAAGGAAGAAGAAAAAGGGTAGCTAAAAATGAGAATGGGGAGGATTTAAGGAAAAGGGTAAAGAGTAATATTGTCTACGTACTGGAGGAGTTTTCCCCCGAAAAGGGGAGACCTGGCAACACTGTTTTTAGCTAAGATCAAAGTGTTAACTACCGGAGTCCTATATTTTCGAGGGTCTCTCCTCTGTGCAGTGTTGCCAAGTCTCAAGCGGAGATTTGGGGGAAACCTCGATCAGAAAAATGGGAAAATTGGTGTTTTTTTAAAACAAAAATGGGGAGAAATATACAGAGCCATTAATATAAAATTATCAATAGAGCAAATGCCAGTTGAGCAATTTCGTCTTATTTGAAATGCATGCAAAAAACTTGCATTATTAAAAAAAAAAAAATTGAGAAAAATTGCGTTAAAGAGGGAGAAGCGCATGGTTTAATCAATTATGAAGAAATAAATTGAAATATATTGGGTTCGGAAATTGGAATAAAATCAGAATCAACATAAAACTTGAAAGATTAAATTATTCTTACTGTTTCAATTGTATGATCACTCGACTATCAAGAGAAGTTGAGGCACTCATATAGCATATAAAAATTATCACAACTTGTGAGCAGGTCAACTATAAAAAATCACTTATTTTTCACATTTTTATTTTTTCTACGTTTCGCATTAAAAAAGGGAAAAGGAAAGCAATCATGAAAATGGGGGAGGATTTTAGGAAAAAGGTAAAGAGTAAAGAGGCTAAGCCTGTGCCAGGCAGATTCGATAGTTTGCCGTGAGCTTGACGATATTTGCATCTCTTTGTTACAGGAGTTCCATTTAGAGCGGGAATGTTTGACGGTGCGGTGAGCGTTTCCGCTCTTCAGTGGCTGTGCAATTGCGACCAAAATAGTCACAATCCCGTGAAACGGCTTAGCAAATTTTTCACAATGCTCTACACGGCTCTTGGCCGGTGCGCACGAGCTGTTTTCCAATTCTACCCTGAATCGCCCAGTCAAGTATGCGACTTTGCATTTATTTCTGTGTTCTCTATTATGGATGATTTTCGCCTCCCACTTCAAGGAGTCGGCTTTGTAATCGCTTTCTCTATCGCAGGTGCAACTTGTGACAACTCAGGCGACAAAAGCCGGTTTTTACGGCGGCCTTGTTATCGATTTCCCGAATTCGACCAAAGCCAAAAAATACTTCCTCGTCCTGATGACCGGTCAAAGCATGGCTCTTCCTCCTGCCCTCGGTACATCAGGCGCTGACGACTCGCACGTTCAATACGAAAACAAACGGCTGAATTTCAAACAGATGAAGGGCAAATCGTTGAAAAAGAGCCGCGATTGGATCAACGAGAAAAAGGAAAGAAGGAAACGGCAAGGGCGTGACGTCAGGGAGAATTCCAAATTCACCGGAAGAAGACGTTGTGGGAAATTTTAAACGACAATGTGTATTGAAAATTGACTCTTTGCCTTTTTACGCGAAATCCTGCAATTGAAACTTGTCGTACGATTATAATGACAAATGTACAAACGAGCAATCGCCAGATTATTTAATTAGCTTGTAATTCAGAAAGAAATACATTCGTTGATGAATATTGGGTTGGAGTTTAAGTAACCTTGATCCTCTATGGTGTAACCAACTTACATTGTCCAAATATGGGCTTTGAAATCGCTGTTGATAATCTGACAGGACGTTGGGGTCATTTCAGTAAAATATGGCAGACTATTTCGAAGAGATGAACTGCACGCCGCTGGCTGACGGTGAAGCACCTAATGGCAATCTACATTTGGCGAGGCTTCTTCGCGATTTCGCCATGTTCGAAGAGCTGGGGGAAACCAGTCGTTTGCCGCCTCCAACTTCGAAGGCGGTTATTGGAAAACTGCCGCAAATCGATACAGAAACAGGTACTTTTGTCGGTTCAAAGCTAATCAACAAACCGCAGGTTTAGGAATGGTGCGGATTTTCTATCGACTTTGAATCAACTAATGAAATTTACTTGATTAAATTATAAAAATTCCAAAATTGAAACTTCAAAAGTATGAAAATCGAGAAAAAAATTCAAAATATTATTAATCGTTAGAATTTGATTGTTTTCACTTTAAATTCGAACGCTACGTCTAATTTCCAGTAGGAATCATTAATTAATCAAATTTGAACAGTACTGTATTTGCAACGGATTTTCTAAGTTGAAAAACATGAAAACGTTCAGTACTGAAATTAGTAAAAACTGATAGTTGCGATCAATTTTCCATAGTTTTGACGTCAAATTCGGATTCAGCGTTGAATTTCCTATAAGAATAGCTATCAAATTCGCTTGAAAACGAAAATTTAATTTTTCACTGCCAGCGGAGCTCGGAATTACGGCCGGCGAATAACTCGATTTACGGAAAATAATTTCTCTGGCGCTGTTTACATTTTTTTCGCCAAATTTTTTGCTATGTACGTGTGTAAGGCGTTCAAATGAAGGCCCCTGCATAATAAAACAATTGATTCGCGTAAATTTTGACCCCGAAAATCACGGTTAAAGTCCAATTTTCGAGCTTTCAAAAACTGATTTTTTTGGACCACTTGCAGATTTTTCCGAGAATTGAAAAAAATCACAAAAATACATCTCGGTAAGACACAACTTTCCTGAAAATTTCAGATTTTTATCTGTATTGAGAGTGGAGTAAAAAATCGATATGTGATCGGTTAAAAAAAATCGCAGGGGACCCCCTTGGATTTTTTGCGAAAAATTTTTTGGTTTCGATTTCGCTCAAATTCAGCATAATGATAGTTAATAATGTGTGTATCAATAATATATGGTTCATTCTATGTTTCATTTGCACTAAATAGATGAAAAGAGCGTTTAAAGTTGAAAAATGTGACGTTTTCGTGTATATGCCAGCAATATTGTTGAATATCTCACAAACGGTTGAAAAATGGATAGGTATATTACATTGGGAAAATGTGGACAGTTGAAATACCTATTGGTATATTGTTGAATTACCTATCTTTTGGTATATCAAACATCTGAATTGACAATTTTTTGTTACTAATCTTGGAAAACTTAAAGTTGAAACGTCTACCACGGCTACAATTTTGCACAAGTTGAAAAACCCATTACTTTATGAAACAAAGTACATGAATACACCTCCACCTACATACCAAATTATGGCAACTATTAATAATAGCCCCTAGTCTTATCATAATTCTTATCTTATTGTGTTTCTATCTAATCTTTGATATTATCTTATCGTCGGCGGTGAAGAATTGAGACCTCGTATCAATTTTTGACCTAAAATCAAAAACATCATCATCATTTTTGACAAAAATGAGATTATGGTTTCTATGTATTAGGCAAGTTCCTTGGTTTTTACCGATTTTAGCGCTCATTCGGTCGATTTTCGAATTATTTCGGCTCAAAATTTCAATTTTTGACACCTCGTATCCCGCGATTTAGAAATATTATTTAGAAATAATGCAGTTTTTGTGTTCGCCTCTAAAGTAGGCAAAATGGAGATGATACGAGGCCTCAATTCTTCACCGTCGTCGTATTTCTACTTCATAATAGCTTTGTATCATCTCCTGTTTCCTAATATTATTCTTATCTTTCTGTAATTCAACCCTTCCTTGATTTCCACGATCTCGACCCAATCTGTACAATTATTCTGCCTTTAATTTTCAGGATTCAAATGCACAATATGCTTATTAGAGTTTACATCTGGAGAGAAAGCAAGGCAGCTGCCATGTTCGCATTCATTTCACGACCAATGTATACTCCCTTGGTTGAACAAGGTGAGTTCGCTTCCTCATTTGCTGATGGCACATAAATAAAATATATTTTTTAAATAATAACAATTAATGACAATAAATAAATAAAATGAAAAATGAATAAAAATCTTGCCTCATATGCTTATGAGGTACATTTACAAAAATATTTTTTTGAAAAATAGTAATAAATTACAATAAATTGAAATCTTGCCTCACTTGCTTATGGCACATAACACAAATATTTTTAAAAAATAATTACAAATGACAATAAATAAATAAAATAAAAAATGAATAAAAATCTTGCTCATTTGCTTTGGCAAATAACAAAAATATTTAAAAAAAAATTATAATAATAAATGACAATAAATAAATAAAATAAAAAATGAATAAAAATCTTGCCTCATTTGCTTTATATGAGGTACATAACACAAATATTTTAAAAAGATAATAATAAATGCCCATAAATAAATAAAATAGAAAATTAATAAAAATCTTGCCTCATTTGCTTATGGCACATAACAAAAATATTAAAAATAAATAAATGGCAATAAATAAATAAAATAAAAAATGAATAATAATCTTGCCTCATTTGCTTACGGCACATAACAAAAATATTTTTAAAAAATACTTAATGACAATAAATAAATAAAATGAAAAATGAATAAAAATCTTGCCTCATTTGCTTATGGCACATAACACAAATATTTTTTAAAAATAATAATAAAATGACAATAAATAAATAAAATAAAATATGAATAAAAATCTTGCCTCATTTGCTTATGCCACATAACAAAAATATATTTTTTAAAATACTAAATGACAATAAATATCAAATAAAATAAAAAATAAATAAAAATTGCTATGGAAGCAGCATTGATGTGTAAAAATTATTCGTCTCTATCGACTTTCGATTGATTTAGTTTTTGTGTTTTCATTTTTCTGTTCCTCCTTGAAGACAAGTACGTGCCCCATGTGCCGCCACGAGCTTCCAACCGACGACGAGACGTATGAAGAGTATAAGAAGGAGAAAAAACGTGAAAAGACGAGAAAAGAAGATATTGAAACACTCCACGATTCGATGTTTTCCTAAAATATAATATTGTTGCTGTGTTCGATTTTGTTGAGCGTTAAATTTAAAAATAAAATGGAAAAAAGTGATTTTCCCAGGTTTTCTATGGTGTTATTTTGTTAATAATTATTAACTTTATAACGGGAATGTAGCTTGAGTTTTTGAAATCCTTCATCGTTTCTGGAATTTGATCGAGGCAAACGTGACATCAAATGCGATCTAAAGAACGCGGAACTACAATGAATCAGCCGGATTCAAAGCGACCCTCGAATTTGTCGCAATTAATTTCTCATCGTAGACAATGAGGCGTTGAAAAATTGTCCGAAGGAATGCGAGATCATCAGGCTCTCGGATCTAGAGGCCGCCGACTGAGATTTACAGGATTCGACGGGGAAATAAATCGTTAATTACAGGAGTTCAGGCTTCTGAATTTCTTTGTGACGTTGATGTAATTATTGATATTTTGCTTACAGCAGGTCGCAGGTTTTTAATTCCATGTTTGCGTAGTAAATGGAAATATTGAGATCGTCCGGAACGCGGAGGTTAATTTGGGAGAAATTTTTATATTACTGAAATACTCGGAAACCTGAAAAAAATGACATAAATCGTCATACCTTCGTGAAAAATGGACGAATTTCGATGAAATTTTCAGAGAATGTTGTCCTAGTGATTGTGCAAAATTAGACGTTGCCGGATTTCAGATAACACGCAGTACTTCCGAGATATAATCGTTCAAAGTTTTTTCTATTTCGATTTTTACAGGCTATAAGAGTCGATATTTTTATACGTTTGAGGTCTAAAAATATTCTTTATGGCGAGCAGATGACGCTTGATTTTTTGGATATTGGCTCACACACCGTATCTCCACGTTATGAGCCTTTTCGCGATTTCGGTAGGGTGCGTATTTTGATTTTTACAGGCCGGAAAAAATCAATATAATTATTTGAACGTTCAAGGCCTTGAAATGCTCGGGACGGCGATTGAATGATGCCTGATTTTTGTCACGTGGGTCACATACGGTACTTCCGCGTTTTTCGCAAATCGACAATATTTTGATTTTTATAGAGCCCGCAAAAATGAATATTTTTAAACGACGGGGGTCTTAAAGAGTTTTTCTATATGACAGCTGAATATCGCTTGATTTTTATTATTGGGTCACACGCCGTACTTCCTCGTAATTCGTATTTTCAGTTATCTTATTTGTGCACTATTGTATTCCTGGGTCTCCTTGTTATAAAAATGACTCCATTTCACGAAATTTGTTACGCATCGATTGGATCACACACCGTACTTCCGCCGTGTGCCGTTTTTTCGCAGTTACGATTTTACAGACCGCAGTAAAAACAATATCTTTGACGCTGGCTGTCGAAATAAAATTATCACATTTCACAAAACTTGCCTGCTTGTATGGTTGTTATGCTCACATACTGGACTTCCGCATTATTAGCCTAATTCGTGCGTATTTCTATTTTTTCGTTCTTCTACCCAATTTTCCAATAACAGTTGTAGAAAAATAATGTTGCGCACTTAGTAAAAGCTTCTTGATTCAGACAGTCGCCGTTTTTTAATTAGTTACCTGCACGATTTTTTTTTTTTACCATCTTAAAGCACTTTAAAGAGCAGATGATTTTAGTCTATGAATATACCTGACTAGATTTCGATGTCTCATTCTGGGCCTCGGCTGAAATTTGGCCGCTCCTACGAACGTCCTCAACCTTTCGAAGGCAGAGGATTATGAATCATCGACGCTTCTATTATTCGACTAATTTCATTCAGACTGAGTCAACATTAATCACATTAGGCTTGTACCTTAGCTTAATCGCCAAAATAAAGCTTCTATCGAATTCTTAGACAATTTTTAAACGAATCTTTCAACAAAAAAAAAAAAAAAAAAAAAAAAAAAAAAAAAATCATCTTGTGAATTGCAATTGTCTCACTTTCCTAATCGTTTCTGGGAAATTAGCGATTGCATCGGCAACTCTCGGAGGAATTAATTACTTCCAGCATTGTCTGTAAAATGCTCATAAATGGTTTCAATGCGGACAAAGGCGTCGCCGAATGATCGGATGAACTTGGTATATCGTTTTCCTCGAGACAAAGATTCGCCGAGATCATTCCAGTAGCATTGAGCTGCTGTTGTTTTGTAGCCTGTATTTGGCTCTGTGTTTCAAGATATGCACGTCTCACTGCACCTGAAAACGAACTCAAAGCTTTCTCTGGGACGGGAATTCGAGAATAATTTAAGAATGAAATGAATAAGAATTTTAGTGGTGTTTTTAATCGTTAATTTAAACACGAGCACAAGTTGATTTCTTATTATTAATTAACTTCTCGAACAATTCCCTCATGCCAAAGTTTTGAAAATCTCCCCAATTCAACACAAAAGCTGCGATAACTCGAGAACCAATAAAGCTACCGAACCCGCGATGTTCTCATTCGATTCAGCGTCCAAAAATGTATAGAAATTGATAAGTACCAATAACACCTTTTTGCGGAAAACATTCGAAAATACTCATTTTCTCCCCTTTAAAAACTCCCCAAAAAATACCCATAAAAATTGAGCTAGCAACGTGATTTAAGAATTCTCAATTCTCGGAAGAGAATTCTCGGAAACTCAGGAATATGTGGGGCAACAATAATTTATTGTTGTACATTGTTTGGAGTGCTTGACTCTTCAGTTTGACAGTGAAATTTAAGTTGTGATAGCAGAAGTTAAAATTGTTCAAATTTCACAGTGGGTTTATCTTTCCATTATTTCAATAGGTCATTGTTCAATAATTAACCAAGAGAATTTATGGGGAACTATAGAGATGATAATATAAACGCAATCTTCAGCACTCCGTTGGCGCGGATCATTGATCTGTTAGAAAGGAGTTTTCCATGATTACAGAAAATTGTTGTAATTTTGCATTTGGTTTATTATTCAATAAAAATCCACTGTAATCGCCCAAGAAAAATAATTTCTAACCCCCCACGAAATTTGTTGTTTTACGTTGCATAAGGCATGTAGAATCAGAATATCCAATAAAAAAAATGTATGTCCGCACATTGCTAGCTCAATTTTAAGGGTATTTTTGGAGGGTTTTGAGGGGGAGAAAATTAATATTTTTCCAGGTTTTTCCAGAAAAATGTGTACTTGGTATACATTTCTATAGATTTTTGGACGCTGAATCAAATGAGACCATCGCGGGGTCGATAGATTTATTGGTTCTTGAGTTATCACAGCTTTATTTGTGTTGAATTTGTGAGATTTTCAGATATTTGGCATGAATTTGGTAACTCGAGAGTTCTTGCAGCTTGGAAAAAATCGTTCTATAGTCGTTGGAATGCTCGTCGAACACTCTCTTCAACTATACCGTAATGCGAAAAAATCGGATTTTAATTTGGAATTAAGAAAAATAAAAATGACAATGCTACGGAGTTTTCCCCGATCGTTACCAATCTGTTTTTCGGTGGGAACGTTCACAAATGTTCGGAATAATAAATTACTATCTAGTGTCTTCTTAAATCATTGTTGAAGCGAAGGAATAATAAACCACAGTACAATCAATTGCAGCGGTTTTTTTTTTTTTTTTTTTTTTTTTTTTAAATAATATCCAAGAGTAAATCTGTAACAATTCCCCCAGTTTCTCTTCCCCAATTCGCCTCCATTAATTCACGGTTGGTTAACCTAATTTTCTTCGCTTTTCCCAAAACCAGTTTCGAGTTGTGAATTTCGAGTTCTTTAGGGTCTTCATGTGACTCCCTCGGGCCTTCAGGAGGTTCGCGTATCAAGAAGGGGTTCTTGGGGCTTACTCCCTCTAGAATGGGGGTCTATGCCAGTTCAGTCCTACAGTGGCCGCGAACCAAGGAACTACTTCCCTTCCTCGAATTGCACACCTTCTCCTCGCGCATGGAGTGTCGGACCTAGTGATTTTGTTACCAGTGAAATTCTTTAAATCGCGGCCCAATTTCCGCGCGCGGTCAAATTATCCGTCGAGAAATTCGAGTGTCGTCGAAAGGTCGGTCGATTTTTCAGTGGTCGGTTTCAAGACGTCAAGATGATGTCTCTTTACAGGACCATCAAAGGGGGTACGCATAAACGGACGCGAGACAGAAGGTCAGTTGTCAAAATATATTTTTTTCTCTACCGCTTTCGTTTTCGTTGTCAACAAGTTGGCAAGGAATGCCCTTATTTTTCCGCCAGTTATTCGCCACCGAGAAAATAGTCGATTTTTATCATTGAAATGAGAATACAGATAGATTCGCTATTGGTAAATGTTTTTAGTGAATTTCCATAATATATGTATATTTTTTAAATTATTTATTCAACTTCGATTTATTCACCAAAATTTTCATTTATTTTATTTGGAATTAACTTAATTTTAGTTTTATTTTTATTGATTTTATTTGTCTTATATTTGTATTTATTTTATTATATTACATTTTTATTTTATTTTAATTTATTCTGTTTCGTTTTATTTTATTTTTTTTTAACTTTTGTAAAATTCACGTTATTCACTTTTTAAATTTTATTTTATTTACATTTTTAACATTTAATTTTATTTATTTATTTTTTATTTTATTTTTTTTTTTTTTTTGGAGGACTGAAATAAATATGAAAGAGGTAAAATTGACGCGGCACAGGAGGAGGTGACGAAAGAATTGGAATTCCAGAATAATGGATAATTGAGTGGCATCTAATCATAATGAGAATACGAGAAAAGTATCAAATATGTTGGAAAAACTATAGAACATAAAATATACAAATGTAAAACGAAAACATTGAGATTTCGATATTTTTTTTACAGAGGGTATTTTTTAAGGAGGGTTTGAAAAAAATCACCGATTGTAACGGTTCGTTATTGAATTATATACCTACCATTCGGGGAAAAATTTCGAATTCCATAGCGGCTCGGTTTTTGAAGGATAACGACTGCACAGTTGACAAGCTATTGGCTCAGATTGCGGTTCGTTTCGGCAGATTAGCGTCACCGAATTGATTTGCAAGGATGAAAAATTTCACGCCCCTGTCGAGCGAGAAGGCTAAGGAATTGCATCAGGTGTGATATTTTCATGCATTCAAATAATGCAACACTTGAGATAGTGGACGGTTTAATGTTTTCTTTTTTTTTTTAATTTCCCTTCGTTTGAATTTTGTATTATTTTTATTCGTGTTGTCATATAATTCTTGATAAAATTATCCATCTACTGATAAATAACCGAATCAGTTAAATTTCGGATAAATTAAGAGATAAAATAATTAGAGGAATTAAATTATTTATAGAAATTAAAATAATATGCGCTTAAATTAATAATATATTGGGAAGTGTATAGAACTGATTGACTCTCATTGAATTAGCCTAGGACCATGTGAAAGAGTAGACGAGTGAAAAAATTAATCTATTAAAATTAAAATAAATCAATCTTATCGAAAATTTGAACTATTAATTAACGAAAATAAATTAATTTATGGAATATAATTATTGAAAAAAATAAAATGTTAAAGCCTTGATAATTTTTGAGACGAAGAAATATTCTCAAATTCTTCTTACGAGAAATGTCTATAAAATTAAAAAAAAAAATAAAAAATTTAAAAAAAACTGGGTTTTTGTTAAATTTTTGCCACGCTTTATTACGTGTTGGTTTCTCCTGGGCTAAGATAATCGCCCACATTTGTCTCGTACGATTGTCGACGAAACTTCAGAAAGTTCACTTTTATTTACTTTCACTGCCAGGTAATTTTTTTCGGGTGCGTGCTCTTTCGGTTCTGGGCTGACGATCGCGGGGCAATCTGCGACCGCAAATCTTCTTTTATCATTGCGCGTACGTAGCCACTTAAAAACGCCTACGTACTTCTCGCCACAGGCTGTGCTATAGAGAAGTAATTGGAAAATTAATTAAATATTAAGTTAAGTTAAAAATTAATTAATGTAATTAATAAAAATGAAAAAAAAATTAATGAAAATAAATAAATTAATAATACTAATAAATAAAATAAAATAATAAAAATTAATAACAGATTAATAAAATATTAACAATTTTAAAAATATTTTAATAATGTTTATAGTATTATTTTATTTATTATTATTATTTATTTATTTTCATTTTTATTAATTACATTAAGTAATTTTTTAAGTTTATATTTTTTGTTGCCTGGCTGCCGGGGGGGCCTTTAGCCGACCTCTTTCTTGCTGCTGGGCTCGGGGGCCTTTAATGGTGGTTTGGGCCTGAGGGGCTTTCTTGGCCCTCGATGCATTTGCCCTCTCACTGGTGAAGGTTTTGATTTTCAGCATAAATTGGGTCCAGTTGCTTCTATGAACATTGCTATGCATTCTATATGACGGCAAATGAATATCTATCTATTCTAAAAAAAATAAAACCGACTTCAAAAACTTCGTCTATAAAATACACTCTGAAAAGGGAAAAATAACAAAAATGTCCCAACTTCGCAGCAACTCATTCGCCAACTACACGTATTAAGGACTACTTTACTACTCGTATTGACCTGACCACTTCCTGATTGATTGGATCACCTTCCCTAATAATATAAAAATTACTATTTCTCATTTCCCAAATGATTAAAAGATTTTCCTTTCACCTCTGAATTGCCTCCAGATTGATCATCTTTTGGAGTCGGCGCCTCTCTTATATTGTATTGAAGAAGCCTATAGATTCCGAATTAGTAAGAATATAAATATCATGAGTTTTCACGATTCTTGAACAGAGCACATCAGCATTTATGAGAACTGATTATTAACAATATCGATTTGAAGGTGACTATTCACGCCTTTTCCTAAAAACCATTTCAGATTTCTCTAAGAATCTTTACGTCCAGACCCAGACTTATTACCTGGCACCTACTAATTTATCGTAAATTCATATTTATTTGTAACCATCGGTTATTTTGCCAGAGAGGCGCCGACTCCAAAAGATGATCAATCTGGAGGCAATTCAGAGGTGAAAGGAAAATCTTTTAATCATTTGGGAAATGAGAAATAGTAATTTTTATATTATTAGGGAAGGTGATCCAATCAATCAGGAAGTGGTCAGGTCAATACGAGTAGTAAAGTAGTCCTTAATACGTGTAGTTGGCGAATGAGTTGCTGCGAAGTTGGGACATTTTTGTTATTTTTCCCTTTTCAGAGTGTATTTTATAGACGAAGTTTTTGAAGTCGGTTTTATTTTTTTTTTAAAAAAGTTTTTTTTATTTTTCTCTTTTTAGTGACTTACAATTATGGACAGCTCTCTTCACAGAATTTTCCCAACCTTTCATTATTGTGTTCTTGTCACTTACTACTAACCGTCCAAACTCAATTCGTAAGTCCATTGAACGTTGAAGTTCTGAAGTATAATGATTGCCTAACTATTTTCAATGTTATTATGTTGATTGAGAGAGAGTTTGAACGTTTGGAATAATCCATCCACTGATTTGGGTCTCTTGGTCGACATACCGGATACTTTGATCCCATTAATACACCTTACAAAACTCAAATAATTGTCTACACCATTGCTGGTTACTGAATTGCACCAATTCACTCGTTCTTTATTTCTCTAACGATAATAGAGTTATGATTTCCTGAAGCGTATCCGCAATCACACTGAATGAGAGAATCCGAACCAAATTTCAGAAATTCGCCAAACGTTTGTGCATTAAAATGGAGTTATTTGGCCTTCAAAACCATGATATTTATTGAAAATTTAACGATGAATTCAAATTTTCTAACGAGAATGCTATGACTAACGTAATTTTTTTTCTACAAGCATAAATAGTCCAAAAAACGTGATTTTGAAACAAATTTTTTAGAAATACGGCCTAAAAAGTATCTACTTTTAATCCAATCAATACCAAATTCGGATCACGTAAACTAGACTCAAATTTGAACAATTTAAGTTCAAAAACTATGGAAAAACAGTTTTCGTTTGGAAGTTATGAGGTCTCAAACACAGGTCTATTAAAACATCAATTGCTCCCTTATTATGCCACCTAAACTTGATTTTTTACCATCGTTAGAAAGCTCTAGCTAAGTGCTTTCAAGTGCAATAGTGTTCATATTTTTTTTCTCGACGTGGTTGGGAACGGTGCTCGAAAAACCTCAAAAAAGTGAAAATCGGCATCACGTTTTTTGTTACACTTTCTTCTCTACACGCTATATTAGAATGCCGAACGAAAAATTGAAGCTAGGCCCTTGTAGGCAGATAAATTATGAACAAAATGACACCAGAAACAAAACAATCGAGCAAGTATTCTAGAAGTTATAAGCTTGCAAAGTCAAAACTTCCTTTTTTCGCGAAAATCACGTTTTCCGGCGTTTCTCCGCGTCTGGAGACGTAACTACTGGATGGACTCAATTGAAAAAATTATGGGACCTACCTGGATAGTAACCCTTTCAAACAAAAAAAAAAGTAACCCGATCGGACGTACCGGAGCTGAACGCCGGTGGACAACACATACCGAAAAAAAAAAAAAAAAAAAAAAAAAAAAAAAAAAAAAAATCCCGCTAGACGACCATAGTAACCTCCTCCTTGTTTGAAGTCGGTTAATGAAGACAAACCGTGTAATACCAACTCTACAAATTTTCCCAGGAGGTCCAAAACGGCCGAAACTCGAGTATTCTAAAATATCTAGTCGCTGCCAATAAAAAAATTAAAAAATGGTATAAGAGTTTATTATACAAAAATGTACACCTGAGAGATGTTTAAAAAACTATATTTTCGGTTATTTAATCAGTTTCTTTCGCCGTTCTCGTTTTTCCACTTCCTGTCACGATATTTCGGCATACCAAATACACAATAAGGTCCACCCAGGGGCGTAATATCTCCAAAACGCTTTCACGTGAGGCCCCCAATCGCCTCCGGGTATTTCGACCAGCAACAATTGCCTGTCTGCGGTTTCGCATTTATTACATTTCGAACGGTTGAAAAAAAATTCACCCATGAGAGCGAATGCGTTTTGGCTTTCTCATCGAACTGCTTTCCAAAATACTCTCACCGAACAATTGCATCATTTATTGTTCCGACTAATACCTGCTATCGTATTTTTTCAAATTTATTAAGGTTGATTGAAAAAAAATGATGAAAATATTTCAAAACGTTTCTATTTTTTTTTAATGTTATATTTTTCTTTTTATATTTGAAGCGATTGTTTTTAATAGCGAACCGTTATAATTTCTTGCGAACCCGTTGCAAAAATTAAATATCGTTATTTATCAGATTATAATTAAAATTTATTAAAATAAAAATGTATTGAAAAAAATATTCAATTATCATTTTTTCTCGTTAAATTATTTCGATTTCAGCGTTTTCGAACGGTAGTGCATATCGGTGTTTTCATTTATAGAAGCTTTTTTATAGTAGCGAAAAATTCGCATTTATAAGATAACGGTGTCAAAACTTGGCATAACGAACAAAAGTAAAATACGAGCGTATAATATCGAATTATATCGTAATATTAATAATATGGACAATATATATAATATCGAATTTTGATCGAATATTGTCAAATATCGATGTCCAAATAGTATAAAAATATACCTAATCAAGTAAATAATAAATTAAGTAAAAGTATAATGAAAATATTTTGCCAGTTCGAAAAATCTCTTTGCCGTGGATAATTGAGAACACCTATATTATACACACTTTCGAACGTGTAAATCTTTGAATAATGAATCATTTCGAACAACTTCGATAAAATCGTTGGCAGTTTTTCTACCTACGCCGCCCATTATACTGTACGAAATACAAAATCGGTTGACAGCTATCGCAAGCTTCGAGGCTGAAAACACGTTCTCTTCCATTTTCGAACAGTTTCGCCGCAAAAGACGTACTTTCATCATCATCATCGAACTAGGGCAGTTAACTTGTCCCATGCTTCGGCCAATGAGCTTGACGTTCAATGATTCGACGGTCGATTTGTCTCAACGCGCTTCGAATATTCCGGATTTGGTGAGAAAGGCCGCGTTTGAGGTGATCCTTTTCCCAGGTTAACCGATTTCTTCAATAGCTCCAGTCACGACTGGAAACAAAATAAAACTGACACTACGAGGCCATCTGTTTCGTTCAGTTATTTATTGCGTTGCGTTCAAATAAATTAATAGGAAGAAAAATACGCGAAAAAAGGGAGTTGATTAATTTAAAGAATTTTCCTCTTCTTTCCGAAGCGATTGAAACCAAAAATTTCACGTATACGATTGATACAGTACTCTTTAATATACCCAATTTAAACGTAACTAAAAATTTTATATAATATCTCGCGAAAAAACCAACCCTCTGTCGAATTTGGAAACGATCATGCAGTTTACGATTTTTATTCGCCCGTACGAACAGGCGACAAAAATTGTAATTTTAAGGAAACGCTATTATCTTACCAAGAGAATAATAATGTGATTAACCCTTATCTTGGTATTGATTCAAATTTGAGTCATCATTTTTCCACCGTCAGTAGAAAAACGCTGCAAATGATTGTACAGTGGTTTATTATTATTTCTCTTCAATATTGATTAAAAGAAGACTATCCATTTGTCATTTTAAATATTCCGAACATTTGTGAACGTTCCCACCGAAAAACAGATGGTAACTATAGGGGAAAACTCCGTAGCAACTATTGTAATTTTAATCATTTTTATTTTTCTTAATTTCCTAATTAAAAGCTAAACTTATTGCCTAACGATACAGCTGCAGAGAGTGTTTGACGACCATTCCAATGAGTATAGAACGATTTTTATAGCTCCAAGAACTCTCGAGTTATACCCTCATGCCAAATTTCTAAAAATCTCCCAAATTCGGCACAAAAGCTGCGATAACTCGAGAACCAATAAAGCTATCGACCCGGCGATGGTCTCATTCGATTCAGCGTCCAAAAATCTATATAATTTGATACCACGTACACATTTTTCTGAAAAACCTTGGAAAATATGAATTTTCTCCCCCTCAAAACCCCCCAAAAATACCCTTAAAATTGAGCTAGCAAGTTGGTTCAAGAATTGGGCCGTCCTTGGACCGAGATTGATTTTTGGTGAAAATTTCAAATTTTTAGCTCTTACAGTTTAGCCGGAAAACTGCTAACGGCGGACGGCGGACGGCGGACGGCGGACGGCGGACGGCGGACGGCGGACGGCGGACGGCGGACGGCGTACGGCGGACGGACAGAAATTTTTTTATTGGATATTCGGATTCTACATGCCTTGAAACGTAAAACATCAAATTTTGAGGGGGGGTTAGAAATTTTTTTTTCTTGGGCGATTACAATGGTTTATTATTGAATAATAAACCAAAATTCCTGCTAGGGATATTTCGTTCCCCCTTTTTTTAGTCGTTTGTGGCAGTGTTGTTCTTATCAGAAAACCTCGGAAGAACCTCCCGGACAAAGTTATGTTGTCGTTATTTCAATTCCGGTAACGAAAGTCGGGGGTCGGAGCCGTCAGCTGAATTCCACGATTTACAGGTAAGATTTTAGTTATTTTCTGTGGTTACCGGGCTCAAATATTTTTTCCCCTTCTTAGATAATATGCCTTAGATCAAGTAGAAGCGCTTGATTCCCGGAAATAGTTCGATGAGAATACTGCAACTCGAAACTTGTGCATGATCCATTTTTGGATCATTGCCAAGACCCCTGCTGAAATTCACTTGCACTGTTTGGACAGCAAAATTAGTTGATTTCGGTTGTTTGCGTTGTCTTTCTCAATAACAACAAATAATTTTTGGTATTTTCAGAGATGTACAGAAACTTTCAAACCCGAGCCGAGTTTATGCTCACTCTTCTACTGAGGCCGGGCTCACCAGTTCAATTGAACGATGAAAACGAGGTAGGAATTGATGATGAACAGCTATTCCGAGACCTGCATGAAGCTTTGGGTGATGTGGAAATTGACCATCCTCTTCAACTGGATGTAGAAGCAGATGAATTTGTGGAGGACGATGACCCCCTTCCATGTACACAGGAAAATTCAACCACTAATCTGCCTGAAAGTCTATCCGATCAGCGTGCCTTTGACCTGCCTGGAAGTTCCTCTTCAGATTTGAAAAATCCGTCCAGCCTGTCTGAAACTCCTTGCTCACAAAAGAGCCGCCGTTTTACCTAGCTTATGAAGAAACAAGTTCTTCCCAAGAAGAAAATCAAACCCATGAAGTTGAAGTAAGATTTACTTAGCTACTTTTTCCATTTCTAACCCACTTCTGTAATTTAGCTACAGTTGTTCGTTCATCCGGAGCATACCTCCCAAACCGCTGAACCAATGCCTCCGGCGAGTGGGGGGATTTACAACGGATAAACAAACCTATATTTACCTCAGTTTCTCGTGGCTCAGATTCAAATTAGCGAAGAGGTTTTCTTTGAAAATTTCACTTTCACCCATGACTGTTTTATTTTTATTCATTTTTTTCTAATTCATGTACGAATTTTTCCCCAGATGGAAATGGACCAGCAAAGGGAAATTCAAGATTCAAGGGAGATTCAATTCTTTTCCAAAGTGCCCAACACGAGACGTCAATCAGTTGATGAAATGATGGTGACGAGAAAAACCTGTGCAATGTTTTGTGATTACCATACTTTTGTGATTACCTACCATGCTTTATTTCATGTTGTATTGAAGTTTAAATAAATATAGTGTTTATTATGTGAGTTTTCCATTGATTCATCAATTTTATGCCATCATTCACATCAGTAGTATGGGTCGACGATGATTAATGCAACTGATCGAGGAACATCGGGATCTTGGCAATGATCCAAAATTGGATCATCCATAAAATCGGCCATTGTGAATGGCTAAGGCCATAATGATTTTTTAAACTATTTTTCCCTTTATTCTGAAGGTATTTAGCATCGAAAAAAAAAAATATTTGGAGAGGTTAGGCGACATCGGATTTTCTTGCCAAGATAAGGGTTAAAAGAAATCAATTTTCGAATTGACAAAAATTCAACTTCAACCGACCATTACGTGGTCTAAAAGTTGTTTTATATATTCATTTTTGTGTTTAAATAAATTCTCATTTTTAAATTTAAAACTTTTTGGTTTTTATTTTTTTCTTCAAATTTCGTGTTGATAGATGAACTCTCGTGTTTATCGAAATTTATTTATAAATTTACACCAATTAAATATATATACATCCTTACACAGACTTATTTACATAAATACCTTACACACACACTTTACATAACGTACGTACTATACAAGAAAATTAAATTAAAAATTTAATTTACATAAATTGAATAAATTTACATAAGTAATGTTATTTAATGTAATTTTTGTAGCTTGAAGTAATGTAGGTAAATTTAATGTATGTTTATTAAAGTTGTTTAAAAAAAAATTCTCGTGTTTAAACTTTAAAGTAATTTTAATTTCGTGTTTTAATGAATTCTCGTGTTTAGTTAGAATTAATTTTTGTGTATTAAAATTCTTTGATTAAATGTAATGTAATTTGATGTAATTATAATGTAATTTAATATTGTAAGGTTGGTTACTTTAATCTACGATTATTAAATTTATGTAAATAAACTCTCTTGTTCAAACATTGAAGTGATTTATTTATTTATTTCATTCTGTGTTTAAATAAATTCTTTTGTTTAATTAAAATAAATTCTTGTGTATCTAAATTCATTAATTAAATTATTAATGTAATGCAGGTTAATTTCGTGTATATTTATTAAATTTATTTAAATACGTTTTCGTGTTTAAATGTTATTCATGTAATATTCTCATCTAATAAATCTAATGCGGGTTAATTAATTCTATATTTATTACATTTATTTAAATGAATTTCGCATTAATATATTTTTAATTTTTCAATAAATTCTAAAATTGTATTAAACATTTTTTATACTTTATGTTCAAATTCGTTTCTGTCAATGAATCAATCTTTTTATTCATGGTAATTTATTCACTTAAATCGCGTTTTTTTTAGTCTGCTCTCGCTGTTCGCTCTATTTTACAACTTTCCATTCAAACCGAACAATTCCTTTTCGAACTTCTCTCTCTTTCGGTTTCGTAATCCTCGCTTCCTACGCGTTCGATGGCGAAAAAGTGCTTCGACTGAGACTGCGTGGCCAGATTGCGGCAACAATGAGTCCTAGTCGAAGTTATAGGTCTCACAATGGTAATACGAGGGTTTAAATCGGTTAGCAAGGGTTGGAATATATCAATGACCCGAGGCCGATCACGAACAACGGGCGGTGTCATAAATGAATGTGACTCGATCCACTTTCGAAAAAACACAAATCGCGTTCCTTAGCGATTAATCATCAACCCGCTATTATAGTCAACTTGCGAAAACTTGCGTGGGCAACTAGGAGAACATCGCGGAATTAATATTTCGTCACGAAGGGATAATAGTTGTTTCAGTGTCGAGAAAGCGAAATATATTTTTAAAACCGATAAGAAAAAAATGCGGAAAAAAAAACAAAAAAAAAAAAAAAAACGCGGAAAAAATGATATTAGAAAAAATGAGGTAGAAATGGAAGAAAATATTTTAGAAA
The DNA here is from genome assembly GCA_037159825.1 of Tupiocoris notatus. NCBI lineage: Eukaryota > Metazoa > Arthropoda > Insecta > Hemiptera > Miridae > Tupiocoris > Tupiocoris notatus. The sequence continues at coordinate 316,393 of JASJUZ010000007.1, read as the reverse complement.
CTTTTTTCGAGGGATGAAAATTAAAATTAATAATTTTGAGACAAGCGAATTATTATTTGTAGGAGTCGCTCAGTATTTTCTAGAAAGGTTTTCTCGAAATGTGTTTTTGCCTTTTGTTCTTTTTTAATTTTTATTTTATACACGTATATAATTTTTTTATATCATTAATTACACTTTTTTCAAAGGAGAAACTCCTTCTTACATGCTTTAATAAGCTTAATAACTATAGATTTTCATCTCAGTATTTAATAAGAGTCATATTAACCACAAAAAACTAAAATAAGAGATAATATGGGTTTAATACTGATCGGGCACCGATTCATTATAATTGCAGATAGTTAGTGGAAAATACCTAAAAAAATATTAATTTGTTTAAAGGATTCCTTCATGGTGGATTTCACCAAAACAATTGAGTTAGCTGTAGGCAACGCCATAACCAGCTCAAACTAACACTATACTAACAACAATTTTTTTGGTAATATGCACCATTAAAGGATTTGTTTAGGTACTCCTTGGAATTTTAATAATCTACGTCAAAAGAAAAAATCCCTGAGTATATTTTTTTCAAAGCCGTTTCTCGAAATATAATACAATAAAAACGGTACGAGTATATTTTACATTCGGTAATTCAAATGCTAACGAGGTAGGAATTTTCCTTTCGACGCTGACTAAAAATATAATATTTGTACAACAATAGGAAGAAAAAGAAACCTGTCCATATTTTTTTTCTCCAATTAAATCATCGTCTAACTTTTCACGCGAGACTAATATCTATTTTTTTGCTCTTCGCTCCTATAAAATTCGACCAACGTGTCAAAAATCGCCGTAAAAAAAAAAAAAAAAAAAAAAAAAAATTCACTTACTTTGAAATCTAATGAACATTCAGCTCACGCGGTCTGCCAACGGTACTCTTCATAGTTGGAGCAGGACCAAGATTCCTTCCAACAGCCCACCGTGTGAACGCTATGTCGTGTGAATGACTTGTATTACTATAAATGTATTCATCGCACGACAGTCAAATATTCCGAACTAATTCAACGCACGTTTCCATCAACGGGGGAGATTGTTCAATTAACGTGAGAAGAACAGCTATCAATTTTTTTCTTCGCCTTAACACGGCGGTAAAACAAAAATCGACCCGAGAAAAAGCGAGAAAATTGAGCTAGAAAACGAATTTCTCGCTGTGAATTCAAATTTTGAGTCGGGTCCTTTTTTTCATTTTTTTTAAGGGCTACACCGGTATTTTTTGTTTCAAATTTCATAAAATTTAATTGTCCCTGTAGAAAATATGGAAAACCTCTCCATTAATGAATCCCTGATAATTTAGCGCTGGATAGCGAAAATGAATTCTAAATCAACCGTTTATTCTCTTTTTCAACTTCCTCTGTGGTAGAAAAATAGCATAAAACTGTCGTATTTCCGTGAAAATGAATGAAACTCGATGAAATTTTCGGAGAACATTTTCCTAGTAAATGTGCAAAATCATCAATTTCAGGATTTTGGATAACACACAGTACTTCCAAGATATAACCGTCGAAAGTTTTTTCTGTTTCGATTTTTACACGCTATTAGAGTCATTATTTTTAAATGTTTGTGTTAAAATGTTCGTTATAGCAAGCAGATGGTGCTTGATATTTTTAATATTGCGTCACACGCCGTAAATCCACGTTTTGAATTTTTTTTTCACGATTTAGCTTGTGCGTACTTTGTATTTTGATTTTTACTGGCCGGAAAAAATCAATATATTCGAAGAATCGAGATTTCGAAGTGTTTGGGACGGCGGCTGAATCAAGTCTGATTTATATCACGGGGTCACATGCAGTACTTCCTCGTTATACGCATATTCACTGTATTTTGATTTTTTCAGACTGCAAATTATTATATGTAAACGCTGGGGGACTTGAAATAATGTTTCTTTATGTCAGCTAATTGTCGATTGATTATTATTATTAGTGTCACACGCTGTATACTTACCCTAATTCGTATTTTCAGTTATTTTAATAGTGCACTTTTGTATATTCGGGTCTCCTCGCTTTAAAAACGACTCCATTTCACAAAACTTGTTTTGTAACGTTTGGATCACACAACGTACTTCCGCCGTTGCGGTTTATTGACTATTTCGATTTTTACGGTCCGCGAAAAAAAAATTATCTTCGACGTTGGAGTTTCATAAAAATTATCCCATTTTACAAAACTAGGCTTGTATCAAACATGGAACTGCAGTGTGATCTACGCACAACGCTGGTTTTATTTCCATATCGCGTTAATTATTTTATATTATTTTCTTGTGCTAATTGTTTCACTTCCATTCTTTTATTTTTCCCACGTATTGAATTCACCCATATTTTTAAAAATATTAGAAATATTAGAAGAAATATTAGAAAGAATGATAGGAAAATTCTCAGTATGGAAATATTTTAAGTGGAAATGATATTTGAATAAATTCTCAGTGTGAAGAAATATTTGAAAAATTATCAACGGGAAAAAATATTTGAAAAATTCAATTTTTAAAGAAATATCTGGAAACAATTTTCAGAAACACCAAGAAATATTTGAAAGGATACTAGGAAAATTCTCAGTATCAAGAATATTTGAAATATTTCTCAGCATGAAAAAATATGTGGATTTTACTTTCATCCTACGAAATCAATCTTGAAATAACACCTTACCGTTATTCGAAGTTGCGTCACCTTTACAAAAGCGTTTTTCCTTTGCTTTCTAGCTTCTTTGTTAATGAAGAACGTGACGCATTAAACTGTGAAATCTCGGTAATATTAAATGGCTCTACGCGGCCGACAATTTTTCTCCGACAGTCTAGCTACTATTAAATCATTATGAACACTTTTCTGCTTGAAAGCGCCGTGCACGCGTTGATAATTTCAATAACTCAATCTATATGTGAGGTGAGAGGGCGGGTTTTTAATGACATAAGCCTCGAGTTTCGTTACAACGTAGCATAGAAGCGTTGATATTTTTTTGAAAGGAGTTCTATGTGCTTATTTTATATGTTGTAAGAACCTTGGATAATACGAATAAAGAAAAAAAGTACAAATTGATTCCGGCTATTTATTGAAAAGTGGCAAGAGTAACGCCTTGGAAAAAATTAAATTTTTTATAAGGAATTTTAAACTTTTTTTTGTTTTTTTAACCCTTTAATTCAAGGTGTCACCTTGCCTTTACTTGGCAACGAAAGTATACAATACAGGGTCTTCAATTAGTTCTAATTTTTGCTACCTACACGTTTTTAGCGATGTTAGCGCTCCCTGAGGCTAATTTGGTACTTTCTGTCAAGGGTAAAAATATTATTGGTGTTATCAACAATCGAAAACTCTCGGTAGGTATGAAGAAATATTTTTTAAAAAATATTAAAAAGAATGATAAGAAAATTCTCAGCATGGAAATATTTTAAGTAAATGATATTTGAATAAATTCTCAGTGTGAAGAAATATTTGCAAAATTATCAGCGGGAAAAAATATTCAAAAATTTTAATGTTTAAAGAAATATCTGGAAACAGTTTTCAAAAACGCCTCAGCTTGAAGGAATATTTGAAATATTTCTCTGTATGAAAAAATATTTTAACAATTCTCAGTGTGAAGAAATATTTGAAAAATTCGAAGTCAACAAGTACCTGAGGGAGGTGGGCACGCGACATTACCAGGAGGGTATACAAAAACTCGTCCCACGTATTCAAAAGTGCATTGAAAAAAATGGTGACTATGTAGAAAAATAGAAAACAACCTGTAGAAACAGAAAAAAATAAGAAAATTCAAAAATGAAAAAAAATTGGTCTACTACGAGTATTTTTTCTACGTATTCTATTTTTTTTTCTTCTATTCTACTATTTTTTCTAGCATAGGGAAACTTACTTTTGGCGACGCCCTCGTATATTATGCCCTTACGTTTTTGGGGGAAGTTTTACGTCGACCGACAGGAATTTCACCCCGTTTCATTTCCTATCAATGACGACCATGATAGGCGATGAAAGTTGAAATAGAAAGCATGAAAGATGAAAGATGTGATATAACGAGGGCTCTACCTGCTTCCATTTAGAAACTTGGCACCGTATGAGGTAGTTCGTCCCACGTGCGAGTTAACAGGAAGCAGGCCTCATGTGATGTGTCTGGCGTCGATATTGTTAAACTGACATTGACCATCAATCGCCTGATGCGCATACGCGTCTGCAATTTTATTTCACTTTCACTCACATCGTAAGATTTCGATTACAATTTCCCGTCAATACAGAGTGTAAATGGAAACTTTCGAACTCATCCCTTGAAACGTATAGAATAATTTTTTTCCTGCTGTAAGTATGTTTTGCAACTTACTTAATTTAAAAAAAAAAAAAAAAAAAAAAAAAAAAAAAAAAAAAAAAAAAAAAAAAAAAACTGGAATTAATTGTACAGAGGTTTATTATTCTTCTGGCTTTAATCATCATTTGAAAATAACATCCTTTTGTTGTAGTAACCAATCCAAATTCTTATGAGCAAATTGTACTGAGGGTAAAATCCTTGGGAACTATCGTATTTTAAAATATTTCCATTTTTCTCGATGGCCTAATTTAAAATAAAAGCTTCCCAACTAGAATAGAACGATTTTCATAGCTCCGCTGATGATCGAATTGTGCACCATCTTGCGAATATCTCATAAAAATAAAATAAATTCAAATAAAATAAATGATATAATAATAAAATAAATTGCACATAAAAGCTACCCTAACGTTATGGTTTCGTTCGATTCAGAGTCAAAATAAATGCTGCTAATGATTGTACAGTAATTTATTATTATTTTTTTCCTTCAAATTGATTTAAAGAGACCATCCACCTGAACTTCAGGGAAAACTCGTTAGCAACTATGGTAATTTTAAACATTTTTATTTTTCTTAATTTTCAAATTAAAAGCTAAATTTTTCGCCTAACAGTGATGATAATTTTTTATTGATGAGAATGATTTTTGGTAAGTATATATTTCAAGAGTTTAGCTTTTGTAGTTTTGTCAGAATAGTGTTGACGGCGGACGGACAGAATTTTTCGGTTCATCATTCAATAATAAATCATTTGTAATCGCCAAAGATTTTTTTTTCAAACCCCTTCAAAAATTGATGTTTTATGTTTCAAGATGTATGTAGAATCCCAATACCCGATAGCAAAAATTCTGTATTAGTTTGTATTTTCCAACGTTTCCCGACAAAGGTGTATTTGGTACCGATTTCAATAGATTTGAAATTAAATTTAAAAAAAAAAGAGAAAATTTAAAGTTGCTACCGACAATAAGTTTTGCGCTAGTTTTATTTATTTATTTTTTTTTTAAATCTGATTTTCTAATGTATAAAACGGATTTTGTATGTTATTATTAATATTTTTTTTTGTTGTTGAAAAAATTCGGGAATTTGATTTTTTTAACAAGCTTAATTGCATCATTTTCAGTATAAGTAAAATCCCCTTTGAGCCCAGTTCGTGAGTAACCAATCTTTTGTTTGATGGAAATTTTCACAAATGTTCGGAGTACTTATATTAAATGGACGGTTTCCTTAAATCATCATTGAAGCAAAGGTATAATAAACCGCTGTACAAAGATTTATAAAAACGCTTGACAAATTTTGTAGCGTTTTTATTGGATATTCGGATTCTAGGTACATAATTATGCCTTCATGCCTTGAAAAACATCGAATTTTGAGGGAGGGGTTCAGAAAATTTTCTTCACTATGGTTTATTAGACGAAGAATCAAATGACGTAAATTATATTACGATTCTGCTGTGTGCGAGTTCGACGTATAAATGGAGTTGAAACTATCGCCAAGCATCAGAGGATTATAGCCTAGCTTTCACTGATGTCCTTGACTCCTGCGATGAGCCATCCTCCATTGGAAACAGAAGTGTAAGTGTGCGGAGCTCATCTCGATCCTCCTTGCTGCTGCTATTTCAAATGAAATATCCACCTGACCTAAAGCTATTGCGCAGGAGTCACCTTACAACACGTTAATCTTTGAGCTGCCGAGTTTATGGCACTTTGCCAACGCGAATTATTTGCATTAACTCATCTTCGACTTTTCCCCGCTCGGAGGTAAATTTCGCAATCTTCGGATTTTAGTGCCGGCCGCCACTAAATTTTTTTTTTTTACTTCATTGAACCGTTGAAAAATTGAACTGTTCTTCGCTGTTTTTATAGGCGAGAAACGAAACCCAGGTTGCATAATTATGCTTCCCCATTTTATAACTCATCTTTGCGCATTCATCCCATCGGTAGAATCTCTTTAGTTCCATTGGCTTCCAGTGAACAATGGTGAATTTTAAATTAATTTATACAACTCTTAAATTTGATTTATCAATTCATTTATTTGTAAAAATCGATTAACTAATTTATGTATTTATTAAAATTGGTTAATTATTCATTTATTCCTTAAAATGAATTTATTGCCAAATTTGACTATTGATTAACGATTGATTTATGCCTTAAAATGAATTTATTAAAATTTATTCCTCAATTAAAGTGTATTCCTTAATTAATTTATTAATATTGATTTATTCATTATTCAATTTATTCAACCTTTAATAAAATTGAGCCAAACTGGGTAAAATATAGCGGAATCATTATTTATGAATTTATCAATTCATTTATTCGCGTATTTTATCAAAATTGATTCATTATTAATTTATGCCTTAAAATAAATTTATTTATTTATTAATTAAAATAAATTATTTATTAATTTATGCCTTAAAATGAATTTATTTATTAATGTACCTATGCCTTAAAATAAATTTATTTATTAATCTATACCTTAAAATGAATTTATTAATTAATGTATGCCTTAAAATGAATTTATTTATTAATTTATGCCTTAAAATTAATTAATTTATTTATTAATCGAAATAAATTATTCATTAATTTATGCCTTAAAATGAATTTATTTATCAAAATAAATTATTTATCATTAATTAATTTATTAACCCTTTATTGGCCACTGTACACTACAGTTAACATGATTTTTGAAGAGAGCTCTTTTGCTCTCAGTGGTACCTACAATTTCTCAAACCTTCACTTTTGGTCTCTATATATATCTCTTGTAGCCCCTCGAAGTGTCAAATGTTTCATGTGTTGCGTTTTATCAATTTCATCGGCAATTCTTGTAGTTGTGGACACAGTCAAGGTGATCAACATGGCGTCAAGGTGGAGGAAGGTAAGTTTTCCTTTTTTATCACCGAAATATGAATCAATTTGATTGAAATGTTTCTGATTTTTATTATTATGATGTTATTGAATGGTTTTACACAATACTTAGCGGAAATGGTTCAATATTTTTTTCAGTAGTTCCCAATGAAGTGTTGTTAACTACAGTGCACAATGGCCACACAATGGCTTGTGGCGATTTATGTAAAATAATGATAGTCATCAATAAAAATGATAGTTTTAGTCTATTTTTTCTAGAATAAACCGTTCCAATATCGGAGTGAGTATATACTATCTCTGATACCTCGCCCTGGGCAAGATTCTGAAGATGAAGACGACCCTGGTGTGCCAGAAACTGTTCCAGTTGTCACAGGGAATCCCGAAATCGTCCAGTTGGACGCCCAACTCAACATGTGGAGAACTTTCAAAATAGAAATTCAAACACCCGAGGGTAACGAAGTTCCTCATCAGCTTTTACTTGACAATCCGACTGGAGAGCAACTTTTCTGTGAGGATGACTATTTTGAAAACCCACCTGTATTCTCATTTGTGGATATCCGGACACATGGACGTATCGAACATATAAGTACCATTTATCTACCAACTCACAGTGCCTTCGGTTATAGAATTTATTTTTCCTATTTTTTTAGGATGTATCGTTCTGAGTACAAGTAATGTTGGATTGAATCTTGGACTTTATAAGATTGTTTTGAGAAAATCACAAACCTAATAGAATTGTACGCGGAGAACATTTATACATTGTTTCAAATAAAATACCTTTTTTTATTTCTCTCGGTTATTTACTAGCTCCTTCACAATCTACAACACTTGAAGAGGAAATATGAATTATGTAAACCACATATTACCCTTTTGTGTCTGGAAATGTTAACTGCAGTCAACATTGGCCACAAGAAGTTCAGGCAATGTGGTAGAGTTCAAAATAAATTTTAGCGAGCACTGTCCCCTTGTGTTCACTTTGCGGCCAATGTTAACCCCAGTCAACAATGTCACCAAATAAAATTGGTGCATGAAATTTCGAAACTTTTGTCTTTTCCCCTTCATTTGAACTCCATTTATTGGAAAAACAGAAGAAAAAAGTACATTTATATCATATTTCAATTCTTGGCCAATAAAGGGTTAATATTGACTTATTTATAGTTTTATTTTTATTTAACCTTCAAAATTGAGCCAAACTGGGTTAAATTTAGAGGAGTTATCGTGCTCGCGGTTCGGTTCTTTTCATCGTAGCACTTTCAAGCTAATGGCTAGTTGTAAAATTCCATCGCTACTGAGGTAGCTTGAGGACGCACTTGACCCACAACCGACCTCGGGCATTCTTGCTTTTTCTCACCTTTCATCCTCCATACCGGCTCTATAAATCCAAGTCGGCTACTTTTCCAAATCAAGGCCTCAGCTGAGCATTTGAACGGTAACACATAAGCACTTCAACTAGACAATACCTATTCTTTCGCCACTTCGATCCCTTTCGATCGACGGACGTCAGTTAACGATCGCGGATTCAAGGTTGACCGTTACTTATTGAGATTGCAAACATGTGAAGCATAAATCATCAAGTAACTCGGGGTAAAAACTGTCAATGACGTGACCGGAGCTTTGTTATATAAACGAGAGGTAACAATGGGCAATTACCGGGCACGTAATTGAATTATTTGCCGATTATATCGATATTTATTTAGTAATTTAATAAAATCTTCCTTCGAAGAACAATTAAAATCCGCACAAGGATTGAAAAAATAGCTCGAGTTCCCCATATAAATATTTCCACCTTCCGTCCAAACGAATCGAAGCTGAATTCAATTTTTCAGACATTTATAAGGGAACTGTAAAGAGAAAAAATTGTGAATAACGCGATCTTGCTTTTATTTTTCTCTTACCAGCCAATGAGAATAATCGATTTTTTGGAAATTCCGAAGAACATTTTTTAAAAGTTTAGATCGAATTTTTCAAAGGATTCTCAAAAGGAATTTGAAGATTTTTTTGAAAAGAATTTTAACATTGAAAAAATCAAGGGATAAAAAAAAATTGGCTCATTTTTAGAATTTTATACTTAAAAAAAAGTAAGTCTTTCGACAAGGGATTTGTATTTCGCGAATTTTTCAACTACACAACGTGCCTGTGCTGTATTTAGATGCGTAAGAATCAGTTTTTTTTAGGAAGACCGCATCAGCCGAGAGAAACTGAAAAATCTCCAATAAGGTTTTTTTTTTTTTTTTTTTTTTTTTTTTTTTTTTTTTTTTTTTTTTTTGAGAATTTTGATTAAATTTACTTAGGGTTTTTTTCTTAAACGAGGGATTTCCGTATTGAATGAAAAGTGTCATTCCCTGGTTTGATATGTTATGCAATAATATTAATTATTTAAGAATGGGAAATTGTATATTTACCAGTTATCCACCAAATTATTATCGTTATCTTCTTTGCTCTGTGCACAAGGCATACCTTTGTAATACCTTACGGTTATACAATAAACGATATTTCATTTTCGACTATTCGACTTATTTTTAGGAAGTTAGCTATAATTAATTAAATCGCTCTCGCTAGCAATTTGCCTGGTAAAAAATTCGTCGAGCAAAAACGGGTGAAAAATTGTCAAAATTTCCAATTTTTGAAGAAAAAAAATTCAATTATATAAAATAAAAATTATATTTATAAAGGAAAAAGTGGGAAAAATACAGGATTCTATTGTTGCAAGAATGTGAATAAAAATACGTATAAACTGCGTGATGGTGATTTTTAAATATCCATAAGTTCGGAAGAGTTCTACGGAAGTTCGACATAAGGAAAATGTTATACATTGATTTCGACACAGCTTGAACTAGAACTGCTGCTGTCGTTACTGACACTGACATTTCACTCATTTTGTAACGCATTTAATTAACTAATTCACTGTAGCACGTCGACATGCCTTTTCGCTCTTACGTCGCGTGAGGTTCGTCCGAGTAAAACGAAAAGTGGCGTAATTTTTCGAAACCACTGGGCAGAAAGCCGCGTACACGGGAAACTTTTGAATCGAACGCGATTAGGGGGAGAAATCGATAGGGATGAGGCATTTTCGCTAACGTCTTGAGAGTTAGGTGAAAATAATTATGATTTTGAGCAAGAAAATGATTTTTAAAAAATTGTTCTAAATAATTTAATACGATAGGGATGAGGCATTTTTGCTATCGTTTGTAAGGTGAAAATAACTGCGATTTCGAGCGAGAAATTTTTTTAAAAAAATTGTTCTAAATAATTTAGTACGATTTTCGGATATTGATTAGACTACGGATTTTGAGCAAGAAAAAAAATTGTTGTAAATAACTTAATGCAATAGAGATGAGGCATTTTCGCTAAAGTCTTGAGCGTTAGGTGAAAATAATTGCGATTATGAGCGAGAAATTTTTTTAACAAAAATTGTTCCAAATAATTTAATACGATTTTTTGGATGTTGATTGGACTATTTTGTATAGTACGGATAATATATTTCTCTCAAGCGATTCAACCTTCGGTGAAATCCTTTGCAAAAGCGTGGAAATCAGGTTTGTTACGAATTTCCGACTATCGTGGGCTGTCAATGGCGCTTAGTGGACATAGGAACGAGTTGACCCAAGGATGTCCAGTTTCTGACACCTGTTTACCCATTTTGAGTCGCGCTCCGATATTTACTGGCCTTTACCGCATGACGGCTGAGTTTATGGAAAATTTTCCTCGTTCCAATTCGAACAGTTTGGCTCTTCATATCGATGTACTAATTATTTTGAATGACGCGATTCCTAATCAATTTACTGCGGTTATAATTAAAATTGCATTCTCCGTCTATCGTAGGACAGTCTGAGGGCGTTTTTATTTCATTTGAATCCGCTAAGGTTCATAAAGCATTGTTTGATTCGAGTATACTAAAACTGATCGAATGAAAGAGTAAAAACCCGGAGTTCAGCAGAATAATATATCCTGAATATTATAATTTTCATTCGGGATGCGACATCGATGTCGGTGTTTGTGAAAAATCGATGTTTTATATCGATGTTTTAATACTGATGTTCGTAAAATTCGATGTCTTATATCGATGTTTGTAAAATTCGATGTTTTATATCGATGTTTCAATATTGATGTTTGTAAAAATCGATAGTTTCAGAAAATTCTGCATTTAATAATGAAATTTTAAGAATATTTTCCAATAGCGATGTTTTCAAACATCGATGTTTAGCTTCCAATGTTTTGAGCTCTGTTTGCGCCTGGTCGGAATCGCATTTTGAAAGTAATGTCGCCTATGAGAATCATTTATAAACAAAGGGTAATCGAAGTAAGGCGAAAGGTGAATTGTTTTTTGTAACTGGAAACTGAAAGCCACATTGACAATCTGGCCAAAGGTAAAATACAAAGTAAGTTAATTTCGTACTCAACCTGAAGTTGAGGGTAAAGTAAATTAGTTGATTTGTTCTCCACGTTATAACTTGACTGTACTTGCAAGCATCGAGGACTTTTCGGATCTATTTCCTATTTCCACTGAATGATGCCAACACTTTCAATGAAAAAAAATCAAGGTTAATTTAAGCAGCTTCACATTTTTTTGTTAACATTATTAGTTTGTTGTCTCGTAATGTTCCCTTTCTTAGGAACGGCCCTTTTAGCTAATCCCAAGCATCCAGGAAAAAATATTCTCAAATTATCATTATTAAATGTAGAATTTTTCAGAACCATCGATTTTTACAAAAATCGATGTATTTTCTTCTGATGAAATCGATCTTTTAATTTCAAAGATCGATATTCTGAAACATCGATGTTTAATGGTCGTATTTCTAATCTCTAATGCAAAGCCGTCCAGGTGATAAAATTGATAAAACTCTAACTGATAAATAGACATAAGAAAAATGTCCCTATTTGTTCTACGGTGAGCATAGAATAAATTTTATAAAATTTACAAAGATAATAAGCCTCTGAAGACTGATTTAGTTGTAAAATAATTTAAATTAAAATAAAACCCCTTCGAGTTGTACCTTATAAAGCTATGGTACAATTGATTTGGCAATAGGTTTAAATTTCAGCTTGAATACAAGCTATTATCAAGACAATAGACTTTTTCCAACAACCTAAGGTCTCTGCTTCGCCTGTGAAAGTCAATGGCAATCAATGTTTCATGAAGTTGACGCATTCTTCGTCGTGGAGACTGTCTTCTAGCAGATGTGGGCCAAGGATTTGAGAATCGTCATAAAACGTCTTCAGGATACTTATCCGAAGAATCTAACTCCGTGAGAATGAAGATGGTCGACAAATTAAATCCGCTAGATAATCATTTATCGTTTGAAAAAAAATACAAAGCAAATTTTCAACTCAAAAATCGATTTTTTTAAATTCGCTTTTGGAAGAGGTAAATTTGTACTTAGGGTCTCTCCGTATTATTTTAGTATAAACCGTAATTACCTGGTAAATTTTATTGTCAAAGCAAATGAATTGGACATAGTGGAATAGGACGAAATAATAATTTTGGATCAAGTTTTTCGTACTTTTCGATGCTTTAAGCCTTAAATTAAGCGTTAAATTATCAACTCAAAAATGGGAGTAGCATTATTTATTTAATAATAACCGTAATTACCTGGTAAATTTTATTGTCAAAGCAAATTAATTGGACATGTTGGAATAGGACGAAATAATAACTTTGAATCAAGTTTTTCGTACCGTTTGATGCTTTAAGCCTGTCATTCTTGAATACTGGTTGTTAGTGTCTTGAGTAATAGACACCGGCGAGATCTCGGCGAAGATGACGGCGGCTTTCACTGATTTCGACCCATTTATGTTGGAAAGGGTAAGTAGATGCTTTGGCTGCCGGGTCAAGTCAGATCGGACAGCTATGGTGATTTGCGACTTAGCCAGCGTTATTTCCCGAAACGCATTTACATCTAGTCGCAGGGCGAAATTACCGTTATCGTCGGTTGCGCAACCGACGATTGAAACTCGCAGCAGTTTGATATTCGAAGAAAATATTCGCTCCGATCAGTTGCAATGAGTGACAGTTTAATCGTAAGACAAGAAAGGAAAGAATTTTTTTTTATATAGGAATAAAGGAAAGAATTATTTTTTTATATAGGAAAAAGGTTGATGACAATTTTCAAAAAACTTTAATCAATATTTTGGACATTAATTTTAGAAAAATTGTAAGATTAAAAAATATTAGGATAAAAAATAGAAACTTCAAAAAAATACAAACAAAAAAGTTTAAAGAAAAAAATTGAAAAAAATTAAAAAAAAATAAAATAAAAAATAAGTAAAAATAGTTTTAAAAAAAAATGGAAAAATAAGTAAAAATAGTGAAAAAAAAAATGGAAAAATAAGTAAAAATAAATGTAAACACATGCTTGGCATTTATTCCATTTACAGAGAAAAATATTGTCATAAAAATTATATTTTCAAGAGTGGTGTAATTCGTTAGGACGTTTCGCCTCCTCTCCGTTTGCTTTGAATGGTGTCGACTGATGAATTGGTGGAAAATGGGTCGAATTTAAGTCCTGCTCGATGGTAGAATTTTGCCGAAATTGGGTATCTTGAGCATCGAGTAGCAACGTTCTTGAGATCGTCGGCTGACGGGTTGCCCTGCTAACCAATTATTGGGCCAAGGCGAGTGAGCCAACGCCTCGAAGCTCTTCTGCTTCGCGAGGCAACTTCTGGCTCATATCTCGACCGGTGACGTCATAAGTCGTCTCCGCTAAAGCTACGAATTTTATACAGAGGCGACAGTCGTAACTGGGTCAATGGTGATTCGAAATCTTCTTCACCTTGGAAAAGCAATGTGATCAATTCAGTGCGGCGATTTCTAAGGCCATTTCAGAAATAGAGATTTTCAATTGAAAACTGAAGAAAAAAAAAAATGGTTGTAAAATTTCAACAGTTTTCTGGCCATTTATTTTTATTTGGGTTTTTAAAAATTTATTTCTATTTTTTATTGGTATGAAAAATGTCGAGAAAAATTTATACGTTATTTTTCCAATTTTTTCACAATATTAAGGTGTTTAAAAAATAAAACGAATATTCGATTGGTTTTTAATTCAAAACCGAAATTAAAATGGATACATTGAATTTCAACATTTTCCTGGTCATCGATACTTTAAATATCTGTTGTAATTTTTATCGTGAAAATGTTATAAAAAAATGCCGTTTTACCTTTTTTCGCCATATTACGTTTTAAAAATTAAATATTGTCAACGCGGATTGTTATTCAGAATGATTCGAGCTTTTTAATACGGAGATTGTCAACCGCAGATTTCATTGGAACATCATCGCGGTTTTGAACTAACGAGGGTTGATATAATGAGGGAAAATGGAAACCGAATACGTCCGCATTGCTCTCGTCCGATTCGGTCCTCGTTATTACAACGGAGAAAGCTGTTTCGTAAAAAAACCTTACGGTTTATTCCGACGTGATTGTTCCACTGATGAAGAAAAGAAGTCGGCTGTGTCGTCAGAAATTTCCAATTACGCGAAGTATGTTTTTCGGGCTAGTTTCAACGAAAGGGTATTTATTTATGAAATTTTACGAGGAAAACATTTCCCATCATGAGGTAATTTATTCTTCGTAGATCTCTCTATCAGCCAGTCGAAATCGGCAAAAAGGAAAAAAAACCTGAAAATTAATTTCTCTACAAAAGATAAAGAGAGAAGCGTAGAACACAAAAAACCGCAAAACTTTCGGGTTTTTTTTTTTTTTTTTTTTTTTTTTTTTTTTTTTTTTTTTTTTAAAGCAATTATTAGAGAAATTTATAACATTCAGCGAATTATTTATACATTTGCAGTTTACAAAACAAGGAAAAATGCAACCCTCCACTTTAAGTCATAGACTTAATTGTGCTGTGGATTATCTCTCTATATTTCGAAATCAGCGTATTTTTCGACGAAAGCCGCCGAATAATTTTTCGAAGAGCGTAGAAATTTCTGAAGCTTCAAGCCCAACTGGAAATTAATTTTCTTCTTATCTGTTCTTTCTGGTATTTGCGATTCATTGTTAATTGGGCTCGTCCCGTGTATGTACAAAAATAAATAAAATAAAAATTAAAAAAAAAAAAACCTGTAATTTTATAGGACAATTCTCGAATGACTGCGCTTTGAAAATACTGCCCTTTTTCTGTCTGGTCGGCCAAGGATTCCAATAGCAATCGGCCGAATGGGTATTTTCAATGACAACCTTGCGCATGAAGATTAGACTCGCCTGTTTTGGGAGCTGCGTGCTGGTGTAACTTGCCTTTTCTCGCTCGAACCGGGTGTGCAGAAAGCGTCAACAAAGGTTCAGATTGAGCTGGATTGCATCGATCTCTAGACTCGGCCGAATCTTTAACTTTCGGCTCGGGATCGCTTTTATTGTCGCTCGAATTCACGGTTCGTTTAACTTTTGAAGTCTTTATGTCTAGCAGCGTCGAGCGATACAAAATCCTTGCTTCGTCATACGCGCTGAATAGAACCAACGTTCCGCCTCGTATGATCATTTTTCTACGTCTATTTTACCGATTCCACAGGATGGGGGAAATATTGCGAAAATACCTCGCGTTTCCTCGACGATTTCGCAATAAAAACAATCAAATTCGGGCTCTTAGTCGCTCGACCGTATAACGAACCCATTGTCGAAATGTCGAAGATTAATCGCGAGTTAAATCTTGATCGCGAGCTTGAGGAAGCGTTAAATCCAGCATCTCATCAGCTATTTCCTGTTCAGAGGATTACGTATGTTAGCACGGTGTACAATGTACTTACGCAATTTACACCTACTATCTTGCGACAACAATCGATAAAGCCGCGGGGGAAAAATTTCACCCCTTTCCGCCTCCACATTTAAATCACTAGCCATTGTTGAACGTCAAGTCATTGTTTCGTCGCAAAAGAAAGGATAAAAAGGCAGTAGGTAGATATTAATAATCAGATACACCGAGATACACGAGGAAACAAAATTTTAAAACAGTTCGGTCGGACTGAATAAGATAAATGAAATAAATGTAGCAATTCCTCGTTAACAGACAAACTGACATGACTACAACATTGATGACAAAATAAACAGCAACTAACAGCAACATAATCATAAAATTAAACAACTACTGGAAACAAATTACAAAACCACTACAACTTAACAAAAAACTAACAAAACGACAATCAACTGCAATCAAACAAAAAAGAAATATTTAAAAAAATGAAAATATTTGTTTATTAGGTAACAGCAAACTAACAACAACAACAACAACAACAACAACAACAACAACAACAACAACAACAACAACAACAACAACAACAACAACAACAACAACTACAACAACAACAACAACAACAACAGCAACAACAACAACAGCAACAACAACAACAGCAACAACAACAACAACAACAACTACAACAACAACAACAGCAACAACAACAACAGCAACAACAACAAGAACAACAACAACAGCAACAACAACAACGCCAACAACAACAACAACAACAACAACAACAACGACAACAACAACGACAACAACAACAACAACAACGACAACGACAACAACAACAACAACAACAAAAAATAACAACAACAAAAAACAAACAAACCAAACGACATGAATTCAACAAAACACTATTATTGCAACAACAACTTAACAAAACACAAACAAGACACTAGTAACAGAAAAAAAGCTTAAAGAAAAATTAGCAAAACAAACAATACAATAATAACAACTTAACAAAACAATAATGCAACTTACTTGAAAAAAATATATTTAAAAAGCAA
This sequence comes from Tupiocoris notatus, assembly GCA_037159825.1. Taxonomy (NCBI): domain Eukaryota; kingdom Metazoa; phylum Arthropoda; class Insecta; order Hemiptera; family Miridae; genus Tupiocoris; species Tupiocoris notatus. The sequence continues at coordinate 299,498 of JASJUZ010000007.1, read as the reverse complement.
ACAATTCAACAGCAATTTAACAAAAAACAGAAAGTAACTGGGAAAAAAAACTAATATCAAAACCAACAACTAAAACAAACAACAACATAAACAACAAACTGACAAAATACAAAATGAGCAAAACAACAGCAACTTAAAATAAGAAATAACCAAAAGAATTTACAAAACAAATTATTTCAACTGATTGAACAACAACTTACCGCTAAAAAAATTAAAAAACAAGCAACAACGATTCAACAAAAATTAACAAACAACAACAAAATTTATTTAAAAAAATAAACAGCTTATTTGAACAGCTACAAACAAACCACTAACAACTAAGTAAAACAAGAAAAAAAAACTCATAGAACAAAAATGAAAAACTAAAACCAACAAACTAAAAAAAGTAAAAACCAACAAAAACTAAACGATCTACTAAACACAAATAACTAAAAAAAAAAGAAAAAAAAAACGAAATGAACCGACATAAAAGCAAACATTCAAGAGCTAACATAAACGTAACACATTTTAGTTGAAAATTAGTTTACGCAGTAGTTTTGAAATCCGCAAAATTTCAAACCAATCGTCGAAATCGTGATAATCGCACAGCCTCAAGTTCTACGATATTTTTTGAGTCACGTAATTGATTTTGAAAACGTTCAAACTCAAATCCGCCTATTTCTACTTAATATTGAATTTTCCATTTTCCTCAATAATAATTAACGATTAATTTAATAATAATAGTTTAATTTTCCTTCCCCGTAGCTTAAATATTTTGATTCAGTTCAATGCGCAGGGGAAATTTTCGCAGACATCTGCGACAAAAAGATACACGACGCAGTTGCATAAGAGTTCGGAATGAAGCATCATAGGCGGCAATGAACTTTTCCGTTGCTCCACTAGTCGTACGAGATCCCCTAGTTCCCTTTTGCCAAGTCAAGCCAGTTCGTTTCGCCACCGACCGCAACGGTCATCAGGATCACGATCCGGCAGACAACAGCTTTGAACGCTATAGATCGGTATTGTGAAAGAGTACGCGTGCTGTTCGTTCTTGAATATATTGTCATTTTTCGTCCGAGGCTCATTATAGCATGGAATATGCGGCCAGTCGAAAAATGCTACAATGAAGTCAGATGACAAGAAGAATCGAGCGCCGTCGAAGGTCGATTGGAAATTCCCTTTATTCGAAATACAATCGTCTATCAACGCATCGCTATGAGACTGAAAATAAAAATAATACAATAAAAAAGAAAATACAATAAAAAAAAAATAATAAAAGAACAAGCAGAAGTAAAAAAATTAATATAATGAAAAATGTAATAAAATAAATATCAATTTAAACTTAAATGGAAAACTACAATACAAAAATACGATGGAAAATTGAAAACAATTAAATAAAATGAATTTAAAGGGTAGAATAAATAAAAATAAGTAAAATAAATACGTGGAAAATGATACTAAAAAAACAATTTAAAAAATAAGCAAGTTAGAAAATTTAAAATTAAAAGAACTAGACAAAAAGCATATTAAAATTTAATGAAAAAAAAAAAAAAAAACAGTTTATTAGTTGATATCTCAGTGCGAGTGTCATGACACTAGCGGCTAGTGTCATATAATTTATAACATAACATAACTCCTAACAAATGAAAAATGTAAGAGTAAAATAAATAGCAATTGAAACTTAAATAGAAAACTGCAATAAAAAAATACAAATACAAATTGCAAAAATTAAAATTAAATTTTTTTCAATTATTTAAAAAATTAAATTAATTACCTACTTAATTAAATAAATTAATTAATATTAAAATTAAATTAAATAAATTGAAAGACTAAAATGAAATAAAAATTAAGTCAAATAAGTACAATTAAAATAATAAAAAAGTTTTTAAAAAAATAAGCAAGTTGAAAAATTACAATTAAAATAACTAGACAAAGAGCATACCAAATTTAATTTAAAAAAAAAAAAAAAAACAAAAACCATTTTATTGGTTGATATCATAGTGCTAATATTATCATAAGCGGGTAATATCATAATCTATAACACAACATAATTTCTAACAAATGAAAAATGTAAGGGTAATATAAATAACAATTTTAACTTAAATAGAAAACTGCAATAAATAAAATACAATCGAAAATTGAAAAAATAAAATAAAATAAATTATAAGAGTAAAATATAAAAAAAAAATTAAGTAAAATAAGTACAATTAAAAATAATAATAATGAAAAAGTTTTAAAAAATAAGCAAGTTAAAAAAATTAAAATTAAAAGAACTAAAAAAAGAGCAAATTCAAACAAAATTATTAGTTTATATCTCAGTGCTAGTAATACTATAGCGGCGAGTGTCATAATTTATTATAGCAGGAGGAGAAGCGGTACGGCGGCGAATCCGTTACATCTTCCCTGGCTGAATCGTGATTTGATTGATTCTGAGGAACTGTCAGCAGCGCTTACTTGCATTCTAAACGAAGGTATTCCTGAAGGACGTCAGCCGTTCGAGAGATTCTCTCACAACACCTCACACTTGCACAACGGCGTCTCTTTCCAGTTTCACATCCAAGAATGACCTTTGCTCTTCGAGCTCACGATTTACCATCGAAGAGCAGAAATCGAGACCAATTAATGAAAGTAGCGTCAACATCGTCTAAGAGGTAGTTCTATAGTGGAATGTGGATTCTAAAGGCGCTGGAAAAGGAGGTTTTAATTTTTTTAATATTGCCTGCCAATCGTGTTGAATATATTTTTTTTAAAAGAGAAAGACTTTTTTACCCCGAAAACAAACAATTGTAGAAAACTAGACATAGAAAATTTCATTGAATAAGGAAGAAAAATGGAAATAATTTCACCTTTTTGAGATTACATTAATTTTTTCCCGTTCGATCTTTTTCTGTGACAATACCAAGTAGCCCTCAACCTACACAATATTATTATTCTTTTCCTTGCGGTCGCATTATTAATTATTATTCGCACTATACATTATTATTTAATTAACATATAGGTTATTATTATTACTACTACTACTACTACTATTATTATTATTATTAAATTAATAATAATGGATATTATTATTTAAAATAAATAATAATAGTTATTATTATTATTTAATTAGATAATAATAATGGACATTATTATTTGATTTATTAATAATAAAGGATATTATTATTATTTATTTAATTAATAATAATGGCTATTATTATTATTAATTCAAATTGGAGCTGAATCTCCATCATTCCAATCGCATTGATATCGGGTCTGATATTAAAGTACCTGTCATGTTACATTTTTTTTTTTCAAACGTGTATAATTTATTGTTTGAAAAATAAAAATGCTAATAACCGATGAATATGTAGGTGAGATTTTCTTCCATTGGGAGCGTTCTAGTCTCCGCACTAGGCACGATGCCCACGGATCCATTAGAAACGAGTCTTCAGATGGCGCTGGAAGGCTGAAGATGACTTACCGGACCTTCTTTCGTCCTATCTGACTATAGTGCTAGGAAAGCTCACAAATGCCAAGGACTTTTCGCCAAGCTCCTATGCGAACTTTACCTATCACGAAGCGACAAGACAACTTGTTCGGATGGGACGATAGAATAACCCTCGTTCGGACGATTCTGTCCCCTTTAGGCTTGTCCTTATATCGCAACAGACAACCTTTGCTTACCGCTGACCCTGGCACTAACATTCACCTTTCTTCGATCATTTTTAAAAATAAAAAATACTAGCAGAGCGTAAATATAAAGTTGAAAGGAATCAAATCGTGCGATTGTTGGAGGTGGAGAATAACCGAGGCGACTCTTTCGCAATTTTTTCTTTCATTTGACGGGATCTTTCGCCCGTACGGGCATCTTCAGGGCTTCGTAGGCAATCAGGTATCCACGACTTAGGTACCTGAAGGAGAGAGAAAAAGACAGAGAGATATGGAACGATTTATTCGAAGAAAAAACGCTGCAAATGATTGTACAATCGTTTATTAATCCATCGCTTCAATAATTATTCAAGAAGAGTACCCATTTGTGATAGTAATTTTTCCGAACATTTGTGAACGTTCCCACTATGAAGGAAAACTCCGTAAAAACTATTGTAATTTTAAGAATTTTTATTTTCCTTAATTTCCTAACTAAACGCTGAAATTTTCTCTTGGGCTCCATCTTCAATAATCACAAAAAAAATGTGACAAAAAGGAGAGGAAATCAATCGGTTCAAATTTCACGAAGCCCTTATGCCAGAATCGACGAGCGCAAGAAAATATCCCCAGTTTTTGAAATTGCCACACCTGAAGTGTATTGGTGCCTTGAGTATTTCAATGTGATAGCTTATCGATGGCTACAGGACAACATGTGGGTTTTGAGATTTTGGATGATTTTCATTCAGAATTGGTTCAAGCCGAATCTCGCGGTGGCCTCAGTTTTTTGTTGGTAGCGCTGGGAATGAATTATTCCCGCTTGAACAACATGTGTTATACCATTCTTGCAGGCAACAAGGGTTAACAAGGTAATTCCTGAATTGAGCTACTATCTAGATTCCAAAGCATGTAACATGATATCACAGGTTGCCCCACTTCTGCACTCTTCATAACACTAATGCCCCATTATTTTTAAAAAGGTTTTCCTCTCTCCTGAAAACCAGCCAAATTTTTACAACACATGTTGACCTGTAGCCATCGTATGTATTAGCGATAACGTTTCTAGCGTTCAAAACGACCTTTCTATTGTACAACTGATCTTCAAACAAAATCGTCCTCTTTTTGGCCGACTTATTACCAATAATGGTCGTCGAAGTTGTTCGCTACTGAACTCGAACAATGACCATCGAATGGATTTTCTTCGAACCTAAAGCTCAGACTGTCTGAGGAAGCTTGCAGTTGGACAATGTTATTGAACAATGGCAAGTGTGTGAAGGCGTTTTTGTCCGTCAGATGGAAATTAGATGGCGACGACGGCTGGTTCGAATGGGATACGTTGGCATTGTCCACTCGAAGAAGAGTGGAGATCCTAGCTCAATGGGCAGGAAGAGAATTGATTTGGCTTTTCATTTGGTAATTAGCGATACGGAGCCTAGAGGCGTTTGGACGAATCTGGAGCTGGAGACGGAAGGTCAATCAACTTCATGAGCAACTGATGACCAGGATGGCTTTAATATGTTTCTATGTACATCATGAGAGTGTATCTGATTAAAAAATTCTGAGCATGTCACCTATTGATATGCAAGAGTGTACATTCTTTTGATGTTGAGGTGTTGAGGAAGAAAAACCAGTTGACTCATTCTCAGAGCAATCATTTTTTCCTAGCAGAGCACTTTCAATCGTTTGGGTATCCTCGGTGCATCAAATAGCCTTGTAATAGCTGTGGAAATACCCACCGTTTCCTTTAGAAATAACGAAGAATTGAATCAAATTCACTACCACTACCTTCTCGATAGGTTCAGTTGCTACGTACAGCGCCACGTGCTTGCTAGGTCTGCCCGGATGAGAAAGTTTCATTCTTCTCGAAGTATATTCCATTAAAATTTGATTGCCAGTGTAGAGGAAAAAATTATATACAATGCTGCTGATGCCACCAAGACAAACAACTTCAAGGCCCCATTTCGTGGGCTTTTTGGGCATGTACTGCCGTTTGCTGCCGGCATTTATAAAACGGTTAGCTACTGGCTTTTGGAAGTTTGACTGGAAGCAGAACATCAATTTGACGCACAGCCGCTGAACGTCGTTGGAAATCGCCTTCAATCACTGTCCATCATCTCAAATGCCGATGCAATTTGACCGAATCGAACAGAGACCCATGGTACCGCCAAACTGAAACGCTGTCACCGTGTTTGAAAAACTCTAGAACTGACCTTCCTAAAGGAGGCTCAGCACAAAAGATAAATTCAATTCAAGATCGATTCAAACAAGAGAATTCGATCTAAAAAAGCCGATAGAATTTTGGAAATTGGGCTCATGGAAAATTTACTCACCTTTATCAACACGGAAGTCCTTCGAAGGAGAGTTGAAAAATAAATGCGTACTGATTCACAAAAGCACAACTTGCCGGCTAGAGAGTCAACAGGCTCCCTGTAAAGCTCTTAAGTTCACAGGGAACGTACCGTTGGCTCTAGCGAAGGCACAGACCCCAAAATAGCAATATTACGGCATTAGCATTATCTCATATCAACAGCTTATCAGTGACGGATCAATAGAAAAAACTTAAGACATGATAGACATAAATTTCTATTGTGACTTTGTTGATAACTGGGTTAAGGATATCCCGTGGCTGAATTAATTTAGCGCAGATTATCAGCGATTTCTGGTTCAATAGGGATGGAAGCCTTGGAGAAAATAAGCGCATCCTTGCCCCGCGTATTGCATCAGTCATTACAGGAGGACTTGACTACATTTCAGTGTTTATAAGCCTCTCCATCGCATACAGGGATAAGTTTGGAGTTTTATTGTCGCGAGCAAAGGCTCACTTGAAGCTGATTTCTCTTCTATGGGCTGTGTTCAATTATTTTTATCACTTGCGCTTGTCCTCCTTGGCATCTGGCGTCAAGGTGTGCTGAGATGAAAAATCCTAGTACATTTAGCTCAAGTTGAGTCATGTCGAACGTTGAGCGAGTAAATTTGTGTTTTTGGCCACTCAAATTTGCTAACATGTTTGAGCATATGATTGAAAAATTTCCTAAAATACTTTGCCTCGGCAACTTTAACGTTAAAAAAAATTATAATATGAAAATTTAGTGAAAGTATTAAATAAAAATGTAGTAAAACTGCTTAGTAAGTCAAAGAACAATGATTCGATTCAATACGGAAATCGGACTGCGAATTTAGGATGTAACATCATGCTAATACAAATTACACTAATACAAAAGGCGTATACAATTTTTTTTTCTCGAGCTGCACAAATATTTTTCTCCCGATTCCAATTCGATCGAACAATGAGAAACAAATAAACTGACCGATTTCGTAATGTTCGTGTCACATTATGCGACGTCATCGAGTTAAATCAGAAAGTTTTCTAGCGTGGAGCAAGACAAGAAGAAACTACTGCTGTTTTTATAACTGATTGGCTCAGTGTAAATGTTACAAGGCTTGTCATTCAATTACAGTTACTGCTGATTGGTTCGATTATTGCTTCACGGAAGACGCTGAGGACATTCAAGCAAGGAGAATTATTGAGCGAATCATAGCTCTTGAGAAGCTTCTTTTTTTTTATTAATATATTTTATACGAATTTCTAGCGAATACATCGCTCCGTAAGAGTGCTTCAAATGTAGTTCACACAATGATCGGTACATATTTTTATTGCGATGCGAGGATAATATAATATTCTTCTTGGTCTATGTGTAACTTTGGCCAAAATGCTCATTCTTCGACGACGTTTCTCTGATATAGAAAAGCATAAAATTAAAAAAAAGATAAAATTAATTTTGTACCGAATTCGTCAATATGGTTAAAAAATGATTTGGCGAAAAAATTGTCAATTTTCGATTTAGGCCTTGGACTTTTCTTGGGGGAGGTTTATGTAAAAATTTTACCTCTTCCGCGGAACCCCGTTTTTCCGCAATTATTCGCGATTCACTCAAAATATTCTCATTGGAGCTATAAGTTTTACTGCAGATATTTGTAGATTATTATAAATTCTTTAAACGAAAAGAATTTGTTCGTCGGTTGATTTTAGTCGGAGATTGAGGGGCTCGAAGTGAAATTCGAAAAACCGTGGGTATCCGATTGATTGAGAAACTGGGGCAAGGTGATCAAATTTTGATCATAAAGTCGTTAAAATAGAGACAACATCATCGGCTGGAAAAATCTTCTTTTTTTATTAGACCTTCATTTACGTTTTTGCTCTTCAAAATTCTATGACTCCGTTTTTTGAGAATTTTCGCCTGTTTTCGCGAATAACTTTTGAACCGACTACTTTTACATAGGTATATTACTCAGAGGTGAGAAAGAGCTTTCAAATTCCTACAATTTGATATATTTAAATATATTTTTATGTTATGTCACCACGGAGCTATTCGCGCTAGAAAAAAACTCAAAACACTTTCTTTTTTTTTACATACTTAAAAGTATCAATATCTCAGTTTCTATTTATTTATCAATTTATCTATTTATATCAATATCAAAAGTAGAAATATCTCGAAAACAAAAAATGATTACTGCCCTTTTTTATTTTTAATCGATTCTAAATTAAATGTTATAAATTTGCTTACAGAGCACCTATTTTTCCCAAATTCCCGAACATGACGAAAATTTTTTTTCAAGTTAAAACTTCAAAAGTATGAAAATCAAACAAAATTCCAAAAATATTATTAATTGTTAGAATTTGATTGTTTTCACTTTAAATTCGAATGTCTAATTTCCTGTAGGAATCATTAATTAATTAAATTCGAACAGTACTGTAAGTTTTTGCAACGGATTTTCAAAGTTGAAAAACACGAAAACGTTTTAGTACTAAAATTAGTAAAAACTGATAGTTGTGATCAATTTTCCATAGTTTTGACGTCAAATTCGGATTCAGCGTTGAATTTCCTATAAGAATAGCTATCAAATTCGCTTGAAAACGAAAATTTAATTTTTCACTGCCAGCGGAGCTCGGATTTACGGCCGGCGAATAACTCGATTTACGGAAAATAATTTCTCTGGCGCTGTTTAAATTTTTTTCGCCAAATTTTTTGCTATGTACGTGTGTAAGGCGTTCAAATGAAGACTCCTGCATAATAAAACAATTGAATCGCATTTATTTTGACCCCGAAAATCACGGTTAAAGTCCAATTTTCGAGCTTTCAAAAACCGATTTTTTTGGACCACTTGCAGATTTTTCCGAGAAATAAAAAAAATCACAAAAATACACCTCGGTAAGATACAACTATCCTAAAAATTTCAGATTTTTATCTGTATTGAAAGACGAGTAAAAATTCGTTAACTGATCGGTTCCGAACAATCGCAGGGGTACCCCTTGGATTTTTCGTGAAAAATTTTTTGATTCCGATTTCGCTCAAATTCAGCATAATGATAGTTGATGATGTTTATATCGATAATATATGCTTCATTCTTTGTTTCTTTTGCACTAAATAGATGAAAAGAGCGTTTAAAGTTGAAAAATGTGACGTTTTCGTGTATATGCCAGCAATATTGTTGAATGTCTCACAAACGGTTGAAAAATGGATAGGTATATTACATTGGGAAAATGTGGTCAGTTAAATTACCTATCTTTTGGTATATTCAAACATCTGAATTGACGACTTTTTGTCTGAGTTATCCACTGTGCAAGTTACAAATCTTGGATAACTTTTAAGTTGAAACGTCTTTGCCCCCCCCCCCCCCCCCCCAATCTTTAAATATGAAGATCAAATCATGGTCAGATCAATGGTTTTTCAATAAACCAAAGATCAAATTTTGATCTTTTAATGATTCATTTAATTTGATCTTTATAGGAATGAGTATATGAAAGTTGAGTATAAACTAGGATTAGATAGGTTCCCTATTATTTCTTCTGTTAAATGTTTACCCGACTATTTGTAGATTTGATCTTTGAAATCGAAGAAATGCGCGTTTATATAAAGTTTATTGAGATTATAATATTATTTAAAAAATAATATTTATTTTTACTTTTAGCCTTCATAGTTTAAAAAAATCAGGGAATTGATTTTTAGCTAAAATAATAGTTATAATTAAAATTGTGCCACCAGTTGCGGTTATAGAATTATAACAGCTAATATATTTTGGGTTAAACATTGTTTAATTAATTTATTTTATGTATTATTTAATGGAATAATTATTATGTTTTTATTTTGGAATGTAGGCTTTGGCTAGGAAATCGGTATAAGGAAATAGGCGGTGTCCTTTGGCTACTGATGGTCACCTTCAAGGGCGACTTGTTGACAAAAACATTTTCATCTGCCTAACTGGAATGCAGTCCACGCCTCGGACTAAAACATCGGCCCGGATTCGGTTATCTATTGAGAAAATGGATATAAATTATATTCAAACGGGGAAATGTCAGGGAATAACGAGGTGAAAAAATTACGAATGACATCAACATTCAAGGGCACGAGTGGGTAAGCAGAAACCGCTTCATTTGCTCGATTACCGTCCCAACGGAGATCGAAACGGATTAGAACAATCTGTATTTCGATTGGTCTGCGTTCAACAGACCTTCATGTAGGAAATAGAGGGCTATATTCAAACGCCTGATCGCCCACATGGAACTCAGTAGTAGGAAATCAAACTCGAATTATTTATATTATTGAAACCATGCCATTTTAGATTCGAAAATCTAAATTACACAGTAGAAACAAAAAACCGGCCAAAAAACCGCGATACGAGCTCGAAATGCTCCCTTTTTTTAGTTTTTGACCTATAATTCGAAAACTGCTCATTTTATCGTTGCAGCTGTTAGTATCAAAACGAAAGAGCGTCAAATTGCGGTTCGAATGAGTACCTTGAAGTAGGAATTCCAGTTAGAAATGCTATTGGGAGTCGCAAATGAACGTTTGCTTTGCATCAACACTGCTTCTTGCCTCAATAGATGCTCTCTGATGCAAATTCCAACCTCAAGATGCTCTTTCGACCCGCAATTTAACGCGCTACTAATTCGATAATAGCGCTCGATACGATAAAATGTGAAGTTTTCGATTTATAGTCCGAAAAACTGAAAAATTCGCTGCGGTGATTGCTACGCAGTGTTGCCAGGTCTCTTCCTTTTTGGGAGAAAACTCCCCTAAAACCAAGGCAGAAAAACTCTCCCCTAAATACTCCCCAGTCTCTATTTATTAGCTATTTTCCATGTAATATTTAGAAAAAGTAAAAATTTGGAAAATAAGTGATTTTAAATATTGCTGACATGTTGAGCAATAATTTTCATGTATGCTATTTGAGTACCCCAACTCCTCTTGATAGTCGAGTGGACACAAATGTAATGCTTTGCTTACACAACAATGGCGCAGACGTGTTTTACCATGTAAACATAATAAGAACTGCTAATGATTTTTTTCAAGTTTGATTCTTCAGTTTCTATTAAGATTCTGATTTCATCGGAATGATAAATTCGTTCTTTCAAAGAATCAAAATGTTTAATTAAATATTTTAAGCCCACGTTTACGCAAAATCATGGCAATGTGTTAAGGTGAAATGAAAACGAGGATTAAAAACAGGAATACAGGGCCTTGTATATTTCTCCCCCCCCTTTTTTTTTTGTTTTAAAAAACACCCAATTTCCCCCTTTTCTGATCAAATTTTCCCTCAAATGTTCACTTGAGACCTGGCAACACTGTTGCTACGGTGAAAAATGATTAAATCGTTATTGAAGCGTGAGTGATTCAGAGAAATAAACCACTGGTGTCATTCCTTGCCTATTTTCCTTCAACTATAAGGTGGTGAAACACTCAAGATGATCAATGGAGGAACCGATTCCTCCAATGTGACCTTACGGTGCTCGATTAAAAATCCGTTCAACGATTTCGTAACCTGCCCGGTGGTCTTTTGGGTTGTCTACTAGTTTCAAAAACGTCGCTTTCACGGCAATGTCATGGGGAAGACCGGTACGAATGTGATTTCATTGTAGGCGGCAAAAATAGCCTTCCCAACTCGAATGTGAAGGTTGATGTGTAATTTTGAATGTAGTCAGAGCAGCATTCGCCAGGCCTCGCACTTGACTGCTTCCATTACCTATGGGAACGGTGGAGTGAATAGGGAAACACTATTTCAAGGATAATGCAACAGTGGCAACAGCGTGCACAGGCGTTGCACTCAAATTTCGCGATTGCGCTTGCATAAGATGAAAAGTGGGGATTTTGTACGTTCTGTTTTAAAAGGGTGAGAAAAGTATGGGATTTGCGAGTCTTACATAGAATGTGTAATTCGTGTGAATTTATTGATGACATGATTGTTGATGATTTATTATTTTTTTCGATTCTTTTTTGATTTTTACAGGTTATTGGCAGTGTTGCCAGGTCTCAACGAGTGATTTGGGGGAACCCTGGACAAGAAAAAGGGGGAAAGGGTATTTTTTCATACTAAAAGAAGCGAGATTTGGGGATTTTTAGCTCAAGTGAAACGGACGATTCTAGCTACTTCAAAATAGAGTTTGCTCAACAATACTGCTAGTGTGGAGATATATTGTGCAAAAAAATGCGATATTTTGTATTGCTTAGAAGTTCTGGGAATCGTAGAATTTTTGTACATTGTTCGATATTTGGAGCGAAAAGGAGGAGCCTGACAAATTGTTGCCAAATATTTGTTCCGTTTCTTTAGTAAACAATTTTTAACAGGCAGCTGTAATATGGGAATTTTTCGGCCTAATAATGAAAAAAATATAAATTGATAGCTAATTTAAAAAAAATAATAATAAGTAATAAATTATTAAAAAATAAAATGAGTGCGTTGAATATTGAATGTCATAATAAAATCAAAGCGTAAACAATAATAATCAATTGTTTGCATAAATCACACTGTACTACCATGAGTTGTTCGAGTGACAAAGTGCAGAACGGCAGAGAGGAGCATGGAGGCATTTTGTGAGAAACAGTCTCACAAAAAAAAACTGAAATTAAAATTCCTGTTTTTTTTTTTTTTTTCAAGAGGAAGCTGGGAAAAAATAGCTTATCATCCGAATTTTCACTTTTTATAGAAAAGAAGGGGAGCAAATAATTGGGGGAATCCCCCCCCCCAAAGTGGTGACCTGGCAACACTGGTTATTGGAGGTGTCGTTGAAGCAGTTAAATAATGCCAATTGAAACAGTTATTGGATAGAAAAACTATAGAAACGTTTCTTTTACGGAGAGATCGCTCCGTTTTTATTTAACTGTTAATTTGCAAACGGAGTAACGGTTTCTTGGTTTATTCTCTTCAACATGTTGATTCTAAAACAATTAACAGTTCTGCAGGCTATGCGTCCAGTTCAAGACACAGTGTTGACAGTATTGGATTTTTTGTCAAAAATATTGTACCGTCAGTTTTTAGGGATTATTACAATATTTCTACATGTTGTCACGAATGTCAACGCGTGCGGTAAAACGTGTCCGTCTCGGTCAACTACGAATAATCGGAGCGTTCATCGGCTGTCAACGGTTCAGTGTCGACAAGCCTTGAAGACACGCGGCATCGAAATCGATTTGCCCGCTTATCTGAAACGCTTGCCAATAGTTATTGAGAGGATAATCCGATTGTCAACCCCTGAAAAAATTGAAATTGGCCACCTGAGAGACTTGAAAGGCCAGAATGGGCGAGCGAGCGAAACAAGGAAAATTATAATTTGTTCAACATCAAATCATGAAAAGACATAATTAAACAGTTATTTTGGCATCCCGTGGTATCCCTAGACAGCTTTTGGTTCCCTAACCAGCCCTAACGTTTCCTCTAGAGCCTAAAATTGAAGCTAATGATACTTACCATAAATCCAAAAGTTACCGTTTCAATTACACCTTATGGTTATTAATGACTGTTATAGTTTTATGATATATGGTTTTTTAATTGCTGATATTTTAATTCATAGTATTCAATTTAGAACATACCATAGAGCTGTCACTCCCAATAAAGCGTATAGTTGAAATTTCTCCTAGAGCCCAAAGTTGCCGCTTATTTATTTTAAAATAAAAAATTTCAAATATCTCTGCCAATGTTTCTGAATAAATTGCACTTCTCTTTTGGTTTCGGACGACCTTACCTGTCACATCACGTTTCTCCAGAATATTATGCTCATCTGGAATATCAACCTTGTAACAGAACGGACCGATGGAAAATCTCTTCGAACGAGGTTATACTTAGCGTTATCACGATTCGAGATTTCGGCTCAGTTCCACGATCCGTCACGAGAAGGGAAAAGAGAGATCCATAGAATCGAAGAAGTTCATCGAAACATGGCAGGTGATTTTACGTAACATGTTCAGCAACCCGTTAAAAATATCTCACGTAGTAAAACCGTTTGGAATAATATTTTTCAATGTAATAAGTACTGTTTTTTTATTTTTTTTAAATTAATTTATTTTTTTTATAACAGGAGAATATTATTTGTTATTTAAATTTGATACTCCATTATTCGATTAAAATAATAATTTCATCGGAAACCTCAAGTGTTTGTATAGTAATAATGTATAAATTCAACAGTGAAGAAAAATCCATTCAAATTTGAATGGAATAAAAAAATGAGATTTTTTCTGTTCTTCCTCTTTTCTAAAAATAGTTTAATAACGCTACATTTTACATACGAGCTTTTGCCATCTCTAACGAGATAAAAAGCCTGTTTGTATTTAGTTCGTACGGTTACGACTAATCTAAGCGTTAATCTGCTAACCGGAAAAGCTCAAGCCTTGGTACGCATGGTCACTGAAGCATCGCGAATTGCTCGATCTTGAGAGTGCTTAGGAAATATTTCATCTCGGCCTTCGCGAGCCAGTTCAAAATCAAAAGTTCCTCCGCTCAACGTTTACTTGCCAACTATCATTTTGAACTTTCCGCTAGGTAATTGTCTGACTCCTCAGGGAAATTACAGCTATTATTGTCAGGACGCAGGTGATAAAGTGCCAAACCGTTTAAAGCGCGTTTTCGAGGAGAAAGTTAAAAAAAAATTCTAGTTCAACATCAACTAAAACTATCTATTCGCTCGACTTCTGAAGAAATAAAAACTGAAATGAAAAAATATTTTTTAAATCGTGCGATATTTTGTGTACCGCGGTTTTTCAACTCGAAAATTGTCCGCCTGGTAAAGAAGTGCTACATTTCCACAACCGTTGCGAAAGTTTACGCTTTTTGAAGGATTTCGTTTACACACGTTTCACCGCTCGAACTACTGTTTACACTATCGTCAAACCTGACAAGTCAAACGTGGTATCACGAATGGGAAAATATTGTTTTACTGCACATGCCCCGCGCTCAGTGGCTCGCTGCCCAATTCTTGGACCGCCCTTGAACGCTTTCTCTCTTCACGAAAAGATCGGCGGACGTGACGAAATCGGATACATGAGCAACCCTCGATCTCTAATTCGCACCATCGAATCCGCCCGGTGAAAGATATGAAACTGCGAGATACATTGTCCAGGAGAAATTGACCTAGTTTGAATTTTAACGGCTACGATTCGGAAGGAAACGCGTAGCTTAGAATAATATGGTGAGTAGACATTGCAAAAATATATTAGTAATTAAAAAACTATAAGCTGTAACTGGAGCAGCAACTCCAATCTCTAAGATTAGGTATCAGAACTTGAAAATTATTAACTGTAACTAAAGCGGCAACTTTGGGCTCTAGAGGAAACTTTTCCAACTATAAGCTTTATTGGGAGTGGCAACTTTGAGCTCAAATTGAATAATTAGTCATTAAAAACTATATCAGTAATTAAACCTTATTATAAAACTCCATTGTATCACAAAAAAAAAAAATTTAAAAAACCCTATCATAAAATCATATTAGTAAATGAAAATATATCTGTAACTGAAGCAATTTTAGGCTCCAGGAGAAATCCAACTATAAACTAAAGGTCACACAGAGAGGTACTTAAATATCCGCTCGACAAGGAAACTCCGCCCATAATAAATAAATCCTCGCCAACGAGTTAACTAGCGCTTTTAAAACAATGAAAGCGAGCAAATCTCAGATTATAATTACATAAATTATTTAACGGCCTGTAAAATTATTATATTCGCAATTACTGTTAATTCCGTTGGCATTTCAGCCGAGTCCCTGAGGCAAAATGAAATTAATTTTAAAAAAATCTCGGTTCAATATGAACCTTAGCCTCAGAACTCATAATTAGGAATTATATGGGAATATTTCACGCTTGTTCTTTTCCATTTGGATTGTGAAGTCACGAATGACGTACACATAGGAGGTTGAGAAATTTCGACGGGTCGCGTCACGAACTCAGTCGCATTTCAAACTTAACTTGAAACGACGGTTCTCGAGCCTGGCAGACAAATTTCAACTATTAACATTTTGACCTTTCGTATACCAAAAATCGTCTTCCTCGAGCCGTTTACGACCGAACTCTTCGGAGAAAGTGGTATTTTTGACAGCTTTTTGGAATAAATATGCGAACTGTGACATAGATTCACGTCAAATACAGGAAACTATAGAAAAACTCGTTGACGTGGCTCTTCATTGTTAATGGGGAAAAATTAAAAATCTGTAAAAACTATTTTTATCTTTTTATAAAAAATTCAAAACGATTTTTTTTTTTACAAAACCTTTCCAAGTATCGATTGAAAATAGTTTCTCGTGTTTTTAGCGTAAAAAAGTTTAAACGCGTAGTTTTGTGATTCACTAGTTATAAAAAAATTGTACGTACTTTTTTTACCCGCGTTATACGAGTTGCGAAATTCGTGAAAATAATGCCACCGACGTGTAATTAGATTACGTGATCGAAAAAGACTATTTTGTCCCTCCGTTTGGCACAACTTTCTCCTCCTTAAGACAATTTCCTCCTTCCTACCTATCGCGTATCATTTCGTATCGCATTTCAACTCGTCGCTGATGGGAATCTGTCGCTTCTCACAGTGCCATTGGCTATACTTCATTAGATTAATAAAAAAAACCTCCAATCTTATTTTTAACCTCGTTTAAAAACCTCAAAACTAAAAAAAACGCTTTTTCGTTTTTTCTTGTATTTTTTATAAGCCTCAATTTTTACTATTTTACTTCATTTATGAACATCGTGATTCGCGTTCGATTTTTATCGCTCTTCAAAAATGTTTCCTTCAGGATCTTCGTCGATTGAAGAGAAAAAGTTTCTCGAGTCGAAGTAATTAATGTAGTACTGAAATATCTAAAAACGTCGAACCTACTTGAAAAAATGGCATTTTTGAAGCTCTTTGGACGTGCTCTTTACTTTTTTTTCAATAGCACCCTGTTAACTGCAAAAAAAAAAAAAAAAAAAAAATGTTATATTTTCCCCAGTTTTTCTCTTGCCGATTTGTACAAAATCCATCTCTTCCTCTTCGTATCACGAAGATTTGAGCTATGCGATGGGCTATCTGGTTGAACAATGAAAAAACATTGCACGCTTTCTCGTTAGCGAATAATGTTATGTATTCAATACACTTTCACCGCTCGCGTTCGCCCTTATCAACATACAATATGACAGTAAGCCGAAGTCGGCGACCGCGTATAATTGATGTTATAATCGAGTGGGCGTCCTGCCTTAGCTCGCACCGCGTAACCGATTTGCGAAAATGATATCGTCGCGATTTAATTAGAGCATTTATGGAAACGGTAGTATAGATTAGTTGCGGCGTAGTGGAGTGTTGTAGGTGTAGTGTAGTGGAGAGGTGTAGTGTAGAGGCGTAGTGTTGCGGCGTTATGTAGCGGTGTAGTGAATTGTCTAGCGGCGTAGTGTAGAAGGGTTGTAATGTATTTGCCTAAAGTAGCCGCGTTGTGTAGCAGTGTAGTGTATTGACGTAGTGTAGCGGCGTTGTGTATCAGTGTAGTGTATTGACGTAGTGTAGCAGCTTAGTGTAGCAGTGTGTTGTGTTGATGTAGTGTAGCGGCGTAGTGTATTAATGTAGTGTAACGTTGTAGTGTATTGACGTAGTGTAGCGGCTTAGTGTATTGGCTTAGTGTAGCGGCGTATTGTAGAAATGGCGTAATTTATTGGCGTTGTATGTCCGCGTAGTGTTGAGGTGAATAGTAGCGGTGTTGTGTATCGGCGTAGTGTACTGACGTAGTGTAGTGGCTTAGTGTATTGGCGTGGTGTAGCTGATGTAGTGTATTGATGTAGTGTAGCGGTGTAGTGTATTGACGTAGTGTAGCGGTCTAGTGTATTGACGTAGTGTAGTGGCTTAGTGTATTGGCGTAGTATAGCGGTGTAGTATATTCATCAATGTATTTTTCCGAAAATACAGTACATACAGTAAATACAGTACAAAAATACAGTAGTTTAGTCATCAATGTATTTTTTCCAAAAATTTCTAGTCACCTGGAAACATTTAGTCACTTATTATCCTCGTCTAGCTCCCATATTTCTCTTGTATTTCTATATAGGCTTAAATCATGAAGCTGTTCGTTGGGCACCTTCTACACCTCATTTGCTTCTCTGCCTCCAACGACAGCAACCAATCATGTGTTCTACATACCTACCACCTCCACGAATTACTTATTGAACAATCCAATTCATAGGGCTCAAAGAGTCATCAATAGAATCAGCTCGGAGAAAAGTTCTCCGTTCTCTCATACCATCAGGAGGTATAAGAAATTGTGATGGTATATGATACTGTGATATATATGTTTACTGTGTCATGCGCCTTAGTTGCATTGTTATTGGCCATAATTGCCCGTGTATATTATAAATAATTATTGCAATACGAATTATATCTAACAATGTCGCCAATTCTTCGCAACCGTCCGAACCATTCTTAATGAAGGATGATTTTTAATCATCCCGCGTCACTTTCACCTAACAAAAAGCCTCTTCACAATTCGTATCGTAAGCCCGAAATCCTTTCACGTCATCATCGTTTTACCATCATCACGATCCCGGTAGTTCGACGTCCTTAGCAAATGTCTGTGAAAGTCATCTGCTCGTTTCCTTTTCACGAAGATCATTCGAACTCGATTCTGTCCTATTTGATGGATCGCTCGCCCTATCGATTTTGTTTACCGTCCGCCGACTTTCTATCACCTTTAGTTTCATGGGCGTGTGACAATAAATTACGATGAGGGATACAGTGGTCAACGGGGTAAAATCGTTGAGAACCAATGTGAAGTTCGAGTTATTCAATTCATTATTTTCTACTCATTTTATTATGACCGAATGATATAAAATTTTCTTCGTTTATTATATTCGAAAAAAGATATATTTTAAACACCCTACAAATTTGATGTTTTGAAAGTTTGTACACGCCTGATGACCAAGTAAAATTTTTATTTAAGAATATTTCTGTGTAAAAAGGAAGATAGGACCGATTTTTAATAACTTTATCGTCTCTCTCACTCCCTCTCTCTCTCTCTCTCGCTTTCTTTCTCCCTCAGTATGATTTTCGAATGAGCCATCTATAATAGGTTTGCAATTGGATATCGTTCAATACAATCGTTCGCTCTACATTTAGTCAACGTCTATTTGGAGCAATTCTACTATAAAGAAACCATAGCTCACCGACGAGACTGCAATTCTGCGGTACACTTTCGTAAGTCGTAAATGTTAGATATGTTCGACGGTCGTTACATAAAACAACTCCGACCGCCGTATCTGCTTAGATGTTTGAGATATGTTTGCCGATGGAATCTGCGGTCGACGTATCAGCGAGGAAATTAATTCACAATCAAGTTCGACCTGGTAGTTTGACGGGGTGAGGTCTCAATGTGAGATCATTCGCGTCAGGAACAAACGATGACGTCATAGTAAGATGATTGGAAACCATCCCATCGGAAGAGCTTGCGATGGGACCGAATTTATCGTTTCCTACGGCCCAAGGCCGATCAATCATTTTTATTTATTGTCTTTTGTTCAAGTTTTGATGTGAAATTAGGAGTGATTTGATAAGAGATTATTTTTCAACCTTCACCTGAAATAATATTTAATATTAGTAAATTATATTATTAAATTGAATGTTATATATTAAATATTTTCTCGAAGTACTGTAAAATTTACAGTGAAATTAGGAGTAATTTGAGAACAGATTATTATTCAATATTTAATATTATTTCAGCTGAAGGTTGAAAAATAATCTCTTCTCAAATTACTCCAAATTCCACTGTAAATTTTACAATATTTTACAGCATATACCACATGCTAATCAAGCAAAATACCTTGGGATGACACTAGACGCAAAACTAAGGTGGAAAGAGCACGTGAAGAAAAAAAAAGCAGAGCTTTCCTTTGAAATTAAAAAAAATATATATACAGGCTGTTGGGTAGACGGTCAAAAATTTCTATTTTATAACAAGCTTATCTTGAACAAACAAGTCCTAAAACCCGTATGGACGTATGGTGCTCAACTATGGGGATGCACCGCGCCGAGTAATCGCAAAATTATTCAACAGGAATGACCGTTTTCACTATGAGCTGAAAGTGGAAACTGTCAATCAGACTATAAGGAACCAAGCCATCAACCACCAACTGAGGCTGCATAATCATGTCAATGAAGATGTGTCCGGATTTTAGATACTGATCAACTACTACGGAGATTGAAACGAACTAAACCGCATGAACTTGGACGGTTATTGTGAATCTACAGGGTGCGGCAGAAAGGACGCTTTTGAAATGGCTAGTACTCCTCCCCTACTACGCCGACATATGAGAGGAGGGGGCCTCTCGATTCGTGAGGTCCTAGCATTTTTTTTTTTTAAATACCATGTAGCCGTGGACTGTTGAGCACCGCGTTTTCGCTTATGACAGTTTTGTCAGAAATAACGAATATTCAGTCAGTTTTGAAATTACAGTTATATCAATGTTGACATAAATAATTATATTGCTTATATGTTGAAATGTACGTACTTGGTGCCAGAATAAATAATTTAAAAAATGAAATTAAAATAACTATGAAAATTTACGATAATAATAATATACTACCGATAATATTAATACTATTTTTCATTATTATTATTATTATTATTGTTTTTTTAAATTTATTTGTTGTTGTTGTTTTTTTTTCTTTGTTATTGGATAATTGATAGGGCAATCGTCCGTACATTGGTACAAAAAAATACATAAAATTCACAAACGATTCAGGGAAACATAGTTGCAAAAACATTAAACGACAAAATCATAACATTAAGCGACAGAAAACCAATAGTTTTCTATCAATTGTCTTCAGCTCGTTAACACGATCGAGTGAAGTTTTTTCAAACCAAATGACGAAAATCAGTCACCTTGAACTTCCATATTTGAGCGGAGGATTGCATCTTGTGAAACGGGCGTTCTAATCGTTGAAACGTCACAGTGATTTTGTTCGGCCACATATCCCGTTCGATTGTTCGGCTCGAACTTGTAAGGCGCTCACGAATTAGGTATAGCAACGTGATAATGAGGGGTTGCAGGTTTAGAAGTTGAAGCTAGGCTTCAGCGTCCTTGCCACTGGTAAAAGGCTAACTCGAAGGGCCTCAGTTGCCCAACAGTTGCGCAACCTCCGTCATCCGTAAAGTCTAAAACGGGGGTGTACAAAAACAAATCCGTTATGCAGTTTTAGTGAATTTTTTTCCCCGTTTCGGCTGTTCCGAGCGTGAAAATTGGCTCAAACCGCTCGCCGCGATTGCGCGGTGAACTCGACCGTGGAGACAGGCAGATTAGGCAAAGCCAGGATGGAAAATCGTGTAAATAAAATAATCGACCCGCTGACCGAGATAAAATGGTTTTAGTTACGCTGGAAAATCATTTAAAAATGAAAATTCTATTAGAAAAGACGCGAGTTTAGGAAGCAAAGTAGGCACGATGACATTTATTTAATACGACAGGAATTTTCGTTATAATATAAAAACGGCGGAGAGCACCAAATCGCCCTAATTTAATCCTAAATTGACTCCGGGAGTACAAACTACGGAAGTGAATTTCTCCGAGAATAAAATTTTTAGAGTATTTTCGATGAGCGCGTAGAAAATTTACTCGAACAAATTTTTTTGGATAGCACCTTACAAACCACTGTGACTTGCATATTGCTGCATTTCCTTTACTTTCAACATCTTTAGTCTTTTCAATTATATAGTTTTTGAATTATCTTTAGTCTGAGCCGACCACGACAGGGTATGACGCCTTAACATTTTATCTGCTTTGAAAGAGATCTGCTTCTCCGATTTTTTATTTGCTGGCCGAGCACTTTCGCCCGTTCGGGCATCCTCAGGGCGACGTGGAGCTAATTTTTGACAATTTCTGACGCTTTCATTCCTCGTTTTACGACGGAACAATGCCACTAGCCAGCACAACATAGGAGTATTGCTGTAGCTACTCTGAGCACCACGCGCGGGCGCAATGGGCGACCTGAGTTCCTTCAGAGAGAATGGCTAGACTAGCCCGCTCCGCAAAATAAATCAATAATGCGGTCATTAATAATAAATAATAAATAACAATATATTATCATATCTACAATCGATACTAACATATAAAAATGATATATTACGATTTCATTATAGTAAAGCGTCTTTTCAAGATAGTTAGCTGAACTTTTTTTCGTCTATTCGAAGCAGTTTCAGTTATTTGATATTTCCTCCGTATTTTATCAATAAATGTATCACTTCCCAAGTGCTACATAACTTTCCTATTTTCCGCAAAAAAAAAAAAAAAAAAAAACGGCATTTTTACTCCGTTCTTTTACAGTTGTCTTTTCTCCCTGTAGGCGTTCACCATTACCCATTTTTGTCCTTTATTGCGCCTTCGTTTCTACCTCGAAATAACGGTATGACCGCACCTTGCGCAGTCTTCATTGAATCTCTCCAACGGTATATCTAAGATTTTATAATCAAATTGTGACCGAGCGGATACTAAAAAACCTTTGACGTACCCGATGTCGGCCCACGCCCCATGAAGTTCACTGAGGCTCGACGTTTACTGTTATGGTCTCAGAAAATGCAGGTAGATATTTACATTTGGAAACTTACCTATCGAAATGCTTTCGTGGAGGAATCTCAAGCGCTATGAATAAATTCGTTCACATATTGCCACCTTTCGCGACATCTATTGCATCAAAATTCTCTCTTCTACCTAAGTTAAGTGGGAAACAATGTTGAAATGTAAAAAAATAATTTGTCCTTTCTGTTCGCAGGTGAGTTCCCATACTTCGATCTATTTTGCCTCCTACGCATAGGTTGGTAAGCTTTATTTATGTTGTATAAAGATGCCTACGCTTAGATTTTAACTGCCTTGAAGCCCAATTACATTACTATGGCGGTAAAAACAATGCAAAGAAAAATAAAGAAGAAAAAAAAAGAGTACACATTTATCAAACAAAAATGAATGGGGAATTGTTTACTGTCTTTTTGTTGCTAGTTAAGGTGGAATGGAAAAAATCAAAGTCTATAATTTTTCCAATTTTTCGCAATTTTTAATTTAAATTGATTTCGAGTTGAAAACTTCGCCTTTGCAGCGTGCAGTTGTAATTTTGCCCTGCTGACAAAAGAAGACAGCTTTAGCGCACGAGCCTTGGCTCGATTTACGTATTGAGACAAGATTTATCAGCCGGCTTTGGGAGGAATTTATTCTGTTCGATTGAATTCGCTCGAGGGGCTCAACGGGTTATAAGATCAAGGTCCATTGGGCGAGGAACGTGCCCAACCTCGACAGAACAAGCTGAACGAAAGAAATGGCACGAAGAACAAGGCAGACTTCAAACGAGGTTGCCTTTGAACTTGAAAATGTTTCAAGCAGCATTATCCTCCGATAATGAAACAGTCGGAATAAATTCAATTAAGACAATCTATTTTTTTCATACTTACCCTCACGATATTTGCCGAAAATATTTATTCGTCATTTCGCGGTGAATATTTTCCGTAGGTTCTACGCAAAAAATTAAAACGTCATTCTTCTGGACTGTTGTGGGAGTTTTTACCCTCTCAAGGTCCCATTTTATAGCTAGGGAATTTTTTCAAACGCTTTGTCTCAATTCTTTTTATTCGTAAAAGTAGGAAAACTATAAAACAGACATCTTACCCTAGGACGCTCGAATCCGAATGAAAATTCGCAAAATAGAGACATTTTTATATTTAATTATAGGAGGAAATTCGTGTGTTGAAGAAGGTGAGGAAATTTTCATATTGAATTAGGAGGGAAAATTTAATATGATTTCTGAAACCAACTTGGCTTCTTGTAATGGCTGGTTTGAGCAAATTGAGCATAATTTTCTTTTCCAATTTATATTTGTTTCGGAGGAACTTGATTTATTTTTCAAATGAATTTATTTTTCTGTGCTGTGTGGAAGAGAGGCGCAGTTTGGGCAAACATCAAATAATAAAAGATATTCTTTTCCTGCATTTACGAATAACAAGAATCTATTTTATTATTTGATCTGTACAATGTTAGGCCCAAACTGAGCCTCTCTTCCACACAGCACAGAAAAATAAATTCAACTAAAAAATAAATACAAGTCAAGTACCTCTGAAACAAAAATATAAATTGGCAAAGAAAATATGCTCACTGCTAAGAAGCCGAATTGGTTTCAGAAATCATAAATAAATTTTCCTCTCCTAATTCAATATAAAAATTTCCTCACCTTCTTCAACACCTTCTATAAATATAAAAATGTCTCTATTTCGCGAATTTTCATTCGTATTCTAGCATTCTAGGGTAAGATGTCTGTCTTATAGTTTTCCATTGCGTTTACGAATATCGTTCCTAAGAAAAAATTACCCGATTGTAATTTTTGAGAAATGTGCAGGAATAAATAATTGTCTGCGTATGCCAAGCCTTGCCTCGTGTTCTCTAGTATAGATAATATGAGTGCCAAGCCTGGGGCATGGGCCCGCCTCTCAGCGACCTTGCCCACTCTTGTACTGGGGTCATCCCGTGTCACGAGCTTCTACGGAATAAATGGAGTAAATAAATCCCTTTCCGACGCACAAAGGACTAAAATGTCGATTAGAAGCAGGAAGCGGTTTTGCAGTCAGTGGCGTGAAATTAAAAATTCACATAAAAAATTTCACAAAAAAAAACAAAAAAACAAACAAAACATTTGAAATTAAAAAACGCTGCAAATAATCGTACAGTGGTTTATTATTCCTTCGCTTCAATAATGATTTACGATGACTATCCATTTTTGTTTATTATTAAATAATAAACCATTGCAATCGCCAATTTTAGTTTATTATTCAATTATAAACAATTTTAATCGTCAATTTTAGTTTATTATTCAATTATAAACAATTTTATCAAGAAAAATATTTTCTACACTCCCCCCCTCAAAATTTGTTGTTTTACGTTTCAAGGCATGTAGAATCCGAATATCCAATTAAAAAAATTCTTTCCGTCCGCCGTACGCAGTTTTCCGGCCAAACTATAAGAGCTAAATTCTTGAAATTTTCATTAAAAATCAATCTTGGCCTGACAATGGCTCAATTCTTTGGCCAAATCGCTACCTCAATTTTAAGGGGTTTTGAGGGGGAGAAAATTCGTATTTTCCAACGTTTTCCAGAAAAAGGTCTATTTGGTATCAATTTCTATAGATTTTTGGACGCCGAATCGAATGAGACCATCGGGGGGTCGATAGCTTTATTGGTTGTCGAGAATAATTATTAATAATAATTATTATTAACCAAATAATACGCCTCCGACTGAAAAAATATTGGCAAACACGAATTTTCTCCCTCTCAAAATAAATATCTTTTTTTAAAGACCGAGATTGATTTTTGGGGGAAAATTGATTTTACAAAATTCGTCGAAGACTTGTAAAGCCCATGTTTTATAACTCGTTATCAACTTAGGTAAGGCATTCGGTTAGTTTGATAATATTATAATAAAACCGAAGCGTATTCCCGATTACGTCGAAAGCGAGATTCACAGTCCAGTTCGACGGCATAACTATCCGTGAATATTCATAAGCTTTTGGCGTCCCAGTGGCCGAATTATCGGCGACTATTGAGATCTGGAGGGGGATGATTCGTAATAAATTAACTTTCTTTTAATCGCGAGCTAAGACGATATTAGAGCCCTGATAATTTTTTTACGGTCAAATTAACCTAGCCAAACATCGTTTGCTATTTCCTGAAACTCACTTGCCTTGGATTATTATTGCTTGAGCTGTCCTTTCACAATGTTCGCGCCAATGTTTCGCCTCAACTCTCCATTTGTCCCTTGAGCGGACGCAAAACAGTAGCGAAAACAATGCGGCACGCTTCATTCAAGGTTTATGTAGACAGTGTACAAGGAAATCATAAAGTACCTGCGCAGGTGGTAAAATGACTATAACTTTCCTAACGGCTTGGCATTCATTTAACGGCAGTGAAGCTCTTCTGTTGCGCTAATGGTAATTTCCAAAGGCTAATTAGTTTATATAACGACATTCACGATGATCTGTGCATTACAAACATGAATTAGGTTGGGGATTGAGCTCTATTTAATTTCACATTTTTTAAATTAGTAAAAGTGTAAAGCGTAAAAAAAATTAAACAGCAAATGCAAATAAATGATTTTTTACAAAAATTAAATAAAAAATTAATTCAAAATAAATTAATAATTTTTTTGCAAAAGTTATTTTTTTAAATTAACATTGTTTTAAATAATTTTTTTTACAGAAATTAATTAGATTTTTACAAATAATTTTTTTCAAATTAAATAAAAATACTTTTTGAAGAAATTGAATGCAAATAATTTTTTTTACAAAAATTAAACAATTTTGTTTTCAAGAAAAAAATTAAAATTTTTTTTACTGAAATTAAATAAAAATAAAAATATTTCCCAAACAATCAGAATCACTAAAATTGAGTAAAATGTTGACATTTTTACAGAACTAATATTAAAGATTAATTTTTTTACAAAAAGTAAATAAAAAACTATTTTTTTTTTTGCTGAAATTATGTTAGAAGTTAATCGTTTCCAAAGGGATGAAACAACAGACGTAAAAACAAACAAAAAGTAATTTTTTTACAAAAATTAAATTTAAAATTTTTTTTTTTACAAAAATTAAATTAAAAAATAATTTTTTTACAGAATGTAAATAAACAACTAAATTTATTTCACAGAAATTAATAGAAAAATTCAAAAATTTTCAAACAGAAATTACAGATAAGAAAGTAAATCTTTCTCAACAGAAAAAAAAAATTGCCATTCAATAATTTCAAATAATTTTTTTCTACCCATTCATGGCAGAAAAAATTATTTTGTATTACAATTCTCGTTAAATAATTTCTTATAAATTGTATTCTTGTTAAAATAACTACATAACCCTGTGATTCTATGCGATTGGCTCGTTCAATTATTTTCATTCCACTCCATTTAATCCTTATTGTGAAATATGCGATCGGACTCAATAGTTTTTAGCACTTTATGTCCTTGGCGAGCTGAAAGCGTCGACAATAAAATACGTGCAACAGGTGGCGAAAACGTGAGGTGCTCTTTATAACAAAGTGATACAATTATTTAATTGCACTCGGTCACACTTGTTCGCTGCAATTGGTCGTTCTGATACAAATAATCGGAAGTCTGATTCGCTGTAGTTTTTTTTACCACGTTATGAGAACAGTGGAATCCAGAAGGGAATTTTCGAGGTGCGCGTACGAGCTATATCTGTCTGATCGACCTTCACAGATTTGTCCTCATATTTTGCAATATTTTATTTCATTAACATCAACATTTTTTTTTTTGCATTTTTTATTTAATTTAATTCAGTAGTTGACTTATACATATATATAATTGCGGACTGTGATGAATAAATTATGTATATTTTGTATATTTGTATTCGATAGAAGAATTGATTTTATTTTTATTTGAGAATTGTGTTTTATTGACTCCGACTTAGCACGAGTAAAGGTTTTTACTCCCAAGAGTCGTAGCGTTTGGTTATTTTCATATTTGAAATGTTTCTTTTTTGTTTTTGAATAAATGCAAAAAAAAAATTAATTTATAACATAACAGGTAACATGGTAAAAAATATTGTTAATTTTCTTTCGTACTCATCTTGCCATGAAATTTTTTTTAAGCATTATTTTTGAATTATCATTATTTTTTAACACCCTCTTACGAAATATTGAACCCTAAAATCCACGTGGTGTGATGAGCAGGAAGTTGAACATCACTCGTTTTATGCCGCGTCCTATTACCATTATGCGCGGCTGATCAAGGCCGCGAAAGGGGTATAATTTGAATTGTGAATATGAATTGAAGTCAACGCGAACCTCTTTGGTTACGAATGAGATGCTTATTGAATCGAATTAGGGTTGATCTAAGATCAGATGCAACGTCGATCTCATCTGACTAATTTCCTGCGTCATTTGAGAAGAAACATTTTCAGAGCAACTGTGAATAAAATAGAGAACGGATCAAGAAAAATACCGAAACATAGCTAAGAAATTACATTCCCATTCAAATAGTAAGTAAAAAAATTTTAAGTATTTGTTAATTTTTTTTTTTTTTTGCGTTAAATTTTCTACTGGTTTTTACTGGTATTCTTCGTTTAACCTTCTTGAAACAAATGTGGCGAATTTTAAGGGCTTCCTTTTTCGCTACTATTTTTTTACGATTTGCGCTAATGACAAGTTGAGAGAATCGAACGAACAGGCAAAATATCCTTACTTGGCTATATCTCTTGCTTTTTGTCTCTGATTGGCTAACGATGATTACAGATTGTAATATTGTAGGCGATTGTAATATGCATCGAGTCAAGGTCGCATACCGATTGATGCAAGACTATTCATTAGTGCTCCGCTATTCCAACGCACCGGAGCAAACAACTTATGAGATCAGCTCGTGGCAATTATAAAAACGCTCGAGGGGAAAATGAATGACGGCTATATCGGAGAAACCGGTCACAACGAATTAATTTTCTTTATGCAGTTGTCAAGGGGTAGAAAAACACGGGCACAATAGGAAATTTGCATAGTTTTTTCACTCGCTGATTATAAATAATTGATAGACATCTCTAAAAAACAATATTTCCGAGTGTAATCGAAATCCTAAATTCAAACACTGAAGTAGAAATCGTTGAAAGGGGAAAAGGAAAAGAGGAAAAGCGCAATCGAAGTGTAAGAAGGGGAATTGCGGACGTCTCAAGTCCAGTGCACAAGTCATGTCTCGCCACGCAGAGCGTTCACTTGCCATCTTACCTTACCAACTACTGAACCATTAATTTGGTGTTTTTGGCAAAAAAAAAAAAAAAAAAAAAAAAAAAAAAAAAAAAAAAAAATAACTATTGCTGATCTGTTCTCAGGGCTAGAGAACAAGTGACGTCAACAACGTGGTGGCTCCCTTCGGTTCGAGCCATTTTTCAAACTTGCTAACTCCACTAGAAACACCGAATTTTACAGATGCTATTTCAGGCTTTTATCCATTATTATCTACAAGACAGGCTGAAAATAAATAAGACATCGATGCTATCGAAATCGAGAAATTGATTCTATAGTAAGAATAGATTTATGAAAATTGTACGAAGTTTGATCATTTTCTTGGAACGCGTTCGAACAATAGGGCTCCTTTTCTGAAAATAATATTCCACTTTTACTAAATCACTCGCGCTGGGATTGAGGAATCCCATTTCACAGAGGAGACAAAGAGATTGTCACGAATTCCACAAATTTTGAATGAGTTATATCGATAATAGTCAAGCGTCCTTTCTCCTAGAACTATTCAAATGTCTCCTCACTGTAGAACTTTTAGTTGTAAGAGCGTTACTGAGGATGTCCTAAACGCGGAATTTGATATGACAATTAAAACTCCGATTACCCCTATTTTTTTTTCTCCATATTTTGCCTTCGGAGATTTCAAAATTAAATCGAAAATTTTTACCGGTGTTACAATCTGCTAAGCATTAGCAGGGTAAAATCGTCAAAGCAACTGTGGCTATTATCCTAGTAAACAAGACCTGCGGAGGATACAAGAAGGAAAGCAAGACGGAAAACAGGCAGACAAGCGTGTCACAAGGGCACAGCAGGCCATGTACTCGATGCTGACAAGTTGGCATAGTACAAGCAGTTGCTCAACGGTCCCATCTGAACGGTTCGTCCCAAACAAGGCAAAAACCGGGTTTTCAATCGGGATGTCGAGAAAGCCAGGAGCTTTGAGATTCCTCGAGGGAAGAAAAAAATCTTTAATTGGCTGCCGAGTAACGATATTGTCACGAAGCGGATTAATAGGTCGACAATTAATGGAAATTACGTGCGAGTGGAGAATTCAGACGCGAATATACAGTGTTACGTCGGCATTTTCGACTCTACGTATTCTACAAATTTCCAACCCGAAAGTTTCAAATGAAAATTTTTTTTGCTCCGTTAAAAAACGCCGGTTTTCAATTTTGAAATTGTTTTTCGTGTTTTCGACCTTATTTCGAAAGAAAGCAGCGACGTTATCTCATTTCGAACGTCTACATTCGAGCGCTTTCGCCATTCAAGGCCTCTTCAGGAAACATCTTGTTGGTAAAACTTTTTTAAAATAGGTATTTTAAGTAGCTCCACAAGGCTGAGATTGTCATGGATAGGAAATTTCTAAAACACGTCAATATTATAAACAAAAAAGCCTGTGTGAAAAAATTGTGCGATCCAACTTCTAGACATTTTCAAAAAATTATTAGGCAATTAGAGAGTCAGGAAATATAACAATCTTTCCAAAAGTGTAGATTCGCATTAGTAGGAAAATTGAGGGAGTTATGGGCGGTTTAGTGAAGCGAAATCATACAGAAAAAAGTCATTTGAAAATTAAGAAAGTGGCATTGTTAGTGGAGTTAATAAAAAAAAAAGGAAAAATACATTTTTGGACGGAAATAAATTGCATTTTTTAATTTATTTTTTTTTTGCATTTTTTATTTTTGTTTGTGATTGTTTATTTAGTTTATTTTGATCGTGGTTGTTTATTTAGTTTATTTTGTTTGTGATTGTCTATATAGTTTATTTTGTTTGTGATTGTTTATTTAGTTTGTGATTGTTTATTTAGTTTATTTTGTTAATAATTGTTTATTTAGTTTATTTTGTTTGTGATTGTTTATTTAGTTTATTTTGATTGTTGTTGTTTATTTAGTTTCTAAAGGTTTATTTAGTTTATTTTTAGTATCTTTATAATTAGCCATTTATGATGTCACGTAATTGAAAATGTCGGGCGACGTTTTTTATTCAGGAGTTTTCCCATGACGAATATCAATTAAAAAAATATGCTTCCAATGAATAAACCAGTTTTTTTATATCTTATGTTGAAAATGCCACCGAACGTTTGCGAAATTTCGATCACTTTTTCGCCTTCGATTTACCCGCAATTATTTACATATATTATGATCAATAGAGCAACGCAGTGGAAGTTCCTGTAAAACAGATGCAGACGAGTTGCGAAATGGTTTTGTGTTGCAAGAATAGTTTCTTGGTGCAAGTATGTCGGGATCTTTGAGATTGTCGATAAAAGAGAAGGCAATGAAGCGAACAATATCGAATGTTTCGTGTCAGGAATACGCGATCGTCATGTGGAAACTTTCAAGATTGTGTATCGTCGATTTCTAGACGCGGACACGAAATTAGGCGGGTCTCAAAAATCGCGATGTTGCCACCTTGCAGGGTTGATGAACAAATGATTTTTATGCAAATGATTTTTTTTTCCGAAAAACGGATCAATTGTCAAGTACTTTTGACAACTAAGCCTTCGCAATATTTTAGAATATCATTCTTGCGCATTTTTACGAGGATAGTGAAGAATAGGGAGATCGAATCGCGTGCATGGACGGCGAATATCGGTACTAACAACGGGTTTGATTACTCCCGTTCTAGAGACGAGGACGCCTCGCAGACATCCATGTCAGCCGACCGAACGTCCTTGGGATGAGATTGGGCTATAACGATCCCGACATCTCGTCCGAAGGTGGACGACATTCCGCGATGCTGAAATCGCGTTGAATCGTTTGAAATCGGGGGAAAAATCCATGCATGCCGTCTGCCTTATTGAGGAAACTCTCGATGTAAAAACTCGTAAAAATACAAGTGTCACTTTTTAATTAATTTTTTTTAATACAATTTTTAAGCCGAAATTAATATTTTGTGAATGCCTTCAATTTTCAGGATTTTCAAAAAAAATTTATGGGTTCGTTTCAATTTTTAATTAGTCTTTATTTACTTTTATTTTCGCTAGTCCGTTAGTTTTTCGTTGGTAATTTTATCATTTGGATAATTTTATATAGTTTTTTTTTCTTCTTCCAATTTTCATTTAGAAAAAGTAGTTAACTATTTTTTGCTGGAAAATAACTATTTTTTAATTTTTTATTCAGATCTCTCTTTTTACCACCGTTTTTCGACTTATTTATAAATAGATATACCCAGTTTTTTTGCTAGTGTTGTTCCATTGATTATTTCATCGAACACTTTCGCCAATTCGGGCATCTTCAGGATAGCAACAATGATTGCTTGAAAATTAAAGAAAATTGAAGATTAATCTCAGTTCTGTTGTGAGTGTCCATTTTTCGTCCAGTTTGAACCTAATTTTAATTTTGATACAGATGTTAATTTATCGTAAGCCACAACTTGGCCAGTAATGTATTTTCTTTTCTGTAAATTGAGCTCTGGCTCTTTCCCATGCAAATAAATAAAATTCAAACACCAAGCTAGATATTCCGAAAAACTTAGATATATCTAGTATGATAATTTAATAAATTTAGTATCATTATCGTTTCATAAACTATTTATCATAATACTGTAATAGATTAAATATTGTAATAATTTAACCAATTAATTATTATTATAACTTGACACTTTTATAAAACACTTTAAATTATTTTGAAAATTTCTTGATTTTATTGATTACTTCAAAAACTCACTAGGAGAAAGAAGGAAAATAAATTTAGAATAATATGATATTAAGATATAGTTTCTTTTTTGATGTAACGAGATGAACTAAATAAACAATATTAATAATCTTCGATTAAAAAAATTCCTATAAATAATTAAAAATTTTGGCCAGTAATGTATATTATTTTCTTTTCTGTAAATTGAGCTCTGGCTCGTTCCCATGCAAATAAATAAAAATTCAAATACCAAGTTGGATTCTGTCTAAATCCATTCCGAAAAACTGTACCTATACATTTCATCGAAATAATTAATAACCGATTTAGTAACCGGAGCGCATGGGAACTCGCGCTTGATCGAGACGTATTGTAAACGAGACAGGTTCTCGTCTTTTGTTGGACGATATTACGATTTACAGCGTCCCACGCTCACGAACAAAGCGCAACAGAACAATTAGGACCAATCAACTCCGTTATTCGACGTTTATAAAAAACGCGCCTTTTCTACTATAAGTATTGCGCGTGGGTACTTGAACTTACGAGAAGGTAATGAATAGCTGTAGTTAGCTTTGGTCCTTAGTTCCAAAGGGTACGCGAGGACTCAAAGGAGAAGGTTATTTAGTGGAAAAACGCCAAGTCATACAGGTATTGAGTTGGAGCTTGTTGCCCCCGCCTTCATTGTTCCACAGCCAAAGAGACGACTTCCTAACAAACATCGTACATGAGAATAGACGAATCGCTCCTTTGTAAAATACGTCGAGCGCGAAATGCCTGTCGAAAGAACAATATACTAATTAGTAGAGCGCTCGCAAATTTAATATATCTGCAAATCGATTTTCGACCTACCCGTCCATTGTGGATTCGCGTAAGACATTGATTAACGGGTGGAATCTTTGAAAAAAAAAAATTCAAAATCCATCTTTGGCTATAGCATTATTTGAACAGGTAACTTAATTTACTGTACGCTTGTTAAATATGCAATTTATCGATAGATTGATTTGTAAGAACTGGAAGAAATCTATTGAATTGTTAAAAATAAAATTTCTCATGAAAAGTGGTTATAATTGTAATGAAATTATCGAAATAAGGTGTAGTCAGGTAAAATACCTAATCATAATTATGGAAAGAATATTTTCAAATTGCATACTTATGAAAAAATGAATGTGCAAAGCACTACTGCGAGAAAATAAAAAAATCTAACGAGTGGAAATCAGGAAAGAAAACATAGTGCAACATTAGATAAACAAGTCTAAATAAAAAACTAAGATAATTTTGTAAACATTTTAAATTATTTTTAATTAAAGAATTTAAAATGTTTACAAAATTATCTTCTAATTAAATTCAAAAATATATTTTAATTATTTTTAATAAAATAATTTAAAATGTTTACAAAATTATCTTCTAATTAAATTCAAAAATATCTTTTAATTCGTTTAAATAAAATAATTTAAAATGTTTACAAAATTATCTTAGTTTTTTATTTAGACTTGTTTATATCTAATGTTGCACTAAAATGTTTTTAAATTATTTTATTGAAAACCATTCCACTGTCATTATAGCTCAATCATTTGAATAAAAAAGTTTTGTAATAACTTGTAATAACTTTGTAATAGTTTTGTAAATTTAAAAGGTTATTACAAAACCTTTTAAATTATTTAAATGAGAATTATTTTATTATTATTATGGTTTAATAAATGATCTAGTATAATAATTTAATAAATTTAGTACCAAAATCGTTTCATAAATTATTTATCATAATATTGGAATAGATTAAATATTATAACAATTTAACCGATTAATTATTATTATAACTTGACACTTTTGTAAAGCACTTTAAATTATTTTGCAAATTTTTCGATTTTATTAATTACTTTAAAAATTTACAATTATAATCATCACTAGGAGAAAGAAGGAAAATAAATTTAGAATAATATAATATTAAGATATAGTTTCTTCTTTGATGTAAAGTGATGAATTAAATAAACTATATTAATAATCTTCAATTAAAAAAATTCCTATAAATGATTTAAAATTTTCCTTTGACAAGCTAATTGCTAATCTTCGCTCTTTTCCTTTTCTAATTTTTTTTTTTTGTTCTTCAGCGACAATTTTATAACCCCCCTCAAAATTTGATGTTTTACGTTTCAAGGCATGTAGAATCAGAATATCCAATAAAAAACATTCTGTCTATTTTTAATTATCTAAGTAGTTACACAGAATGAAAATAACACTCTCTCCCTCAGTCTCAGTCTCTCTCTTTCTTTCTTACTCCTGTCGTAGAAAATTCGATAGGGTGTACTTAGCCGATTTTTCCCTTCGAGCAACAATTCGACGGAACGGTACGCCTTCTAATGAATTAGCAGTGTACGGTCCCCTATTCACAGAAAACGTCCAAGACGAATCCAAGTCAGAATGGTGAAGACGTATTACCTGTCATCCGAGTTTCTCTGACTGGTTTACGTAAAGTCAATTATCTTTTTTCGAATTGCCTTTTCTGCTATAGGCCGACTAGAATATTGAGTAACATTATGGATCGGTGTTCTATTGTTGGTCGAAGTGGATCGACGCCGTATCAGCAATAAAGTGAAAAATTCTCGGGCCGAAAAAGCGCATAAAACCGTAGGTCGGCTTGTGAATCATTTCCGCTCCCACATGAGACGCGAGCGATTCCTTTTATGGTACTCGAGTACATATTTTCCTTGCCGCGGCCGATCGCGTCCGCGAACCGAAATCGAACAAAATTACAGCGCTACCGCGTGACAAAATTTCAAACGATGATTCTGATTTTCGATAGTTGGAAGTCGCGAAAGAACTAGCGCTGAGCAACGGGATAATCGCGTCTCCTGGCGTTCATGAATTATTTACAGATTTTCAAAATTGGATACTTAGTCGGAGACTTCCGCGTTCAGAGCATTGTTTTCAATGCCATTGTCGTCAAGCATTGTTACGTTCGTTTACCTTTGGCAACAAGTTCAAGCTATTTTTCTCCTCGTGCTTCGACAAAAGTTCCAATAAGAGAAACACGTCCAATCAAAATTAAAACTAAAAAAAAAACAAAAACTATTATCTATCACATGCCAAGATTTTACAACAAAAAAAAGATATAGATATAATAGCTTTTTATAAATATAATATTTGATATATATATATTTTTTTAAATATAATATATAGATTTTTTTCCTGGCTTGAGGATTGTCTGCGGTTATCGGCCGATCTATCGCAATAAAAATCCGATGTCAGCGGGAAAAAGAAAATCTCTAATGGACGCTTACGTTGGTTTTACGAGCCGATAAAACCGTAAGAGCGATCCGATAATCGAGGGACCGTCGACACCGAGGATTTTACAGCTTGAAATCGCCACAACTCGGGAGCATATCTAAATTGGATAACAGACGGAAAGCGATATTGCCATAAAGGGAATTCTAGTTCAAACGGCCGCAGTGTAATTCGATGCTAATGCCGTTGGCAAATACGCGGATAAAGGCGACCCGTACATCACAAGATCCGCACCCTCGTTTCCGATAACAGCGGGCGGTATGAGATTTACTAAGGTTGTTGATAGGCGCGGTTATCTATGACATACAATTCAAAAGCGAAGCGGACACGGTGAGGTCCGACGAATGCAAAATACGCGAGTGTAAAGCGAACGTACTATTTCACCACGGGAATAAAAAGCGGTGTGAACAATTGAATAGAGAAACGCTGATGGGAAAATTGCGATTGTGATAATTGGAAGTTGACGTAATTCATTTATTATTGGAGGATGAATTGAGAGGAGATTCAGTTACTGGAGATCTTGGAATTCGTCGAATTAATTGAACTAATTATTCCACCAATTCTATCTCATCAGAATTCGCGATAATTATTTTTTTTTTCCAATCACATGTACATGACATGACTTACAAGTGCAATTAATCACCCAATAAAATTAATTAAAACTAAACAAACAATACCTTCCCGGAAATTAACACTCCAATGTGAGCAATTGCTCGTGTTAGGAGCGTGAGTTGCTATAACAACGGCCAAATAGAAAGGCTGAATGATTGAAATTATACAATTATTTTAAGTACGAGAGAAAAAAAGAAAGAATCTATTTCTGTGGATGTGTTCGGAAGCTTGCGACTATTTTTTTTATATTCCTACCCCTAGGTACACACAAAAACAGAAGAAGAGAGAACAAAAGAAAGTTATAGGTTGCTTAGAATATAATGACTTAAGATACCTAAAAATAAGATGAGGCTTTTGTAACAACAATTGTTTTCTACAGTCAGGTGGCAATTTATTGAACGCCGCGGTTCCTCTATATACAAAGCTATTTTGAGCGAAAGTTGTACGGCAAAGAGGGGAGGCAAAAATGATCTCATCTTTTGATCTCGTTGGTTTGTCGTGTTGGGGAAGTGAATACATTTTATTTTTTATTATATGTTTTATGCTGCAAGCCTCTAACAACCCCTGCATTTTACCCCTGCAATTTCAATTAATTTTGAACCCCAAAATTCTGACGGCTCAATAGTCAGTAGTCCTTTCAAGCATAATAATCAATTTCCCTTCGTCTTTCTTCATCGCGAATCGGAAAACAGTTTCATGCGCGTCCAAAATACGGCTCGTTTCTATTTGCTTTTCTCCGACGTCTTCGATCGCCGATAATCGCCAAGAATAATGAGGTCTCGAACTAGATGGCCATTAAGTGAGAAAAAAACGTCCGCCGAGTGGGCGTTTTCGACAAGATCAAGGGTTTGCTGAACTCGAAGATCCCACATTCTTTATCTGCAACTGACCAAGTGGGCGTGGAGACGGTTTGAGTTTCTATGTTGTCCGTCCGTAAATTTTTCTGCGCCGGTCAACCTGAGTAATGTCTCTGAGGGCGGATTATTCTTCAGCGAATTACAAACAGTTTCGCGGAAAGGCAGATCGCAGCTGTTTGCAGTCTACAGAGTGAGTCCGTATTGTATTACGGCAGAGATGACGTCAGTGAAGAAAAAATGCTAATAGATAGAACCTATCTTCAGCAGCTGGCCTGTCAAGATTTCAAATATTTTTAAAATCCATAAGTTCTACAAAAATGCTTGAAAAATACCTTGAAATCGATCCCTTGACTAGAAAAATTCTATATCGACCTGAGGATGCCCGAATAAGCGAAAGTGCTTGGCCGAGCCATAATGAATCCGGATAATCAGTCACCTAGTTTACTTTCTTCTTCACAAAACTCCAACCCCTCTTCGTTTTTCTATTTCTGAAACCAAGGAGTAGACTTATCGATCAACCCTAGACGCCATTGGCTCTCCAAGTGTTTGTCAGCTAACCCCCCTCTCGCAAAAGTGTCTATAAATATCGGACGGCAAGTACCTACTCTTCATTCTTCTTCGTTTTGACCTACAGCGAAAATCCTCTCTGACAAAGAACACTTTAACAGGTCGCTGCAGCTGAGCCATCGGTCAGTGCGAGGAGTCAGCCGTGGATGGGAAATTATTGGGCCTAGTCTCTTGAGCAACTCATTACAGCCGTACTAATCGCCATTACTAACTAATTACAGCCAAAAATCCTCAGCGGTGCTGTCATCTAAGTGAAAGCATTGGGCTATGAATGGGACAAGAGATTAGCAACCATGAAACGACCCCATCCATGGGCGACAGTCTCGATGACACTCAATTCACTTGGGTGCATCAAACTGCCCAGTTGAAGTTCCTGAAGCGGCCGACGATGGGAAAGCGCAAGGAAAAATCAACAAATTCTCAGCGAGAGGATCCAGCATTTGATTTGAGCAAGCGACCATCTCCCTGAGCCTTGCAGCTCATTATTTTACCTGCAAGATTATCTTCCATCAAACTGTGCCCATGCCTTATCCATTGGTCCCGAATTTTGTCGAGAGCTCTCTCATAACTCAGACTCGGATGATGAGCGCCCTTCTGTCATGAATCTGCATCCATCCTCAGCCCCCATTAGACGGCATTAATCCTTTGTGTAGGATTCACTTCAGTCATTTCCCCCAGAATGACTGTTTACACTATCGAGTCCAGCCTCATCGAAACATTGTCATCAAACCACGTTCAGATTGGCACACCTTATTATAAAGCTCTAGTAAACAGCCACCTGGTAACTCTGCTATCCTGGTTGGCCAGTCCAGAGGGGAATTTGCTGGAGCCCTCTGAGGCGCCCCTTGTAGCGCTATCTTGAACTAACACCGGTCGAAGTTGGAATGCTGGACTCCTCCATCGGAGGGACTAACATGCTGCCACAGTCATGGGAATCATCTCGGCTGACTATCTTTTTGTCAGCTATCATAGGGAAAAATGGAAAACAGATGCTCGTTGCGCTTGCAAGGAAGCGATAACGTCAAGCACTGGTCCCATTCAACACCACGATCAGAAGTCAACCAAATAACACGCCTGGATCTAAATATAACCGACAGAAAAATAGAAAATGATAATCATCTATGAGCAACTGCACTCAGAAGAAACAAAATGATCATACTGATCGGGGCTGGACGAGTTGCCTTTCAAGAGGCTGCCGTGTTATCCACTGCGCCAGTACAATGATTAGGCTACATGCTTGGTATTTGCTCTAGTTAATGCTTCAAGGGGCACTCCAGAAGTCTCTCCCGAGAAGCCTCCAGTCCAGGGTATTCTGAGAACTTTCAACACCACATACTGCCTCAACATCACCACATCCGTTGCCTCGATCATCTTGGCTGATACTCTAGCTTTCCTCTGGACGTTTCAACACTATGGCCCATCGGCCCTTTTCAGGAAGGGCCAATTTCAAAATTGACATCACCGGAAGCTCAAAACTTTGCCTCAAAGCCAACATTTTGTCTGATTTGATCCCAATGGACACCAGTGTTTGAGCATGGCCACAGATTCACTTCATACGGTACGGAAGACTGCTACCTACAAAGCTGTGCTGTAGAAAAGAACAATTGAATTTAGAATGGAAATATAATTTGTGTTACAAGTCGACAGGATCAATTGGATCTCCTCTTGCTCGGAAAGTACATTTCTTTATTGGGCATGCTGAGCCTGAGCCTGGTCTACTGCTTTTTTTGTGCCCGCGCTTGCTCCCATTGGAACCGCATTTGCTCTTTTTGCGGCTATGACTGCGGCTTTTTTTGGACCCACATGTGCTCTTTTTGCGGCTATGGCTACTGCTTTTTTTGGACCCACATGTGCTCTTTTTGCGGCTATGGCTACTGCTTTTTTTGGACCCACATGTGCTCTTTTTGCGGCTATGGCTACTGTTTTTTTTAGACCCACATGTGCTTCTTTTGCGGCAATGGCTGTGGCTTGACGAACGATGTTTGCTCTTCTTGCGGCTATGGCTGCTGCTTTTCTTGGACCCACATTTACTCTTTTTGCGGCTATGGCTGCGGCTTGATGAACGATGTTGGCTCTTTTGGCGACCATGGCTACGGCTTTTTTTGGACCCACATTTGCTCTTTTTTCGGCTGAGGCTGCTACCTTTCTTACGTCCTCCGCTGCTCTTTGTTCTCCTTTTTCCCGTGCAATTTTTCCTCCCATGCCTCAATATGCTTTTGCTTTTTTTCTTCTTCTTCTTCATCTTCATAAAACTGCAAGCGCTTTTAGCCACGTCTTTGCATCCACTTGCTGCAAATTCGGGACAATTGATCATGCATATCAATTAATTTAGGAGCATAAAATCAGAAACCATTGCTCATGAATATTTTCCTGGTTCTCTTCGCTTTACCTATCAAAATTTGGATAACTGAAGTAGGGCTGGCATTATCAATGCGTCATGCGTTCAGCACTCCAGTTGACTGCTCCAAGCAGTTTAAACCGAGATAATCAGAATCCAGAGCATCAATATTTTCTTTTGGGTGTCAATTGGAATTCTGAACGCACAACGCATTGGCTGTGAACCCAACCCAGCTTGGGAATGATCTAACCTTTCTTCTTTTTCGCGCCACACGTATCCTTCCCTACTGCATCAGTGTCACTGTCAGTATCAGGGTCACTTGATCCGTTGTCCATAGCTTCCACCATAGGAGGGCTGGCGATTTTGGCAGCCGACGCATAGCAGTCCTTCACTGAAATTAAGAATGCGTCGAGTCAATAATCATAGCCAAGGTTGTTTATAAAAATGATCGTTTTTTAAAGTTGATTTTTCCGCTCTATAATTGTCTGACGATCAATACCGACTGAAAGCTATTTTGCGACTGAGGATTCGCTGTGCTTCGTCAGTATTTTATAGTCACTGAGTGTGAACGGAGAAGTTCGGTACCGAAAGTGAGCGGCATGTGTACCTAATTTTGTACCGAATGTAAGCGTTTATCAGTTTCCTTTTTAAACTCGGTTATACTATTTTTTTCTTAATTCATCGACAGCACGAAAATTATACCTACTCCCACTTTTTGTGCTTACCTATTTTTATAGGACGTTTCGTATTCAATATTGAGGAATCTAGTTTTTCAAGAGCGTTGCCCATGCGTTCCACGATTTCGGCGAGCTCGTCTCCATCTTGCAGTTTTCGCTTGGGCATTTTCTTCCAACGGTATGAATTTTGTAAGTTTTTGGGTTTGCAAAATTTTGAATTGAATCGGGAACAGTTTTGGAATTCTAAATAAATAAAAACAACAGTTTCGCACTTGTATTCGTGAGAACGGTTTTCAAGGTATGGTTGCACTAAATAAAAAACATCTGGAAACACAAGCGGAATTGTTGAGGATTTTGAAGGGGCGAATTTTCAAGAATGATGGTGACATGAAATCTGAATTTATCAGTAAATAATATAATTTTTTCTATCGCCATATTTTTTAAAATCTTGTCCAGGAAAACACGCTCGGTTTCCTTTCGCTTTCGCGCAGCTCTTCTTCCGTAATAAACGAGCCCGTACCCGCTCATTTTTGAGACGGCTGATGTATTATCGGTTTCGTTCGATCTGAGACCTTTCAAACGAGAAACTCACGTAGATGTACTGCCAGATGGGAACCAGTGAGAAAGAAACGCTTT
The DNA here is from genome assembly GCA_037159825.1 of Tupiocoris notatus. Taxonomy (NCBI): domain Eukaryota; kingdom Metazoa; phylum Arthropoda; class Insecta; order Hemiptera; family Miridae; genus Tupiocoris; species Tupiocoris notatus. The sequence continues at coordinate 258,270 of JASJUZ010000007.1, read as the reverse complement.
CGGCTGGTGAACAGAATTAGACTTCAATTGTCCGTCATTAATCAATCAGCTCACGCAAGTTGAATAAGTTCGTCATGTGCGTCGAAATCAGTTGAAATAGGCGTTGATTAGGTAAATAAATACTATAAATAAATAAATATTACCGTCAAATTTTTTCAATTTTTTTTTAATTTTTTTTTTTTTATAGCCTTTTTGTTGAAAGGGTGATAAATTAGGCAATTCATTATCAGATATTTTACCCCTTCATTTTCCGTGCACTCACGCCCTTTCGGCTTCCTCTTTTTGATACAGTACAATTAAAATCACGCGAGGGCCATCATTGATCTTTTTCGTTTATCAATTTAAAACTATTCGCCTTTTCAATTCGAGATTCACCGTGTTGCTTTCACTTCACACGACCATCCGAGTTTCTTCAACGAGATGCCTCCTCTTGAACAGAGATTCGTATCACGCTCGACACGTTCGCACGTTTTATTTGTATGTGCACTTGTTCGGTACAATAGAAAATCAGGATTCACTTCCTGATGAGCTAACTAGGGTTGATTTGTAAATGATTATTGAAATTAGAGAGTATTTGACAGCGAAGGTCGTTCCGAGATTTAAAAAAATCTATTCTACGTTAAATTTTTAAGACAATATCGATAATAGAACGATTTCTTGAAATGTGGAATTCTTATAACTGTCGAAAAATAATCTCATTTGTCTGGAAATGCAAATTCCACACCGAACGTTAACGACTGTACTGGAAATTTTTTGGAAATTAATTTTTTTAATTTTCTTTCTTCAAAAACTGGTGGCATTCAGGATGGATTTAAAAAAAAATTAAATGATTAAGAAATATTTTTAAAACGTTTCGAAATTTTCAAAGCCAAATTAGTAGCTGTAAAATTACGTATAATTTCAAAAGAAAGCCTTTCGAAAGGTAAAAATCATTTTTCAAGCCTGATTTCTCTTGAAAGAATTATATGAAACAAGTGGTAGCAGAGCGTGAATTCAAAAAGATAGGTCGATATGCGACCGGAAATCGAGGCCTGCCATCTGATTTGTCGAGGCTAATTAATTTAGGAGACAAGTCAAAAAATGAATCAATTTCTGGTTGGTATCAAATCAATCGATTTGTGGTGGATATCAAAAATCAGTTCGTAATTTACAATAAGGCATTCTGAGAAACGTACACGAAAATTAGTGGATTGAACAATGAAAATATAGGAGCGAACGTCAGAAATTTGATCACTTCGTGGGATCAAGCCGTCACGAGTTATACTTCTTGATTTCGCACCCAAAAAGAGAAACCAAAAGTGCATTGTAGTTGGCGACCGAGAATACCTCCCGGTCATTTCACCGTCGCCGGTCATTTGAGACGAGCATCAAGTGAAAAACGTCCTAGACAATCTGACCGCATGGAAGATGCACGGTGATTAAGGGCTGTCGTAAAGTCGACTTCGGTTTCTCAGTTTCGTACGGTGCACGATAACGTTTCCAAGAAGAGCCGTACGATTAATTGCTATTTTACAACGACGCGGACTAAGGAAATTTAAACTACATTGTTAGCATATAGCTGACAAAGGGCCGTCTGGGCAAAATTTCTTGAAAACAGGCAAGGACGATAGTAAATCTAACGCTCTTTTACAAGTACTGCGGCAATTACTGCAGCATCCTCCTTGCTGAACAAATCGAAGTGCCTAGTACGAGTGTTTATAAGCCAGTGTTGGAAAATTTTTTGAGGCGAAGCATAATACTTCCTTTATTCGGCTGCCAGTTTAAAGCTTGTCCTCCAATTATTGATTGGCCTCTCGAAATACATCTAAAGCAACAACTAAACTCACGCGATAATTAGCGATTCAATTTCAAAAAAATATCTATATACAAAAAATATTTTTAAAAAATATATATATATACAAAAAATATTTAAAAAAAAAAATATATATATATGCAAAATCATATTGCAAGTGAGATCATATTTTATTTTCAAGTCGGTTTTCACCTTTCCTAGCTGATTCACACGACAAACACTCCCTAGGGGAAAAGGTTACACGTCTTGAGACTTCCTTGAGACGATTTCGTCAGATTCTCCTTCGTCGAGCTAAGAAACGGTCAAGAGCGCAATAAAGACCGCGTTCCATCTTCCAACTATAGCATTGAAGTGAATCAGAAGCCTCGGGCGTCGTCCTTGTTCGCTATGTTGTACTTGCTTCGTATTCTCGCGATCGTTGAGACAGCGGTAAATTTAGCGACGCATCTCGTAGATGAAACTGTAATATCCGCTAGATGACATAATAGCCGCTCTTCAAGTTGGCTCGAACTATTTGTAAAATACAAGCTCTTGAGGCGTGCAAGTCGTGAAAAATGCTTTCGTGCCTGGTGGATGACGATAGATTACACCGTTCGGCTCACACACAGTACTTCCGAGTTATTAGCATTTTTCACTTATTCGAATTTTCGCTATATTGATTTTTACTAGTGGCGAAAATATATTTATTTTACAGCTTCGTGAATTAGGGTTGATTTGTATCAATAGAGTCATCAGTGCCTCACTTTTAATTTTTTTTTAAATAATAAAAAATAGACGCAGTTAACAAAAAAAGCATGTTTTATGCCTGCAATTTTAAAAAATTCTATTTCCCATATAAAAATGCGATTTGCTCGATTTAAAAAAAAATTTCCCGCTTATATTCATTTGATTCGTATGACGATTCGCCTCGATTCGGTAAAATGAGATTTTGCCTTCGGGGACGAGAGGTTTTTCTGGAGGCCACGACTGCTCTCAAACCGGATCCGTTTGGCTGTACATGGAATCCAGTTTTGGAAAACTTATCACCTTGCGACTCGCTCTTTGACATCGCAGCAGTCGCCAGCTACGACCGTCCCGTCAAATTCTGTTTCCTCGTTTCAAACATCGTCGTTTCAAACTTGCAAAGATGTAATCGACTCTTTTATGGCCAAGTCTTCTCCAAAAAGTTTTTTTTACGAAAGAACTGAGTTTTTATCGTATTTAAAACCGAATAAAATACGAATTACGTACTCGATAGTTTAAGAAAAACGCTGCAAATGATTGTACAGTGGTTTATTATTCCTACAATCAATAATGATTTAAGAAGACATTTCTGATAGTAATTATTCCGAATATGTGAACGTTCCAACCGAAAAACAGAATGGTAAGGGAAAACAGCGACTATTGTAATTTTAATCATTTTTATTTTTCTTAATTTCCCAATTAAAATCTGAATTGTTCGCCATTTAGTTGAAGAGTGTTCGACAAGCATTCGGACGAGTATAGAACGATTTTTATAGCTCCAAGTACTCTCGCGTTTCCAAGAACCCTCGTGCCAAATTTCCGAAAATCTCCCAAGTCGGCACAAAAGGTGCGATAGCTCGAAAACCAATAAAACTATAGACCCCGCGATGGTCTCATTCGATTCAGCGTCCAAAAATCTATAGAGATTGATACTAAATACACATTTTTCAAAAACACTGGAAAATATGAATTTTCTCCCCCTCAACACCCCCCGAAAATAGCCTTAAAATTGAGCTAGCAATGCGGTTCAAGAATTGGGCCGTCGTAGGACCGAGATTGATTTTTGGTGAAAATTTCAAGAATTTAGCTACTATAGTTTGGCTGGAAAAATAATTTTTATTGGATATTCGGATTCGACATGCCTTGAAACGTAAAACATTAAAATTTGAGGGGTGGTTAGAATTTTTTTTTTCTCGGGCGATTACAATAATTTATTACTGAATAATAGACAAGAAAATCGAGCAATAGAGAAGTTTAGTCAGCCGGTTTCGTCCCTTGCTAGTTCAACAAAACTCGCGCAATTCCGGGAAACTGCTCATAATGCACGGCGCATGAACTTTATGTACAGACATGCGCGTCGATTTAATCTCAATCCGCTTCAGCGTCCGAGCTGGGCAACCAGCGAAGACGTTTAAATTTCTGTTAACGAGCGAATTTCTCGGAACGGACTTTTTCGCAGGAAGCACATGACAAGCTCATGCTTTCATTGTTGTGGAATATTAAGTAGTCCTGTCGCAGTAAGCGTTTCCGTTATAGTTCGTCTGTGGGCCTAAAAAAGTTGCAAATTGCTCCAATTTTTTTCGGAAAAATGGTTCTATTTAGGTATAGTTTTTCGGAATCAAACCGCGTTCAAAAGACGCATAAATATTTTTTTAATTATTTAACAAAATTTGAGCTACAATTCCCAAATTTATTGTTTCTGTAAATTCAATAAATCCAAAAATTAAAAAAATCATTTCTGCAACAAATTATTCTTTGAAATTCGACATTAAAAATATCAACGGTATTCTATTTATTGAGAAGTTCAAAGACGTCTATATTTACAACTCAGCTGAGTAAAAAGTCGTCAATTAAAATGGTTGAATACACCGAAAGACTGGGAAATCCTCTGAATTTCCCCTGATTAAGGTACCAACTAATTTTTCAAACGTTTCCGAGGATTATAAAAGCGAAAAAATTCCAATTCATCAACTTTACAGTTTTTTCTCACTCATTTGGGGCCACAAAAACCAAGAATGTCGCATATACTATTGACATACGGATCATCGAACTTCAATATAACCCATTTGATCGAAATCGGAATTTATGAACATTTTCACGAAATAAACAAAGTACACCGCCAATTTTTAAGAACGATCAGTTATTGATTTTTAACTTGACCTACATAATAGTTATATAATAGACTCGACTTTAGTTTAGATTATATTTAGATTAGATTAGTCTCGACTTTAGCTAATCCAAGTTTAAAGGGTAATGTGAACCGAGTTTGGTTGAAAATCACACCTGGTTAAATACTTGAACTTAACTTAAATATACCTAGTTGGTAAAAAAGAAAAGCAACGTGAGGCCACTCACAACGCTTTTAGCCATGTGGAAAATGAAACAACAGCTGAACAGCTTTGACAAAGCAACAATAACAACATACAACTGCCACTAATGGTAATTCTATTTTTATGTCCAACAAGAACACAGCAACCTCAAAATCAACAACAACAAATGGACCTGCTCTTTAGTAATGATAGACAGTCGTTCTTTAGGCGTGAATCGTTGTAGGCGTTACAAGATCGCCCACCCATCGTTAATTTCACTTGTAAATTGGTAATTGGACCTGAAGGCATGAAGTTTGAAATAAAACGCAGTACAACGCGAATAGAATCTCTCTAAGTTTATTGGCCTTCAGCAAGTGATTCGGTTGCAATGGCTGCAAAGGTACAAGCCACAACATCGAGAGAGTGGCATTTAAATCACTTGAGACAGCTACTGCCTGCCAACGGGTCGTAGATGTCCTCGCGACTTTCTAATGGAGTATGGCAAATTAGAAACAAGTGTTTGAAAAATTTTGTAAATTAAATATTAATAATACCCTGTAGAGTACTTATGAGGAAAAAAAACAACAATGCAAATGATTGTGCACTGGTTTATCATTCCTTCGCTTCAATAATGATTCAGTATCAAGTACATAGTAATACTTTTGGTCTTTGTTGCTGTTCCATTTCTTTTTCCGTGCATGATAACATCATAATTTATTGTCATCATATTTTGCCATGCATTTCTACAAGAGTGTTGCTTGAAATATTTGTACTAGTGGTTTTTTCTAGGCTGGTTCGCATGTACGTATTTTGGTTTTTTTTTTGTAGTGCACTCTCTATTTTCAGTAACTCATTCTTTCTTTCTGTCTTGCTATGCTTTTTAGATACCTAACACTAAAATGGAGTACGTGGTAAATGGTGAAAAATGGTCTAATTCATTAGCAGGCACTAATTCATTAGTGAAAACATCATTTTTAGATACGAAGAGCTGAGAGATGAGGGTTGGTGAAAGTCATTAATCACACTCAAATGAGGGTCATCTTTGAGCTGATCTAATAAGAAAACTATTCGACAGAATTTAATGTTTTTTTTTTGTTTTTTTATTGATTCCAAATATTGTTAACTTGAAATGCTGATAGTCAGTTTTTTGAAAACCCTTCAAAAACAAAAAAAAAATGAATTTTAGAAATTTAAATTTTTTTTAAACGTTTTTATTGGCTTTTTGCAGAACTATACGAAAAACCATAATCAGTGTTCTTTGCTCTAAACTTTTTTTTGTACATATTTCAACAAACGGGTAGTTGATAGATTTCTTAAGCCTAAAAATACATAGAAAATTTAGTTTTAAATATGAATTTGAGGAAGTTAAATTTTGGGGTCCGAAATGACCCCAGTGTGCAGTCCACGTATGCGAAAAATATGTGTGCAATCCTAGGGTTAAGAAGACTATCCATTTGTCATTTTAAATATTCCGAACATTTGTGGACGTTCCCACCGAAAAACAGATGGTAACTATAGGGGAAAACTCCGTAGCAACTATTGTCATTTTAATCATTTTTATTTTTCTTAATTTCCTAATTTACAATAGTATTAAAAATGTCATCGAGAAAGTGCTTAGAGCCAGGAAGAGACGATAAATGGATTAAATTGCAGAGGTTCCTATAAATCTTAGGTTGAAATTCGCCCAAGCCCTATGCTGCTCACTTTTCTTCACAACCACTTTTCACCCATCGAATGTTAATTCGCTCGAAATATTATGAAGAATATATTTTATTTTCCACGGCTCGTACGATTCGAAATTAGCGCTCCGCATGATGAAACGGTTCGAAAAACGACAGGCGATGCCGCGATTGATGAACCTATCACTCGCCGAACCGAATGTTTTCGTCACCGATAGAACTCGTCCAGTTCTTCTCCGCTTCACTTGTACCTCGCTAATTAAATCGACTCCAATCTGTATCCGAATAGATCACGATCATTTCAGCACGCGGCATCTCAACGTCGATTTGTACCAGTGTTGCGAAAGAATTTTCAAAAAGAACCGAGACCTTTCTGTCAATCCGAACGTCTTCTTCGCAACGAAAATACTCCCGTTGATTGAACGATGAGCCGACAGGACTTTCTATGAAGCCCCTTTTCTAACTGTAATCTCCTTATTTCGAGGGTATCATCAACCTCAAGGCTCTTTAGGTCACCTGTTCTTGAGTTTCATAACGGCGCGAGGGTGGGAAACGCTTTTGATCGTCCGCTTCACCGACCGTCAGTTGATAAGATCAGCCAGCTTGCTGTACGCATCCTTCACCTCCTATAATGAAGGAAGGATTGCCTGTATACCAAACGATTGCATAATACGAACGATAATCTCTCATTTTCCTGAGCCTTCGATCAGAAAGTATCACCTCGCTGGTGCAAAATAAAACCTATCGACCTTTGGAAAGCCTTCTTGGCAATAAATGAGTTATTTTCAAAATATCGATGGCTTCGGAGCAACATGTGTTATAAAAATTTGGCTGGTTTTCAGGAGAGAGAAAAAACGTTATAAAAATGGGGCATATAGTGTTATGAAGAGTGCAGAAAAGGGGTAAAGTGTGTTATCATAGCTCAATTCAGGAAAACACTGATAGCACTTGTTGGTAGCACGGTATAACACATCTTGCTTAGGTGGAAATAACTCATTCCCAGCGCTCAAAAAAAAAAAAAAAAAAAAAAAAAAAAAAAAAACTGAGACTGCCACGAGATTCGGCTTGAAATTCTGAATAAAAATCATCCAAATCCTCAAAACCATTTTTTTCCCATATCAAATGTTGTCCTCTAGCCATCGATATGCTCCTTGTTTTTCCACTTGAAAAACCACACGCCAACAAACCCCCTTCAATTTTATCATCGCCAATTCTCCTATCAAACCCTTATAACTAAAGCTTGAGCTATATAACTAAGGATCAGAAGATCAATGGATTAGTGTAGCCTTGGCATAGTTCGTAGAAGAAGGCAAATAATAGGCTACCATTAATATGGGCACGATAACAATGAAAGAACCGAGTTGGGTGTGACAGGTGCTCAAGGGCGATTCTTCATCGTGAGCCCTAAATACATCTAATTACTATTTAAAAATAACCCAAATTATTACTTAAAATAATGTGCAAATACAATTGAAAAACAAAAATTACATTTAAATTACATCAGATTAAAATTTTAAATAAACACCTAAAAATTGTATTAAAAAATTGAAATAAATACAATTACTATTGAAATTAAAATTGTAATAAAATTACATTATATTAAAATTGGAATAAAATTACATTATATTAAAATTGGAATAAAATTACATTACTTAAAATAACAATAAAATTACATTAAATAAAAATTAAAATAAAATTACATCAACTTACAATTAAAATAAAATTAAGATAAATTGAAATAAAAATAAATTTACGTTTAAAATTAAAATTGAACTAAAATTACGTATAATAAAAATTAAAATAAAATTAAGTTTAAAATTAAAATTGAACTAAAATTACGTATAATAAAAATTAAAATAAAATTAAATTTAAAATTAAAATTGAACTGCAATAAAATTAAATTGAATTAAACTAAAATGGAATTGAAAATAATTTTAATAGAGCTTAATTTAATAAAAATAGGACTACGATTAAATTAAATTAAAATAAAACTGAAATTATTAAAATGAATTATTACTAAAATGGGATTGAAAAGAATTTTAATAGAGCTTATAATAATTAAATAAAAATAGGACTAAAATTAAATTAAATTAAAATGAAACTGAAATTATTAAAAATGAATTAAAACTAAAATTAAATACAGTAACATGGAATTGACATAAAAATAGAATTGAAATAGAATTTAAAGGATACTGAAATAGATTTTAAGTATAATTAAAATAAAATTACAACAATAATTACAGTTGAAATGATTATCTCCTAATAAATAGAGGTAACATCTGCAGATTTTTTCAATACAATTTCAAAAACCAATAGGAACGCCAAGGCCGAAAATTGCTTTTGAAAATAAACTATTGGACGATTGCTGGATACATCGACGGGTCGATAATTCGAACGATTTTCTCGGAAGAATAAATAGCTAGCCTAATTCGACGCGGATTAATCGTTGGCGTCTCGTGCGCAATGTCGAGACGTTACATAAGGAAGTCGCGGATTGAAAACAGGCGGAATATTTTCTGGAGAAATCATCGAGAGCTCGTTATAGTTCATATACTGGCGGCGAAAACTGGCTCGTAATAGGGAGCATAATTTGCCCTTCAAAATAGCTGGCGGTGATTTGTTATTTCCAAAAGACGCCATATAATTACGGTCAGAACTGTGAAAAAACAACGATGACAGTCGTTTTTTGACCGTTTTCTGACCACGCGGTGATTAGTTTGTTGGAAATGTAAATAAAAATAACGATCACTTCTCAAATATGTGAATTGTGACAACGGGTTAAGGATTCAGATCGTTTTCTGAATAAAAAACGCTGCAAATGATTGTACAGTGGTTTATTATTATTTCGCTTCAATATTGATTTAAGAAGACTATCCATTTGTCATTTTAAATATTCCGAACATTTTTTAACGTTCCCACCGAAAAACAGATGGTAACTAAGTATAGGGGAAAACTCCGTAGCGACTATTGTAATTTTAATCATTTTTATTTTTCTTAATTTCCTAATTAAAACCAAACCTTATTGCCTAACGATACAGCTGGAGAGAGTGCTTAACGACCTTTCCAATGAGTATAGAACGATTTTTATAGCTCCAAGAACTCTCGAGTTATACCCTCATGTCAAATTTCTGAAAATCTCCCAAATTCGGCACAAAAGCTGCGATAACTCGCGAACCAATAAAGCTATCGACCCGGCGATGGTCTCATTCGATTCAGCGTCCAAAAATCTATATAATTTGATACCCTGTACACATTTTTCTGAAAAACCTTGGAAAATATGAATTTTCTCCCCCTCAAAACCCCCCAAAAATACCCTTAAAATTGAGCTAGCAAGTTGGTTCAAGAATTGGGCCGTCTTAGGACCGAGATTGATTTTTGGTGAAAATTTCAAATTTTTAGCTCTTACAGTTTGGCCGGAAAACTGCTAACGGCGTACGGCGTACGGCGGACGGCGTACGGCGGACGGACAGAATTTTTTTTATTGGATATTCGGATTCTACATGCCTTGAAACGTAAAATATCAAATTTTGAGGGGGGGTTATAAAATTTTTTTTCTTGGGCGATTACAATGGTTTATTATTGAATAATAAGCGATTTATTGTCGAGCGATTTATCATGAAAAATGCACATGATTAGAAACGAGATTATTATTTTTTGTTATTATTGTCGTTTTATTTTGATCGATTCAATTGGTTATTTTATTATTTTGTTTATTTGTTATTTTCTGTAAGAGGAACATTTCCCGAGAATTTTTCTCGGTTTCCTCCTTCAACATTGACGAGTTCAAATTCGAATGATGTCCTTGGAAAGAATCGAAAGTTACTGCTGGATTCGGACGCCTTTGATCGTGTAATGAATCACTGATATTACACCATACGAAAAGAAAAACCATTGAACGGGTTTAAAGAAAAAAAAAAAAAATTAGAAAAATTCTAATCGAGGAAAGTTGTGACAATAGTAATATTTTGACACATAATTCGAATATCAGGCTAAAATGTTGATATTTTTCTATAAAAAATGCGATAAAAAAATTAATTAATTAATTCACCAAATGGTAAAGAGCAAAATTTGATCGACATTTATTTATTTTTTTAATTTTATATTTTACTAGGGGCTGAGCGCCCCTAGTAATAGAGTTGGTTGCATTAGGAGTAGTTGCTATAATTTGGTATGTTGGTGGAGGTGGTTGAATGTACTTTGTATCATAAAGTATTGTGTTTTTCATATAACAACTTTAAGTTTTCCAAGATTTGTAACTTGCACAGTGGATAACTCAAATAAAAAGTCGTCAATTCATATGTTTGAATATACCAAAAGATAGGTAATTTAATTGCCCACAATTTCCTAATGTAATGTACCTATCCATTTTTCAACCGTTCTTGCGTTATTCAACAATATTAGTAGACTATACACGAAAAAATCACAATTTTCATATTCAAACGTTATTTTCATCTATTTAGTGCGAAAGAAACGAAGAATGAACCATATATTATTGATATGCGCATCATCAACTATCATTATGCTGAATCTGAGCGAAATCCGCTTCAAAAAATTTTTCACGAAAAATCCAAGGGGTACCCCTGCGATTTGTTTCAACCGAACAGTTAACGAATTTTTACTCGTCTTTCAATACAGATAAAAATCTGAAATTTTCAGGAAAGTTGCGTCTTACCGAGATGTATTTTTGTGATTTTTTTTATTTCTCGGAAAAATCTGCAAGTGGTCTAAAAAAATCGGTTTTTGAAAGCTCGAAAATTGGACTTTAACCGTGATTTTCGGGGTCAAAATTAATGCGATTCAATTGTTTTATTATGCAGGAGTCTTCATTTGAACGCCTTACACACGTATATAGCAAAAAATTTGGCGAAAAAAATTTAAACAGCGCCAGAGAAATTATTTTCCGTAAATCGAGTTATTCGCCGGCCGTAATTCCGAGCTCCGCTGGCAGTGAAAAATTAAATTTTCGTTTTCAAGCGAATTTGATAGCTATTCTTATAGGAAATTTAATGCTGAATCCGAATATGACGTCAAAACGGCGGAAATTTCACTACAACTATCAGTTTTCCAGGTTTCTACGCGGTTTCATGTTTTTCAACTTTGAAAATCAGTTGCAAATACATTACAGAACTGTTCAAATTTGATTATTTATTGATTCCTACAGGAAATTAGACGTAGAATTCGAATTTAAATTGAAAAAAATTAAAATCCAACAATTAATAATATTATTGTTATTAATAATATTATTTTATATTTTATATTTTTATTTAAAAAAATGAATTTATGTTTTTAAATTTATGTGGAATTTAATTATTAATTCATTTTTAATCTCTTTAAGACTTGGAAAAAAATATTTCCCACAAATGGGTGGAAAATAATTTTAATACGACTCGATAAACAGCTTCAAATGTCCAAAGTGGAAATATTATGAACGAAATAAAATGCGTCACCGTCTAACCGATGATTGGTAAAAAATACACGATCGTCCAAGGATTGGCTCGTTGATTCTCCATTATTGAAAACCCGTTCGCATCATTTGAAGTAGGTCAAGGTTTTACATGCAAACGCGTGTTCTTCGTGCGTCGAGTGCATCTTGAGCCGATTATTGTGCATACGAACTGAATTCTGATCCAATTCAATTGCGGTTTTGCGGTCAGATGTTTCGTCATCCAACAAGTCCGGGATTCATGCGGGATTCTCCAGTAAACGACCTTTATGTCGATGAGTCGAAAGTGTCCTTGCAAGGGCGATCATTTGGATTTCCCGTTCGTTGATAGTCGCCAAAGAATTCGATTCCAGAAGAGATAAAATAGAGGTAGGGGCTGGAAGTTGTTTCGCAACTATAAAAAACAAAGTTGGCTCGTCGTTAGAACGTTGGAAGACAAATCGACGCATAGTCATAGGAAATCGTCGAAAAGGTGAATAAACTATAGAACGATCCACCAGTTTATTTTTATCTCCGACTACAATATGAAATACTAAAGAAGCATAAAATTTCGACACCGATTACAACAGTAAAACCGCGTAAATTCGTAAGTAAAAGAAAAATTTTTTTTCAACTCTGCTCTCCTTTGGTCAAGCTTAGCGAAGGACATTGGAATATTTTAATTTATCTCCTTTATCTTTATCTTTAATTTACCTATCTCTTTAATTTAATTCTCCAGTATACTATGTTGGAATTGTCACCGCACCAGAACTTGGTACCAGAAACTATTACCAACGTGGAAACCTATAATATGTTTTCACAACGGGCAATTTTTCCCATTCCCAATTTTGCTAGTGCATTCTTCTGTGTTGAAATATAATTTCCGCTTATTGCTCTGCTGTTTCAATATACTATATACCGATGAGCTGAATATATATTTATTTCTTAGAGAAATTCAAGAGCGTAGAAACATTTTAAAAAGCATAGTACTCAAGTGCGAGAAAGATCGTTCTAAATTCTCAATGTTGTTAGCGGAGCTGTTTGCGTGTACACGATTTTTTTTCCATTTATAGCCGAAAATAACTCATAAGCAAAATACAAGTCCGCTTTTTTTCTAAGATTATTTTGGTGAAGTTTATTACTAAGTGATTATTATTTTGTATGATTATCATTTAATTTTGTTCAATGATTTTAATTTGTTTAATTTTTTAGTTTACTTATTTTATAAGTTTAGTTTATTCTATTTGTTTACTTTTAGTTAATTGTTTAGATTTTGTTAGTTTATTTTGTTTGTTATTAGTTATTTAGATGTTGTCATTAGTCTGTTTGATTATTACATAATATTGTTTAATGATTAAATTTGTTTAATTAAATTAATTAATTTATTTATTAACATGTACGGGACAAGGCCAATTACAAATTATATCATTATATATTAATAATCTATTTTGAGTATTTATTTTTTAATTGAATAGTTTAGTTTATCAGTTTGCTTTCAGTTTCTACAAAATTAGTATTTATTAGTTTTTTTTTGTTGAATTATTCAATTATTAAGTTATTGCTTTATTTTGTTTCATTATTAAGTTTATTATTATTTTAGCTTTCAGTTTTTTTTTTTTTTTTTTTTTTTTTTTTTTTTTTTTTTTTTTTTTAATTATTAGGTAAGTATACCAAATTATTTTTTAAATTATTTTTATCAGTTATTTTGGGTCACCGAGGAGGTGATAGCGTTAAAAGCGGATCAATTGTTATTCCGTTTGGCCGAAAATAACTCAAAAACAAAATACAAGCGTGCGTTGTGTTTATTTTTAAATTTCTATTGATTCGAAATTAAATTTCCTACAATTTCCATTGCTTGAACGACTTTCGAAAACAAGCCCAACATTGAGCAATATTTTTATCAAAATGCAATTACATATATGGAAAACGAAGAAATTGAGCCAACTATTAACTATATCGTGTAAATTTATCTTTTGCTCACTTAAATTCGACTTTCTCGATACTAGATAATAGTCATGACTATCATGTCACGGCTAAGCGAGATATTTGTAAGACTGCTTAGAAACGTTCACATTTTACATTCCGTAGTTCCTAGTTCGAAAATGTATTTTCCACTAATTTTTTCCTTCAGTTCTCCTATTTCATGACGAACGATATTGATGACAGGAATTTCCCCTAGCGCATAATTAATTGTTCGAAGGATGAGGAAATTTTCGAGAAAAATTCGATTGCAAATTTCCGTTACGCGAAACGGGGATTGCGAAAAATGGGCTTTATCTTATCGAGCAGAGGTCATGCTTTAGACTTGCTGCTCCCGTGGAACGTGGCGAGAAATTCGAGCCATCCGGTGGCCGTTGGGTGTTGATTTGCTCCACAAAAACAACTACATTTATCAGTCGTGGGATCTATAGCTCTGTACATGGACCGATGGTGGCTGTATTAGGCTCCCTTGTAACTTCAGATATCCAATTCGCACACTAAAACGCGATTACTCCTCGGCCTACCATCCTTCGAATACTTTATTACCTTTCCTTCGAGCAATTACCTCATTGCAGCGCTTCTGTATTTGTCGCCCACGTCGACGTGCGATGGCCGAGCTGGAAAAAAATTCACCGAGTTCACTGTACGTAACTAAGTAGGCATACCTAGGATAAGGCATACGATTGTTTTCTATTTGTCACACCGATAACCATCGAGCTCCAAGACGATTACATAGATTTAGCATCATACAGCGCAAATACCTTACAGTGCGAAGGAAGTCGAATATCACGCTTCCCTCGAATCAGATACGAACCAGCTTAGATCTGTTATCGCGTACGTTTTTCGAATTCAAGCACCAACAGGCGACAAGATTTACTCTAAGAGCACGAATTTGAATAGTTTGACCGCAACAATTGCAATAATTAGGAAACGTACCTACTTTAATGGAAAAAAAAAAAAAAATTAAAAAAGTAGCTTATTTTTCTACATCATCTCACGCATATAAAAACTAACTTACTTTTTTAAAATAAATAATATCGCAATATCTTATGCATTTCGTATTTTCATCAGATTGAATATTTGTACACAAGCGTATATTGCGTTTTGCTCGCAATAGCAAGGTGAATTGTGTTTTTCTTTTGCTTCGCTCCGTTGCTGGAAAAAACCTAGAAAAAACTGAAGCCGTTATTTGTCGCAACTATTGTTAACCGACCCGTGAGACGTTTGTGGTAATAAGAGAACGTTGCTACTCCGTGCAATTTCGAATGTCCTTAACACTTAGCGAAGATCGATCGCTCTGCGGCTCCAATATCGTGCAAAAAACATCCAAGCTGTCAGTGCAACGTTTATTACAATCATTAACCGCCACCTTTCGAGTCCTTTTGCCGCGGAACATTAATTAAGAAAAATGCCAGCTCTGAGACAGACTGTTTCAGAATATACGTTGATTGTAGACTAGTCAGACTTGCGGAGCAGATCGACGAGTGCAAGGACGTAGGTCGACCTGCTCTCGTTTCGTTAACCTGCTGTCCGTAACCTTTTTGTAGAAAATCACCTTCTTTTAAATTGATTTTGTTCGCTAGTAATTTCAAGTGATCACGAAATCTCCACTTTCGAGAGATGCTCGAAAGAGAAATACTGTCCATATAATAAAATAAAGAGAGTAAGAAACAATTGTAGGGATAAAAATTTATTTTTATTTTAAAAAATTAATAAATAATTTATATAATAAAAATTTATTTTTATTTAAATAAATTATTTATATAATAAAAATTTATTTTTAAATGAATAAATACCTAAATAATTTATATAACAAAAAATTATTTTTTCTTTAAAAAAATGAATAAATAATTTACATAATAAAATTTATTTTTTATTTAAATAAATAATTTATATAATAAAAATTAATTTTTTAAAGTTCTGTGAGATAAGTATATATATTTTGCTTAATAGTGAAATATCAATTATTATTTCATACAATATTAAAGTAGGGTGAGTAGAAAGAATTGTATAATGAAGCTACAATTTATAATGATGTTTGCTTCACAAAAAGGTTATAAAAGTTGCTTAGGTACAGCTGCCAAGGCTGTAGGTTAACAAAAACGCTAATAAAGTAGCTTAAGTAGCTGACAAAGGTTGCAGATTTAGAAGAAGCTAATACAGTTGCTTAAGTAGCTGACAAAGGCTGTAGCTTAACAGAAAAGCTAATAAAAGTTGCTGAGATTCAGTTACCAAGGCTATATCCAAACAAAGACTAATAAAGTAGCTTAAGTAGCTGACAATGGCTGTAGCTAAACTAAAAAGATAATAAAGGTACATATAGGTACAGTTACCAAGGCTATAGATGAACAAAAACGCTATTGAAGTAGCTTGATTAGCTGACGAAGTTTGTAGCTTTAAAAGGAGCTAATAAAGTTGTCCAAGTAACTGACAAAGGCTGTAGCATAACAGAAAAGCTAATAAAGTAGCTTAAGTGGATGAAAAAGGCTGTAGCTTCACAAAAAGCTAATAATGTAGCTTAGGTACAGCTGCCAAGACTGTAGCTTAACAAACGCCAATAAAGTAGCTTAAGTAGCTGACAAAGGTTGTAGCTATACAAAAAGCCAATAAAGGTGCGCATTAATACAGCTACCAAGGCTGTAGCTAAAAGAAAAGGCTAATAAGGTAGCTTAAGTAGCTGACAAAGGTTGTAGCTTTAAGCAGCTGTCAAAGGTTGCAGCATAACAGAAAAGCTAATACAGTTGCTTAAGTAGCTGACAAAGGCTGTAGCTTTAATAAGAATTAATGTGTAAAAGTTCTTCTCGGGCAGAGTCAAGCAAAGAGATTTTGAAGCAAAGGCATTTGGAAATAAAATAATTTCAACAAATTATATTTCGCAATTTTATTCGAGCTGAAATTAAATTCTCAATGCTCCGGTAAATTTGCAACCTATTAAGATTGATCACATGCTCAAGCGAATATTTCCCATTAGGTCTAAGACCGCCTTTACGACCGCCAAACGATAAATCAAAATTTTCTTCGTAAAATCTTCATGCTAAGGGTGATTCAAGGTAGGTGAACCCTCTAAGTGCATTGCACGCAGACAAGTCTCATTACCGGTAAATAGAAAATCCTCTTTGCTGGGTATAATTAAAATATGCTATGGGCACTATCGCTTGAAAAGCTCAGTTTCCTCCAGTCACTATAATATTATGAAGAATGCGGGCGTCTCTATGGTTAGACGGCGGTGTTGGACGGATAATAATCCGGTTCGTGGTTTACTGCCTATTTTTCAGCTTTCGACAAAAGCGACGATTGTTTCAAGCGGGGATTAACAAAAACGCGATTCGGCGAGTTCACTCACCTCGTAAAAAGGAATATGCCGGTAGAAAAGGGAATTCACTTGTAAACTTTATATTAAGTTTTTTTTAATTTAATTTTTTTTTTTTTTAATTTAGCGGGTTGATTTTTTTTTAAATTACTCGCAAAATGTTTCGAAAATGTCCTCCCCAATTTTGTAGAGGGAAATAGCGATTAAATAGATTTTCCGTCTTCAAACTTTCTTCCACTTCTGACCATAGGTTTGGAAACATTTAGGCGGAAGATATAGTCAACTTATAGACGATAGATCGTTGAGTGTAGAAAATTTTATACCCCTCTCACCTCGCACTTATTTTCTACGCCTCGTAATTCGGAAAATTAAAACTTTTCATTTCATGTTTCAGATTCCAAGGGAGCTTTCCCTCTTTGAATACAATCACGTACGTAAGGTTTGCTCTATTTCAGTCTACAGCACGAGTCATTTGACGAGCACAAGCTTCTACTTGCACCGCTGTTCGCACCAAAATTTCATATAATGCTTTCTGTCATTTTTCCCAACATTATCGGCGATTTACGTATAACAAATATTCCGACCGCGCTATCGAATACGTTTGAGCGAAAATCGCCCTCGAATTCGTGGCAATTATTTTTGCACTGCACTCAGAAATATTTTACACATTTAATAAGAAAGCTTGGAATAAAAAATGTATTTTTTACTATTCGATTTTTTCCAAACCGCCTGTAAAAAGAAAGAAATCTACTCTCATTCAGGAAATGCTCCCTCGACATCCGTTAGTTCCGGGTGACTCATTCATAACAGAAATTGCACGATGTAGCTCATCATTCTCGGTCTTTCCCTATTTTTTCCCATCCCGTCTTTGTGTCAAGGTCATCGCGTTGCTCCTCGAACCGCAACGGTAGCGCAACGATCCCGCAATGACGGTGAGTCTGCTTTAATTTCAATCGTGAATCAGTCCTCAAGTATTTTTGTTGTATCTTAAATACTAAATAAATAAAATTTAAATATTATACTAAATTTAAATACATTAATTATTTTTTATATATTTTAAATAAATATATTATATATTTAAATATGTATTATTGAAAAATTATACTAAATAAATAGCGGACGTGTTTTAGAAATTTCCTATTCATGACAATTCCATAAGAAGATGTTTCTAAAACACATCATATTATTTCTTATTATTTCATCATATCATTTCATATTATAAACAAAAAAGCCTGTGTGAAAAAATTGTGCGATCCAACTTCTAGTAATTTTCATGCCCTTTTAATGTTAGATTTCCCCTTTCTCCCCTACATTTGAATCTAGTCCTCCTATTTATTATTTATTAGATATGAGTATGATAATATATGATATGATATTTATTAGATATGAGTTCGAGATATTAATTTATTAGACTCCAGGTCCGAAAAGCGAACGTGTTTTAGAAATTTCCTATTCGTGAAGATCCTAGCCTTGTGGAGCTACTTAAAAGACCTTTTTTTTTCTTTTTTTTTTAAATTTATAAAGAAGATGTTTCCTGAAGAGGCCTGGAATGGCGATAGCGCTCGAAGTATAGAAGTTCAAAATTAGATAACGTCGCTGCTTCCATCTCAACTTCATCCCCACGTCGAATCGAATAGATGTGCGACAAAACGCAAAGAAACTTAACTTCTAATTTAATTTCATTTTTATTTAAGATTAAGTAACTTCTAATTTAATTTAATTTTTATTTAAGATTAAGTAACTTCTAATTTAATTTAATTTTTATTTAAGATTAAGTAACTTCTAATTTAATTTAATTTTTAATTAAGATTAAGTAACTTCTAATTTAATTTAATTTTTATTTAAGATTAAGTAACTTCTAATTTAATTTAATTTTTATTTAAGATTAAGTAACTTCTAATTTAATTTAATTTTTATTTAAGATTAAGTAACTTCTAATTTAATTTTAATTTTTATTTAAGATTAAGTAACTTCTAATTTAATTTTAATTTTAATTTAAGATTAAGTAACTTCTAATTTAATTTTTTTTTTTTTTTTTGTAGGTTGAGGGGGAGAAAAACTAGGCGACTTCTTCTCCATTCTTTTTTATTATCCAGCCGAGTACTTTCGCCCGTTCGGGCTTCTTCAGGGCATTATAGGATCAAGTACCTATGGCCTCTGGTATGGGTACTGGCCCTTAGTCCTATAATGCCCTTAAGAAGTCCGAACGGGCGAAAGTACTCGGCTGGATAATAAAAAAGAATGAAGAAGAGGTCACTTCGTTTTTCTCCCCCTCAACCTACAAAAAGAAGTAATTCTACCACTTGGAGAAGAAAAATTCTAATTTAATTTAATTTTTATTTAGGATTAAGTACTTCTAATTTAATTTAGTTTTTATTTAAGATTAAGTAACTTCTAATTTAATTTAATTTTTATTTAAGATTAAGTAACTTCTAATTTAATTTTAATTTTTATTTAAGATTAAGTAACTTCTAATTTTTTTTACTTTTTATTTAAGATTAAGTAACTTCTAATTTAATTTAATTTTTATTTAATTTTTATTCAAGACTTAATTCCGTGCTATCTTCCGTGGTGCAACCCCTTTGATTCCTGCGCAGGCGCAATTGGCTTCCACTTCTTCGCAGGAACAACCCCACCAAGCGATCCGGGCGTCCTTTCCGAGCGACTTTCCCTTCTATGCCAGTCTGAAGTTGCTCCTTCGTCCTGCCTCTTGCGGGGGCACCCCAACGTAACATTGTCAAAGAATCACGTCCGATATCAGTGTCGATACCGTCAAAATTCGTCGAAGTGCTCGCGACTTGTGCGGTTTTTCGAACACGCGGGTTCTCATTGTTGTTAAAGTACGGCGTCCGTGTTTTCCGCGAAGAAATCCGTCGTCCTCGCAGAAAAAGGATAATCTATAATCGACCACAAAAGGTAATTTATACTAATACATGGTTAAATGCGCGGCGAATTTTCGTCCGAGATCGTTCGTTAAAATTGACAACTGAAGGTGGAAATTATTGAAATTAGATACAAAGCGATAAAAAAATCTTCAGTATGAATATCGAGGGATTTGATTTTTCTATCGTATCAATTTGATTTCTCCACACCTTAATTTACTGCCTCCACCTTTAATAGATCAGTCGAGATTTTAATTTAATTTATTACTATATATAAATTTATCTTATTAATATTTATTTTTAATTACTATACTTAGAATTAACGCGGTTCATTTTGACCAATTTTATGTTACGAAAGTATATGCATTTTTTACTTCGACGTTTATACGTAGTAAGTAGAATTATTGCAATCTTATGAAAAATCGAATCCGAAAAGGAGGTGAATTTGGAAATTTTTTTCACAGTTCTAAGAAATACTTTCTGAACAAGCTTCTGTATGCCCGTGTTGTTGGTAAAAAATAACAAATCATTATATCTCCATGAAAAATGAATGGAACTCAACGAGATTTTCAGACAATCTTTTCCTAGTAAATTTGCAAAATTAGCCGTTTCCGGATTTTGAATAATGCCCTGTTCTCCCGAGATATAACGGTAAAAAAAGTTTTTCTGTTTCGATTTTTACAAGATATAAGAGTCAATATTTTTAAACGTTTGTGGTCTTAGAATGTTCATTATGGCGATCAGATGACGCTTCATTTTTTATATTGGTTCACACATGGTACTTCCACGTTAAAAGCTTTTTTCACGATTTCGCTAGAGCGTATTTTTATTTTCAATTTCATCAGCCGCGAAAATCAATATATTCGGACAGCGGTTGAATAGAGTCTGATTTTTATCGCGTGGGTCACATACATTACTTCCAAGTTATACGCATATTGACTATATTTGATTTTTTTCAGGCAGCAAAAATGATTATAATTTAAAAGCTGAGGGACTTGACATTTTTCTTCATGTCAAAAAATGAATAATATTGCAAGATTTTTGTTATTGCTATCTATCACCGTACATCCTCGCATTTTCAGTTATTTTATTTGAGCTGTTTTGTATATTTGGGTCTCGTTGCTATAAAAATTATTCCATTTCGCAAAACTTGTTTTGTAACGATTGGATCACACGCAGTACTTCTACCTACTCAAACATGGAAGTACTGTGTGATTTATGGACACCGCTGCTTTTATTTATTTTTTTATTTTTTTTACATAATTTTTATTATTATTATTTTTTTTTTTTAATTTGTACCTATATTTTTATAACTAAAAAAATTAATCCTGAAAAATAGGTACAATGCACAATCAAATTTTCTACCACGTCAGGTTTAACCACTCCTAATTTTTCTAAGCTCAATATTTTGCGAAATAGAAATCAATTTTAGTTTTCAATGTATTTCTAATTGTTCGTCGAACAAATGTTTTTCTGCTATTAAACAATATGACTCGATGAAAATTTTGAGGAGTAACTGGAGGAAAATATCGACATCGAGCCGAATAATTGGACCGGTGTCGAATTAATCCGCTACATGGTGGGAATTTTATTCAACCTAAAAATTCCATATTATTCAGGTGGAATTTCTCCGTGAAACAAAAACACTACTAGGTGAGTTTCCAAATCGTCCGATCCGTGAATGACGGGAACGTCTTGATGTTGGTCATTATACGAGACGGAAGTTCTGTTCCAAATAGCCATTTCGAACGAAACGAGTTCAGAATCTTCCGCTACAACTTCTCATTTTCGAGATCCGTTTTCAAATCCTCATCTCCAACGAGGAAGCAATGATGCAGCGTTGTTGCGAAATTAATCGGTCGAAGGTAATTCAGTAGAAACACTGATGTAACGGCGCTAAAGAAAATCGAGCAGTAATAAAATCCCAAAAACGATGAAAATGAAAACGTTGAGAAAATTAGATTATTTCCGCTGCAGTAAAAATAAAATTGCAAGGGTGAGTTATACCGGTGAGTATTTAATTCGACAAGATGCCTACGTTTGAAAGCGAAAAACAAAATTCATCACTGTTTCTTTATTTTTCAAATTTTTCTCGTCCCATAACATTCCTTATTCTTCTTATAAAAATTACATTACGCTGATTTACACATTTAATGTTTTTAGTTTTATTTCTGCATTTGTAGTAGTCTCACTTGCACCATAGATTTTTGAAAATCGCCATCGTGAAAGTTGCCACAGTTTCCTTTTCTTCTCAGCTGCGAGATTATGAAATTCTACCCGGCTCCGCTGTGCTCTTATGCTCGACAAGCTTGTTCGAGAAGCTTTCTTCGTATCTTCTCCTATATCGACCGATCAAATGATAGTAACTCACATGTGCCTAGTGGCTTTTTTTAAGAAACTTTTGAAAAAGGATCCGAAGCGCATGCTGCCCTGCTCCTCGGAACTCTCACCTTCTCCGAGGGCATCACTTTCAGTTTTCATTCGCCTACAGCCCGTCTCCGTTTGTGCCGCTTCTACCGTCAAACAGGAGTCATCCCTTGCGAAACGATTGATGTTGATTTTGGTTTATTATTCAATAATAAACCATTGTAATCGCCCAAGAAAAAAAATTTTCTAACACCCTCGAAATTTGATGTTTAACGTTTCAAGGCATGTAGAATCCGAATATCCAATAAAATAGAAATTTGTTTTTCTTGGGCGATTACAATGGTTTATTATTGAATAATAAACCAAAAATTCTGTCCGTCCGCCGTACGCCGTTAGCCTGACTGTAAGAGCTAAAAATTTGAAAATTTCACCAAAAATCAATCTCGGTCCTACGACGGCCCAATTCTTGAACCAACTTGCTAGCTCAATTTTAAGGGTATTTTTGGGGGGTTTTGAGGGGGAGAAAATTCATATTTTCCAAGGTTTTTCAGAAAAATGTGTAAGTGGTATCAAATTATATAGATTTTTGGACGCTGAATCGAATGAGACCATTGCGGGGTCGATAGCTTTATTGGTTCTCGAGTTATCGCAGTTTTTGTGCCGAATTTGGGAGATTTTCAGAAATTTGACATGAGGGTATAACTCGAGAGTTCTTGGAGCTATAAAAATCGATCTATACTCATTGGAATGGTCGTCAAACACTCTCTCCAGCTGTACCGTTAGGCAAACAATTTAGTTTTTAATTAGGAAATTAAGAAAAATAAAATTGATTAAAATTACAATAGTTGCTACGGAATTTTCCCCTATAGTTACCATCTGTTTTTCGGTGGGAACGTTCACAAATGTTCGGAATATTTAAAATGACAAATGGATAGTCTTCTTACATCAATATTGAAGCGAAATAATGATAAACCACTGTACAAT
This sequence comes from Tupiocoris notatus, assembly GCA_037159825.1. Classification (NCBI taxonomy): domain Eukaryota; kingdom Metazoa; phylum Arthropoda; class Insecta; order Hemiptera; family Miridae; genus Tupiocoris; species Tupiocoris notatus. The sequence goes on along the minus strand of JASJUZ010000007.1, from coordinate 234,822 downwards.
CATTTGCAGCGTTTTTTAAAGTAGGGACGCGTGTCCATCTGTACAATCGAGAAAACGCCCATGTCGCGCGAAACTTTGTTTTTCCCTAGGTAACTGAGAAAAGCGAATAAAAAATATGAATAACAACAAAGGAACACAATATAACATAACAACTACCATAGGAATAATGGCCGCTACTACCATACATAACAGCAACTTAAAGAAACAGTACCGATACACTAAATATACTCACAATATAACGCATAACGCCAAAACGTCTACGTACTTAACAACTACATCAATAACAACACATAAACTACAAGATACACTCAAAAACAAAAACAAAAAAACAAAAAAAGCTGCAAATGGTTGTACAGTGGTTTATTATTATTTCGCAATCTTATTTGTAGTGTTCATCATAGAAGAATTGGTAATTAGACTTGATGACCATGATCAGTTAGTCCTTGCGTTGGTGCTCGACGACAAAAAAGTGGAATTTACTCAATTTAAACGCAGCGGCAAAGACATGAAAATGTCAAAACGCCAAATCAAACGGAGTCAAAAAGTCTAGTTTAGTTGCAACTGATTGTACAGTGGTTTATTATTCCTTTACTATCCATTTGCGATAGAACATAATAATTATGTGAACGTTCCCACCGAAAATTAGATTGGTAACTATAGTAGAAAACTTTGTAGCAACTACTGTATTTGGACTGTTTTAAACGCTATTCCGTAACGCTCATATGACTACTATTTCGTCACTTAACGATTTTCAGGCTGTGTGCCATAGCAAAGACATAAAAATGTCAAAATCTATCTTGGTCTGACAATGGCTCTGTTGTGGCAACTACAGTGGCTACTACAATTCCCGACAGCTGGAGTACTGAGTTAGAGCCTTATTATACAGAGCCACTGCAGTGGCGCGCGTCGCCACCGTGGTGTCGCGCGGGCTGGCCACACCTGTGGCGCATGCAAGCCACAGCAGTGGCCTGGCCTAGCGACTGCTGTGGCCGAGTCGGCCATATTTAGCCTCAGTCTTAAAGATGTCTTCGTCAAGTGAGGAAGAGGAAATGTTGCGTCTTCTCTTACTGAGAAAAAGAAAACGCCGAAAGAATAGGAATATCGGAGTGTATCCCTTTTTATTAGGAAGGCCGTAAAATAACTATAACTAACAAAAAATGGTTCAAGAAAAAACATCTTTAGTAACGAAAAAGTAAATGTACTGTAAACTACATCAGAATATAGGTTTTATACGTGAAGTTACACAACTGCTCATAATAATTAAGAAATTGAGAAATGGAAGTAGGAAAGAAAGGATACGACGAGTGACTTGAAGTGTGGTGGCGCGACTACGGTGGCGCAGTGTAATAAGCGCCGTCGCAACCAATGGTCCGCTACTACAGCCGCAGTCGCGCGGGGTCGCCACTAGAAGCGAGGTGGCTCACTCACGCCACAGACGCGACCCCTGGCCACAGCTGTGGCCCAGTATATGCTCCATAGATTGCATGTTTCGCTTGTCTACGCGACTGGAGCGGTGGCGAACGCGCGCCACAGCAGTGGCTCTGTACTATAAAGGTAGGTCTACACGTCGAGAGCTAGAGCGACACTAATTGCATAGAGCGATGTCTGCATTGTCTACACCATGAGCCCTGAGAGAGCTAGAGCGAATCTCGGAGACCACTCTCGCGGAATGGAATGTGAAATTTATTTACAACTAGGATGGTACATATTATTGAATCAAATTTCCTCCAAGCGGCTGATGAAGCGGTCAGTTTCTTCTTTGGTCCACTGCCGGCCAGAGCCAGAAGTCTAGCAATTAGTTTCACCTAGGTGAAACTCACCGAGACTGACTCGGAGATCAGTTGAGGAACTGTCCACACGTCGAGAGAGAGGTTGAAACGCTAGAGCGCGAGACCTCTTTCGGTCTGCTCTCGCAACTACTCTAGGAGGTGTCTCCACTTCTCTCGTGTGCTCTCAGCTCTCGCTCTACCGCAATAAGTGTCCCCGTGTAGACCGGCCTTAAGGCTCCACGCTCCAATTAGGCGCCACGGTTACGCTAGAACCAGGGGGCGCGTTATAAAAATTTCAGTTCAGTTCTGTAAATTCGCTCGAGTCATATTTTGGTTTATTATTCAATAATGTCCGATCATGTATCCGAGTGTCCCCAGTCATGAGTGAACATGCATATTCCTGCTCTCGTCTGTCCGTGCATGAAAATGTTTAATGCTCTCGGAGACTTTCATTCGAGTAGTAATTTCATTCGAGCGTCTTCCGTCTTCTGTTGCGTTTCGGTTGTGAAAGTGCTTTTTTTGTTCGCGTTGTGAATAGTTTTTAAAACGAGTGGATTTCTCTCTACGATGTACGAGAATTTCTTTGGTATGTAATACATAAATTTTACGGAAATCGCGAAAAAAACGAACGTGTTTGTCGAAATCGGGAAAAAATTCGATTGCAGCGCAAGATTCTTCACTTACGGAACCAGGTGTGTACCGAGCTACATATTTTTCAGAATTTCATTAGGTAACGAACTAAAATTGAACTTAGAGAATAATACCTTCCTATTTCTTCATGTCTTGCTTTATTTTGGTTTATTATTCAATAATAAACCATTGTGATCGCTCGAGAAAAAACGCTACAAATGATTGTACAGTGGTTTATTATTCCTTCGCTTCAATAATGATTTAGAAATACTATCCATTTGTGATAGTAATTATTTCGAACATTTCTGAACAATCCGACCGAAAAACAGATGGTAACTATAGGGGAAAACTCCGTAGCAACTATTGTAATTTTAATCGATTTTATTTTTCTTAATATCCTAATTAAAAGCTAAATTTTTTGCCTTACCCTACAGCTGGAGAGAGTGTTTGACGACCATTCCAATGAGTATAGAACGATTTTTATAGCTCGAAGAACTCTCGTTTTATACCCTCAAGTCAAATTTCTGAAAATCTCCCAAATTCGACACAAAAGCTGCGATAACTCGAGAACCAATAAAGCTATCGACCCCGCGATGGTCTCATTCGATTCAGCGTCCAAAAATCTATATAATTTGATACCAAATACACATTTTTCTGAAAAACCCTGGAAAATATTTTATTAAAACTCTGCTCGGAACAATGTCACGCTACGTAACATAACATAATTTTGGTTGTGTGCCGTATCAAAGACATTAAAATGTCAATAATAATAATACATTCAACAACGACAAATATACACCCAACAACAACAAAAATACACTAAAAACGAATAGCAATAACAACTATACACTTAACAACAACTTTGCGTTCATCAACAATAACAACTATTCGCTCAACAGCAACAACTAAAACAATAATAAATAATGCATTCAACAACGACATTTATATACACAACAACAACTGTAAGCTCGACAAGAAGATTACACTTTACGCATAACAAAAACAGTTATATGCTCAACAAGAACAACAACTATACTCTTAAGAACATAAAAAACTTAGCACTCATCAATAATAACAACTATACGCCCAACCACTACAATAACAACTACTACTAAAACAGTATAAATAATACATTCAACAACAACAACAACTATTCAAACAACAGCAACTGCAAGCTCAAGAACAACAACAACAACTAAAACAATAATAATAACAAACTCAACAACAACTATGTAAGCTCGACAAAAACAAATACACTAAAAAACCACTTCAAAAACCGCTTTTCTCCAAACACCAACAACAAATATGTGTTCACCAACAATAACAACTATTCGCTCAACAACAACAGCAACAACAACAACTAAAACAATAATAATAATACATTCAACGACGACAACTATGCACACAACAACTGTAAGCTCAACAACAACAAAAATACACTAAAAACCAACATCAACAATAATCAATAACAACTATACACTTTACAACAACTATGCGTTCATCAACATTAAAAACTACAGGCTCAACAACAACAACAACTGAAACTATACACTCAAAAACTATACTCGCATCACCACAACTTGAAATTCAAAGGTGGAAACCGGTTTTGGGAAACATCTATTTCCAAAAAGGTTTCCACCCGGCAATTTCGCTATTGTATGCCATAACCACGGAAGACATCGACTTCATGACATAACTCTTATCACGTAGTGTTCACCAGGTCATGATAGCACGTGCTATGACCACACGTCCACACTCGTCCCAGCTTGAGCCACCTGAATTCTCGAACTGAATCTGAGGCGCATTGTTCCTCGGACAATGTCGGCACTTGACACCCGATGCTCGAGGGCTTCCTCCATAAATCCAGTTTTTGTCGCCGCTTTTAATTCAACTACATTTTTCGGTAACTAAAGAACTAATCATCGAATTAATTATTCCGTTCGCCATCTTCCCTTTCGTCTTTTGTGGCGCGTATTGAGAATAATGACCGCGGACACGGTTTTGAAAATAATGACCGCGTTCGGTAATGGTAATTTTTGGTTTTGTTTTCCTATTCCTTCCCGTCTTGGTCGTTTTGTCTTTCGGATGGAAAAAGGACGGATTCCTTTGTGAATTCAATACAACAATGGGAGTGCACGTTGTCGGGCAGGTGCTCTTGTGGGTGCGCAGACGATCGATCGTCCAGACGTCGTTTACTTCTTGTTTTCGAACTATCCGATGGCAAATTATATGCGTAACCTTTTGCTTTTTCGAATCTCGATCTCCCCGGTCGCATCGGTTTCCTTTTCAGCGGCGGAGGCAAACGAAACCGAAGAAAGTACAGCGACTTGCACCTGATAAATATTGACGAGCCATTGAAGTCTCCTTCGGGGCGAGACGAATCGATGCGTTCGGAGCTGAAGACGCTAAAGCTCTTCTTGCGGAATTTATTCTCGGCCGTTTGATTATTTTTTGCGGATCTTCACATAAATTGCGCCTCGTATTTGCATCTGGTTAGCACGCGAATGGCGTTGACAATTTTATCACCGGTGCCTCACTGACGTCAGGTTGAGATTTTATCAGGGATCCAACCTGACTGTCAAGTAGATAGATGGATATGGAGCCGCTTTTTGAGCTGTGCATCTGGAACTACTAGAGCTCGAAGATTGTCAACAACCGACTCGGTAGAAACCAAGAAGTATATTTTGATTTTTCCACTGTCGTATTTTTTCGGATGGAAACCGACCGCTGGCAAAAGTTAGGGCTGCTAATTATTGCATATTATAGACAGTAGAGTTATTTTCAGTCACTGGCTTCCTGGTCTGCAGGATGTGTGCACATAGAGCAGTTTGCATAAGCTCCGTTACCCTTGTTAATCCGCTGTGCTAACAGGTGAGTGCTAATTCATCGTTCCTCACCTGAACGTCGTATACGAGAAACGTTATTGTGCACTTATTCAATCACTCCTTTTGCACGAATTGCCAATATTAGGTGGACTTTATAAAACGGCATTTCAACGAATAGAAAATATTCAAAAATAGTTCATCAGAGCCACCGCGAGGGCGCATACGGAGCCAAATTTCCAAAAGTACGATCTGCTTAAGCTCGGAGATTTGTAGAGTGTGTTGTTCAGCAGTTCCTAAAAGAAAGCAACATTTACAGTCCCTGCTCACAATTTCCCAGCCAGATTTGCCAGAAGGTCTCTGCCTTCGTCTTCCAAAATTAAAAGCCACTGCAGCCCAAAATAGTTTCAAATACCAGAGGATCTAAAATGAATAAAATCGATTTCAAAAATAAATCACTGCATAGCATAGTCTTCGCATTCGATTAAAACCATGGCGTTGGTGATGAAGAACACTCATATACCAACAACCATTCGGAGGATAATTTTCCACCGTTATTTTAAGTAAAAAGTTTTTTTTTTTTTTTTTTTTGTTATAAATAATTTTACTAGTTTACTGCCCAAGGGCCAAATGGGCTTAAGCGCTTGCTATGGCAAGTTTTATCAGCCGAGGAAACTATTTTGTGTATGATACGCTTTTATAGCAAGACATCAGAAATTACCATCTACAACGAGGTTATCAGGATGGAAACGTTCTTGCGAATGACACCGGGGTTTTTTTTTTTAATTTTCACAACGAGCGACGTCAGTCACGACAGTACCAGTACATAAAGAGTATACCATCGTATCTCTTTCTCATCCCACGGATCGGGGAAACATCTTCCGGAGAGAAAACAAGGAACGGAATTACCTCTAGTGCACGCTCCGATATGAAAGTTCGTTCGGTCCCCTCATTACTGAACCTGGTTTTGCTCTTCGTCAGAAGCAAGCTCTTTAACAGATCCAGTTGCCACCGATTGCGAGCAATATTTTTCAAAAAAAAAAAAAAAAAAAAAAAAAAAATCGCTCTGAAGTCAGACGAATTTTCAACATTTTTTCAATCTTGATAATCTCAATGGGTTGGGTATCGTTTGCGTTTCAATCATTCTATTGATCTGAGATAATGTGCCAAGGCGCCTTCGAAAGGACTGTTTGGAAGGCTGTCTCGAAGATAGATGATCCTTTGGGCGGGTCTGCATACATTTTTTCGAATCCCCGTTGCGAAATCTACTAGGGTCGAAAAGAGTTACATTTTCGAGAACCTCTCGGCTCGATATCCTTGCATTCAACTCCCACAAGGCTCTGAATCTCCTCGCATTTGAATTTCCGATATTCCGAGAACATGGCTGTGGAGAGAATTTTGAACAGGATAAAGAGATCACTGCTCATCAGACCTTGAAACGAGGAGGAATCATTTCTAACGAAGACGTCTTGTAAAAATCGTAATTTAAAATGAGGATACCGTTTTCGATGATATTTGAATCGAAATAATATTGAAACCATCAAAAGATCAATCTTGGGCTGCCAATGGCTCAATTCTTTAACCAAATCACTACCTCAATTTCAATTGTATTTCTGGAGGATTTTGAGAGGGAGAAAATTCGTATTTTGCTACGTTTTTCAGAAAAATGTGTATTTTTGCTATTAATGTCTGTAGATTTTTGGACGCTGACTCAAATGAGACCATTGAGGGGTCGATATCCAGGATCAATTAAGGCGTTCCTCAAGGTCCCTGTTTGGCTCCAATTCTATCTTCTATCCAGCAATGAAAATGCGATTCCGCTCTTTCAAACCCTGCTTTCAACTGCTCATTCTCTTCCTGGTTGTGTTGTTTTATATATAGAGACTAGGGGCTGAGCAGCTCCCCTCTTCCCGTGCGGTGGTATTGGTGGGGGTGTTGTCCTTATTATATAGTAGTAGTTTATTATTGGTGTTTAATGGAGAGTGGGAATCTATAGATATTATTATTAGTAGTTGCTATAATTTGGTATGTAGGTGGTGGGTATTGCATTGGACTTGGTATCATAAAGTATTGGGTTTTTCAACAGGAGCAAAGTCGTAGGAGAGGTAGGCAGTCCAACTTTTTTTCCCAAGATTTGTAACTTGCACAGTGGATAATTCGAACAAAAAGGCGTCAATTCAGATATTTGGATATACCAAAAGATAGGTAATTTAATTGTCCACATTTCCCCCATGTAATGTACCTATCCATTTTTCAACCGTTTTTGCCTTATTCAGCAATATTGGTAGACTATACACGACATCGCATTTTTCAATCTTAAACGTTCTCTTCTTCTATTTAGTGCAAAAGAAACAAATAATGAAGCATATTATATTATCGATGTACACATCAGAAGAAGAAGAACTATCATTATGCTGAATTTGAGCCAAATCGATTTCAAAAAAATTTTTCGCGAAAAATCCCAGTGCTATCATTTCTAACGAACATTCCAGCCGCGATCTCAGTCAAATTAAAAAAATATACCATCAAAGAAGAGAACCGCCCGGGTATTCGGAACGAATTTCGATCCATTTTCTATTTCCACACCATTTTCTATTTCCAGGCCATTTTCTATTGAAATCCAATTTCCGTCTAGCTCTGTTTTCCTCATTCTTCCCAAGAAGCACCGGTGCGAGTCGAGGCTTTGAACTTGACATGTCGAGCCAGTCATCGAACCGGTCGGGCACCCGGTCAAACATGCTGAACATGGAGCAAGTCCCCTTTTTCCCAATTAACACTCTCCGTTTTACTGTATTGGAAAGTTTCAAGTCGTCGGAGAAATCCAAGAACGTGAAACCCGAAAGGCGTCTTATTTTGAATCCGGCCGATGTAATTCAACGCGTATCAAGTTGACGATGGGTCGTAAATTTCGTCGAAGGTAAAATGTCTCTAGAATCGTCTTCTCTATTTAAGTTGCTTATATCATAGCCTTTCTCCGATGCTTTCGTCACGCGTAAAACGATTTTATGATAGTATTTATAGACTTTCATCGTAGATTAGATGTTGGGGAAATTACATTCACTGTTTATATTCGAGTATTAATTATTTACAATTCTCCTGGGAGCTATGGCTCGGCTGAGACCTTCAATTGCCGGCCGTTGTGATTTTCACGATGACCACCCGCGGAACAATTCGCACTTTTCGGCTCGGAGAGCTAGAAAAACAATTGTAGGCCCTTTGTCACTTCAGTTGTGCTCTTGCCGGCCAAATTACCTTCAACTCGTCATCCCTGGCAATTACAGGTGATGATGTCGAATGAGTCGGCTCAGGTTCGAAGAAACTTAGCCCATTAAGTTCATCCGGCGTGAAAAATTCCTAAAAAAAATTGTCACCTATTTGCAATCTATATTTTCTTATGCTCAATATATAACAATAATGGGATTATGGTAACCCCTTGAAAAAATCACGTTCTTTTCCTCTTCGGGAATTTTTTTTTCGACTCGAAGAAAAATATTCTTATTCTTCGCGAACGGGCTTTATAATTTGAACACGAAGATGCTCCGATGACCGATATATTGTCGGTCGTTATATCTCGGCTCGTAACATGAAAGATCACGTCCCCGAACTCGTTCGGCTCACGTTTTCTGCTGTTACGGAACGCTCCCATCGGCAACGCTAATATTTGCACGTTTTGTCAAACATACAACCGAAGCTGTTTGCCGAGCCTTATTTTTTTTCGACAACAGTGAAAAAAAAAAATAAAAAATACAGCAAAGTAATTTCTCGCAAGTGTTTCTTTCCAATTTTAAAACAGCTTTAAAAAAATCGTTAAACCTCTTCAGTACGCTTTTGCGCAAATATATTCAACGACTTGTGTATTCGTTAAATAATTCATTCGCAAAACGAAAGAAATACTTTTCAACTTCGACTGGTCCTTGACTTTTTCGCTGGCGAAACAGCCGCGGTGACATTTTAAAATGAACGCCTAATGAAATGGGGACCGCCATGTCAGCGCCTAATGTGTTTCGTGACTTTTGATAGTATCACAACTTTTTCGGAACATGAAAAATGACAGTGAGCAAAATCGACCTTCTATAACGCTGAGCGAACGGGAAAAGTATCTCATCGCTGTGCGATATTTACGACACAGCTTCGTAAAGAATCTGTATGAATCACAGTTCTCAGTTTATATACAGACGAGATATTTGAATAGATATTTATTCGATTTGATAAATTTATTAAGACTTTTAACTCTAATTATGCGATTACATATTTTTAATTTTTTATTTAGTATTAATTTACCAATTTTTATATAAATTATAAATTCGATAAATTGGTAAATTAAAAAATTCGAAAAATTATTTATCGAATAAAGTAATATACTGGATTAAATTTAATTGCGTATTGGTTTCATATTAGATGCAGATTTTATGTGGTTCTGAACGCTTTATTGTATTTTCCATTTTGTTTTACTTTTAATTTCTATTTATATAAATGTTATATGTATGTTCTATAAATTATAAATGTATAATAATATTTTTACTATTTTTATAATATTTAATTTTAATATTTTTATAGTTATATTATAATTTCTAAAATATATAATTATATTTTTACTATTTTTTCCACTCATATACAACTATTTATTTTTACAGCGATTTTAACTTATTTTAAATTTAACTATCTATCGTGTATACATATCTATTTTGATCAATTTTCATTTACCTGTACACTAATTTAATCTAATAAACGCTAATTTAACCTCAAACTTTATTGAAAATGAAATTTATTCAGGTAAATGGCCTTCATTGCGGATTATTTGAGCCTTCACAGCAAATTACAGTTATCAAAATTACAATATGTCAAAATATATCCTATCGTCGAACTTGTTTATAAGGGTGTTTTTTTTTTTTTTTTTTTTTTTTTATCATTGGTCTTGGATTTATTTTAGAAAATAAATAATAAAAAAAAATTATTCAATACATTATTATTAGTGACCACCAAATTTTCATAATTCGCTCTCTCCCTACTCTACGGCTCTTTCGTTTTTCGTCATTCCGAAGGTGAGAGTCGAAAATTTATCTCTCGGCTGGCCGTAAATCGACATGCTTAGTCATTGAACGAGAACGGAGTCTGAGCAGTAAAACAGTGCAAACGGAGATGAGTCTTCTCATCCTTCTATTTCCTACGCTGAACAATTCAGTTACGAAATGCTGGACGCCTCGTTCGGACTAAATAACGTGGGCGGATGTAAAACCGCCCATCTGCTCAAAAGCGTGTGGGGGAAGTGCATGAAAGATGATGACGTTAGGCTTTGAAACGGCAACGAGACCTTGACATCCATCTTTGACAGCGTTCACTGCTGGACGCTTCAGATCTCCAAGTAAATGCCTTAATTAACGGATTTCAAAAAAAAAAAATTTTTTTTGGTAAGTATACTTTAGAAAATTTTGACCTTTGCCTATTAACTGATCTCTAATGATTCATTTTCTATTGCAGGTGAGTTCTGGTTACGGTTCTCTCGTGCGGCGTAAGTTAGTCATAGCCTTTTATTTTCCAATTCATGCGCGTCATTATGAAGAAATTGCATCCCAATGTACGATTATTGAGTTAAAAATGCAGTAAAGTAGAGCTTACAGTATTTTTCGATATTAATCAAACAAAATGATCCCTCTTTATTTTCTATTGAAAGACCGGTCATTTTTTACCATTCATATTTCGTCTTTTCAACTACAAAATCGCTCCGTTTTTTCTCTTTTTACGCACCGTACGATTAATTTCGAAACGCTTTACTACTCGCAACAACTGACGATACGTCTATCGCGATTTTCCATTTATGCGCACTTTATTGCTTCGCAAGGCGCACGATTCCGAATGCAAATTGTGGGAAAAACTAACATTCCAGCCCATTCATCGCTTTTCCTCAGTTGTGTCCCACTTGCTGAGGGAGATTTTCGCAAGATAGAGACATAATCGTTACATCAGCTCCGCGTAGTGCCGCAACGGCCTTTCCGCGATACCTTATCATAATTCTCAACTAGCCGACACCGCGGGCAGCAAATGGCTTTGTTATCTGGGAAGGCGAAATTTTTCAAGTTAAAACCACAGCGAGTGCCGCTTTTTACACTGACAAAAAAAAAAAAAAACTGAAAAAAATAAATAAAAAAAAGGCAGCAAAAATCTTCACAGACAACGTGAATTTGATTTGCATTTTGTTTCCATGTTCCGAATGTTATTACCATTGATTTCTCTCCCTGTTTGATTTAAGTAAGGGCTGGTTAGGTCTGTTTAGGGCTGGTTAGTTGCGGTTAGGTCTGTTTAGGGCTGGTTAGGTCTGGTTAGTTGCTGGTTAGGGCTGGTTAGGTCTGGTTAGTTGCGGTTAGGGCTGGTTAGGTCTGTTTAGGGCTGGTTAGGTCTGGTTAGGGCTGGTTAGGTCTGGTTAGTTGCTGGTTAGGGCTGGTTAGGTCCGGTTAGGGCTGGTTGTCAGTTCGGGCTTATATCGTCGCTTTATATCGTTTCTTTTAATTTAAAACTATTCTTTAAATCATCTTCTACTCCTGCTTGTATTCACATAGTGTCCACTCTTTTAAATTTTTCCATCTTTATTCGCGATGAAGTCATAAAATCGTCTACGTCTCGCTAAAGAAATTCGCTCTCAGTATCGGAAACAATCGCTCTTGGAATCGGATGTAAATGCATTAGCACCTTTCAATAGCCTTGTTGAGCATTAGTTAACACGATGTCTAGCCGCAACCAGTAGCACCGTCGTGCTCTTATCAAACAAACGCTGTTGTATCACTTACCACCTACTTGTTCGACTCGGAGATGCCCGTGAAGTGAATGCTTACATTTACAGCTTGACAGACTCGTGGCAAGTCCAATAGCTTTTACGATGTGCTCTCGAACGGACAATGATTTCTTTATAGTTCCCTGCACAATGTTTTCTGAAGGAGCTAAAACGAAAGCAAATATTCCTCTCTTGAGTTGAACGCTGCAAATATAATTATATTTTTAAATTATATTTTCAAATTAAACTATTATTTTTAAAATTTAGTCGGTAATTTACTGTGTCGATATATTTTTCACTCTAATGTACGACGATTTTCAAAATAATTGCTCCTTTCATAATTTTCACGCCAGTTTGCTGTCGAATTTTCCTCTAACAATTCTGATTATTCGGCCTGAAAAAATTTAATTCAGTTCCGGGTTGAGATCTGCCAAGTAGAAGTAAAATTCATCTTCGACCGTACCATTTCTTGAGATGAGCTCCAATGACTCGTGGGAGATTTTCCCATCTACCGGTCTAGAATATAGAATGATACTCTCATTAACCAATTCCTATCAGTTGTATGCAATTAATTTCACCGTTACCATAGCCGCTATTTCCCACAATTTATCTAGCGCGAGCAATTATCTTTCGAGGTCAACAATCGAGTTTGGCGGATTGATTTGGGTGCAATATTAGTATTTTTCCTTCCGTAATTTACTGCAGGAATGCGACAGAAAATAATTCGAAAAAGCGATTCACTCGTTATTTAGATTGACAAAAAAAAGTCAGCACCTACAAAAATATCTTAGTCCAAAAAAAGCATTTTTATTTTCTCGGATTTCTTCCTCCAATATTTATTATTTGAATCTTTCCCATTTTTAAAACTCGACCTCAGGGCACGTTCTGATGAATGTGGCTCCTCGGGAAACCGACGTCAGAACAACGAACTTGGCCCGATCTTGAACCATAACTGAAAGAGCAACGTCCTACTGATACGCGAAGTTGAAAAAAGTAATAGAATTTTTGATGAATAGCGGAACCTTAGGACAATAAGATAGATGCTCGGGGTCCAGTATTTCGCAAGGATGGGGCAATAAATTTCCCAGCAACACGAACGGGGCGGTCCGGTGAGCGAAATTATGGCGAACGCCGAATGCTCAGGGAATTTTTTTCCACCAGGATAATAAACTGTCAACGGCCATGAAGTACGTTCAGGTATAGTGAAAATTCACTCAATGTATGTTTGAAAATTGTCTATTATTATATCGTATCTCAGTTCTGATTAAATGATGAGTTGATTAGAAAGCGATTTTTCAAAGTTGGCCCTTTAGATAATGAAAATTGAAATAATGATTTAGCTAGAGACATGAAAGGTCTCAATTATCTGAGAGGATTGAGGGAAGGTTGAATTCAAAATTATTTATCGCTTCGTTGTTGGAATAATTTATTGTTTCGAGTCCGTTGAACTGAAAATTAATGGTCATACTGAGCAATATTTTCCAGGATGACCAACTAACTATAAAATTGAATAAATTTATCCGTCTTTATCACCTACTTTCAATCAATCGATCAATTTTTTGACATGATTAGCTGTGTTGGAGTTATTGGCGTAAATGGTGGCAGAGCGATAACATTTCCAGCTTTTGAAAAAGGAGTCGGTTGCTATTGCTGTTTATTTAGTCATTTTTTACCAACTCTCCGTTTCTGCTGTTGCGATTTTCGTTCGTAGTGTCCTTGAAAAATAATGGAGAAATAACGAACAAATAGCTCTCAACGCTGTAGCGTTGGCTAATGAGGTGAAAGTGTTTACTAGACAGCTCGGGTAGCTTCTTCGGGTAGACCGTGTTCTGGGATGACTTGTGTCGCGGAAGTCGACATAGGAAGCCGCTTGAGGAAAGAATACCTCGCGTGCGACGAAGTAGAGCATTTATTGGCAGGGCAACTATAGCTAAAATGAAGAAGTGGGCCTGTTAAACTAGTCTGATAAAATTATAATGGAGCAAACGTCTTGAGGTGACATAGTTAATGTGATAAAACTGCTTATGAGTAAAACGATAGTGACTTCAACGTGTGGTCAAGTAAGATGTAGGTCTCGTTGACGCAGACAATTTTTAATTAGGTGGCGAGGGGAGAAAAACCAGGCAACTCTCCATTTTTATTGTCTGGGACTTTCGCCCATTTGGGCATCCTAAAGATCGAGGCGATTTGAAGCCACAAGTATGAGATTGTGCATTGTAATTTGACCGTAGAAGCTGACGATTTGTTCGGGGTTTTCCCCAAATGTGATAATGGATTAAAATTATTAGTCGCACTAATTTTTTTACTAAATCACTCGCGCTGAGATTGTGGAATTCAATTTCACAAGAATAGGAGAAGAAAAGATGGTCACGAATTCCACTTGTTTTGAATTTGTTATATTTTAAAAGTTTTTTTGTTATATTTGAAAAAATTAAATTAAGTTTGTTGTTAGTAAGTAAGTTTGTTGTTGTTATTAGATATCAATTAAATTAAATTTTTTATATTTTAAAAGTTTTTTTGTTATATTTTAAAAGTTTTTTGTTATATTTAATTTTTTTTTTAAATATAGTTACCTACCTATATTTTAAATAAGTTAAAGTTATATTTTAAATGAGTTATATTTTTTACAATAACAATGTGTTATTATATAATGTTATCCTTAGTCTTCGTCTCCTAGTCTTGCATTTTAATACTGTGGATCAAACAATGGCGGCATTATGGCCAATAATACCACTCAAGATCCCCGGGCTGATAGTTTGTTTCCTCTGATTCAGTAACTTTCTCCTTATTGAATTCAGCTTGTTGCGAGTTCTTGGGTGATATATGGCAATATTTGAAGCAATGGCTGTAAATAGTTATCTGTAGTTTTTCACCATTTTCTCCACTCTCCTCTATTGTCAGAGCTTACGTCTGGATTAATCTAGATCACAATGGCATTCTCTTAGGACGGCAGGTTCTGTTTGTATTTCGGTCGATGAGCCGTGATATTTCCTAACCGTGAAGTCACAGAAGTAATGGGCAGACCTGTGTTGACCCAGATAGGAGTTATGGGCGTGGCTTAACTGCTGTCATGTCCACGAGTCCTGCACGTCCAAGACAGCTTGACGTAACTCGATTGTACCGCTTTGTCGTCTTGCGAGGCACTTGTGACTTATACGTCAGCGAAACGAGGATCGCACAGACGTTTCGCCAACGTACTATATGCGGTTTGCGGCTTCGTACGCCGTTCTTCGAAAGCGTATTACTTTATGAGCTCTCGCTTTATGTAACCGGGAAAATTCCGGTTTTTCGAAACTGTAGAATTATTAAGCGGCAACGTTGCATTCCAATTCTGCGAGCCAATTATTAATTATTTTACGACTGGTGCTATTTTACGGGTTTTTATCGTCTGGCTAAAGAGAAAGTTCGGACGCTCGGTGGACGTTTTCTGAAGGAAGATTAGGAAAAACGTTGCTAATGATTGTACAGTGGTTTATTATTATTTCACTTCAATATTGGTTTAAGAAGACTATCCATTTGTCATTTTAAATATTCCGAACATTTGTGAACGTTCCTCCAAAAAACAGATGGAAACTATAAGGGAAAACTCCGTAGCAACTGTTGTAATTTCAATCATTTTTATTTTTCTTAATTTCCTCATTAAAAGCTAAACTTATTGCCTAACGATACAGCTGGCGAGAGTGTTTAACGACCATTCTAATGAGTATAAAACGATTTTTATAGCTACAAGAACTCTCGAGTTATACCCTCATGTCAAATGTCTAAAAATCTCCCGAATTCGGCACAAAAGCTGCGATAGCTCGAAAACCAATAAAGCTATCGACCCGGCGATGGTCTCATTCGATCATCTCAAAAATCTATATAATTTGATACCACGTACACATTTTTCTGAAAAACCTTGGAAAATATGAATTTTCTCCCCCTCAAAACCCCCCAAAAATACCCTTAAAATTGAGCTAGCAAGTCGGTTCAAGAATTGGGCCGTCGTAGGACCGAGATTGATTTTTGGTGAAAATTTCGAATTTTTAGCTCTTACAGTTTGGCCGGAAAACTGCTAACGGCGTACGGCGGACGGACAGAATTTTTTTTATTGGATATTCGGATTTTACATCCCTTGAAATGTAAAACATCAAATTTTGAGGGGGGTTAGAAAATTTTTTTTCTTGGGCGATTACAATGGTTTATTATTGAATAATAAACCAAAAAGGATGAAACTAATAGCTGCTGTTTTTTACCAAATCGCCGAGATATTGAGACAAAGATATTGCTCGCCAATGCTTTTATTTTGATCTTACTGGGCAGTTTGCTGAGTTGATTCATTTTCGTCCGATGGCATTTTGGACGGACCTGAGAAATTTGAAATCATCAAAAGTGATAGGCTGGGAAATTTTAAATGAGGTAATCCCTCAAGGATATTCTCCACTAATGAGCTCCTTTCTGTTGAATTTTAGTTTTCTTATACTATAACTGGCTGTCGCAATTTTCGCTTCGTCAAGTTTCTTTCATTACTTTCACTTCACTTGGAGTCAAGCTTCCTTTCACCAAGAACTATTTTAGATGTGTCCTTACTGTTGAATTTTCAGTTGTAAGATTGTAAATTATGTTGGCTTAAACGTAGAAATCGATACAACATTTTAACTTATTCACTATCTTTTAGTTCTCTACCTTGTGACAGCTTCTGCGTAATGGAGTTATGAGAGATGAATGTTTCTAGTTGCAAAACTTGAGTAACTCGGTCCAATGAATCGTGAAGCGAAAATTAATTTCTGCAAAATTTTCCAGCAATTTCCGATTACCGATTCGATTATTTGTTTGTCGAGTTCTCGTGACAGAAATTCATCTCACCGAAGGAAGCAAGTTGTTCACCTAATCTTCCACTTTCACCGTCGCTGAGTTTCATGCTCCCAGAAATGGACACTGATCGATAAGTGTCAGTCCTTATTGCCAGGATCTTCCTAGTGCTCGTTGTTGGAAACATTTTATTTTTCCTCAACAATTATTGACTTCGATTGATTTGAATTTCTTCCGCTGCTGAAAATCGAAAAGAAATCCTGTCACACTTGGGTAACACTTACGAAACTTCAGTTGAGCCACTGAAGCGTTCGTGGGAGCGATTTCAATGCCAGTTTTTGACTCGAGTAAAAAGAATTGATTGGTTCGAAGCAGTTACGACAAAGGCGATTTCGGTTTGCCTTAAATGATTACAGTGGACGTGATAGTTGAAATGGTAGTCAATTTAAAGGTGAGCGGAGAATGTCCACGCCCGTCTATCACAAGTTTTCCCACTGGCTGCTTTTCGGTTTCGATAGTAACAGCTCAAGGTTCTATTTCTTTCGTCAGACGCTTTTCAATGGATTTAATTGAAACCAAGGTCCTCCTGTTCGATTCAGGCTTCTTTAAGCGTTTTATGCACGAATTAGGGCAGCGCTTCTTTGTGGCTCAGCGCCTATAATCAATTGCCCTGGAAGCTCATCCGCGCGGGGCATTATGCATCGAGGAGGTTTTGCTTTATAACTGAACCGAATAACCTTGATTCGTTGGTCAATTGCTTTTCGGAGAAGTCGACCTTTAAATTCTTCCCGACGAATTAATTCGACTATGGAAGAGAAAACGTTGAATTTAAATTCGAATTCCACCGCTGATTTGATCATTGTGTACCAGAACTTCGCGAGTTATCAAAAATTGATATCCTGTCCGACGTCTAATCAACTGCGGACATTTTTATTTCTATAAATTTTTTCCCCGATATTTTTTTTTCTTCAGTTTTTGTCAAATAAGAGAGTAAGAGAGTATAGCGATTAGGTGGAAAATTATATATTACTTTATGATGATACAACTAATAATATTTATTTTTATTTTGAAAAGGGCGAGCCCATATCATGTGTCGGTACGCCATTCTAATGTCCAATTATTGGCTATCTGCTTCTATAAAACCTCCTTCTCCACGAACGAACGAAGTGTAACGGAAATATAGTTCTTTAGTGTCTCAATAACGTAGAAGCACCGTAAGGTTGTTACCTGTTTGGTCTGACCCGGATAGAGAGAGGAAACGACTCGAAGGTGCGACCGTCATATTAATAACGCGCGTTTGTAGCACTTGATTCGACGACTCATTGGTTTTTGACGTACGATGACTGAGTCGAAATGTAACTGTCCACGGTAAACCTGATTATCACCCAAAAACGACCCGAATTAAATTTGGTTCTTTCTATAAAATCACGTAGAGCGTCATAAATTATTTTTTTAACTTTTTACCGAATTATTTCACATTTTCCAGAACCTGAACCCACCTAAAGAACATAAAAGAAGAAAATAAACCCGGTAGCATGTATAAATACGGAAGTTTCAATCGTATTGTATCTGAATTCGGAATGAAACTGCAAAAAGCGAAAAAAAATTACCAGATTATTGCGGATTATTATTTTGTAAATTCCTGCAAATTTAATATCTGAAATAGGTAATTGTTTAAAACACGTAAAAAGAATTTTTTGTTGTTTTACTTTTTGTGTTATTTATTTTTATTTTTTTTTAATTGTCCGGGGATTGCAGATTATTATTTTGTAAATTCCTACAAATTTATTATCTGAAATAAATGTTCAAAACGCGTAAGAAATAAAGACTTTTTTGTTAATTTATTTTTTTGTTTTTATTCTTTTATTGTCCGGGGATTGCAGATTATTATTTTGTAAATTCCTACAAATTTAATATCTGAAAGAATTGTTCAAAACGCGTAAGAAATTTTTTTTTTTAAATTGTCCGGGGATTGCGGATTATTATTCAATTCCCTACAAATTTAATATCTGAAATAATTGTTCAAAACGCGGAAGAAATAAATTATTTTTTATTTTTTTGTGCTTTTTTTTATTTTCATTTTTTTCAATTGCCCGGGGATTGCGGATTATTATTTTGTGAATTTCTACAAAGTTATTATCTGAAATAATTGTTCAAAACGCGTAAGAAATAGACATTTTTATTTATTTTTTTTTGTGTGTTTTTTATTTTTTTATTATCCGGGGATTGCGGATTATTATTTTGTGAATTCCTACAAATTTATTATCTGAAATAATTGTTCAAAACACGTAAAAAATGAAGACTTTTTCGCTGCTGCGAACTCATAGCACACTCAAAACACTCGGAACGTCACTTTTTATTATTGAAGAGCGCACTCGCGAAAGAAAAATACTGTTATCGCATCCCCGGGTGAAAATCGCCTGATGAAATTAGCGTTGGCGTTATTCTCTTTTCGGTGCCGTCTTAGGTAAAAGCTAGTCAACTCAGACAATAGCTGAAGGATGGACCAATGTCGCAACAATGCTCTAGGAAGACGATGGCAGATGCCGCATTAGCATTTCAACAATCGCACAGTTGAATGACTGTCCGGCCATTTGGAAGGAATATGGCTAGCAAAGTTTTGGTACGATTGCGTTCGAGCTGGAACTTTTGAAAATCGCGAGCGAAAAACAATGGATTTTGAACTGGAGCTCATCTTAGCGAGCGTGAATGTAATCTTATAGAATCTCGACATTTTTTTCAACAATAGCCAAAACTATTTTCGATTTTTTTCCAAAATTATTGTACTGAAAAAAATTCATTTTGTGATTCAATTGTTATTCATTAAAAATTCATTTTGTGTAATTCAGTTGGTAAATTGAGCCCTCTTTGAGGCGCGTACTTAAAGGAATGACATTATATCATATTGTAAATTTATTATTGCTCAATAGGAAGATTATTTATTCAGAATGAAATTGATTGTATGGAATACTCCATCCATTTATTCGGGTCCTTCGGTCATCATACTGAATAAATTGATAAATTATTTAAAACCTCAGGGTGACCATTGCTTTCATAACTCAAGCTGCCTACAACACCATTATTTGTCTTTAAAAGCAAAAATTTACTCATTCTTAACGTCCACAAGTCATAAAATGATATATCTTTTTTACCTTACTTGCGCTTATGCAGAATGAGACAATCCGAGCGAAAGTTTATAAATAATTTGGTGGATGATAATGAAATTATTTGGCATTAAAACCATGCTATTTATTGAAAATTTAATGTTGGATTCAAAACTTGTAATAAAAATACAATCGCGCGTGTAGTTTTTTTAATTTTATTTTATTTTTTAATTTTTTTTTAATTTTTTTTTTAAATAAATATTATAAAACATCTTTATTATTTTTAGAAATACAAATTTTGCATGCGGGTATACTCGTTCTTTGAGCTATAAAAATTACTCTATACTCATTATCGGAATAATTTCTAAACGAATGGATTATCTTCTCACTTCATTATTGAAGCAAAGGAATAATAAACCACTGTACCATCATTTGTAGCCATGAAAAATGCCTAATTCGCGTACGAGATGACCAAGTCCACTCGCGATGTTCAGTTGACGTGCATGGGCCTTATGTAGCATGATTTTCGATCCCATTGCACCAGTAGGCGTGCCTCGTTGACCTGACCTATACGAGAAGTCCCTCGCTGTGCACTTCTATCAACCGAGTCAACTCGAGCGAAGCAAGGCTACGCCTTGGGGCCCGGTTGCGCCTGAGAGCAGACCAAGTCGGGGGCGAGGGCGTTGCGACATATAAAACAATGGGCGAGATCTCCATCGCTCAGAATCCTAAGCCACGTTACGCTTGACAGAGGGCTTTTACATTTGTCAATCATGCGACTGCAATGAAATACTAGAAATCCCATTCACAACTCCGGACGTTCGCTTCGCAGGAGAAAGGAGAAACTCTGAAACGAAATAAGAAAAAGAAGAGGGTTTTGAAGAGGGTAAAAACTAACTAGAAATTTGATTCGGATACATGAGCTGGAAAATCACTAATTAAATTTCTATCTCTATTAACATTTTCATTTTCTCTAGACAGTAATTTTTCCACTTGAACATTGTAATACACATAATAAATACTTATACTTATAAAATTTCCAAAAATCGTCCTTCTAAAAAAAATGAAATAAATAAATAAATATACGTAAATAAAATCTCTAAATATCTCTAAAATCTCTAAATAAAATCTCGTAAATAAAAATAATGAGTGAATGAAAAATAGATAATATAAAAATAATAAAAGAAAAATAGATAATATATAAAATAATACATGCGAATAAGAATAAATAAACAACTAACGCATCATTATAATACTGCGATGGCTTTATTCTCGATTTGAGATTTATTTTTCACTTTCATGTTTACCTTGTAAATGGAAGTATTGCGATCTTCTGATAAATCGAATTGGGAACGGTCGTGAATTTGAAACTTTCACAATACTCATAAGAACACTTTCCGGACAAGTGTTCATGTGTCAATGGTCAAAAAACGACACAAGTCGTCTTATTTGCGTGAAAAATGATTGAAACACATTGAAATTTTCGGAGAATGTTATCCTATTAAATGTGCAAAATCAGCCGTTTCTGGATTTTTGATAACACATAGTACTTCCGAGATATAACCGTTTTCTGTTTCGATTTTTACTGGCTATAAGAGTCAATATCTTTTAAAGTTTGTGGTCTTAAAATGTTCACTATGGCGAGCAGATGGTGCTTAATTTTTTATATTTGATCACACTCGCCACCTGGACCAGGAATTTCCGAGGACGAGGAATTTTTTCCACTTTCATATAACGTACTCTCGAGGGAACGGTTTTGCATTACGAATTCTCATCGAGCTCCTACCTCCCGGGGTAAATCTTGTGCCACACGCCCACAGAAATGTCAACAAGGGGAGCTTTGAGAGCTGGAAACGTCAGTTCGCCGTTTCGGTTTACCCTAGATCTCGATATGGTCAGCTGGCAGTTGCCCAAGTAGGTGCCCATTGCGCAAGAAAGCAGGCCCTTAAACTAGCGTCAATTCTCCGCAATGCTAACCAGCCAAGTTGGGCAACGATTGTAATGTATAACCCGATAATCGGTCCGTTTATTCCGGGCCGACGATTCCTTTGAATTTTTCTCTCCCTCGGATCGAAAGGTAGGTTAATCGAGGCGAATAAATCACGGTTGGAAAAAATCCGGCGGCCGCTGGAAATCGTGCGGTTTCAGCTGCGGTAGTTAATAGTTTGTCGCTGTGTCAATGTTGTGCACGACTGAGCATGTTACGTTTCGATATGCTTCATAACATATACCTTGACCAAAATAAATCTCTATGCCGAGGCAAAAAAAAAAAATAAATAAATAAAATTAAGGAACAGAAAATTGAAAAAAAATCCGGTGCAGTTTGGGCAGCATAACCGAATTTCGGTAATGTCACTGATGTCGGAGAGATTAATACCTTGAAATGCAACAGTTTTGGTTTATTATTCAATAATAACATTGTAATCGCCCAAGAGAAAAACATTTCTAACCCCCCTCAAAATTTGATGTTTTACGTTTCAAGGCATGTAGAATCCGAATATCCAATTAAAAAAATTCTGTCCGTCCTACTAAAGGAAGGAGTCTTTGTCGGACCAGACATTAGAAAACTGAAGAGAGATCCCAATTTTGGTGATACTATAAGGACTTATGAGCTTAAAGGGAAATGTAAGTGTACTAGATATATGCAGTTTATAACATGTATTATACATGAAATAAAATCCTTCAAGTTAAGAAAAAATTTGATAAATTGCTAAAATTTTGTTATTATTCCAAAAAGTAATTCCTTTTTTGTGAGAAAACCTTATGTGATAGAAACAATGGATTGCATTTTTGCAATCAGCGCTGAAAAATACTTAAAAATCAGTTATCGAATTCCAAACAATTTAAAATTTTTTTTTTTTTTGTAAACCTGTGTTATTGAAGCGAAGGAATAATAAACCACTGTACAATAATTTGCAGCTTTTTTAAAATATCGTCGAAAATGTTGAAGAATTAAATATACCAAACAATTGTCCTGGTAACGTACTCCCTATACCGTCCTACCGTGGATACCAATTTACACAAAAATGGCGCGATTCACTTTTACATATTTAACAAAATTCAGGTGCGCAAATATTTTAGCACCCAGTTACCCGTTTATTCTGAAAAAATACTGTGCGTACTCAAGGCAATTCTAGCCACTTGATGATCGCCTTGTTTACCGAGATAGGTACGAGAGGTGATGCAAAATCATTGCACAACCGATAAGGATTCATTAGTATCTTCTATACGAATAGTACCCGAGGGAAAATACTCGCACGCGGGATTAACCTGGTGAGAATTTTTCGCTTCGACTCCTCTCTTTCACACAGCTTCTCTTAATAAGAATGTCTTCTCTCTTTCTCTTTCGTTCTCTCACGAGCGCACCGTTCGCGTTGCGCAATGCGGTGATTTTTTCCAAGATTTACAACCGGCGGTATGCGAGCACATTCGCCTCGTTGAAGTACAGTTGTACTTCAGATTTACAGATTTGCTCGGCCTCAAGTGAAGAAAGTGCCGCTCTCGTGTTTTTAAACCTGAGGCTGAAACTTGCTGTTTTCACAGCTGTCTTCACGTTTCGCTCTTGGCACATATCACGTCCTCTTATATCGCCGCCGCCCGCTTTCGTATTTTGATTGCTAAATTACTTCAAGATTGTCCGCGCCGGTGGAAATTGCCGTGGAAATCGGCGCACGTGCCGCCCGAGGCGATTTGCGTAAAAAAATATCTATTTCCCTCGCTAATTTTCACTTCGAAATGAACTTTTTACAGAGATACGGTGCCCGATTTATTTTTTGGACAGAAATCTAAATAGATTCTAAACAAATAGAAATAGAAAAAAAACAAAAAAAAAATGATCAAAATAAAATAAAATAATAATAATGAAATAAAAAAGAAAATAGGTAAATAATAAGATTTTAAAAAATAAATTAAATAAATATAAAAAATTAATCTATAAAAAATAATATAAATAAATAAAAATAAATAAAAATACTAATATATAAACATATATTATATATTTATGCTTGTATATTACGCTGTTATGTTATTATTATTATTATTATGTCGTGTTTATATATTTTTTTTAATAAAACAAATAAATATTTGGATTTTTTTTTTTTTTGGTAAGGAATTGTCTTTGGAAGATGATCGTTTATAACGGGAAAAATTGAGATTTTCAATAATCTAAAGAAATAAGTTGCTCCTGTTTGACAATATAACGATAATTTGGTCGGTTAGAAAATTTATCGACAGTAGTGGAACTATTTAGGTGTTTTTGGAATTTTAGAAAACGTATTGAGCTAACCAGCTTTGCATTCCTGCTTCGAATGAAGCGAATTAATATTGGTTCGCCTGTCTAAAAGCCTACAAGCGACCACTGCTCGCATAAATCCTGCCTACCACCCAGCTGCGTTCGTTACAAAATCTCCTTACATAAGCCGGTCGAATAATGCCGAGGTTCACGTTAGTGCCGCCCGACTAGTTTGAAATTGGAGTCGATGAATTTTATTTGTAGGTTCCTAATAATTTTCAAACCGTTCAGAGGCGAAGCTCGAAAGGAAAACATCGAAAATGTTGGTTGCAATAAAGAACTGCGTTAAAAGAATTCATCGGACTCATTTTAGTACATCACTCATAAATTTCTGAAATCTCTAACAAGATGATTTATTTATTTATTTATTTTTTTTTTAATTGCATAGCATTTGATATTTACTCATTTTTGTGTCATTTCAATTTCGCCATTTTAATTCGTAGTTTTCGATGTTGTTCAGTCCTGTACAACTGAATATTGAAAATAGGGACCCCTCTCCTAATTAGCTTCAATAAAAGTGGTCTGTTCAGAGAATGTCGCTTCGGTGCCTATGTTCAAGCTTCCGCTGCAGACGCAAGTAACTAGGCAACGGCTTCGAGGCGAGCGCAACTATCACGGACAAAACCGGCTGATACCCCCCGTTTTGTGACCTTCCTTTTTTCTCTCTGAGTTACGTGTCTTGATATCTTTTGCAATACAATTATAGTTTATATTTTCGTTCGAAATGTTTGTGAAATATTACATGATCATTACAATCGACCCTCTGACGCCCACGACCGAACAAACTGGTGCCGAAACCCGGGAATAACTCGCGATTGTGTGAACGCGATAGCAAGTCACTCAGTCGGTAAACGAATGTGCTGATGCGGACTCGCTCCCAAAGAAGATCCTTTAAATCGGGTAAGATAAACCCGTATTCTAGACCCGCGGTATGTTACAAGGCCGGTAAATCGCGATCGCGATTGAAAACTAAAGCGCGTAATAAAAACGATATGGCCTCTTCAAATGATGATTCCTTTCCATCTGTTGTCGGGTGCTTCATTAATTTTCAGCCTTATGAAGAAGAAGTCGCGCAGCTCGACGATGTTCAAAAGTGTATTGTAATGAAGGTTGATGGCCAAATTGGGAAAATGTTGATGTTAGTTGACCGTTTGAAAGGCCAAATTACGTCTGAAACCTTCCGTCTTCATTCCGTATCGTACGAACGCCACATTCTATCGAGTGAAGATCTCGTCTCAGACCTCGTTACTGCCAGTATACCAGATCTACTGAGTAACTTTCTGATTGAATCGATCGGAAAAACGCAACAAAAGTTATCTGATGAACTGGCTTTGGCGTCGCAAGCTCTCAAAGCATCAGATGTCCATTCCGATCCAACCGGCGCACAAGATTATACCCAACAGACGTTGAACCATATTCAATATCACTCTCTCGTAATTTCCCAAGTGCCAATTTTCAATGGTGATATTCTTGAGTTTGACAATTTCATTTCTTTATTTGACAAATGTGCTCACAATCTTCAATACTTACCCGTAGAACAAAAATGGGAAGCTCTACGATCCAAACTAATTGGTCCCCCGCTCGCTCTCGTGTCGGGCTGCAGTGGGACAACCTCAGACTACAATCAGGCGTACTCAGCGTTGAAACGGGAGTATAACTCTCCATTCCGAAAATCGATGGCCCTTATGGCTCAGAAAGAAAAACTCCCAAGGCTATCCGAGTCCGTTGCGTCATTGGAAGAGTTTTATTTCAAAGTGCAGTCGTGGGTCTCAGCTGTGCAAGAAATTCCAACAAAGGATTTACCAGGTTTCCTCCTATTTGAAACTGTGTTCAACAAGTTGCCAGGACATTTCAGAGATGCCTTCTGTTCGAATGCCTTCGATGGGAAAACTTTGCCCACGATTCACGATCTTCTAAAATTTTTATCTGCTAAGGTGGAAGCATTGCGCAACGTTCCCTCAGCTCCTGCCCCCAAGCAGAACGCGCCAGCTTTTAATCAATTAAGGAGAAATAGCTCGCCGAAAGGACAACTCATTGACCGACATAAATACTCTGGTAGGACCGCGTCATATACCACCCAGAATACGGATTATGACGTCGCCCCAGAGAACTTCAGTATCAACAGTACTGAGGCAGAAAATTCCTTCACTTACCAATATCATCGACCTGGACGCCCTTCACGCACAATGGGGTGTTTTCTCTGCAAGCGCGACCACTTTTTATACCGCTGCCCTGATTGGATGAAATTAGAGCAAAACACACGAGCCTTCTTAGTCGAAACCTACCGTTTGTGCAATCGATGTCTTTCTAACAGGCACCTTCACGATAGTTGCCCCTCGGAACGCACTTGTATTCACTGTAAGGATACACACCACAGCTCTCTTCACCCACCCGAATCTACCTCAAGAAAAGACGAAAACGAGTCTGGGCTGTCTACTGGACCTCCAATAACTGGACGCTCTTTTGTTAAGAAGGGCCGGTCGCGCTCACCATCTCCATCTGTTAAGGCATTTCATGCTCTGACCTTAGGCCCCAGCTGGAACCAACAAGACTCGAAAGAAAACCTCTCCTCTGAAAACGTTAGCAGCACGTCCATCAGAAATGCTCATTCTTCAAGAAACTCACCTTCAAACTATGTGGACCAAGACAAAGGGCGAAGCAGCTACCACCTGACTGACCATCTGGAATCTAAGACCGAATGTGACCCAAAGTCTTCTACCAATCGGCGCAAAGTTCTTAACCAAGGTAAGCTGAACATAGGTTCTCAGGCGTCATTCAATTCATTGAGTAACATTCAATCTCGAAATTTTCAAGATTGACTGTTGCTCCCAGACCACATCACCCTTCCACCCCTAACGTTTCCTATGTCCCGTCTTGTTAAGCTCATGTCCCTTTTTTTGTCCAAAACTCCCACTACCAAATTGGATCAATTTCCAAAGAGCCTCATTTCTAGTGATTCAAATGAAAAACCCCCCACTTTTAGTGAACTGAATTCATTGTGCCTGGCCAATCAAACGAATTTTGAAACCCACCCTTTTGGACCATTACGTTCAAGTCTGCACTTTTCTCCACACATTGCAGTAATTCCAACAGCTGTCATTTCGTTAGGGCACGACGGATTGAAGGGATGCAAGGTACGAGCCTTGCTGGACTCCGGAAGTGAGACTTCCCTTATTACAGCTGAGGCAGCCTCGAGATGTCAATTACGCCTATCTAAATTTTCTGGCATGGTATCTGGAATTGGAGGAGCTTCCACGTCACCCATCATCGGGATCACCTCTGCGTTTCTAAAACTTTTAGATGGGCGAGTTCTCCCCGTCAGTTTAAGAGTACTGAATACTGTGACTGCCGATTTACCATCTCGAGATCTACCATACCATCGTTGGCCACATCTATCAAATTATGAACTCGCTGATCCATTATACTACAAGAGCCGTCCAGTAGATGTAATTCTAGGAGCCGACATATTTCCACAAATCTTAATTCCTCGCACAGTCTTCCCAATCCGAGGTTCGCCAACCCTTGTCTGCACTTCTCTTGGATGGATCACTATTGGTTCATTTAGCCATGGTGTGGTACGTTCAGTTCATTTTTCGAATTCAGATCAAAACAAGAATCAGAAAACTCGATACATTGAACGGTTTTCTACTACATCACCACCCAAGCAGTCCTCAAGCTTACTCTGTCCAACAAGTCCTGATAATATTTCTACTGACGCTCATCCCATGATCTTAAGTCAGCCTGATTGCCAACAGCGACCTATTTCAACAATAAAGACCTTGGTGTCTCCAGAAAACAAGTGTCCTCGATCTCAACCACCCATGATACCCTTAAACCAGAATCAACTGTGGGATGTCTATTTTAAGCGATCCAATATTGATACGCCATGGATCTGCCCGTGGCCTCTAAGCTCATCAGTTTTGAGTGTACATGGTGCGTTTGATTTCCAACCTACTACAATAGTTTTGCCCAACAAATCGAAGACTAACTCAGAAAATTGCGATGCTCAAACCCTATCAACGCGTTCAGACGAACTCGCCATAGATAGTCTTCTATTCCGCATGTTTGAATTGGAATCAGTGGAAGAATGTTCTCCATTATCTCAAGATGAGCTCAAGGCCGAGGAGCTGTTTTCAAACCAAGCTCATAGACTCCCGAATGGAAGATATTGTGTACCACTACTATTAAAACGTCCTCCTTCTGAACTCGGTGACTCCCGCCGCATCGCCATCAGGCGTTTTCTCCAACTTGAAAACCGATTCAAAAAGAATGCTCAGTTGCACGAACAATATTCACAGTTTATGCAGGAATATATGGAACTTGGCCACATGTCTCCAGCACCTCGGCCGACCCCCGAACAAACCACGTACTACCTACCACACCACGCTGTCTTCCGACAAAATAGTCCCACATCAAAAATTCGAGTGGTGTTTAATGCTTCGCAAAAGACGACCAGCGGTCTTTCATTAAATGACCTCTTGTATGTTGGCCCCAAGTTGCAGGCAGATATCACTGATATTGTGACCAAGTTTCGAGAGCATCGCTTTGTATTCACTGCTGATATCAGGCATATGTTCAGAAATATCGATATTCTCCCTCATGAGCGAAATCTCCTCCGTATTTTTTGGCGCTCGAGTTCTGATGATCCTATCCAAGAATTTTGTATGAACACAGTTACGTATGGGACCACTTCAGCTCCTTATCTAGCGAACAAAGTCGTCCGCTCACTAGCTGAGCTCGGTCAAAGGCAATACCCCCTTGCCTCGGACATATTGGCCAACCGAACATACGTTGATGATTGTCACGGTGGAGGATCTTCAATTGAAGCTGCTATCACTGCTCGTACTGAAACCATAGCCCTTCTTTCATCAGCAGGATTTGAACTAAGGAAATGGGCATCGAATGATCCAAAACTTCTAGATGACCTTCCAATCAAGCACCTTCTCCCGCTTCAACAATCGGTGGATTTCACATTGGATCAGGAGCAGTCCCACAAAATTCTTGGCCTGTCTTGGAACCCAGTGACTGACACTTTTCATTACACAGTTTGCCCTATACCAAGAATAGAAACGAAACGCGACTTGGCAAGTCAAATAGGACGCATATTCGACCCTCTCGGCTGGCTAATACCAGTTGCCGTTCATGCACGCTCAATTCAGCGCAAGGTTTGTGTGGCTAAGTTTGGATGGGACCAACCTCTCTCTGAAGAGATTAGAGCTCAATGGGCCATGCTTGCCTCTGATTTCACCAATATTCGGCTTTTATCAATCCCTAGACATATGCCCTTTTCTGCAGAACAGGATTGGCTTGTGGGGTTTGCTGACGCCTCAGAAACTGCGTACGCCGCTGTCATCTACCATGTCAATTGTTCATCTACACCATCTACAGTACGTCTCGTCCTTTCCCGAGCTCGAATGGCCCCAATCAAAGTTGAATCTCTTCCCAGATTGGAACTCCTCGCAGCAGAACTTCTCAGCAAAGTTTTTGTAAAAGTTTCCACCCTTTTTCCTCACATACCTTGGGAACGAAAATTTGCCTTTAGTGACAGTACCATAACCCTATCTTGGCTGACTGCTGACCCAGCTCCAGTCTGGAAAGTATTTGTTGGGAACAGAGTGTCTAAGACCTTGGCAAACGTTCGATCTGATCGCTGGTTCCACGTCAAATCTTCAGAGAATCCTGCAGATGTAGCTAGTCGAGGAACTCTACCCTCTCATCTTGTTACGTCCTGTAAGTGGTGGAACGGCCCCTCCTGGCTTAGCTCATCTCCAAAGGAATGGCCCTTGAACAAAGTTCGTCCTGACCTTAGTGAATCCTCAGTTGCTTCAGAGCGGAGAACAAAAAGTCCATCTTCGTGCTCTGCAATCACCAAAATCAACCAGCTGAATTTGGAAGAGAAGTTCAGCAACTATTCCAGACTCCGAAGAACTACTGCATGGATGTTGAGATTTGCCCTCAATTCATCAGCACCAGCTAATCGCCGCACAGGACCTCTTTCATCTAACGAACTGCAAAAAGCTGAATTGTGCTTAGTTCAAAGAACTCAACGTCGGTATTTGAGTGACCTTATCAAGGACGCCTCGGTTCAACGCCCTAAGAACCGTCTGACTAAGACTCTTGGCCTATTTGTGGATACAGAAGGAACACTACGAGTAGGAGGACGTCTGGCAAACAGCAGTCTGGCTTTTCAAACACAGCATCCAGCTCTTCTACCTAAAGATTCGCATCTCACCAACATTATTATTCAGTCTGCTCACGAAAACCTTCTGCACGTAGGACCAAGAACTACCTTCGCATGGCTTAGGCAGAAGTTTTGGATAGTAAATGGAAGAAATACTGTCCAGCGATTACTTTCCAATTGCATTAAATGTTTTTCGATCAAGCCAAAGCCGTTTCAGCCCGAGATGGGACAGCTTCCTTCGAGTCGTACTGAGCCAGTCTTCCCATTCATTCAGTCCGGCATTGATTATTGTGGACCCTTTTCTGTGAGCTTCACTGGGCAACGCGGGACAAAAATACTCCAAATTTACCTTTGTGTGTTCGTATGTTTCACTACTAAGGCCATTCATTTAGAGCCTGTGATGGATCTATCGACTGATGGCTTCCTTCAAGCCCTAGAACGGTTCATTGGTCGCCGTGGAGTACCTGCTGTCATCTGGACCGATAATGGCAGAAACTTTCTTGGTGCCGCAAACGTCCTACGGCCAATACGTCAGGTGTTTGACACGGCTGAGCATCGCCAGGCTCTCACCAATCACACGTCTGCCCGTGGAGTTGAGTGGAAATTTATACCTCCTCGAGCACCCCATTTCGGTGGGCTTTGGGAAGCTGCGGTGAAGTCCACCAAACGTTTACTCAAGGTCACTCTTCAGGGTCATACGCCGTCCTTCCAAGCTTTTAGCACGCTTGTTGTGCGAGTGGAAGCAATACTGAACTCAAGACCATTAGCCGCCGATCTCAGTTCTCCTAATGAGCTCCGAGTAATAACCCCTGGACATTTCCTCGTGCAGCGTCCACTCACATCCCTTCCAGAGCCTCACAGTGAAGCTCGATGCAGCTTCCTATCCGCCTGGAGGTTCGTCAAGCAGGCAGCGTCTACATTTTGGAAGAAGTGGCTGAGAGAATATCTACTCGACCAGCAGCAATCCCTTAAATGGAATACTCCCTCTAATCCACCGCACATTGGTCAAGTGGTATTAATAAAGGAAGATAACATTCCCCCGCTGCAGTGGATGATAGGAGTCATCCATGAATTATTTCCTGGCCCTGACGGGAAATCCAGGGTTGCCCGTGTAAGAACCACTACTGGATACAAGATTCGACCTTTAGTGCGACTCTGCCCTCTTCCCGATTCCACCCCCAATCCAGTCATGGCCGAGGAGGATGTTCAGTCCTGTACAACTGAATATTGAAAATAGGGACCCCTCTCCTAATTAGCTTCAATAAAAGTGGTCTGTTCAGAGAATGTCGCTTCGGTGCCTATGTTCAAGCTTCCGCTGCAGACGCAAGTAACTAGGCAACGGCTTCGAGGCGAGCGCAACTATCACGGACAAAACCGGCTGATACCCCCCGTTTTGTGACCTTCCTTTTTTCTCTCTGAGTTACGTGTCTTGATATCTTTTGCAATACAATTATAGTTTATATTTTCGTTCGAAATGTTTGTGAAATATTACATGATCATTACAATCGACCCTCTGACGCCCACGACCGAACAGATGTAATTTTACTTTGGAAATTTTTTCGTCATTTTAATTTGAAAAAAAATTAATTTGGCATTTACAAAATAGGAAATTTAACGCTCATTTCTGCGGTTCCGAAGGAAAAACTCTTTCTCCACACGTTACCTCCCCGTTTCCCAATGAATAACGTTCGTATTTGGCCAGCTAATTGACTTTTCTTATTTCCAATGGTTCCACTAAGAATAAATGTAACTAGATGGACATCGAACGCTTCAAAGCCTCACTTAGCACATTTATTTTCCGTGGACTAGGTCGTTCAAATCCCTTTAAATTAGGAGTAAGACAAATTGTTGCATAATAATTCTTCAGTAAACAATTTTCAACAGGTGGCTGAATATGGGAATGTTTCGGCGTAAATAAAACTACTTTCATGATGCAATAATGAAAAAAATAGAAATCAATAGCTGATAAAAATAAAAACCACTAATAAAGAAGTAATAATAATATTAAAAAATAAAAATAATAAATTACCAGAATTATGATTATTTTTTTTATAGAAAAGAAGCAGAAATAAGGGGACGAAAAATTAGATCGAGGAAAGATTTGGGGAAGAGGGAAAAGAAATGAGTATTAATTTGTGTCTACGTTTTGGGGGGATTTTCCCCCAAAAATGGGAGACCTGGCAACACTGCTATCAGCTTATGATTCCTAATAGACCTTGTAGAGGGCGCTGTGCGCAACAACCGAACCTGTCGAGAAGGTAGCGGCAGCGAATTCGAATCAATCCTTTATCATTTCTCAAGGAGATAGAGTGTGTGTTCCCCGCAACATGTTTCCATCCGAATCCGCATGCCGCCGAAGAAATTCGTGCCGAATCTACGCACCAAAAAAGCAGCTACTTCACGATTCACACAAAACAGAGTCGCCGTTCGTTCGAGGAAAGCCGAGAGGTTTCCAAACGGGCATTGCTCATTCAGTCGAAGTCCGCCACGATACAATAGGCCCGACTTAAAATGATAAAGAGGACATCCTCCCGAAGGAGGGAAGATATTTATTATTCCGAAAGCGCCGGTCTCGACGGCTGACGAACGTGAGGTTCAACCTGAGCCGCGTGGCTATTCTGTGATGGACACTGCAACGACGGCAATGACAACGGAATATGCGGACGTTCTACCTTTCTTCGGCAGTGCCGCTGTCGTGCTGGCCGTGGTGGTTTCCGTTTTGTTTGAAATTACTTTATCGTGATCCCGATTCGAAGGGCAATTTTCTTATCGGGCGAGCGAAAAGCGACTAAATTGAACCCGCCTCGGACAAGACATGCGACACGTTCAAAGGGCAAGCTGAGGAGCATTCCTGCATTCTCTACTTCGCTTCCATAATAATCGAGCTGGTAAAGAGGACCGACGAGAATTGAAAGTCACACCGGGAACATGTGAACTGTAATCGCTCCTGGGTTGGGAATCGATTTGTTATTCCGGGGATAAGGTCTTCGCAGTCATCAGCACGTAACTTCCTGACTTTGAAGGTGGACGCTAAGTGAGATAAATCGTTCACGAATCTTCCAGCTAACTGCAATAGCGCGTGAAGAGCTGGTGTGTCATCAAAAGCGTGTTCCTCGGCTAAGGAAGCAAGAAGAAGAAGGAACTTAAAGACCAGCATGTCATCGACAGGCCAGTTTTGATAGTTCGATCCAAAAGTTAGCTCAGATAGTTCAAGGTTGCTGAACGTGATGATCAATATTGGTCGAATTTCGGCTAAATAAATTTCGACACTATTCTAACCAAAATTGTCAACTATACGAGTACTTCGCTTGAAATTTGAGGCAGCAAGAAGCTTCATATACTAAAAAAGCTTCATGACTTTGGCTTGGCATATCTTCTCTGAATTCAAAGATATTGGTTTATTATTCAAGAATGAACCATTGTAATCGCCCAAGGAAAAAAATTGTCTGCCCCTCCTCAAAATTTGAATTTTTACGTTTCAAAGCATGAAGCTCAATTTTAAGGGTAATTTTGGGGGTTTTGAGGGGGTGAAAATTAATATTTTTCAAGGTTTTTTCTGTAAAATGTGTATTTGGTATCAATTTCAATAGATTTTTGGACGCTAAATCGAATGAGCCCATCGCGGGGTCGATAGCTTTATTGGTTCTCTGTTTTTCGGTGGGAACGTTCACAAATGTTGAGAATAATAAATTATTATCAGCATTCAAAGCGGTTTTTTTTTCTTTTTTGATACCTACTAAATTTTTGTTTTTGTTTTTTTTTTGTTATTTTATTTTTGTTATTTTTTTGTTACTAATATTACTACATTATTGTTACTATTTTAACCATGTTCTCAATCTTTATTCGAATCCTTGGAGCAGCCTTACGAATCGTACGCTTAAAAATTACTTTTCTTGGCAAGAAATAGCCCTCTTCGGATTGACGTAAAATTAGTACTCACTGCCTTAACCGGAGCAATGCGTCTTCCGAACGTTGGCACCCGAAAGGCTCCGAGTCTTGCACGACATAAATCAAAACGATCAGAGAAGAATCTAAAATAGACGAGGCTCGCTTTGCTTCGCTGAAAAAGTCCTGAAATGTAGATACGCGATCCGTTCGCACGGTATGATTTAAAATTCACTCAGTTCCACTCTGGTTGGATTTTTCCCAAGAGTAACTCAATTTCAAGCGAAAATGTTGATGGTTGTAAGGGAAGAACAATAATATTACTGTATATTATGAAATAAACGTGAAAAAGCATAAACAATTATTGTCATCTTTTGTAGGCTGGAGTATCAGCTCAAAATAGAACGCACGGTGTTATTCTAGTGGCCGAGGTGAATGGCCTGGTGACGAATTCTGTGTCAGATTCGTGATTACTGAAGCGGCTAGAAAGGAGCGACGATTTGATAAGTTTGAATCATCAAGCATCGTTTAAATGTGCCACAGATGCCTAATTGATCGCCCGAACAATATTATCTTCAATAGTCCGTCGCCTTTTATTCGCAGGCCGCTAAAAATATGATTTATCAACAAAAAAAAAATTGTTGAAATTGTTCTTAATATCAGTAATATTTTTATTTCGTTATTTTATTCGTACTTTATTATAATATCAGTAGAATTCATTCATTCCATTCGGTTATTTTGCTGTAGGCCCTTTTACTCCAGTTACCCTTTCACTCTGCTATAATTATGTCCTTTCACTTCACTCAGTCCATTTGCTGAAGGCCCTTTTACTCAGCCCTTTCACTCTACTATCTCTTCCCCTCCACACATATCTTTTACTCTAGTATCTCCTTTTACTCCACTCGCCCTTTCACTCTACAATGTCCTTCCACTCAACTCGGTCCTTTCACTCCACTCAGTCCTTTGACTGAAGGCCCTTTTACTCAGTCATTTCACTCTACTATGTATTTTTTCTCCACTCGGCCCTTTCACTTTACTATCTCTTTTCCCTCCACACATATCTTTTACTCTACCATCTCCTTTTACTCTAATAGCCCTTTCACTCTACAATGTCCTTTCACTCTACTAAGTCCTTTCACTCCATTCCACCTCAATCTCTCCTCTCACTGAACTTCATTTTGGACTGCTTGAGTCGTCGATGGCTAATAAAACTATGTACTGCAAGTAATCATAATGCCTGTTGGCGTTATTCCATTCAAGTCTGTTCCAATGAATTGCATACCTATTGTATGTCTAAATATTTCAAAATTGCGCCTAGATATTGACAAAAAATCAATTTAGTCTAGTCGAAAATCGAAATAATAGCTCAGTCTTTTTCTGTTTCAAATTTAACCTCCGTAAATCACCAGGGGTGATAAATTTGTATTTCAGTCGTCTAGAATCCTCTAATCCCAGACTTGAACTTGGCGACCTATTATAGTCCGCCTCGTAAAGCCGGCAATATTCCTTCACGACGGTATATTTATGGTCTTCCAAATTATGGAGGAAGGAGATCTAGCCCACGCATTTGATCGGTATATAACGTGTGGGACATGAAACGCCCAGCAGCTACTTTCGTATGCGCCAAGGACATTTCCGGAAAGCAGGCTCGGCTCCTATTCTCTTCTAACTGTACATACACGTGACCTTGTTTCGTTCAGGTATTGACAAAGTCTGTTCGATAAGTTCGCTATCCTCGTCTCGATACCTTTACAGTAAGCGTTTCTGGTGAATTTTTACTGCACTCGGCTAGAACTTTTACAGATGACGACCTAATTGATAATTTTATTCAAAAATCGTCCTACATCAAGATCAATCGGCCCAACTGAATCTCTAAGGTTATCGCACAAAAACGTTAAAATTGAGCAACCTCGGTTCCATCTTTTGCAAATTGATCAGCGCCAGCCTAAATGCCAAGGAACTCGAGACTCAGATGCGAGTGTCCTCTTGAATCTTGAAATCCTCTCTCGGCGGAGTAAATTATCTCGTTCCAAATGTTTCATCCGGCGCTCGTCCTTGGGGCATTTTTTTCCGAGACCATTACAAACGCAGCGTCTCCCGCCAGTTTCCCTATACAAAACCGGACAGATGGTTGGCAAGCCGAGGGTTGTTTTATTTCCTCTGGTTCATTAAGCGAGAAAATAAAATGAGAGAGGAATTGCGTCGGTGGTGACAAAAGGTTCGTAGAAATTGCGAGTTTCTCCCTACGACAAAGATGATAAACTTGGATGCAATCATAATGAAAATGTTCACACTAAAAATGTTAGCTCTACCTTAAATCGATTGGTTTCTCAACCGCGTTGGTTTTTCTTTTCATTTTCGAAGTTGTTTCGCCCATTATTCGAGCGGATGGTAATGTTGATACAATACTTCTTGGGCTCTGTGAAAGTCTGGTCAACCTTCGAGTTCTCCTTGGAGCTGCCTCAAATTACAGAGTAAACATAGGCCTGACTCGTAGTAAGGTCGAACACTCGTATCGAATCGTCAAAACAGGAGCAATCCCATTGGATGTCAGTTAGATCGAATGTGATAGCAGGACGGTCAAAATTTCCTTATCTAGGTCACTCTTGGATGACTTCGATCGATCTGCGGGACCGCAAAGTGACCGCTGTGCGCGTTCGATGAGAACCGGCCAATTAGCTTTCTCAATATTTTGAAATCCAATCCCAGCGGTTGTTAGACTAGATTCAACTACCGAGTTGCTCAGAAGCCGATGTTAGTTGGAAACTGGTTTAAGCCGTATCACGTGCCGCGGTATTTGCGAGTTTCGCGCGATTATCGACAAATTTATCTTCTCGCGCGGTGAAATTGTTTTTTCTAGAACGTGCGAGCGAACCGCAAGGGCGAGGGATTAGCATTTTCGCACCTGAAGTAAGTTAGGCGTAATAGAGAATGGAGTGAGAAGATGGAAGGTAGGAAGTGGAACGAGCGGAGTGAAGGTAGAGAGTGGAGCGAGCGGAGTGAAGGTGGAGAGTGGAGCGAGCGGAGTAATGATAGTAAGTGTACAGTTTAAATGTAGGGAGTGAAGTGAGCGGAGTAAATGTAGGGAGTTAAGTGAGCAGAGTAAATGTAGGTAGTGAAGTGAGCGGAGGGAAGGTACAGAGTGGAGTCAGGAGAGTAAATGTAGGGAGTGAAGTGAGCGGAGGGGAAGTATGGAGTGAAGTGAGCCAAGGGGAGGTCAGAGTGAAGTGAGCAGAGTGAATGTAATAAGTGAAGTAAGCGAGTGGGAAGTACGGAGTGAAGTGAGCAGAGTAAATGTAGGTAGTGAAGTGAGCAGAGTAAATGTAGGGAGTGAAGTGAGCAGAGTGAATGTAGTGAGTGAAGTAAGCGAAGGGGAAGTACGGAGTGAAGTGAGCGGAGTAAATGTAGGTAGTGAAGTGAGCGGAGGGAAGGTACGGAGTGGAATGAACGTTGAATGGAGGGAACTGAGTGGAGTATAGCCAGATGAATTGATTATGGAATGTCCTATTGATTATGGTCAATAACTCTCCTATTCTCACCTTGCACTGCAGCTACTCTTCTGAAGCTTTGCCTACTCTTGACCTTTAGATTTTGAACAGGAGAAATTTCGTATTTTTCGTCACTCTTTGTACTTCTAGATCTAGCTAACAATAGCTCGTATTGCGTGTTCTACGTGGTATACGCAATTATAGCGTTGTCGTAAATTTCTAGTATTCAACGACCGACAAGGTCCTTGTTTTCTTGAGAATGGAGCGCAATGTATTTGCCTTATCACGTAGAGCGTTTGAGCTGCCGCCTACGTACTTGTTAGCTTCTGGCAGTCGCAGTTTGATTTACCACGTCCCTTCACTACAATACTGCAAGCAAAAGCTGCAGAGTTGCAGTCATGATATCTATCTATATTGTACCACCTGCGCAACGGTTTATGTTGGTAAAGGCCAAAGCTATTTCGCAATACGAGGTAAAGTTTTGCATGCATGATTTTTGTTGGAGGTAATTTTTAAAAATATATTTTTCACTCTAATAGGATCTGAAAATGGAGCCTTTATTAGCGGCAAATCGTACAGACAGCAAGTGTAAAACTGTTAAGCAGGGCAAAATTGATCGTAAACCAAGGGCCGTAAAAGATGAAAGCGAAAATGGGCCCCGTTCAAGTATAGTTAGCTCAGGGTTGCGAGAATATTGAGCAAATGTCGTCAGGTACCGACCGGATGAATTCTAACCGGCCAGTTCAGTTATGATCCTCTGCCGAGGTATCTTGCGACATTCGAACGGAGCCGATCGGTCCTTGCTCCTTGAGCCAATTCGCCATTAGAGATGCAACAATTTGATGACCGCTCACTTTCTCTAATTCGATCACGATTCGATTCATAGTTCTGCGCGCCGAATGTAATCGCACAGTCGGAATTCAGGATGATAGATTCGACGAATAGCTTTCCGGCCCATTATTCTTTAGATAGAAATCAGATTTAAAAAATTTGGATAGTATTACGTTAAACAGTTTTATTAAACTGATAGAGCTAAGAAAATGATTTCAGTTTACTTCGAGCCGAAAACTTGGGATAGAACTTGAAAAAATCCTTCCGTCGAAAACTATCGAAAAGCAGATATCACGCGAATGACTTCACGGTTGAAAATAGAAGCGTGAAATGTTTCGAAGAGCAACAATAGTAGGCGAATAGAAACGGCGGTCTGTGCGTTTGTCGCGAACGAGAAAAATTAAACGAAAAAGAATCGAAGAATGCATATAAAAAATCATCGGGTGCCTCGATAAAAAATGGAATAATTCGGTTGAAAAAACTCCGTATAAGAAATGGATCGTAGGCTAGCTCGAACTGATTCGACTCAGGAGTCGATGTTTCAGTTAGAGAATACTTTTTCGAATCTTTTTCCACAATGTACTGACACTTGTTGTTTTTCTTTTCATTCTTCGTCAGTTCGACGTTCGTTTTAGCCGATGCATTGTACAAATCCGATAGATGTGCGAGTCCGCATGATGAAGTCAGTGACCGAAACGCAATCGCGATAAGACCTAAAATGGCACTGAACTCGATGTCTAAGGACGAAGATGCATCTGAAGAGCTTCTTTCATGTCGAGCTGGAACAAGGAACGTTTCAATAGGATTATTCTCGTATTGGGGGGAAAAATCTAATAAAAACAAGTGGAATCGAGAATAATAAGGAGAATAATAAGGAGGTACGGTGTGTGATCCGTCGTACGGTGTTTTGATCCAATTTTTAGTCTGGACAATGGCCGGTTTTTTGTGAAATGAGAAAAAATTAATTTTAATTAATAATAAATAATAACTTCAAAAAAATCAAAATAAATAAATTAATATATTATGAAGGATTTTTTCTCGTGTCACGAAACGGCGGTGTTTTATCCAAATTTAAGTTTGGACAATGCCGGTTTTTTCACGACATGAGAAAAAAATAATTTTAATCAATGATAGTTAAAAATAATAATAATACATAAATAAATAAATAATTAATAAATAAATGATGAAGGATTTTTTCTCATGTCACGAAACGGTGTTTTGATCCAAATTTAGGTTTGGACAGTGGCCGGTTTTTTCACGACATGAGAAAAAAAAAATTAATTAATTAATAAATAAATAAATAATGTAGGATTTTCCTCATGTCACTAAACGGTGTTTTAATCCAAATTTAAGTTCGAACAATGGCCGGTTTTTTCGTGAAATGAGAGAAAAATTAATGATAATAATATATAGGGTAGTAAATAAATTATTATAATTTTAAAAAATAAATTGCTCAATTAATTAATATCTAATTAATAAATAAACGATGAAGGATGTTTTCTCATGTCACGAAAGGATGTTTTAATCCAAATTTAAGTTCGGACAATGGCCGGTTTTTTCGTGCATGTGAAAAAATAATTTCAATAAATAATAATTAAAAATATTGATATAAATAAATTGGTTAATAAATCATTAATAAATAAATCAATGATGAAAGATTCTTCTCAGGTCACGAAACGATGTATTAATCCAAATTTAAGTTCGGACAATGGCTGGTTTTTTCATGACATGAGAGAAAATAATATTGATAATAATTTTAATTAATAAATAATAATTTAAAAAAATAATAATGAATTAATTTATAAATTTATTATTTATGTATAATTTTTTTAAATAAATAATAAATTATTAAATACATGATGAAGGATTTTTTCTCGTGTTACAAAACGGTGTTCAATCCAAATTTAAGTTTGGACGATGGCCGGTTTTTTCGTGACATGAGAAAAAATCCTTCACTTCCTACACATTTGGGGCCGGTGACCTTTTGGGGAAGTCGGAGGCGAAAAATGGCCCCCTCTGATGTACACAAGGAACGTCGAGATTTCTGGAAAGATTCCCTTTGTGAGCCGCGTATT
Organism: Tupiocoris notatus; assembly: GCA_037159825.1. Classification (NCBI taxonomy): domain Eukaryota; kingdom Metazoa; phylum Arthropoda; class Insecta; order Hemiptera; family Miridae; genus Tupiocoris; species Tupiocoris notatus. Next base: position 194,189 of record JASJUZ010000007.1, on the reverse strand, counting down.
TGAACAAGTATTGCACCATTCAGTGGGCAGCAATAGCCGGGGAAATACGAGATTACCGCGGGCGAGGCATTTTAAACAACCGGGGATAAAATTAATTCTGTTATAGAACGACTAAGTAACAATCTCGTTTGACTTCCGTGATCCTCGCAAATTGATTTGACAGCAAGGTCGACCGATTTTCAATTTCGAATAAAAATAATTCGAACGTCTGTAATTTCGAAAGAAAATTACTGCTCTTGGGAATTTACTCGTCGATTGGATTTGGTTGCTTCTCCGGTAGCGTCTGAGAAATCGCTTTTGAGGATTGATGAAAATCATTCGAGCGTGTTATGTTACTGTGACGCGAAAAAGTCAAGGTCGTGGTCAGTCAGACATTTTTAGCGGAATCCTGTTCGAAATTGATTCCTCTTGAAAAAAATAGCGCAATCTTGCTAATTAGAATCGCACCCAAAGCCAAGTTTAGGCAATTATTTCGACGAATTTTCACTCCAATCGAGCCGTTTCTCCTGAAATCGTTATCAATGCAAAGAAAATTAATTAATTCTCTTTTTGTCTATTAGCTCCTTGTCATTTTCATGATCTTCTTTTAGCTTTATTTTTCGTCTATGATGATTTTTCTTCGTCATTTTCATTTTATGTATTTATTTTTATTTAGTTTATTTTTGAATATTTTCTGCGCATCTGTGATTTTTTTTTATTATTCGGCAATTTTCCCTTCGTCCATGATTTCCTCGTAATTTTACATAACGTTCGCCAATTTTCGCGAAATGATCAAGATACGAAAAAGTTGAGGGTACGACCTGTAATCTTGCTATCGACTGCATTGAAGACTGAGTGTTTTTATAGTTGCCATGAAAACTCGCCGGTGTCAATAGGTCATGTCAGATTACGTAGACGTCTGTTTCTTCCATAATTTTGCATCCTCGCCGTTCTTATGGAATGACGGTCTGAAGCTCCGCCCGCTAATGAAATACACCTACGCTTACAATGAAATTGGGTCATCAAAGGCTCGCATGAGCGCTGTCAATCGCATTGCATCGCGAGGCGATTTGATTGCAATGTGAGAACGTCGGTTGGTCAGGAACAATGAACAATATCAGAAAGGTCGCATAATGGTTTGATGCATAGGAAAGGTTAGCAGAAATGATGGAATGAATTTTTTGACATTCGAGAAGGAGAAATGAAAGTTTAATTTTGTAGCGAAGCCGTATCTAGGAACCGTAAAGATGATTCATTTGTAGTAGGACGAATAAAATATTTTTATTTTGGTTTATTATTCAACATTAAATTGTTGTAATTGCCGAAATAATATAATCTCCTTTTAAAATTTGATCTTCAACGTTTTAAAGCATAGAATCCGAAGATCCAATAAAAAATTGCGAGATTTTCAGCAATTCGGCGTATACTCGGGAATTTTTGAACCTATAGAAAATTGTCTGTACTTGATGGAAAGTTATTAAATAATCTCCTTAGCAGTATCGTTATGTGAATCAGTTAATTTTTAATTAAATAATTAAGATTAAAAGAAAAATACTGGAAATTACGATTCTGTCCCTTAGTTACGTTGTCAGATGGAAACTTTCACTTTCTTGAGTTAACTTAGTTAACTTTCTTGAGGTAACTTATCATTAGAAGTGAACGGTCTTTTCAAATCCACATTGAAGCAAGGTAATAATAAACCACTGTACAATCTTTTGCAGCGTTTTTCAACTTTACGTCAAGGAAAAGCATTTTTTTTTCTTTTTTCCTTTTTTTAAGATTATTTCTGTTAATCACTCACCTTTTTTCGGTTTTATCTTCAAAATTCTTCTCACCGTATATATTTTGGGTCGTATTCATAATTTATTCCAGACGTCCTTCCTAGAGAAAATATACTTCTTATTTTCAAGTTCCAATTATTATAGGCTTTGAATCCCAACAGAGAATAGCGATTAATGACTTTCCTTAGGAATTCGTGCGATTGGCAGGCGGGGAAATGGGCTGAGCTACACCTCAATCTAAAAGGTCAGGGCATAGTTCTATATCGACCGTTTTAATATCTGAATCGATCCGATCTTAGATAGTGTCAATACTTATTTCGCTTTGATATACGCGAGCGACCCAGATCCGAGTGTTTCGCAAAGATAATCCCGCCTATAAAACAATGATTGATTGATCGGATCATAATGCATGACTAAGTATGAAAAGGCAATTGCTCGTGATCCGGACTGAAATGTCACCTCAACCTTAGTGAATTCAATCCCACGACAGACAGTCCGGATAGAGAACGACGGAATCGTGAGCCGCAGCTGTTGGCTAAGAAAATACTTTCAAAGGCTGTCCTTCACCTTTGTTGCCACCTATACTAGAAAACTCAGATACCGTCATTACTTGAGGCTTTTTTACTGTTCTACCCCTTTTCCTCCTCGGGGGCACAATCGTGCTTTACTGATTTCCCAAGGTCAATTCAAGACAGATTCCTCTCTTTTGCGACGTGTTTTTTTAAAAGAATAACTGTTTGCGCATCGATCGAGGAGAAATTATTTTTTTCTTGGCAAGGAAACATCGGCAAGCGTTTGGACTAATTTTTTTGACATTTTAGCGAGTAAAAATTATTCTATGTGCGACATTTTGACGGACTTTCTCCTTCAAATGTTCACGACAGACATAATAATATTTTCCCGCTTTCACGAGACGTCTTTAGCGAAAATGACCGACAGTTTTTCTTCGCGTTCATCTTTCGACTCGATTTTGACACCAATTTGCGCCCAATTCCTCAGCCTGATCCATTGAAATTTGACGTTCGAAAGAAATGACCGAATCGGTAAGACAGGCTTCGTACGTTCAAGAGCGAGAAAGTGGAACGATTCAAGTCTCGTAATGTCATGAATAAGCTTTCACTGCTACTAAAGCTGTGCTATAAATGCCACGACAATTTATTATTCCGTACGCCAATTAAATCTTTTCTTTATATTTCATTGTCATGCTGCTACGGTGCTTAATTTATTTCACTTTACTTTAGGAAATTCACGTTTTCTCAGTGAGTAAACACCCTGTCATTAATCGAAGGTGCCCCATTTTAGCGTTTTACACAGTTAATACTTATAAATTACTAGAGGAACTAAAGAGGAGCTTAGTTTGCTCATTTTCATGTCAGAAACCAAGAAATCTGAGGCTATATCTTGACGACAGAAACTGCATTGATTCGAAAATAATGATTTTTCAAGGTTACAAATCGAAAGCTAGGCTTGTTGACATTTTTGTACGGCCTCTAGGTAATCACTCTGCTACCAGTTTCAGTAGAGACCTCAAGAGCGCCTTGGGTCCTAATAATTCGAAAAAACATGGTCAACCGTGGATTCATTGAGAATATTCATTCACCACACTTTCATCCATAGATCATAATTGTACATTAGTAACGAAAATATTTCCAGGGATAATAGAATATTTTCTATGGGCTAAAGAGAGGCCAAATCTCGATGGCGTCGGAAGCAGCGAAAGCATCGAAGTTTTATTCTTGTAGTTGTTAACCGATTTTTTTTTTTTTTTTTTTTTTTTTTTTTTTTTTTTTTTTTTTTTTAGATAAAAACCATTTTTCTCTCATTCATTTTCCATCCGCAACTCTATTTTTAACCCCGAATTTATCATGGCTTATCGGAGCATAAATATACATGTGAATACACCATAAACGCAAAGCGTCTCGATAAATTCGACTCGTGCTCGTATTCCATCGCAAGTCACGATCTGATTTGTCAAAGCGAATTCGCATTTGATCCCTCGCGTAATGGGCCATTCAGAAACGGCTGCCGTAAACAAAGGAAACATAGTCGCTCGAGATTGGAAGAAGTTGGAAACCCCGTAGAGTCAAGGGAAGAAATTATTATACCTTGCTCATATGTCGACCGCAAACGAGTCGTGATGAGGTATCTTTCGGCATTAATTCAGTCAGAAGACTTCGGCAACTTGATGTTCGAATTGAAACGAACAGAATGAGATTTCCAATCGGTGTTTGCGGTTATAGTAAAAATAACGGCCGCCCTTCGGCGAGTCAATTTCCTCTCACTTTCAACATCGTTTGTAATTGCCTCGGGGTGATAGGCATTCCGACTAGTTGACTAGGTTTCATCGAGTTCCATCGCCTTGGAATGGAAATGCTTTTTTTATGGACATCGTTCCGCTTTTATGGCATATGAATTATTTCTTGTCAAGAGCTCAATTCTTCCAATGTTTTCCAATGCGGTTCGAAAAGGGGGAAAAATTGCTTTCGTAATGAAAACTATTTATCGCTTCCTTTTTCTGAGTATATTTTTTCGCGTTTTGTTAGCATATTAATTAGATAGGCTTGCGATTTAGAGAATATATTTCAATTAACAAGTCTTGAGATTTAGAACATTTTAATTGGATAGTCTTGATATTTAAAAAATATATTTCCATTACAAAGCCATGAGATTTAGAGAATTCTAATTGGATAGTCTTGAGATTTAGAGAATTTCAATTAGATATCCTTGAGATTTAGAACGTTTAGTTAGATAGTCTTGATATTACAGAATATATTTCAATTATAAAATCATGAGATCTAGAGAATTTTTTCTTATTTTTTTTTATTATTATTATTATTATTATTATTATTATTTTTTTTTTTTTACAAGCGTTTTGAATTTGTATCCGCTTTTACGGCGTTTTTATTTTTTCCTGCGTTTTAATTCGATATTACACTATTTCAACGTGCCCTTTTGCCTGTTTTTGTCAGCAGTTGCGGTCCGACACTTCAGAGCGACATGGTGTCACGTCGGAAGATCTTGTCCAGGTCGAGAGACGACCTCAACCTGGAGATGTCTCCCGGATACCCTCAAGCGGAGGAGGAGGAGGATGTTTGGTACAACAAAGACAAACTCTATAAGGTATGTGAAAATAGTTAGATCGATAATCGAGGGGTGAATTTTCGAAGCATTTGTGCTCTTTAAAACGCTGAAGATTGACGACGCTTTAGTTAAAAGGTGTCTTCGGCTAGTGCAAATTGTAGGAAATTTAATGCTCTTCCAAAAAGTGCAGGAGCACTTTGTCCGTGAAATGTAAGGGAGGAAAGTTATTGTGCAAAAACCTACGGAAATTCGATTTCGTGTTTTTCGGGTCTCAGCGCTATTTTAAATTTAATTCTAGCTCTTCCCAGATATTTTAAACTACTATATTGTTTTGAGAGTTGTTTATTTCTTCATCTCGAGAGAAAATATTCAGCAAAAATTAGCCGAGTTGCAATTTTTTCTTCCGTCTAGACAGTTTCAGGCTACAAAGGCTTATTGCGTAACTAAGGAAGGCAAATTGAGCGGCCTTGTGTGACTGTCTATAATGAAACAGACCGGGTCCAGAAACCGAAGTGGACAGCCGTCGGGTGGGGACCGAAAAACAGAATAAAAGCGATCCGATAAGCGAACCCGTACAGGTGCAACCGGTCCTTCTCGGCCAAAGATGGAAGCCTCGTGAAGGTTGCGAACGTTCCTGCAGACATAGAACCGTGATATCGCAGAACGAAGGGTTACAGTTTCCTTTGTCTGCGGAAAAACACGATATTTTGCGTTATTGAGTAGTGCAAGGCGAATTCGACACTGAGATCTTGAATGACTCTTATCTTCGAATTCTCCGCTGCATTTGTTGAACTGAGCTGATGATTGTTTTCACGGAGACAAAAATGTTATAGACCAAGCGATATGGATTTGAAATTAAATTCATTGGCTATTCATTCCCGAATAAGTGAACATAAATGGGGTCTTGGCATTGATTTTTTAATTAGAAATGTGATCATAAATAATATTAACATTCCCTAAAAACCGTGTGCTTTTCATGATAAATCCAGATTTCCATGTAAATCGAAATCTTGGAAAAATATCGAAGGAGAAATCATCAAGAGAAAAGGAGCTTGATCAAAAAATAGCGGGAAACAGAGGCGAATATCACAGGTTGCTGTGAGATTACCAAACCCCCCTCAGCAATTTATTTGCTTTACGAGGCATTTTGGGCGGTACTAACTCGACGATTAAAAAAATATAACAAGTAGCAGTGAAGTTAGCGTCACTTACTCGATTTAGCATGACTCCAGTCTTAATGACCGTCTTGTTGTTGTTGTCTGTCTTTCAGCCGACTGCAGAGCGCTCTAGGGAGTCACTTCAATAGGTTGGAGTTACATCTCCGGGTTTATTCAAACCGCTGATTTTCCTTAGCGATTTTCTCCGCGGAAACTCACAATTTTCATGAAAAATTGGTCATTCCCTCTTCGGCTGACACCAAATAGCAGAATTCAGGCCATTAGGTACGAAAATAAAAAATAGGCGCCTTCCCCATTCGAGAGACAGATTCCGTTTTATCCGGAGCCAACTCACGTCTAACCACGATTTCACATTTTCCCACCGATTCTGAGCGTGATTGAAAGTATAAATTTGACTTTTAGTTTCACCCACGTCATCCGTGCTTCATGTTCTCCGATTCGTCTATTCATCAGAGGCGCAATCCTTTCAGAAGCGATTCGTCCGTGTATTCGCCGTAATCGTCGTGCAAGGGCAAACATTCGCAGGGAACGGTATCCATTGTTTATTGTATGAAGAGATTGCAAACGACGGCCCATTTCTGGTGCTGTACGAAAACCAAGAGGACTTCTCGAGGAAACCCGACGAAAGATCACGACGATCCTTCACTCCTAATAAGACGTTTCTGGCGGCCCTTTCTTCAGAAAAGGAAAACCTGTTACATAAACGGGACTGGAGGCGCGTCGGAATTTGAGTGTCGTGATTAATTGGGCGAAGAGCGCACTCGTTGTTCAGTAACGAGTGAAAAAGACGTCGACGACCGCGATCACAATAAAGAATCGTAGACCGAGGTCACGTTTCGTCTTGGAAAAGGAAGATGCTCCTTCGTCACATCGAATCAAACGATGATTCGATACGCTTTCGCTCCGTCAATTTTCGATTTTCACGATTGTAATGAGAATCGTACAGCTCTTCAGATTACGTTAGCCAGCGCGTGCCACGTGTTAGCTTGGTATTAAAAGGATGATGCCCGAACGGGCGAAAGATCTCAGCGCAATTGTAAAGAATCGAAGAATGAACTGTTTTCCTTTTACTCCAAGTTACAAATTAAATTACTTTAACTGACAATGCACGTTGAGAAATTTTGATTTTTCTGTGTGTTTATCCCCAAAAATTGGAGAAATTATGGAGCCTGATGAGGGAGCCTGTTCGAGGCCTTCTCGTTGAGCTCGACGTGTGTTTCTGCAAGTTCACATTTTTAAGCCAGGAAGAAGTCTAATCTAGTTGGGATGGGATTTCGATCAATACTAGTCAGAAAAAATGTCTCTTGGTTAGCTAAGCTTCGAATTTCTACCACCTGGCGCCTTGAGACTCCTAGCGCTCTCCGAGTTCCTCAACCAACTTCTCGCTATGTCACTGATTCCATTAAATTCACATTAAAATGGGCAATATTAGATATTGGGAACTACTGAAGACAAAGTAAGACCATGTATTTCTACTTCTTTGCCGGTCAGGACACAGGTTTTCCAAGGAGTTCATTATTGAAAAAGTTAGGTAATTAATTTCAGAAATATTCTCCCTCTCTTCTTCTTCCTTCCTCCTCTTCCTTCATCTTTTCCTTTTTCTTCTTTTATTCTGCTGTTTTTTTAGTCAAGCAACCGACCTTCTTCGAGAATTTTTCTTCCCTGTTATTACACGGTTCCAATGTTCTGAAATTCATTTTAAACTACTATTACCCGGATTGGGAATTAGCGAGGAATTCAGTGAACCAGTTTATTTCAAACCTTGGCCTCGCAGGTTGAAGTGGCCTTTGCATTTTTGGACGTTTTCTTCGATCCGAATTATTTTTCCTTCGAGGCGAGAAAGCAACAATGTATCGATTATCGGGAAGTGCCTATCGTTCTTGGACCGGAGATCCGATGTCCGCCATGGAACCTGGCAAGAGACGCGATCGAGCGACCTGAGGATCCACTTTCACTGGAAATCCACACGCCAAGGACTCCCACCGACCTAGGAACCGGTTACTTTCGACACAGCCAACCTGACTCCCCGAATCTACTGTCGCTTTTCTGGTTTGTGAGTGAATAAAAATCATACGTGTGTAAATAACGATGGAAGGATAGGATTTCGTAAAAATTTCGTAACCTGTCGCCTTCGGAGTATATGATATCGGAATGTAAGGAGTAGATATTTTACGACCGCTGGAATTCCAGAAGAAATTAAGCAATCATTATAGGATGGAAATTGCAGTGCTCGATATAATATATTTTTCATTTTTGGAATTATTTATCCGCGTTTTGAGCATAGTAAATTAAATACTAAATAAGTTGAAAAGTAATCATAAATAATAAACCAAAATTTGAAAAATAATTATAAATAAATTTAAAAAAAAATGTTAGTTAGATAAATTTAAAAAATAAAAGAAATTTTTGAAAATTGTAAATATTAAATACAATAGTATTTACTTAGTTTTATAATATTTTATTTTTATTCATTTTATAATTAGTTTTAATATTGTCATAATATTTTACTTGGTATTTATTTACGTAGTATTTACTCTTGTTTGTTGCAGCTAAAAAGTTGCATTTTTTTATCTTAGCTCTCCAAGAAAAAAACATAAAAAACTCATTTTTTTCACGTCAATAATTTCAACAGGTTCTCTCAACTGTTCGAGCACCTAGTTATTTTCTTACGAATATTACTTCACGCATTGTCCGATTCATGAAAGGGAAAACTACCAAAACGCGATACGCTCTGTTTGAATAGGCTCTCGTCCCAGTGACATTCCGCACTTTTCCTTTCTTTTCATTCGTCATAATTGCTCCCTGCAAACTTTCCCCATCCGCATCGGAAAAATTAAATCCGAGTCGCTTTCAATTATGTCCACTGAAACGTAGGAATGATTCCCTGATGTAGATACCGTTTCATATTTTTGTGAAATGCATACAAGTTGAGTGAGATCAAAATTTTTCCTCTTTCAACAAAATTAAAAATAACAAGAAAACGCGTTTTTCACATTTCTGTTTACATTGTGTTCTTACTATTTATTTACCTATTATCAATAAATAATGTATTTAATATTTACAATTTTCGTAAATTTCCTGTATATTTTTTTAAATTTATTTACCCAATATCAATTTTTTTTAAAGTTATTAACCCAATATTCTTTTTTTTAATTTATTTACTCAATATTCTTTTTTTTTAATTTAGTTACCCAATATTTATTTTTTTAAATTTATTTACCTAACATCAATTTTTAAAAAATTATTTATAATTATTCTTCCATTTTGGGTTCATTATTTATAATAAATTTTCAAGTTATTTACTATTAATTTATTAGCCGATTATTGTTTTTTAATTTATCCTTTTTTTTCAATTTTTCTCGCTGCTTCAAATGTGCGAAAATGATTTCGCTATCGCCGTTTTTGGAAATGTAGCGCGGCTTAAGTTGACATCTTGATTACAATCGTATCTACGCGAGCGTTGAAACTCAAGTTGCGTCCTGAACAAATGGATTTTCCGTTGAGGAGAAAAGTTAATCGGACGCCGCATCGTTTCTATTCATAGGTGTTGATTATTTTCGACCCGCATCGCTCGAGTACAAAGGCTCCTGTCGTGGGAAGTGTCAAGTCCACAAGAGGCAACGCAAGTAAGCCGCATCAGATGACACACGCGTGAATTGTTGCATGAAAATGGCCCAGGATTAGAATTTTGCCTCGTTTCCGTGGAATATTTGCAGAGCAACATTTGCGAGATTCACTTCGCTTTAGTCTCTTTCCATTTCATTCTACCCGTATTGACGTTTATTTGTAGCGTCGGTGCTCGAGCCAATCAGAACTCATCTTTTTGGCCTTAGCGCTCTTGAGGATTTACGTCGCTCTATGATAAACAGAGCTGGAACAGACCCACATCATCACGTTTTTCGATTGCTTCGTAAAACAAATCAACGCAAGGATTTAGCATTTCGTGAGATCCAAACCTCGGGCAATTCCCTTCTGCTGTTCGCTTCAGTCTTCAGATGTAGGGATTTTTGAAAAATATTCCCAGAGCAGGAATGAAGTTTATTTTGTGTGATAGAGAAGAAAGGGGAAGTGAATAAAATTATTATTACGACAGCAACCGTGAAGACTGCTGAGGAAGTAGCTGCCTCTTAAGAGAATCACTGATCTCTTAAATGCGAATAGAAAATGATCATTCCTAAGCAAGTCCAAGTCCAAGGTGTTTTCTAGCCTGGATATCTGACTCAAGAGAAAGAATTCTCTGCCATATTGGGAGCCCTGCCAGGTTCCACCATGGCACCTCTACTTTTCCGTCTCCTGATCAGTTCAGAGCTCTTTGGGGCCTATTGTTTGTTATTTATAAACTTTAAGTACTAATAGAACTTGGATCCAGCTTTCCACTTCTCTGAAGTAGCATGTTGATGGTTGAGCGGTGCTGGAAGCTCTGAAGGTTGCTCAGAATCCAGGTGCTGATGAAGTGCTGCTACATCTACTTTTGGAGCTCATGCAGTCGAGAATGCGTTCATAGAAGTGCCACAAGAACGACGTGGTTGTTTGAGGTGTTTTAATTTCTGGCAACGTCTTGAGTCGTGCAGTGTCTCTGAGATTCTTGATACACTGCAGGTTTTCTTGGCACTCATCTCGAGATCAGATCCAGAGTTCGTCGCTGGTATATTCCTTCACCATGATAGTACTACCTCCAGCAGCTCAAGACTCCAGTGTCTATTTTGGGTACTCCTTCCTTTGTCGCTGCTGCAGAATTTCCCCCAAAACCTTCAGAAACTCAGCTTCGTCTCTGTTCACAATTTTTCTCGGTGACCTCTGCAGAGCTGGTTTTCTGCAGATTGCCTGCTGTTGCTTGCCACAGGTTTTCGCCACCCTGGGGATTTCTCTGCCACAACTTTCTTTACCGTTAGCCACTCAACTTCGGCAAGCGACCTCGTCTGATGAGCAAGCTTGGACTCGAATTCTGGAGTGCATAGCCCAACAGCCTTCGGTCACCTGCAAGACTGGTCCTGTCAATTCCCCAGGATATTCATCAATTTCAAAAGAAAAATACCTACATTTGGAAAATCAAACGCATTTAGCGTAAAACATCTTACGGCGTGGGGTTGAGGTAGAGACAATAAATGCGACGTTATCTCATATTTTGCTTCTATATCTCTTCTAGCGCTTTCGCCGCTCTGGGCCTCTTCAGGAAACATCTTCTATATAAAAGTTTTTAAAAATAAGGCCCAGTTATTATAGCTCCGCAAGGTTGGGATTGTCATGAATTGGGAATATTTCTAGAACACTTCCGCTTTTTAAACCTAGAGTCTAATAAATTAAAATAAATAGGGGACTAGATTTAAATCCAGGGGTGAATAGAAGCAAAATATGAGATAACGTCGCATTTATTGTCTCTACCTCAACCCCACGCCGAATATAATGGATACGAGACAAACCACAACGTAAAACATCTTAGGGCGTTTCACAAGGGTAGGTTTCAGCTCCGATAATTTCTAATACTAATTATCGTTCAGTCTTATCAAACTAGGATGCGATGATTTTTTTCCATTTGACCTGGCTTATCCTTTCTAAGCTATGAAAAATAGGATAAGACAAAGAAGTGGAAAGTGCAGCTACTTGCACTGGGTCGCAGATGAGATTATGTCTCAGGTTTCACTACCGTTCTGGCCGCTTGAGCACAATTTCTTTCCAAGTCGAAAATGTTACTTTTGATTAACGGCGCGGAACCGCGTTTCATTCGCGATGGGTCGCGTAACGGGTAGAAATAATTCACGCGATTCGCGACAACCCGTTCTGCTTAACTGAGAGGAATGTGAGCTATTTTTCGAAATCTCTTTCCCCTCTGTGTAAAAAAAAACTGCTTTGGAAAAATGTGAAATTTTCTTTCTTACCTTCGGAGAAGAGGGAAAACAAATATTTTTGTTTCCCGGCCTCCTGGATTTTTGAAAATTCGCCTTCTCGCGAATTTCTCTTCGCCAACAAAATTATTGTTTTGAGTCAACGGAGAAAACATGCGGGCTATGGCCTCCCACGCGGACCTGTTCGAATGAACTTCAAAGTACTGTAATATGCCAAATCTTTTGACTCAAATGTCAATTCTCCAGACGGTCGAATCTTGGAAAACATAAATCCGCCGACTTTCGCTGAACTGCGCGCCATTTGATGAACTTTGCCCATTCAATATCTCCATTGTGCCTTCGGCTAAAGGTTTCTACCCATTGAATAAAAGTTCACTCGCTGTTGGATTTATATTTTCGAGTTACGTCCAGAAACGGAAATTGTTCACGTCGCGCGGTATTCTAAGGCTATTTTAACCTTTGGCCCGTTGATTTGGAAAATACGTGAATAGGCATTTTTCGTTACGAAATGAAAATTTCTAGAAATGTCGCGCGTGGGTTTGAAAAATTATTACATCTTTCGTTTTAAATGGTTTTTATTCTCTTGCTCTTTCGGATTCAACAGCGATTTTCGATCGTAAAATGTTCCTTTTGATAGTTTTTTTTTTTTTTTTTTTTCATATTCTGAATGCCGTATATTATAGTTTACAGAGGATTATAGTCGCTCTAGCCGTCGCAAGAGCTGTATTACTCCGTTGCATTCCTTCCTGCTCCATATCTCATAAATTATTCACGATCTTCCATTTTAGGCTCACCAAAGCCTTACATCATCTGTCATAACTTGCAGCAGTTCTCGTCTTAAATGTCGTTCATGTTTGGAGAGCGAATTTTTCAAGGTTTTTTCCATTTTCCGATACTTTACCTCGAGATATCTGTTTCTTAATGAATAGTTCGATCAGTTGTGCAGAGAAGAAACCTCTACAACCTTCGCGTAGACAATCGACGCTAAGGAAGGTCGGTTAGTGTTTCTTTTATTGTCCCGCACCTTGAAGAGAATTCCGTCGACCTTTAACACAGAACGGTATTGTTTCCAGGTAATCAGGTAAACACGAAGTCATTTTATCCCTGAACGCTCGAGTATCTGAAACCGCTGCGATCAAGGTATTATCAGTGTCGAGATAGATCAAAATCTCGAGAGTAGGTGATTTTGAAAAAAATACAGATTTCGACTGGTTGGCTCAAAAATAATACAAAAACCGAATAACTGAACAAAACTAGTTTTATGACTCCGGAAATTTTCAAATGGAAAATATCGATGGAAACAGGACTATTATAAAGTAGGTAGTTGAAGGATTTGCAAAAGCTCTTGAAAAGCTACAAAGCTCCTGACACACGCTGAACTCATATCTGAACTATAAACGACTATATAAACGCTTATACGCTCTCAAAAAGCTGCCAACCGCTAAGAATCAGTATAAAACGCGTTAAATAGAATGCTAATTGCAAAAAAAATTTAAAAATAGCTATTAAAAATATTTAAATAAAAAAATAATTAAAACAACGTCATGAAAACATTGAACGTTATGAAAATTCCTCAAAAATGCTGTTAATAAAAAAAAACTAAAACTCCAACAAAAAAATTTTGTGTAGTACGCGAAATTTTTGAGAAATTTTTATAAAATTCAACAAAGGCTGTTTTATTAATTCGAATATTTATTTTTTCGTTTTGGATTTTTTTCGGAAGGTGAACGTAATTAAAAACCCTTCCAAATACTAAAAAGGCTAAGAAAACTGTCAGAATTACGGTGTGGAAATTGCTGCTGCTACGACCAAGTACTATTTTTTAATGTTGAATTCTCTTAAAAAAATATATATTTAGAGAAAATAGTTGACGGAATTTATTTTTTCAAAAAATTAAAGAAATAAAAATAAAATTATGAAATAAAACGCGATCCTGTGTATTTTAAGATTGACGTCACGACTCTCTAAACGTTCTCTATTGATTTTCTTTCTTTTTTAAAATTAATTAAATGTTGAAATCTCTTAAAATATATATATTTAGAGAAAATAGTAGACGGAATTCATTTTTTTTTTTAATTAAACCATAAAATAATAAAACGCGATTTTTAAGATTCTAAAATTTTAAGATTCACGTCACGACTCTCTAAACGTTCTCAATTGATTTCTTATTTTTTTTAAATTTTATCCGGTCTTTTTGTTTGTCACATAGTTAGTTATTTGATGAGAGGGAAATAAATTTGCTGACTCCCAATATTCTCTTTCTTGGCCATTTTTAAAAGAGGCTGTTATAGAGAACTAATCGCAGACGAATTTTCTCCCTCTCATGACAATAATTATTTCATTTTGTCGCATTGAAGAAATCAACTCGCAATTATTCGGCAAATGATGGGTAAAACTGGGACGCGGTGAAAATCACCATAACGGTACCAAGGCTTTTGAAACGTTTTTCATTACGTAAATTTTCCCATCTTTGTTTTAAATTTCGCCTATATATAAAAAAAAAAGGTCTCTCTCGCTTATTTCAGCCTTCAAATGATTTTTATTCACATTCCAAGTGCCCGAATCTGACACGAAGACGATTCTTTGATGAGATTCTCCACTAAACGACGCATCTGCAGATCGTGGGTCAAGGGTGGCATTGGTGTTAATTAGCGCCGTTCTATTGTGCGTGGTCAACCAACGGAAACGTAAACGTCTTCCATGATCATCTTGAAGGACGTACATCGGACATCCTGCTGTAATATTGATCTTTATAATGAACTGTAAGACATTTCTCGTCGTCTGTGTCTCGGCGTCTTTTCGGTTTAGAGCTATCGTTTTTGTAATCGCCCAAAAGAAAAAAAATTTTCTAACTACCCCTCAAAATTTGATGTTTTACGTTTCAAGGCATGTAGAATCCGAATATCCAATAAAAAATTCTGTCTGTCCGCCGTACGCCGTCAACACTTCGCTCTTAATAAGGAAATTAAGAAAAATATTTAAAAAAATTTAAAAAAAATAAAAATTAAAAAAAAATAAATAAAATAAAAATAAAAATGATTATTATTACAATAGTTCCTACGGAATTTTCCCCGATAGTTATCAATCTGTTTTTCGGTGGGAACGTTCACAAATGTTCGGAATTATTAAAATCACAAATGGATAGTCTACTTAAATCAATATTGAAGCGAAAGAATAATAAACCATTGTACAAGCTTAAAAACTTTGTAATTTCCTTTCGCAGGCTTTGAAGAATTTTTGCAGATTTATCTTCCTCGTAATTTCGCTGAGTTTTGATCCGATTTCAATCAATTTGTCGCGCACATTGCAAAAATTATATTTTCTCTATTTATTTTACGATGAGCAGATCGCCAGACGGCTCGCGGGACGACGAGTGCATTTTTTTATTTCATACGAGAAGTGGCGATTCGCAATAAGAAAGTCCCTCTATCAATTAGTTCCGTGAGCAATTTATCGCGAGAAGAAAGCGTGATTTTCTGATCCATGCCTAACAATCCGGAAAGCGATTACTCGCCTGATAGTCTAGAGAAGTCGGCACCTTGTGAATTTCGCAGTTTTCTGAAAATAGTTCAATTTGTAGAGATTTATGTGACCATTTTGAAAGAAACGTCACCATTTCGAGTCGGCGGTATTCCACTCAGTCTTCTAGAATAGACATTTCCGTTTGTATTAGTTCGAAAAAATGGTCTTCGTATGAAATTTACGTTCTAGATTGAATTTATTTGGTTTTTCGAATCTCTGGTTTTCAAATGATGTTACCGAAATTTCGAAATCTCCCTTCGATGAATTTCGAAAATTGCTTTCCGCTGTTTTGCTAATTACCCTGGTTTTACCGACTCGATAATACTGTGTGATCTATTCGCACCACTGGTTCTAAAAAAACACATGTCCAGAATTGAAAAATCTAGAGTTTTTCAGTGATTTTTCAATTTCGCAATTAAAAATTTGGAATTCCTAAACGTTTTAAATTAATTTTGAGCGATCAATGATTATTTTAAACAATTTTCACTTCTATCTATCTATTTTGGTTTATTATTCAATAATAAACCATCGGAGAAAATTCATATTTTCCAGAGTTTTTTAGAAATATGTATTTGGTATCAAATTATATAGATTTTTGGACGCTGAATCGAATGAGACCATCGCGGGGTCGATAGATTTATCGGTTCTCGAGTTATCATAGCTTTTGTGTCGAATTTGGGAGATTTCCAAAAATTTGGCATGAGGGTATAACTCGAGAGTTCTTGGAGCTATGAAAACCGTTCAATACTCTTTTGAATGGTCGTCAAACACTCTCCAGCTGTATCGTTAGGCAATAAGTTCAGATTTTAATTTGGAAAGAAGAAAAAAATAGTTAAAAATTACCTATAGTTACCAATCTGTTTTCGGTGAGAACGTTCACAATCATTTGCAGCGTTTTCAATTTCGACATGACAAATTTTTAATTCCTAAACGTTCTAAATAAATTTCGAACGATAAATGATCAATTTTAAAAAATTTCACTTTCGCTATCGATCAATTTTTTTTTTCTTTACCAATTCTTGCTCATCCTTCCTATTGCGCGTTATTATTGCGCGAAGCGTGAGGTCGTCGTTCCTTCGAGACCGGGAGCAGACGCCTTATCGTAAACTACAACCTGTGCGAACTCGGGACGAAGCTTGATTTTATCATCCGTCTTGCGGTATTTAAAAGGTCGTCACGGAGTTCTACAGGTGGCGGACTAGACAACGGTATCGGCCAGACGAAGATTCTGACCTCGCGGATGATCTTTCGGCCCTCGTGACTCATCCGAACGCTCTCTTGACCCGATAAAAACGTCAGTGGAGCAGATCGCTGCGAAAGGTGCGAGTATTTCGTGGCATTCGATCGGTGCGAATTAGTGAACAATTATTCGATTCTGGACGTCGTTTTAGAGGTTGCGAATTAAAATATTGTTTTAGAATATGAATAATGAGAATTTTGAAATAATTAAATTTCGGGAGGACGATGAGTTATTTTTAATTTGAAGTATTTCTGTTCGGTATTTTCAATTTCTAGTATTTCGCACCAATGTTTTCAATTTCACATAGATACTTATTTCAACTATAATATTTTTAATTTTAAATATTACTCTCCAATATCTTAAGTTTCGAACATTTCTCGACATTATTTCCAATTTTAATCAGTTCTCTTCAATATTTTTAATTTCGCATAATTTTCTTAAGTATTTTTTAAATTTCAAATATATACTTCTAATATCGTACGATTTTTCATCAATATCTCTATTTTCCTTTACATTTTTTAAATTTCAAAATAATGTTTCTCTTCAATATTTTCAGTTTCAAATATTTCTCTTCATTATTTCCAGTTTTAATCAGTTCTCGTCATTATTTTTAATTTTACATATTTTTCTTCAGTATTTTTTATTTCAAATATTCTACTTCGATATTTCTATTAATTTCAACGATTTTTTATCAATATTTCTATTTTCTTTTTATATTTTTAATTTCGAATATTTCTCTTCAATATTTGCATTTTCAAATATATCTCTTCATTATTACCAGTTTTGACCGCAGTTCTCGTCATCATTTTTTCATGTTTCATATTTTTTATTTCAAATATTTTTCTACTATAAATATTTGTTTTCTAATTTCAACGATTTTCCATCAATATTTTTATTTCCTTTTAAATATTTTTAATTTCATAAATTTCTCGTCAATATTTTCAGTTTCAAATATGTCTCTTCAATATTTCCAGAAGCGTTTCTCTTTAGTATTTTTTATGTATCTAGTGTGTTTCTAGTTTCTTTTACGAGTATGTGATTTTCATTTAGAATATCTCCTTTAAATATCTTCAGTTACAATAAATATAGTTATCTCTTTTCGGTATTTTTAATTTCAAATATTTCTCTTCAATATTTTTCATTTCCTATTTCTCTAAATTTCTTAATTATCAGAGTAGGGTTGATAGGATTGCCATAAAAGAAGTAAAAACAAAGAAGAAATTTCGGATAAAAACATCTAACTTTCATGCGCTATAGTGGATTTTTCTGTATCGTCTGTATTATGACTCAATCCAAAATTAAAAAAAAAATTTTTTTTGCACATTTTCATGTTGAAAATCGGCTGAAAAAAAACTCGAATTTTGACCCTTTTTACTTCCATGTTTACGTAGTAAATGGAAGTATTGAGATCGTCTGAAAAGTCGAATTCGGAACCGAGGTCCTGATGGAAGAAATTTTCATAGTAGTATACTCAGAAACACTTTCTGAACAAGTGTCTGTGTGTCTGTGTGTCTGTGTGTCTGTGTGTCCGTCTGTCCGTCTGTCCGTCTGTCCGTCTGTCCGTCTGTCTGTGGTCACAAACTGACATAAATCGCCATATCTCCCTGAAAAATGGATGAAACCCTATGAAATTTTGAGGGAATGTTCTACCAGTGATTGTGCAAAATTAGGTTTTTCCGGATTTTAAATTACACACAGTACTTCCGAGATATAGGCGTTCAAAGTTTTTTCTGTTTCGATTTTTACAGGCTATGAGAGTCAATATTTTTCTACGTTTGAGGGCTTGAAATGTCGGTTATGGCAAGCAGAACACACTAGATTTTTTGTATAGTGGGTCACATACAATGCCTCCACGTTATGAGCGTTTTTCACGATTTCACTAGTGCATGTTTTGTATTTTGATTTTTACAGGCCGCAAAACTCAATGTATTTGAACGTTCAAGGTCTTAAAATGATGGGGTCGGCGATTGAATGATGTCTGATTTTTATCAAATTGGTCACATGCAGTACTTCCGCGTTATTTGCACATTTGCTACATTTTGATTTTTATAGACCACAAAAATGAATATATTTGAACGCTGGAGGACTTAGAATTTTTCTATATGACAGTTGAATATCGCTTGATTTTTATTATTGGGGTCACATGCAGTACCTCCTCGTAAAACGCATTTTCTGTTGTTTAATTTGTATTTTTTGGGTTTCTTTGCTTTAAATATGACCAACTTTGACCTCGTTCACAAAACTTGTTTTGCATAGTTTGGATAACACACAGTACTTCCGCATTATGCCTTTTCTAAACTTTTGAGATTTAATAGACCGCAAGAGTGAATATACATTAGACTTTGAATTTTCTATATGACAGCTGAATATTGCTTGATTTTTATTATTGGGGTCACCTGCAGTACTTCCTCGTAAAACCATTTTCAGTTATTTTATTAAGCGTTATTGTACTTTTAGGGTCTCTTTGCTATAAATATGACCAACTTTGACCTCGTTCACAAAACTTGTTTTGCATAGTTTGGATAACACACAGTACTTTCGCTTTATGCCATTTTTTAATTTTTGAGATTTTAATAGAACGCAAGAGTGAATATACATTTGACTTTAAATTTTCTATATGACAGCTGAATATTGCTTGTTTTTTATTATTGGGGTCACCTGCAGTACTTCCTCGCAAAACGCATTTTCAGTTACTGTACTTTTTGGGGCTCTTTGCTATATATTTGACCAACTCTGACCACGTTCACAGAACTTGTTTTGTATAGTTAGGATAACACACAGTACTTCCGCCGTATGCCGTTTTTTTGCATTAGAGATTTTTATAGACCACAAGAGTGAATATACTTTAGACTTTAAATTTTTCTTTATGACAGTTGAATGTTGCTTGATTTTTATTATCGGGGGCACCTGCAGTACTTCCTCGTTAAACGCAATTTCAGGTATTTCACTCTAGCGCTTTTGTAACTTTCGGGTCTCTTTGATTTAAATGTGACCTACAACGACCATGGTTTGTTTTGTTTTGATCACATACCGTACTTCCGCCATACGCCGTTTATTGCTGTTGAGCTTTTTACAGGGTGCAAAAATCAATACATTTGACGCTAGAGGTATTAAATATTTGTAATGGCGAGTGAATGACGCCTGATCTTTAGCCTTTAGCCTTTAGACTTTAGACTCACGTTTCGGCCTTCGTACGATTTTCTCGATTTCATAATGGTTATACCAGTTACCGACTCAAACATGGAAGTACTGTGTGATCTATGCACACCACTGGTTTTCCTATCTATCGTCCGAAGAATTCAATGTCCTCGCGAATATTCAAAAAACCTACACGATTCTGCCGTTGTAATTTCTTCGTTATTGAGAGGAGATCCGTCGAGAGCGGGCGAGTGCCATTTGAAAGTAAAAGCAATGGAAGAGGCTACGAGATTCGAAGCGATGGAAAAAGAAGGGCGCTCAGCTGAGCTGTGACGTCGCAAGGTCGCTTCTCTCGGGACCTGACCCAGAAACGATGCGAAGAGCAGGTTCATCCTTTCGTCTTCGGTGTATCACTATTGACGATAAATTGTGAGAAAATTTATCGAATTCTCGAGGGGCGATTTTTCTCCGTTCGAGCGAATCACAGTGGTAGACAATATTCATCGATACTATCTGCCATAAGCGGCTCGAGAAAGTGTCCCCTGTATCATGGTGAAAGTGATTCAACTATGGATATCCGCCTTTCATTAATTTCGTACCATATGCGCTTCGAGCGCTTCCGTTCGTGGGCGTGAGATATCGGAATGTGATGTAATCTCACGCTCGACCGAATTTCGAATTATTTTTGGAAAGTCGAGAAAGGTATATTGAAATCGGTAGATAAATTTATAGCCCTCTAAGAGCTATGCGTGAGTAAGGTGAATTAAGTTTAAAAATTTTCTTGGGTGTTAATAGTAAAAGTAACGTAACGAAGTACCCAATCACCCTTCTCAGCTTTCTTAAATTTATAGAAGTGCTGATTTAAAATATCAATTTTAAACCATGGAGAGTACATATTGTCATACTCGCGACAGAAAGGAAAGGAATTATTCAAAATATACCGACTAATAAAACAAATAAAATTAAAAGAATTATTATTCAAAATCCGCCTACTAATTATTGTTCTCTTGTGCATTCTTCATTTTCGAGATCATTTCTTCGACGTAGATATTACAGCTAAGGCTACTAATTTTATTCTATGCTAGGAAAATTAAAAAATCAAACCATTCATTTTCTATGACAACTTCGGTTCAAATAATCAAATATATCAAATAATTCGGTGCCTCAGTATCTATAAAAATAATAATGATTCAATAATTTCAATATCGAATCACCATAGTGGTTTTTATCTTATCGAATTTTTGCCTTTGAACTTGGCGTTGCCCTGAATACTTCGAAAACGTGTCACCACCTTTGAACCCTGCAGATAAAATTCCGTACTCAGGGCGCGGCGAGCGAGCGTAATATCGAAACCAGATCACGGCCAAGACAAAGGCCAATAACAGTCGTATAAAAAGGTAGGTACCGATTTAACGGCTACCCGTATTTCCAGAGAACAAGTTTCTACCCTTTCGATAGATCCGATGTATGTCGAAAATTAATTTCACCTTGCGACCCTAGAAGGCCTAGAGTTTTGCAACTTGAGTTCATTGCAATTCAGATTCGATCGATGATTTACGATTCAGCTGCCGGGACAATAATTGCGTTTTTTTTCCCCGAAAGTAACTATTGAAAGTTATTCAACTATCTTTTCACGGTTGAGAGGCGAAGAGCGATCATTGTCAATGAAGTTTATTTATTAATTTCTCAGTATTGTTTTATTTTCCCGATCTTGTTTCGTAAATTTTTAATTATTTTTATTACTTTTATACGTACTATTTGGAAACTCAATTTTTGAATTTTTCATTTTCCCCATTATTTTTTTTTTTATCGTGAATGGCCAACCATTATTTTTTTTTTTCGTGAATGGCCAACCATTGTAATGCCTTCGGGTTTGTAAAAATAAAGAATATATTAATATTGATATATTGTAACTATTAACGATATTTTTATAAGCGAAACGCGACCGAGGGAAAAGAGGCAGAGAGAGTTAAATTATTCTGTTGACGTTTTTGACCATTTTGAAAACATTGAAAATTATGTCTATACTTCGTTTTCCAATTAAATTATTCTATAATTTATCCTCCATTTAACTATACTATAAATAAATATTTCATATTCTATAGTAAAACAGTAGTATATTACAGTAGTAGTATTCAAAATAAAATATAACCGATTCTCTATTCGAAATGTTTTTTAGAAATTTCCCATTCTAATAGTACCTTATTCAATATTATAAATCAGAAAATAGAGCTTCGGTATTTCTGTCAAGTTTTTTTTCCTTTAATACTTGGTTTTACAAATATTTTCTATTTAAAATCGTTTTACAAATAATGTTCTCCATTTGAAATTATTTTACTAATATTTTCCATTTAAAATTAATTTACAAATATTTTCCATTCAAAATAATTTTACAAATATTTTTGTTTTGAAATCCTTTTATAAATATTTTTTGTTTAAAATGGTTTCCCACATATTCTCAATTCAAAATAATTTTTCAAATACTTTCATTTTAGAATATTTCTGTAATAATTTTCAAATTACAGTGGAAATATTATCTATTTAAAATAATTTTACAAATATTTTCGATTTTAAATCATTTTGCAAATATTCTCCATTTAGATCGTTTTAGAAATATTTTCTAATTTTAAAATCGTTTTACAAATATTTTCCATTCGAAATTATTTTACAAATATTTTCGATTTGAAATCATTTTATAAATATTTTTTGTTTAGAATGGTTTTACACATATTTTCAATTTAAAATAATTTTCAAATATTTTCGATTTAGAATCTTTTTGAATATTTTTCAATCCACAGTGGGAATATTTTCTATCTAAAATCATTGCTCAAATATTTTCCATTGAAAATAATTGTTCAACAATTTTCTTTTTAAAAAGCCCAAGAAAAAAATTTTCTCTGGTGCAATTAAACTTAAGTAAGTGAATAACAATTCTTTTTCAAATTCTTTTCACATTCTAAGTCATCGCAATTCGTCCACTTTCGATTCATTCCTTAAACATTTGTATTCAATCGCGTTTTACTGGAGAGAGTGAACATACATGTGATTCGCATCGAACGATTAAAACCGATCGACAGCCAATAGTCATCGAAACTCATCGACTTCCAATTCAATAGGTTTTCATTGCCGAAAGCGAGTGCCGCAGCGAAAGAAAGTTTTCTATTATTATTCGAGCTCCGACTCCCGTGTAAATATGTGCTTAGAATCGACGACGTTTATTTACCGCAGGTAAACGACTTGAGCTTGTCAGACATCTTGTTTGACTTCGGTAAATTTGAAGAGACGATTGTTTGAACTGTTTTTTAGCCAGTTTAAACAATACTTGTTCCTTTTAATCTGAGACAATATGGTGGAAAACGTCAGTGATCTGGAAGAACGAAAGCGATATTATTTTTGCGCTTGAAAAATTATGTATTGTTCTACGCATAGAGAGCAGATGAGTTCATTAAAATTTTTTATATGTCGAGAAAGATTTTTTTTTATTGTCGACAAAGATTTTCGCTACCGGATAACTCTCTAAGGTCGATTTTTCGTCTGCAATATTGCAATAATACTCCTTAAAGTTTTGAACCTATTTTATTGATAAAATGTTAACCTCGTATTTTACGCTATCTATTTAATATCTTATATTTTATTGTTACCCATTTATTCTATTTTCACGAATTTATTTTATTTATATATTTTTTTCTCTTTTTTTGCAGGTAAGACACGCAAACTATTCGCTGGTAAGTCTGCTACCAAATTAAATTTACGGTCCAACGAGCTTTATAGTCAAACCTAATTGAATAATCGGGCCAAGCTAGGGAATTGAAATAAGGCAGTTCCAACGTTTCTCGAAAATTAGGCAACTCGAATGTCCAAAACCCGCCCTCAACGTTTGCGAGGCGGATAAAACGCAACTGAAAATGCCGTCAAGACGTGAGCGCCTCGAGGCTAGACGAGATTGTTCCAGAGCAAAGACTGCCAGCCATTTTTGCTGTCGCAACGTCGCCATGCAATTTACCTATTGCTTTCAGCGTGCTTGCATTGCGAAGTATAAACAGGAGCATTTCAGAGGTCTGTAGAGTAACTTCCCTGGACCCCATTCGATGTCATTGCTTGCGATTGATCGAGACCTGTTTACCAATATAAGCAAGCGAATCACCTGACTGTATTAAGAAATACGAGGGATATCCAGAAAGTAAGGTTACAAGTCCCCTGAAGGGCACAGGGAATTTTTTCACGCTATGAATGGCATAACTGCTTGTAGAGGGGTTCGTAACGGTCAAAATAAGCCCAACCCCGTGTCAGTCAGTTTAGAAATGGCGTCGCAGGAGCAGTTTCCGTCAACCTCTGAAGGTTCTGTTCCCTCCACAAATGGTGCTGGATATCCACAAATGAATATCCATAAATGAATACAGAATCCACCTGCCAATGCGAGATTTGGTCAGTCATCAAGTTCCTGACTATGCGTCACGTATCTGCTTCCGAAATCCATCATCAGCTTGTGGGCACTTACGGACCTGAGGTAATGTCAATGTTTTCAAGTGGCTTAGGCTTTTTAAAAAAATTTAAGATCTCCATTTCCTCAGATTTTCATTTTCTCACTAAATTGAAAAATTGCAGAAAAATTGGGCTACAGGAAGTTGTGCGCGAGATGGGTTCCGAAAATGTTGGCTCCAGAACATCGCCAAAATTGTGTTTTGGCTGGACGTGAATTTCTTCAGCGTTATGAAATGGAGGGGGAAGCATTCCTTGAATCAATGGTGACTGTGGACGAGACTTGGGTGTGTCACCATACCCCAGAATCAAAAAGGCAGTCCCAGCTATGGCGCCACACCCATTCCCCATCTGCAAAAAAGTTTCAGTCCAGTTCTCAGAGCGGAAAATCGTGGCATCGGTGTTTTGGGACCGAAAAGGGTTGTTGTTGGTGGATTTTATGGCCAGATGGACGACCATCAATGCTGACGCATATTGCGAAACCCTCAAAAAATTAAAGAACAGCATAAAAAACAGGAGGAGGGGGATGCTGACTCGTGGTGTGTCTCTCCTTCACGACAACGCCCAACCGCTCCTGTGACCCAAGCCCTGCTTGCATCCTTTGGAGTGGATATTGTGACCCACCCACCATATTTTCCGGACCTTGCGCTCCCAGATTTTCATCTTTTCACTAAATTGAAAGAGTTCTTTGTGGAAAACGTTTTCCTAACGAGAAGGAGGTGATGGAGACTGTCAATTGGCTTTCAAAGGTGGACCGAAGCGTATACGACGAGGGTTTACAAAAGCTGGTGCCGAGGGTGAAAAAATTTATTGATCAGGATGGCAATTCTGTCGAACAATTTACACATATTTTGGAACATACCCTGTAAATTCGGTTAAAATATAATGCACTTTTCGATTTTTTGCAGCAGTCGTTACCTTATTTTCTGGATATCCCTCGCAAATAAAGCTGCCATCTCTCGCATATTATTAACATTTTACCGACATTTAATCGGGGTCAGCGACATCCGGAAACGGTTTGCTCTCGGAATTTTCGCCCGATTTCGAAACGCGTTCAAGAGGTGGGAATCGGCTTGTGCGTTTTTGAAGTCTTCGCAGAAGCTGTTCACAGGCTTGATACTATTCTCCGGCCATAGCTATTCCCTCAGCGCGAGCTATGAGCCCTTAATTAAAGCGTGGCGTTGAGTAAGTCTTACGCAACTTAATGAGCTTCTAATGGTTCGAAAGAAACCTTCAGCTGAGAAACAAACTGCGCTAGTTCTTTTACATTCGAGATGCTAATTATCGCCGGCAATCTTAGCCTGAAACGCCTTCCGATTTATCGCGTTGGAACGGGTTTTCAAATCGGTTCGTACTGGAGTGAATTTATTCTAATATCGTCTGATCTCAACTTCGATCGATTGACACTTGCAAATTCTTCAGGTCGATAGTATGAATTTTTTTGGGTTCGCAAGAACTGACGACCTTAAGGCAAAATTTCAATACTGTGGGAGTTGAGTAAAGCGTTGCTGCCATAAAAAGTGATCCGGCCTTGCGAAGGAATTCTTCGCCTTTAGTAGCCGTCTTGCTCTAGTTATTCGAGTAGACGTTGCAGCGAGCACATCAGCAGCTAACAACCTGTGCAAGGATCGAAGACCGTGAATAATAAGGGAACCTGCTACGGGTGGGAAGAGCTGAGAGTTTCTAGGAGCTCGTACTCAGATGGCGCGCTGATGGCATGAAGCGATTTCAAAAAGAAAAAGCGACTACCCGATTCGTCAGGTTACGATACTAATCCGAACTTTTCCTCCCGTATAATGAAATGATCCGTGAAATGCCGAAGGTGAAATATCACGAGCCTCTCGAAAAAGTTTCTCTTTCGTCGATTTTTCATCGATTTTTTTTTTCTTCTTTCCCTTCTAAAGCGTAAAATGCCACGAACGCATGAAAGTTCAGCAGATTCGGAGCGAATTCGACCCGCGTGTTGGCGGATTGAAATCGGCAAGTTCTATGAATTTTTTCGACTACACAGAGTGCGACTAAATTGTTGAAAATTTGATTCCCACATCAAAGACTCAGTGTTCCTCGAGCAAGACGTTCGTATCACCATTTTTATTAATATAGTGCTTTAAATGCTTCGACGCGAGAATGATTAATCCTCGACTTAAAGTTTCTACTCATGGCGCACAAGGCACCAAATCTACGTGTAACCTTCGAAAGGATATCCTTCTCGATCGAAGCGAAAAAATTGTTCGCTGTTCTCGACTCTGTAAATTAGAAGATGGACAATGAACTCGTTCGATAGCCAGAAACAGCCTTGGCGTGCAAGCACAGTTCGACGAGTTTATCTGTCGAATAGGAAACAACAACAGCGTTGAACGTGTTGCGGTCTGAACATCTCTCGGGCTAAATGACTTTTGCCCGTCCGTTGTAGAGGTGGTACGTCGTGATCACGAAGCTATCGACAGCCAATAGCCCACCAAGCATTATCATAGAGTTGGGAGAAAAATAAGCTAAAGAACAACTGCAGGACATGAGAACGATGTGGCTTTGAGAGCAATTTCTCATTTCGAGACCTAAAATCACGCCTTGTCCGCCCAAGGGACTAGGTTCCGTCGAGTGGCAGACTATGCTTGGTCGGTCCATTAGCTTCGACGGTCAATTGTGTTGCTACATTTTTCCAAAGCTTACGAAACAAGGCTGAAATACTCAAAAGGCATCTAACGAGGCTGCAAATGCATGGTCAAAATTCCACATCCAGCTAGGATGGCACGAAGAGTATAATTATGTCACGTGCCACTAGGACATGAAATTTTGAAAACTCAAAATTTTGAGTGTGTCAATAAACTGAAAAATTTGCAAGTGACGTTAGGGGTAGTTGATTGAAGGAGTGCGCAGTTTAGTGGAGTGTAGGGTGAGTCTAATATACAAGGAGTAGTGTTGAGCAAGTGGAGTATGGAGTGTAGAGAGAGTGGAGTATTCAGTGTAAAGCTTGTGGAGTATGGAGCGTAGAGCGGGTGAAGTATGGAGGGGAATATATAGTGAAGTATGGAGTGGAATGTAGAGTGAAGTATGGAGTGGAATATAGAGTGAAGAGCAATTGGAGTATAGAGTGTACAGTGAGGGGAGTATATATGTAGTGGAGTAAATGAAATAGAGCAAATGGTGTAGAGGGTAAGGCGATTGGCATAATTATAGAGTTTAAAGCGAGTGAAGTAAAGTGTACAGAGTGAGTGAAGTACAGAGTGCAGAGCAAGTGGTGTCTTGATTGTAGAGAGAGTGAATAAAGGGTGCAGAGCAAGTGGAATGTAGAGTGTAGGCAAGTAACGTGTAGATAGAGTAAATAAAAGTGTGCAGAGCGAGTGAATGATGGAGTGTAGTGGAGTAAAGAGTACAGCTAGTGGAATGTAGATTGTAGAGGGGAGAGCAAGTGGCGTATTGAGTGCAGAGTGAGTGGTTATAGAGGGCAGACCGATCGGTGTATTGAGTGTAGAGAATTATACAGTGTTAGTGGTGTAATAAGTGTGCAGAGCGAGTGAATGATAGAGTATAGAGGAGTAAAGAGTATATCTAGTGGAATGTAGAAGGGAGAGCAAGTGGCGTATAGAGTGCAGAGATAGTGGAATGTAGAGTGTAGAGCAAGTGGCCTATAGAGTGGAGTGAGTGGTGTATACAGTGCAGACTGAGTGGTGTATTGAGTGTAGAGTGACTAAATTAAAGTGTACAGAGTGAGTTAAGCATAGAGTGTAGAGAAAATGGAGTAGAGAGTGTTGAGTTTAGAGTATGTGGAGTAGAGTGTAGAGCCATTGGCCTATAGATTGCAGAGTGAGTGGTGTATAGAGTGCAGACCGAGTGGTGTATTGAGTGTAGAGTGAGTGGTGTATTGAGTGTAGAGTGAGTGAATTAAAGTGTGCGGAGTGAGTGGAGTGTAGAGTTTAGAGCGAATGTAGTAAAGAGTAGAGTAAGTTGAATGAGGAGTGTAGATGGTAAGGGAAATGGCGTATAGAGTCTAGAGTGTAGAGCACGTGGTGACTTGAGTGTAAAGTGTGCTGAGCGAGTAAATGATAAGAGTGTAGTGGAGTAGAGTACAGCTAGCGGAATGTAGAGGGTAGTAGAGCAAGTAGCGTATAGAGTGTAGCGTAAGTGGAATGTAGAGTATAGAGCAATCGGCTTATAGAGTGCAGAGTGAGTGGTGTATAGAGTGCAGGCCGAGCGGTGTATTGAGTGCAGAGTGAGTGAATCAAAGTCTGTAGAGCGAGTGGAGTATAAAGAGTGGAACGTAGGTTGAGCAGAGTTCAAGAGATTTTTCTCGGTCTCACGTTTTTCTTCTCTTTTCCCCAAACTCACTCCTCTCATTCCACTCATATTATTCCTTATCGACTTTACTCATGTCGAATCACATTGACAGAATTGTTTCTATCTTCCATTACTTCCTTTTACTCTACCGGCCTTGCGAATAGCGGGGGAAATGATCTCGAAAGCGTAGCATTTAACCCTCGGCCTTCTTATTCTACTCCGAGCCTCAAAAGCTAAATGGCAGTTTCGACTGTACAGCGCCTGTATTTAGAGCGTACAATTAGCTCGATTGCGGGTCGAACGGTTGGGCAGTGGTCGTTCGAAAATAATTATTCGCCCGTTCGCGTGCTCTAGTTTGGCGTCCAGTTCTTGAGGCGGGGTCTGGAGAAGGCGAAGGCTGGGGAAACCTTGATCTGCTCGGGGTTTGTACTTGATCTCAGTTTTTGCTCAGTATAGCAACCGTCGAGAAAGGTCCGGCTGCCAAGTCCTGAGTCCTAGGTGTGGCATGTCCTAGGCACGAGTATAACAGCCTCTGAACCAGAACGCACGACACGGTCTCCATCAATTAGCTAAACGATTCGATGCAACCTTTAGATTAATGACGCTCCGACTCGTGCTTCGATTTCTGTTCTGTCGCTTGAACTGTTTGTTCAATCGAGCGAAGGTAATAGAGAGAGTGCTCGTCTAGTATGATGAATGAAGGATTTCGAAGTTGCATACCCGGGGATTGCAAAATGAAGAGAAAATCTGAATTTTGCGCGCAAAGCTCTCATCTATAAAATTTAAAGATGAAAGTATATAATTATGATAAATATCTAAATATTTATTTGATATGATAGTATATTTAATAAATGGTCTCCAATCGTAATTTGGTAGAGTATTAAAAAATAATAAGTAAATAGATTTCTTGAATATAAAGTTGTGAAAACTAGAAATTTACGAATTTTTTTCCTTTACATCATTTTGACAGCTAGTTTTTCAGGAACATTTTTTTTTTTATTATTTTTTTAACGCTTTATTGCGTTTATTATAAGATTTCACAATGGTTGGAAATAAATTAAAATAATACAAGATACTTCATCGTGAGTCTCATACAACTTGGCGTAACGTTCAGTCGTTTTCAGTAACATTCCTCTACATTCCCTGCGTGTTTCTCATTGTTTCAAACCGTTACAGAATAAAACGATCGAAATTCGAACGCAGGCTTGGGTTGAAAATTATTCCACAACCCAGACGAGAAGTTCAGAGGTGATTAGGTCAGTCATGAATGTCTTTTTCGGTCTCAGCCCCGCCCAACGGGAATCGCAATGACAAAAATCCCGACAGGCACGCTCTTGTATTGCTACACATTTCACCGCTCTCCTGCTAGCCCTCAAGCTACAAAATCTCGCTGTATACAGATCTCCGTTCGCGATAATGATGCCAAAACCTCTGCGGCTACGAGATCTCTTGGGCATTGGTAAGGACAGCGACTGCTGGCACGAGAGTAGACCATGCACGACTTTGAAGGGCTTCGGACGAAGCTCAGCGGTCGGAAGGTCGGTCAAGATGTCGCAACTGCCCGAGAAACAATTGCAACTTGGCCAGGACTAAAGCTGGATCTCGATCTGGAAATTTAACCGCTCGTCAGCCAACAAGAATTCGATCTCGTTTGATAAAAAATTGATAGACTCCAGTGGTTTTTAACGGTTCCTCAATTTCGGTTTATTATTCAGTAATAAACCATTGTAAACGCCCACAAAAAAAAATTCTAACCCCCGTCAAAATTTGATGTTTTACGTTTCAAGGCATGTGAAATCCGAATATCCAATTAAAAAAAAATTCTGTCTGTCCGCCGTACGCCGTCAACATTTTTTCTGCCAAACTATAATAGCTAAAATCTTTAAATTTTCATCAAAAATCAATCTCGGTCCTACAACGGCCCAAATCTTGAACCAACTTGCTAGCTCAATTTTAAGGGTATTTTTGAGGGGTTTTGAGGGGGAGAAAATCCATATTTTCCAGGGTTTTTCCGAAAAATGTGTATTTGGTATCAAATTATATAGATTTTTGGACGCTGAATCGAATGAGACCATCGCCCGGTCGATAGCTTTATTGGTTCTCGAGTTATCGCAGCTTTTCTTTCGAATTTGGGAGATTTTCAGAAATTTGGCATGGGTAAAACTCGAGAGTTCTTGGAGCTATGAAAATCGTTCTATACGCGTTGGATTGCTAGTCGAACACTCTCTTCAACTATACCTGAAGGCAAAAATTCAGATTACAATTTAGAAATTAAGAAAAATAAAAATTAAAATTACAATAGTTACTACGGATTTTTCCCTTATAGTTACCAATCTGTTTTTCGATGGGAACGTTCGCATAATATGTTCGGAATAATTACAATCACAAATAAATTTTTTTTTTGCATTTATTAACAACTATACATATTTAAAAAAATACACAAAATTTTTATGCTACTCCTCCTGCTAAATGGATAGTCTTCTTAAATCATTATTGAAGCGAAGGAATAATAAACCACTGTACAATCATTTGCAGCGTTTTTTAAACAGCGCGTTTTCTTCGACGTATTACTTCTTTCATGAGATAGGTTCAGATAATTTCAAAAACTCGCCGCCTCTTGTTTCTAGGAGCTCCACACTGCGATCCTAGCCGATATTTTCCGCCGATCTGCTTTTCCCTTGTCGGCAAGCTTTCTAGGATACGCGATATGACGCCTCGGAACAACCCACATTGTCCCGTGGATATTTCATTGTTGTAAATGCTCCGTTCGAATTATCGGGACTTTCCCGCAGCGATTCGAGCCGAAACTCCGCGGGTGGGAAGGAAGAGACATCTTCCTCAGCGGCCGTCGACAAAAGTGAATCGAACTTCTTTTGTTCCTGACTGGCATTTCGACTCCTCGCTAAGGTTTTTCTATCGCTCTGAAGATGCCATTGTTTATTATTTTTCTTAATGGCACTGCGCTCTTCGCCTCTATTCAAAGTCGGCACAAAGCGAACGCTGTAGGTGTATTTCCGTACTTCCCTTTCGGCAACGGCGCTTTCACTCACAGGGCCTTGTTTTTAAACGAGAGAAAACGCTCTGTCAAAAAATGGTATTCGCAAATATAACACAACTAGACCTAACCAAAAAATATAACACAACCAGACCTAAGCGAAAAATATAACACAACCAGACCTAACCAAAAAATATAACACAACCAGACCTAACCAAAAAAATAACACAACCAGACCTAACCAAAAAATGTAACACAATCAGACCTAACCAAAAAAATATCACAACCAGACCTAACTAAAAAATGTAACACAACCAGACCTAACCAAAAAGATGTAATACAACCAGACCTAACCAAAAAAATGTAGTACAACCAGACCTAACCAAAAAATATAACACAACCAGAACTAATCAAAAAGTATAACACAACCAGACCTAATCAAAAAATATAACACATCCAGACCTAACCAAAAAAATAACACAACCAGACCTAACAAAAAAAAAAAAAAAAAAAATAACACAACCAGACCTAACCAAAAAAAAATATCACAACCAGACCTAACTAAAAAATGTAACGCCTAACCAAGACCTAACAAAAAAAAAAAAAAAAAACACAACCAGAACTAGCCAAAAAATTTAACACGACCAGACCTAACAAAAAAAAAAAATAAAAATAATAATAACACAACCAGACATAACCAAAAAATGTAACACAACCAGACCTAACCAAAAAATATAACACAACCAGACCTAACCAAAAAATGTAACACAACCAGACCTAACAAAAAAAAAAAATAACACAACCAGACCTAACCAAAAAATATAACACAACCAGACCTAACCAAAAAAAAATAATACAACCAGACCTAACCAAAAATATAACCCAGCCTGACCTAACCGAATAGTACAGAACAACCAGCGGGTATACAACGCTTGATTTTCACTGTTAGTCGCACACACTGTACATCGTGGCTCGTAAATTCACAATAATATTTCGCGTCGAGAAAGGCGCGCCTAAACCGCAGAATACCGAACGACAATTTCCTGGAACTTTTGTCGAATTCCGGTGAAAACGAAATGCTTGCCTATTCTTTATTGGGATGTGGGAAGTACACTAGTCGGCGGTCACGGAAGGAACGGTTTTCAATCCGTACTCCGACCGCCAGCTGTGATTAGATCCGAACCGCTAGTCACCAGCTGCTCTGGAATGATATTGGTGGGCATTGGAACTCTTAGCATCCGGCACTTCCCATTGGATGAAAGTGAAAGCGAATCATTGTCGGAAACGAGTGGAGGAAAAAACGGAAAAATTTCGATGACGCAAGAACTTGGATTATCGAGAGGATTCGATATGGAAAACGCTGCAAATGATAGTACAGCGGTTTATTATCCCATCGCTTCAATAATTATGCAAGAAGGCTATACATTTTTTACAGTAATTCTTCTCAACCTTCCCGCCGAAAAACAGATGGTTACTATTAGGGAAAACTACGTAACAACTATTGTCATTTGAATTATTTTTATTTTTCTTGATTTTCAAATTAAAAGCTGAATTTTTCGTACAGTTGAAGAGAGTGATCATTTTGATTTTCGGCTGAGATTTGACTGATGCTAAACACTTTGACGACATAGGAAAATCTTTCGACCCTTTAATCCTGTACTGTCTCGCAAGTGCTAATAAGGCATTAAAATAAGTACCTCATTGAAAAAAAAAAAAAAAAAAAATAGAGAAAAAAAAAATAGAGAAAAAACTAGCCTTTATCCGACGTCTTGCAAATTCAAGTTCCTGGATTTATGCCTCAGAGGCCGCATAATGAGCCAATTCGCATACATCTGACCTCGACACATGCGTTATAAAGATCTCCGTTGTCATCTCCGATCTAATGCTTTATCTGGCCTCATTTCCACCGACGCCGCTCTTTTGACGACTTTCCTCGATAGAAAATGGGCACTCGCGCGGGCCATTACGGCCAAAAAAGAATACCTCGGTATTTGAAGGCGCACTTGATTGCCATTCAGGGTGACATTTTCTAGGGAATAACTAGTCGAGTACCTTTAGGTTTTTTCAAAGTTTCAACCTCGTCCTTGCTTCGAAATCGGCCTCTGTCAGGTGTAAAAATCGCCCCTTGACGCGAATAGCCTTCCAGGGATACGTTCGCTTTCACGACGGATTTAAAATTCACCTCCGACCATCAGTTTCGAAAGAGCGAAAGGTAAACAGGCACTGACGCTGCCAACAGGACGAGCTTCGGGTATACCAGGTCCTTGCCAAGACCTCGTGCTCGGATACTCGTCAACAATTGCTTTTCATTGCTTCTGGGTCAAGTTTAGTTCGTGACTTAATTTCAATACTCGGAGTTATCGAAGAGCAATAGCTCTGATGAAAGCCATCGTTTCGGCTTTGTTTCGCAGCCGATCTCCCTGAGATAGCAATTCTTTTTCAAAAAAAAAAAAAAAAATATTTTTCATTGCATTCGACTTTAGCATAGAATACGATAGGTTTGTAGAAAAAAATATCGAGTTTACGTATTCGATGATTGCGGGTAGTTTGGCTACTCAGAGCAGTTTATGTGCCCGTTTTATTATGAAGTGTTGTAAACCTTATCCCATTTGTTGTGTAATCTAGAAATAAGGAAAAGCTAAACTTATATTAGGCGTTTAAAAATTAGGTGTTCTATCATTTGGTGGTTAATGATAATAATAATAAAATAATAATAATAATAATAATAATAAAATAATAATAATAATAATAATAAAATAATAATAATAATAATAATAATAATAATAATAATAATAATAGTTTAATAATAATAGTTATAGTAGGTAATAATTTTATATTAGGTGTTTTTATAATTCAAGTTAATTATGTGTTTTAAATACCAAAACCAATTATATTAGGCGTTCAATAATAATTCAATTAATTATTAGGTAATTGATAAGGTTTGTAATAATAAGGTTTATAGTATAGTTGTTTAATAAATCTAGTTTCAACTCGATATTTACCCAAGAGTTTAATAAATAATTAACCGAATGTTTAGGTATTTTTTGAAGTGTAATAAACAAGTATTTATCTTAGGCGATTGATAATAATAAGATAATCGGCCATGTTCAACTTATATTAGGTGTTTAACTTTGGCATCAGGTATTTATTACTTGTTTATAATTACCTGTTCGATAATTATTGTAAATAATAATCGTAATATATTGTAGAAATATTGTTCGATCATTTATATTAGATATGTTCAATAATAAGAACGATGAAATATGGTGAAAAAATTAATTCCGGTCGACCTATTTTCTAACGTGAGGAGTTGTCTAACACAATGACCATTGAGGTATTTCGCAATATCGCCTAATTTTCTTACGGACCGTGAAAATCAATCTGATTGAATTATTGTACGCATCGCAATACTTGAGCCGAATTACTTCACACGTCGATTCGTATTGACGTAACTATCATTCCATGTATCGCGAGGATTGTTATTTTACCTGTAAGTGGGCAGGCGATGAAACGAGGCATGACGAAAGCAAAGATGAGATAATTCGGTAATCTCGGCGTCCCTATCGGATCGCCCTAGTTCTTACTAGAACGGCCGATGAAAGAGCTCCTTTGAAGATACGATTAGATAGTATAGGTACTTCTAGATACTGAGCTATCGAGCGCACTAGTGGAAATTACAGGTGCTTCGACATTCTAAAATTTTCCGCCTCGCAGATGCGTTTTTCAAGTTGAAAAACACAATGAAATCCGTTCAGATAAGAGCTGCATTGAGCTGTTTGAAAATTCAATTAATTACCGCAACGAGCTGTTGGTTTCAGAAGAATGAATAAAATGAAATAAATAAATGAAATAAAAATAAATCAATAAAAAAAAACCCGCAAGTCAACTATAGTAACCTTCTCCTTTTTTGAAGTCGGTTAAAAATAGAAATAAATGAGAAATAAATTATAGGAATGAATGAGATATAGACTATAGAGATAAATTAATTAATAAAACGGAAATAAAGCAATGAAATAAATCGAGAAAAGTTTTTTAACAGGATTCAGAGATATTATATTTTGTTTTATGTCTTCTAATTACAAATTTGTCTCTTATAAAAATTTTAAAAAAATTCTAGTACAAAAAAAATATAAGCAGGGTTCGTCAGACGGATTTTTATACCTAACATAAAAGGAGAATAATCCGTAAAATGTGATGAAATTCGTTCGCTGTATCATCATTGGCACGGAATTTTATTCAAAGGTTAGGTCAAGAGGTCGGTTTTTTGTTCGACGTTCTACCTCTTCGATTCGATCGAGATTAATTGTTCCGGGTTGAGTATCGGACCGATTACTTATAGTAAATGTATCAGCCATTATGTCCCTCGCGTCAATAAATCGACAGATGATTGGTATCTTGTTGGCACAAGGCGTTTCGCGACCTGACGTGGGTCGACGCTGAGCGGCCTCTTCGTCGGCTACGTTAGTTCTCTTTATCCTTGAACCTGTCTATTATCCTTTTCTGCCGAGTATTACTTTATTCATGATCTCGCCATTCACCTTGAACCTGAACGAGGCTGAGGAATGAGGAAATACAGTTATAAGAACACAAAATGACGGTATTTGGATTCGTGCCATCGTAAGATTTGTCGAAGTTGTTCTATGTATTGCTCGGCAGCTATATTATTGTTCGGTTTTTTTTATAGCGGTCGAAGTGACATAACTACAGTCTTATCAGTTCTTTTGCCTTTAATAGATTTGCCCTGTGTATTTTTGTTGAATAGGTTTTCCAAGTTCTGTATTAAAACTTGTGGGATTATCTACTTTTGAAAAAATTTTCTTCAAATCTCTCCAACTTTTTAGTTCGTTACTTCTACGCTTGATAGTTTCAAATAAAAGTTGTCGATTCGAAGGTTTGAATAGGGCAAAATTGGGCAATTTATTATCCATTTTTTCTCCAAGTAATGTTTCTCTGTCCTTTTCTCAACGTTTCGTGCGTTTCTCAACAATATTAATGAAATAGACGAGAAAAACCCCATTTTTCTACTTAGAACATTTTTCGCCTATTTGAAGCAACAAAACAAAGGATCTCGAATATATATATTATTATTGCACGCACTATGAACTACCAATGATTGAAATCGAAATTGTAAACAATTTTCCGAAAAAATAAGGAGTTTACCTCAACGATTTTTTAAAACGATATTTTGTCGGTTTTTTATTCAAACGTCATACCAGATAGAAACATGAAATTTCAGAGAATTTGTATCTAACCGTGATATAAACTTGTGATTTTGTTCGATCCTCGGAAAAAATCGCTATAGTTGTTTTAAAAAAAATCAGTTTTTGAACTTATAAAAATTGGATTTTTATCTAAATCTTTCGAAAACCGGTTTATTAAACAAGCAGCTTAATCAAGATGCCATACACACGTAAAATAAAATTTAAAAAAAAAATAACTTTAGTGGAGAAATAAACATTGTTTTTTTTTGGCAGATTTTGAAAGTTTATCTTACAGTAAATCTAACGCTAAATCCGAAGTTGCGGTTTAAAAAATGCCAATTTGTTGGCAACTATCAATTTTTCAAATTTTTGAAACAGACTAATAATTGTTCTTCAATTTTGAAAATACTTACGTAACGGTTCTCTTCATTTTTGGTACACATTCTTACAGTTAATGAGACGTACGATTTGAATTTGAAGTGACAAACTTTAAAATCAACGGTTACTAATTGCGTTTTCTAAATTTTTTTCGTTTTATCAAATCTTGATACCTTGGGGAAATGATCACCAACTTTCGCCATGTTGTGCTTGTTTTAGAAAAATGTTTTAAAAATTGAATGAAATTTAATTTTGAAAAATACAAAAATAAAACGATTCTACTAACGAAAATCTTCGAAATTCGTATGCCAACAACTTTCCAAATCATTTGCTACATGAAAAACCCATCTTTGCAGTAGTTACAGTGACAAATAGAACCAATTTATTAAAAACGACCTAAAACAACGTTTTTCACTAGATTTTGAATTTTACAAAACTTCCAAGGCCACATTTTGATAAAAAACTAAAAAGATTATTGGCCCATCAAGTTTAGTTTAGAGATAGGAGTCGAACTATGGGATTGTAGGAAATTATTTGGAAAATTTAGGAGAAATATTATATTTTGAGAATATTCGTGATTCGGCTATTTAATACGGTAAATCGAATATAACTCGGAAAATGTGCGTTTTTTCGTTAAGTTAGATATCAGCAGAGTTGATAAAGACAATATTTCCAACATTTTTTCCCTCTAAAGTTATTCCCTAGAGTCAACCGTTTTGATGCAAGAGCGTGCTAAAATTAAATCACTTGTTTTGTATAAAAAATTATGCTACTCAATAATATATTGCGATGTCTCTCTATTTCAATTCCTTTAAAAAGCAGAATGAAATTAGTGCAATATCGTATTCGTTCGACTCTGATTTTACCTGACATTTTACTCCAGTAATCCAACGAATGATGAGGCTAGTTAGTATTCAAGCGATTAAAGCGAAGAAAATGAAGGCTCGTCTAGAAATGTCAAGAGCCCAGGGAAGTTATTAGGGGACCATTTAATTGGACTCTGGAAGCTTCCTGTTGCAGGGCTTTTAATTAAATTAAGTCAATCCTCAACCGGCATTTAGCAATACTTTTTTCCGCGTAGCTCTATGCGAGAGAACCTTGAAATTGTATCTGAATAAATTCCGGTTTGTTGATATAGTGATAAGATAATTATTACCTCGCCCTAAATGCGGTTTTTGTGTAATTCGATAGCCCAGGAATTGGGCGAATTAGGACATCGCTCAAGAGCTTTGAGCGTTTAATGGATTTTGCTTTTGAGGAAATCCCTGTTATTAAAAACGTAGGTAGGTATTTGAAGAAATTCTCAGCGAGAAAAATATTTTAAAAAATGGTCGAAAAATTCTTAGTGTGAAGAAATATTTTCAGTGTGGAAAAGTGTTTTGAAAATTCCATTTGCGAATAAATGTTGGAAAATTCTCAGTGTTAGAAAATATTTGAAAATTCCATTTGTAAAAAAATGTTTGACAACTTCTCAAGGCGATGAAATATTTTTTTAAATATTCGAAAAATTCTCTGCGAGGAAAAATATTTGACAAAATGTTCGAAAACTTTCGGTATGAAGAAATATTTGAATAAATTATCAGTGTGAAAAAATATTTGAAAAATTATCAGCGTGAAAAAATATTTTAAAAGTTATTAGCGTGGAAAAATATTTAAAAAATTCAATTTTTAAAGAAATATCTGGAAACAATTTTCAAAAACGCCTCAGCGTGAAGAAATATTTGAAAGAATACTAGAAAAATTCTCAGTATGAAGAATATTTGAAATATTTCTCAGTATGAAAAAATATTTTAACAATTCTCAGTGTGAAGAAATATTTGAAAAATTCGAATCGTGAAAAATTATTTGAAAAATTCCAAGTACGAAGTATTGGAAATATTTTTCAGTGTGAAGAAATATTTGAAAAATTTTCAGTATGAAGAATATTTGAAATATTTCTCAGTATGAAAAAATATTTTAACAATTCTCAGTGTGAAAAAATATTTGAAAAATTCGAATCGTGAAAAAATATTCGAAAAATTCCAAACGTACGAAGTATTGGAAATATTTTTCAGTGTGAAGAAATATTTGAATAATTATCAGTGTGAAAAGGTACTTTAAAAACTCCGTTTGTGAGGAAATATTTGAAAAATATTCAAAACTCTTCAGTCTGGTGAAATATTTGAAGGAATTCTCAATACAACGAAGCATTTACAAAATTCATAGTACCATGAAGCATTTGAAAAATTCCATTTGATTAGAACGTATTATTTTTCGAGTGAAACTTCATTTGTATCCTCGTATACTCTGTAAATCCGTCTATTTTTCGGCACGTAAAATTCTTGCGTTTTAGATGATTTAATTTCCCTCCATTATCCTTCCTTGGATTTGATTCTTAGATCAATTGATCAGAAGTTGTTATCCGGCGAATATTTCGACTCGAAAATTAATTTCGTTTTTATTTTCCAGGTGAGATATTCCGCCGAATCGAGAGAGCCGGTCGGTAAGGTTGTTATGAATTACGCAGCTTTTGGTGGAAAAAAATTCCCAGGCCAGTTAGGTCGAGTTGGCCACTAGGAGCAAATATCGTGGGAGGGTGAGATTGCTCAAAAGGCGGTTTCCCGAGCCTTCGCTCCAAGGACTGTTTCCTCACCAAACAAGCCAACCGCACTAGCTCAAAAGGGTTTGGTCTGAGTATGATTACATATAGGTTCAATTCGACGTGTGCAACGACTACCTTATAAATTCTGTCGATTTTGAAATAGCAGCTGATCTTTATAAAACGGCACAACGATTGATTGGGGAACTGGCTGGAAGGATTTTGATGAAAAAAATAGGGTATACTTGAAATTTAAGGCCAACGTCTGAAAAAATCTAAGAATTTCCATTTTTGGTTTTGGGTTTTCAAAAAAATTTGAAACGTATCGAAAAACGTTGTTTTGGTCAAGATTTTGGATCGCGGAATTTTTTCTATCGGGCGCTGTAGCGGTTTAAATATTGCATTTCGTATATATACTAAATGCATTACAAAGTTATAGCCAGGTGAATTCCGAATGTTTTCCTCATTAGGGCGATCCAAAGTCGAAACTTGGAAATTTCATTTAAAAAAAACTCTCATGATAAAAAAATAATAATAATAATAATAATAATTTTACGACCTTCTTTCAATCAAATCAAAATTCCTGATACCCAAAAATCCCACTTTTTTAAATTAGGCCTTTGATTTTTCGTAAAATATGTTTATTTTTTTTTACATGGTATATAATTCTACAATTTGGCGTGTTTGATTATTTATCTATGTCATGTCCCCGCGGAGGTATTATGTCTTGAAGAAAACCCAAAACACGTTTTTTTTACCAAAAAGTGGAATATATCTCGAAAACAAAAAATAATCACTGTCCTTTTATATTTTTAATCGATTCTAAACTACAATTTCTTTGATTTGCTTACAAAAGAACTATTTTTTCAAAATTCGCGAACGTGACGAAAAAAAAATCTGAAGTTAAAACTCCAGAAGTATGAAAATCGAAAAAATTCCAAAAATATTATTAATAATTAGAATTTGATTCTTTTCACTTCGAATTCTGCGTCTAAATTCCCGCAGGAATCATTAATTAATCAAATTTGAACAGTACTGTAAGTATTTGCAAAGGATTTTCGAAGTTGAAAAACATTAAAACGTGTAGTACTGAAATTAGTAAAAAACTAAACGTTGTCGTCAAATTTCCGTCGTTTTAACGTCAAATTCGGATTCAGCGTTGAATTTCCTATAAGAATAGCTGTCAAATTCGCTTGAAAACGAAAATTTAATTTTTCACTGCCAGCGGAGCTCGGAATTACGGCCGGCGAATAACTCGATTTACGGAAAATAATTTCTGTGGCGCTGTTAAACATTTTTTCACCAAATTTTTTGCTATGTTCGCGTGTAAGGTGTTCACATGAAGACTCCTGCATAATAAAACAAGTGATTCACATTTATTTTGACCCCGAAAATCACGGTTGAAGTCCAATTTTCGAGCTTTCAGAAAATGATTTTTTTGAAGCACTTGCAAATTTTTTCGAAAATTGAAAAAAATCACAAAAATACATCTCGGTAAGATACAACTTGGGTAAAAATTTCAGATTTTTATCTGTATTGAAAGACGAGTAAAAATTCGTTAAATGATCGGTTCAACAAAATCGCAGGGGGACCCCTTGGATTTTTCGGGAGAAATTTTTTGTAACCGATCTCGCTCAAATTCAGCATAATGATAGTTGATGATGTGTATACCAATAATATATGCTTCATTCTTTGTTTATTTTGCACTAAATAGATGAAAAGAACGTTCAAAGTAGAAAAGTGTGATTTTTTCGTGTATATTTCCACTAATATTGTTGAAAACCTCACAAACGGTTGAAAAATGAACTGTTACATTACATGGGGAAAATGTGGACAGTTTTGGTATATTCAAACATGGGGTTGGGTGGCGAAGACGCCGGGGGCTCAGCCCCTAGTCCATTTTAAAATCGGAATAATCGAAAATTTATTTAGATAATCGAGTGAAAATAAAATAAAATGGTAATAGATGGCAAAGACACCGAAGTCGAGCAAGCCAAATGGATCGATTCGGATCTCAACGCCAGGTCAGATCTAACCCTGATTATTTCGCCAAGTGAGCTTAAGCATATTAGGCATTGTAAGACGTCGAAAGATGTCTGGGAAACTTTGACGAATTTGCATTCCTCAAAAGGCCCTGCTCGAAAAGCAACTTTATTAAAGAAATTACTAATGCTAAAAATGAGCGATGATCAAAATGTTCGTAATCACTTGGATGAATTTTTGGACACGGTTAACAAATTAGAAGAAATGGAAATTCAAATTAATGCTGATTTATTAGCAATTATGATGCTGTATAGTTTGTCTCCTTCGTTTGAAAATTTTCGCGTTGCTATTGAGTCGCGTGACAACTTACCAACCCCTGATCAATTGAAAATCAAAATATTCGAAGAATTTGAAGCCAGAAACCAAATTAATTCGCCGAATTCGGAAGATGCGTTTTTCACAAAAAATCAGCGGAAATTCCCGAACGGGAAATCCAAATTTCAGAGGAAGGGTTTACAGCAAAAATCAAATAATTTTTCCCTGAAGTGTGAAAAATGTGGACGAACTAATCATAAAACCGAAAATTGTTTTGCGAAAACGAAACTAAATAATAATTCATCATTTCTTCTCGGAGATTCAAGTTTTTCATCGGGCATTGATACTAAAGATTCCAGTAGATGGTGTCTAGATTCGGGAACAACTTCACACGTTTGTAAAGAGAAAGTGGCGTTTCTTGAACTTGAAAATAAACAAGAAAAATCCCTTAAACTTGCGTCGAAAAATTATTCAACGCCAATTCATGGGAAAGGCATTGTAAAAATTGATGTTCCAGAATCACAAATAACAATGAACAATACATTGTACGTTCCAGATCTTGCAGTCAACTTAATGTCAGTTAGTAAAATCACTGATTATGGTAATTCGGTAACTTTCCAAGAAAATTCTGCATTTGTA
This sequence comes from Tupiocoris notatus, assembly GCA_037159825.1. Lineage (NCBI taxonomy): Eukaryota > Metazoa > Arthropoda > Insecta > Hemiptera > Miridae > Tupiocoris > Tupiocoris notatus. The sequence goes on along the minus strand of JASJUZ010000007.1, from coordinate 151,584 downwards.
AAAAATTCGTTGGGAAATGTGATTCTCACAGCTTCAAAAATGAACGGCCTTTATTACGTAAATCAAAAATCTAATGAACGTGCAAATTTTTCGACTGTTCAAAATTCTATCAACGACTGGCATAAAAAGCTTGGTCATATTAACGAAATTGATTTGAAATTGGCTAACAAAAATAAAATGTTAGAAGGTCTTTCTTTCAACGGAAAAGATAAACTTGATGACTGTGAAGTCTGTATCCAGTCAAAAATGAGTAGACTGCCATTTCCTGTTCGTGAAGTTCCAAAGAATATTGAAGTTCTAGAAATCATCCATTCTGATGTTTGTGGACCCATGCGAATCACTTCACCAGGTGGATCTAGATATTTTGTAACATTCACGGACGAAAAGACACGCTATAGCCGCGTGTATTTTCTCAAAAACAAAAATGAAGTCCTAGAAAACTTCAAAAATTATAAAAACGAAGCCGAAAATTTCACCAATAAACGTATAAAATTTTTGCAAACTGACAATGGAAAAGGTGAATATTGTAATAGAGTTTTTGACAAGTTTTTAGAAGAAAATGGCATACAACGACGTCTATCAGCACCCTACACGCCGCAGCAGAATGGGTTGGCTGAGCGGATGAATCGCACGCTACTTGAAAAAGCTCGCTGCCTGATGATTGATGCCAACGTTCCTCCGTCACTATGGGCTGAAGCTGTTCACACAGCTAATTATCTGAGGAATCGGACGCCTTCACGGGCGCTGAATCACGAGTCCCCTTTCCTACGATGGGTGGGAAGAACTCCATCAGCTCGGCATCTTCACATTTTTGGCAGTAAGACTTACGTTTTGGAAAAAAAACCAGGTAAAGACAAATTTTCACCTAGAACTAAGCAGGGTATATTTGTCGGCTATTCCGAACATTCAAAAGCGTTCAGAATTTGGGTACCATCCGCTCATAGAGTTGAAGTTAGTCGGGATGTAAAAGTTTTGGATAATATTTGGAATAAGACAGAAACTTATGACTATAAATTTTTCAATCGCAACAATGAGAACAAGATTGAGTCTAATATTCATCCTGACATATCTTCTAACTCGGAAAAACAACAAATGATCGAAATTAAACAAAATTTTCATCAGAAAAATTCAGAACTTGTCAAAAGTGTCTCAGTAGAAGAGCACGGAAAAGAGTCTCCAACAAAATCGACAACTCATCAAGAAACTGAAACTATTCTACAATCTAAACAGTCAGAAGAAATTCCTTACCTAAGACCAAACAGAAAGGATCGAACACCACAATTGCTTGAAGATTTTGAGCTATCATTTACGAGCATTGTCAACCAAAATTCTGATCCCTCTCAATTTGACGAAGCCATCAAATCAGAAATTAAATCTCATGTCAAGAATGGTACATGGTCAATCGTGGAAAAGAAATATGTTAGAAATACTGTTGGGTGTAGGATGATTCTATCAGAAAAATTTAAAGCCGATGGCACTCTGGACCGAAAAAAGGCCAGGCTCGTTGCACGCGGATTCACCCAAATTCCTAACGTAGACTTTTCTGAAACTTTCGCACCAGTGGTAAAATTATGTTCGATTCGGTTCCTACTAGGAATTGCCGTTGAAAAAGGAATGAATGTGCGCCAGATGGACGTAACAACTGCCTTTTTGAATGGTGACCTAGATGAGACAATTCACATGGACCTTCCTCCAAACCTTGAAAAGTACTTGCAGAGAATTATCGTAGAAGAAAGTGAAAATGAAGAAATATTCGAAAAAGCAAAGAAGATGCTTGAGGATTTGAGGAAAGGTTCCAGTGATAAAGTTGGGCGGCTGAATAGAGCTATTTATGGCTTGAAACAAGCTGGACGCCAGTGGTTCAAAAAGTTGGACCTAAAATTGAAAGAAATTGGTTTCCAAGCTTCGAAGGCCGATCCATGCATATATGTCTCGCCTTCTGGAGAGGAGATAATTGGAGTATATGTCGATGATTTAATTATCGCTACAAAAACTGATGAGGCGTATGACAAAATCAAATCGAATCTTTCAAAATGGTTTGATATGAAAGATTTGGGCTCACTAAATTATTGTTTGGGCATAAAGTTTAAAACTGAAAATGGCATAATTTCGGCAAACCAATCCAAATACATAGAGAAAATTTTGGAAAAATTCAAAATGAAAAATTGTAAATCAATTGGAACACCAATGGATCCGAAAACGAAATTAGAGCCGTCTAAATTAGAAAAAGATGAAAATATACCTTATCAACAACTAATTGGTTGTCTAATGTACCTATCTGTAGCTACTCGCCCAGATATTAGCTACACTGTTAGTTATTTGAGCCAATTCAATAACTGTTATGATTCTCAACATTGGAATGCTGCTAAAAGAGTACTTCGATACTTGAAGGGCACAATGGGTCTATCCCTTGAATTTCGAAAAACCGGACAGCCTTTAATCGGATACGCTGATGCAGACTGGGGTTCCTGTTCAATAGATCGCCGCTCGTATTCCGGCCACTGTTTTATTTTTGCAGGATCCGTCATTAGCTGGTCAGCTAAGAAGCAAAACTGCGTCGCACTCTCAACTGCCGAGGCCGAACATGCAGCCATCACGGAGGCGACAAAAGAGGCTATCTACCTAAAGAACTTGGCTGCAGATCTCCGTGTGGATCAACCGACCATCAAGATCTTCAGCGACAATCAAGCCGCGCAGCAGATCGCAAAAAATCTCATCGTCAGCTCGAAGTCAAAACATATTGACATCAAGCTGCACTTCATTCGGGACATCATCGCGCGCGGGGACATTGATTTGCAATATCTCTCCACAGAAGAAATGACTGCAGACGTCTTAACCAAACCTCTCCCAAAACCGCGTCACGGCATTCTTCTGAAAAAGTTGGGACTATCCTCGAGCTATCGTGAGGGGGAGTGTTGAAGTTCTACTCCAGCTCTCATCACCAAGCATATGTTTTCGTGAAACATATGATCGACAATTAATAATTTAATTTGTCAAAAAATAAATTCATTCCGTTCTGTCTGTTCAATGAAGAACTTATTCTGTCTCAAACCAAAAACACTTTTACAAAATATGAAATAAATAAGAAAATAAAATATGCGTAGGAAATATCGCCAATGTTTAAAAATCCAAATAAAAAACGTCTCAAAACAAAAACTGTGAAAAAAATTAGTTACACTTAAAAAAATATATACCTACCTTTTTACCTTTTTAAAATTAAAATAAAGGCAATTAAACGTCGTAAAACATTATTGCAACTGTAGCAATATTTATAGAGACTCAAAACTAGAAAGTGCTCGTTAAACTATTCCCCCTTCGATCGATAACCTCTGTTAATTCAAGGACGTCACCCGCTCCTATTTGTAAAAATATCTTACAGTAATTTATTATCTTCGTAAATAATTCGCTGCGTTGTTCGAACGAGACAAAATCCACGTTTGCTCGAAATACGTGCAGATAAAGATAGCCCTAGGTTAAACGGCTTTTAACTGCCGTCATTTGCCGATATTTGAGGCGAATAATTGAGCGAAGATTTCGACAATCGACAATTGTCGTGTTGCTTCAAGCGGCGCAAAATAAGGTCCTCAAGGCCGGTTAATTTATTTTCCGCCGTAAAGTTTAGCGCTAATGGCCTCCTTTGGAAAGTAATAATATAATACCTTATTTTTTTTAACGCTCCCTTGGACGGTAAATGAATTTTCAAAGTTTTGCTCCTCCTATTTTTTCAATTTGCCGCCATTCTATTTCTTCTCGTTGTTAATTCTCTATCGATTCGTGTCTTTCTGCCGATTACTTTTTTTTGCGAGTTTCATCCAGGAAACTCGGAGCGTTCGTTTAGTGTCGCCGTTTCTATTTGAACTTGAAACTGTCGATTTCGTTCCAACGAAAGGTCGAACTATCGATCACTGCGGCCAATCAATGACGTACGTGCGTTTGCCGTTTGGAATTCGAGCACTGATTGCGGACATTTGTCATGGAACGTTTCCTCAAGGACTTTCCGGTGCTCTATTACTCTTTCGCACTGTTGGCCGACAGGCCCTTAGCGGTAACTTGGATTGTGCGATGAACTAAGGAACACTTCAGCCATTAGAGCATCTACTGGCTACACGTATTTCTTCCCATACTCGGATAATGAGGTGGTAGTTCAAGGATGCCTATTCAGTTGAGTGGTACAGTTCGCGCTTTCAAGTTCCATCTTGGTCAAAGGTCCTTGACGTTCGCAAAGAAAGGGTTCACTTAACCGGATCTCTTCAGATAGTGTTCGTGCCATGAAATATAGTTTTGAATGGCGTTTCCAATTTTACAGTATTGCCCTGCAATATTCGAAAGGAGATTTTGACACCGCAAGAGTTTCAAAAATTAATCGAAATACGTCTCACCGAGATGAGTCTCCAAGACGTATTATCGGAGGTGTCTCAAATACGTCTCACAAGAGATATTTTAGAGAGGTTTTACTAAGGTGAATCAGAGACCTCAGGTGTTTCAGAGACCTCTCTGTGGAGGTGGTTCAGAGACCTCTCTGTGGAGGTGTTTCAGAGACCTCTCTCTGAGGTGTTTCAAGACTCATGAAGAAGTCTCACGGACGTCTCACTGAAGCTTTTTTAGAGATGTCGTTCTGGAGCGGTTTTAAAGACGTCCCACTGAAAGTATCTCAGAGATGTCTCGTTGGAGGTGTTTCAAATACGCCATACTGGAAGGGGGTCTCAAAGACTCGCTAGAGATGTTTCAGAGACGTTTCCTTGGAGGTGTTCAGAAACGTCCCAGTGGATATGTCTGAGAGACTTATTATGGGAGGTGTCTCAGAGACTTACTGGAGGTATCTAAGAGACTATCTCTAGAGGTGTTCAGTGACGTCTCTCAAGAGGTGTTCAATGACGTCTCACTGAAAGTGTCTCAGAGATGTTTCTCTGGGAGTCGCTCAGAGATGTCTCTTTGGAGGTATTTCAAATACGCTTTACTGGGGGTTGGTCTCCCGTCTCACTTAAAGCGTCTAAGAGGCTTATCACTGGAGTTGTCGAAAAAACATGTCACAGCAATTATCTCAAAGACGTCTCACTGCAAGTGTCTCGGAGATGCTTCACTGAGAGTGTCTCAGAGACGTCTTGTTGGAGGTGTTTCAAATACCTCTTACTGGAGGTGTCTCAAAGACTCGCTAGAGATGTTTCAGACGTCTCCTTGGAGTTGTTCAGAGGTCTCTTAGGAGTTGTTCAGAGACGTCCCACTGGATATGTCTGAGAGACTGATTATAGGAGGTGTCTCAGAGACTTACTGGAGGTGTCTGAGAAACGTCTCTCTAGAGGTGTTCAGTGACGTCTCACTGAAAGTGTCTGATGTTTCTCTGGAAGTGTCTCAAAGAGTTTCTCTGGAAATGCTTCAGAGATGTCTCGTTGGAGGTGTTTCAAATACATCTTACTGGTGGTGTCTCAAAGACTCGCTAGAGATGTTTCAGAGACCTCTCCTTGGAGATGTCGTATTACTTGAGGTGTCTCAGATACGTTTCACTAGAAATGTACAGCAGACCTCCCAGTGGAAATATTTCTGTTGTGTGGGCTTATATCTAATTTATCATCAGAATCAATATCGTGTAAATAATATTGAGCGTTTCTTCGGGACCTTTTGTAAAAATATTGCCGATAAAACTTTTAGCCTACGCTATCGAAGTGATTCGAAAGGACTTAATGAAAAACAGTCGGTTTTTGAATTTCGCCGTAACGGTTACTTTGCAATCGGCTCAATGATTGCCGGTTAGCCCGTGAGAAGATGATCACTCGATGTTACGAAGTGTTGACCTACTACCGAAGAAGTTATCACGTGACTGAGGATCCCATTGAGTTGCTCGGCCGAGTTCGAACTGACCCGGCCATAATCTTACGAGACGTTGAACTCGAGGCGATCTCTTAGCATCAACGAGGATTAGGTAATCCTCTCATCTTCCAATCGATGCGTTGCCTAGGCCATAATTGGCCTTTTTTTTGGGGGAAAAATCCGATTCTACTAAGGAAATTTTCAGCGATTCGAAAGCCCTTCGTTTGATAGTCAGTTAGCAGGTTTTGCTAGCGGAAAAACTTAGAAGGCGATTTATTTCGTTGTTTTTCTCGTTCTATGTATTCCAGGCTTTAGGATGCGAGCAATCCGACGGGATTGTATTATTTCCTCGCTCTGGATCGTAACTCCAATTAAACTAAGCGGACGTTATGCTGGAGACCTTGGGGACGCCGTGGACCGCATTCCGAACATAGCGTAGGAAAAGAAAGCCGAAGTGAAGTAACTTTTTCCGGCAATGTTGTAAAACGTAATCGGTAGCCGGCGAGAAAATTAAGGGCACATTTTTCACGGTTTATGAAGCAGAGCATATCTTGATAATGCCCCATACAATTCCCCCCTTCAAATTTTGTTCAAATCCTACTCTCTACGTGATATGGAATTTAGCAAAAAATTATAACCTCAGGAAGAATATCAATTGATGCCTGTTTTCAAATATTAGAACACCTTACGGGAGAATATCGAAGAATTTTCGACCCTCCTTGAGCTTCACTGGCTCAACTTCTGTTTCGAATATTTTTTCCTTCAAGAATCCGAGATTCCTCAGGTCCTAACATGAGGTTTCTAACGCGACGGCTTTTATCTTCTCCGTGCAAGAAATGCCAGCTCTTGATGAGCGGATAATGACACGTCACATTCAGCATTTTTCCTTAACGACATCGAAACCCATCGGATGCGTTTTATTGGCCGAAAATGTTCCAAGTTTCTCCTGGTTCTCGCCAGGATAAATGCAATCGATTAATTGCAATCCTCGTACAACCTTGAGCTATCTCTGAGATTTATGAATATAGATGGCGCCTGTTGCAAAGGCCGCAACTCAGCGAAATATGCCCTTGGCTCTCTTCCATTTCTGGATCTTCGTGCTCGGGTGGTTACTTTCCCGTTTGAGCAACAGTTGACACGCAGCCATTACAAACCGTAAACTCACGTGACATAAGAATTCTCCTTTATGGGTAATGTTAGTACTATTTGTTTCGTATTGGGGTTGACCTATTCCCATTTACGATAAGGAACTGGAGCATTAGAATGTTCTTTCCGCCGAGTAAATGGCAAAAGGGGCGCATCAATCATGAAAACTGTTCAAAGCGACATTTCAATTTCTGCTCAAGAAATATTACGATGACTCGTGAGTTCTTTCGATTTCAACGGGCGAGTCGGTTTTGATGCCTGATTTTTTTCCCTTTCTTCAAGAATCTGCACTGCGTATCCTTTCTTCCTTTTTGAAGAGGATACGCACGTCTTCTATCATCTCTAGCGTTTCAAGATGTCCTTGCCGATAAGATTGGGCGTCGCGATTTTCGCTTTGGAAATTGAAAGCTGTTGCGTCAGCTGATGGGAAGTGCGGGTTAGTTTAATTGGCCCCCAGAGGCCGAGGGGTCGACCGTTACCTCCTGTGCCATTGTTTTCGGATCTAAGGGGCGCGAGAAATGTTCTCAGCCCGACGAACGATCTGCAGACATAGTGCGGAAAAGGAGTCTTTGGTAATCGCAAGCAATCGTCCATCAAACACGTGAAATTCCGCCGTTTTCTGGCGTTGAAAATAAAATTACGCTTTCAATATAGTATTATCATGTTGGGTTTTTGCTTCAAGGCGCTGCGTTTAGAGAAATTATAGAAAAATATGTAAATAAAGGTGTAAAAGTTGATTTTGACAAAAATTAAACTACTAAAATCAAAAAGAATAATTTTTAAACGATATTATATTCTATAGAAAATATATTTTTAACAGCAATAAAATTATATACTTATTTTTCATTATAATTGTAGCGAAATTTATTAACAAAATTCCCGAAGGCCCGCTTCGACAAAAATTTTAATCCATATGAACAAACCTTTTCGTAAAAATAAAATAAAATATTTTTAAAAAAAATTATGGCAAAACGTCTTCAAAAAACTTCTAATGCGTGTCGCAGAAAAAAAAAAATTAATAACGGGGAGAAACTCTCTTTCGCCTCGCATACAAATCTCCCAGTAATCACTCTGCACCTGCGGTATTTTTTGTTCTTCCGTTCAATTACTGTTACTACAAGAGCTGCTACAGATCACTGTACCACCTCGTGCTTTGTGTACCGGTTTTCTCGCTGCTAATCTCGGCCTCTGGCGGACACCCACCGACAGCTTCGCCCAAATGTCAAGGCCTTTCCAACCTCCAAGACACTTCCATATTCCACATTCTCTATCCGGCTCGAATCTTATGTATTGTAGGGAGTAATAAGAAATAAAAACCCTCCGTCGCATTGTGCGAATTTCACGCCGGCGCCGTTTTCAAATGTCCGAGCTATCTATGGCTGTTCGATAATGAACTATTCACGAACGCTCTCTCGTCCTATACTTACAGCTCGGCTATTAATTTAATCAGAGCGAAAAATTAAGCCCCCAGTCACGAACCTGTGTTGAGCCACCGCAGGCCGAATATTATCGCTATCTCTGTTCGGATAATTATTTAACGACCATTATCTAATAGTTGGACGCACTGAGTCCGCCAAATCTGTAGCGACGATTAAATTATTTAATTACCTACCTAGCCATAGTGCATAGGTTTGTTACAGATCGGCAATGGCGACCTTGAAGCTGCACAATAATTATTGACCTTCTATTTTTATTAAATTTAAAGACAAAATAACGAGAACGCGAGGCAGTAAAAAAATAAAAATAAATTGGTGCTCGTATAGAATAAAAGTTACTGGAAAATTATTCTAAAAAAATATTAATTGATTATTAAGTAATATTAAATGAATATTAAAAAATATTTTCTGACAGAAAAGAATATTATTTGTAAATTTTTTGTGAACATTAAAAGCTAATATGTTTTATTTTTGTAAAAGCTAATATGTTTTATATTTTGCACATTTTATTATACACAAAAGGTTGCATTAATTTGCTAAAATGCAGTAAACAATTAATTATTGTATTATTTTATTTTTTGAAAATAAAATGCTATCGTTGATGGAAATACACTCCGTAATTAATCGAGATTTCCATGGATTTTGTTACCCGTTTTTATTTTTATTGTCAATAAAATATTAAATTACCAAGTTACCGTGGAGAGGATTGTTAAAAAATTGGTTTTACACTCGGATTTGTAGAATTCAAATGTTTTTTTGGCTAAGCAGAGGCATTTCAAATTTTTCGCGTAAAATTTGCAAAAGTTTACAGAAACTTTTTTTCAACTTTTTTCGTTAAAGGACTATATTATAATTATTATATTAGGACTGTAATAATTATTATTAAAGATGCTATAATTGATGAAAATATCATTACTAATTTACCTCAAAATGTCCATTGATTGTTTTGATTCTTAATAAAATATTAAGTAAACAGGTTGTCATAAAAAAAATTATCTTAAAACCCCAGTTTTTTATAAACTTTTTTGTATTACATCATATTATTAAGCTTTTATGTATAATATTTCATACGTTTCATACGCGCAAAAATATCATTCTTCTGCTAAAGTGCTGTAAACAATTTAATAATTGAAATTATTTTTTTAAATGCTACAATTTTTGGAAAAATTATTAATTAAATTACCTCCTCGATTCCCATGAGTTTTTTTTTTTTTTTTTTGTTTTTTTCTGGTCCGAATTTCAAAACGTCGAAGTAGGGAACGGACATAAAAAGTTCCCACTATTGAAGTTAGCGGAAAATAGAAAGAGCGACGGCGGCGACATCAGAAACGGTGATGAAACAGTTTCATTGTTCCGCGGATGTCCTTGAAAGGTTAGGGGCGGAATGAGTTGGGAAAACGGATTCAACAGTTAAAAACACGCTTTCTCAGTAGCGGCGATTTCTAGATTATTTTTGCCAAGTACAGATCATCGATTATCAGAGGGATTTTCAGACTGATACCGTAATATTTTACTCGCAAGTCATTATTTTGATTTTGATAATTTGTGACGCTAATAGAGATTTTCTCCTCGCCCTATGGTTCCATATTGCCCCCGAGCAGTGTTGCCAGGTCTCAAGCAGAGATTTGGGGGAACCCTCGATCAGAAAAAGGGGAAAATTGGTATTTTTCAAACAAAAAAGGGTAGAAATATACAGCGCCGTTAATATAAAATTATCAATTGGGCCACGCCGGTTGAACAATTTTTTGTTATTTGAAAAATGCATGCAAAAAAAAAACTTGCAGATTCAACAAATAATTGTTTTAAAGAGAGCATGAATATAAAAATCATCGCTCGACTTACCAAAATGTCAACTATAAAAAAATCATACTTTTATTACTCGGCCGAGATCTTTCGCCCATTCGGGCATCTTCAGGGCTGCATAGGTGCACTGGTACCTATCTCAATCTCCCCCTCATCCTGACAATATCAGAAAAAGAGCGACACCCAAAAAAAAGTATAAAGGAATCGCTTATTTTCCAATTTTTTTTTTTTTTTTTTTTTTTTTTTTTTAATTTCACGTTAAAAAAGGGAAAAGAAAAGCAAACACGAAAATAGTGGATGATTTAGGGAAAAGGGGAAAGATTTATTTTGGCTTCGTTTTGGGGGAGTTTTCCCCCAAAAAGGGGAGACAGTGCCCTGGGGATGGCCAAAGGGGCGAAAGTAAACGCCCAGAGAAAATTATGTTCTCCGGTTTTTCTACCGCTAATCAACTATTGAAAAATTCGAATCTTCCCCTTCAAAATTATCGAATCTCGTGCTTCATGTTTCGCCATTTTCCAACACCGGAATTATAACGTCATTGGTCCGTTGACGTCCATCGTTTGCCCTCCGATTGCGCCTGGTTGGGCGTGGTAACTTACTCGTCCTTGAGCAAGGCCGACCTTTCCCATGGCAGATTCAACTTTTTCTCCCCTTCCGAGCCAATGAGAAGCGGCCGCTCGCTAAATATAAATCCCTGAAAAAAAATGACCGCTGTATCATCTTTGCTCGACGGTTTTCAAAACCTCCACGCCCGCGGATGTTACTAGATTCGCAAGCGAGCAATTATCCGATTTCGATCGGTTCGCTCATTCTGTTCGGCGGTGAAAAAAAATCCCGACGTTCGGCCAAGGTCGCAAATCAAAAATTGAGTTCTCGTTACTTACAGTGATCTATACTTGCCCTCAGGTTCCCGAGCAGGGATCGTATTTCGCGTATCTCTTCGACTGATCGGGCTAAATGTTGGTTTGCTTGGGGAAAAGACTTCGTTTACACGATTTTTTGAAAAACGGATAAACCTATGAAAACGATGGACAAAACCGGCGCTGAAAAATATTGTCGAATTTTAAAAAGCTCTTGAAACAATGAGTTTAGATGGTTCTTGTCGATGCGATTTTTTGCTTTATCGTTGTAATTTTTTTTTTTTTAATAAACAATACAAGTAAAATAATATTATTATTCTGTGCACATAACTAGCCTACAGTGAAAATTCAACACCTCAAAAAACGTCATTTTTATCAAGCCCGCGTGATTTGAAGTCGACTTTATGCTTTGCTGAAACGTTACTTTTATATTTTCGGCTTTCTGAGTTTGCCTAACGCAGGTACGAATAACCAGCCGAAATAGCTCAGTTGGGAGAGCGTTAGACTGAAGATCTAAAGGTCCCTGGTTCGATCCCGGGTTTCGGCACAAACTTTTTGTGGGGAACTCACTCTACAATCATGTCCAGTCAAATAACAAGCCGAAATTTTGCCCTCTCATTTTCCAATAAATTCCGTCGATGCGTTTTATATTCTGCTATTCATTTTGTTCCTTGAGTTTTTTTTTCCAAAAAATTGAAGCTAAACGATTTTTCAAAGAGAATGATAATAGCTAGCGGGCCAGTTTGTCACATTTTAATATTCAATTTTACTTAAACACATTTGGCTATCATTAACAGCCAATGGTTTCTTTTTTAGACCACTTTTCCTCGAGATTTCGAACATAGTAAAGTGTAAAAATTCACCAATTCAGCCATAATATGCCGTAGATATTAGTTAGTAGTTGAAAATAGTTTTGATTCCTAATGATAATTAACGGGGGCTACAGTGTTTAATAAATTATATAAGTATACCTAGTGTTTTGTATTTTAATACCGCCAAATTTCAGCCGAAATTTTCCATTCAACTCATTTTTCAGTAGAAAAATTGATGAAAATATAAACATTACAAGAGAGTTGTACCTATTTTATTTAGGTGTGATTACAAAATTACTATTCTTCAGGTAACCGCTCATTTTTGTTGATTTTCACCATCTTACTCTATATATTCTTCTTTTTTAATTTTTTTTTTTTTTAATTTTTATTTGGAGTCAAACATGGAATAGGTATTTCAGTGAGCATCAAATAAAACTACGTAAGATAGGTTCTTCTTCTTCTATCTCACCAAAGACATCGACAGATGTAGTATAAACTGTACTTACAAAAATGACGCAAAATACGAAAGAAATATTAGTTTGTGTTTTAATAATTTTTACATGAGGGCTCACTTGAATCAAGAACGAATCTCCTTTCGACGAATATTGACGTGTGACCCCTTCAATGTGTCAATGAGAACTCGAACAGGATCTTAATTGATATCTAATCAGCTTATAAGCTAGTTGAGGGTGAATATTCAATGTACAGTGAATCTCACATCTATTTATTATTTTATTCGTTTGTGATTATTAAAATTATTATTAACTCATTATTATTTTTTATGTTACACTTGAGCTCAGTTAAAGCTGAATTTTTCTGGATTCGAAAATCGATCATCTTTTTTTTATTATCGAAAAATGCAAGTTGCCCAAAAAAAATTGTTTTTGAATTCAGAAAAATTCGATTTCGACTGAGCTTCAAGTTTGAACGAAAAAATAATGCGAGTAAGCCTTAGAATAGATCATTATAGTGTGAACACGGATTTTCGTTTCTAACTGATCAATAATCAAGGAGATTAAGACGGCAACCTTCGTAGCTACAGCTCAGACAAATTAGCCAGCGTTACCTTCAGAGCCAGGAACGGATTAGGTGGAGCCTTGTTGAAGTCTCGTTGTTTCGTAGATTACACGCCCCGGTCCTTCCTCTTGTTCATCTTCGTCCATCCCGGTTGAGCGTGTCGAATCGCCAAAGGATTGAAGTCCTCCGGCTTCGTAACAATGGACCGTGGGTGGCGTCTATCGATCCCCTGTATTGGCATGCTTATGAAGGTGACAGTGTCGCCAAGTGCCCTTGGAGGGACGCCAATGGTCCCGGATGCTGCGAACATGAGTCACATAGAAATATCTATCGTAGACGTGGCGAAATAAATCCATATTTATCATTATTTAAAATTCTCTCCCTTTTTCCATTCTATTTTTGTCCTTTTTGGTTTAATATTAGTAATAAACCATTGTAATCGCCCAAGAAAATTTTTTTCTAACACTCCTCAAAATTTGATGTTTTACGTTTCAAGGCATGTAGAATTCGAATATCCTATAATAGAAATTCTGTCCGTTCGCCGTCAACACTTTTTTGAAGAAACTATAAAAGCTGAATTCTTGAAATTTTCCCCCAAAAATCAATCTTGGTCTGACAATGGCTCAATTCATTAGCCATAGCGCTACCTCAATTTTGAGGGTATTTTTGAAATGTTTTGAAGGGTGGAAAATTCGTTTTTTTCCAAAATTTTCGAGAAAAGGGTGTTTTTGGTATTGATTCCCATAGATTTTTGGACGCTGAATCGAATGAGAGCATCGCGGGGTCGATAACTTTATTGGTTCTTGAGTTATTGCCGCTTTTGTGTCGAACTCGGGAGATTTTCATAAATTTGACATGAGAGTATAACTCGAGAGTTTTTGGAGCTATAAATCGTTCTGTGCTCAACTGAACCGTTAGACTAAAAATTTAGCTTTTAATTTTGAAATTTAAGAAAAGTAAAAATGATTGAAATTACAATCGTTGCTACGCAGTTTCCCCCTATAGTCACCTATCTGTTTTTCGGTGGGAACGTTCACAAGCTTTGGGAATAATTATTATCTCAAATGGATAGTTTTCTTAAATTATTATTGAAGCGGAGGAATAATAAACCACTGTACAATCATTTGCAGTTTTTTTATACTCCACGTTGTCTCTAATACCTAACGGCGATAAAAGACAACACATGGACGTGTATCGTAGAATTCTTATTATAATAGCAGACGCAAAATTTGGCGACCCTAAAAAATTGCGGTGTGGCCAGCTTAGAGAACGAATTAGATAGGTATTATGGTCAAAAGTAAGGTTTTTAGGCAACCATGGGCGGTCAACTTTGGCTATTCGGGTGAAGAAAGAGCGACAACACAGTAACAAGGCACACCCGCCAAATTTCGTGTCCGCTAGTTATTAGAAGACAAGAACGAGTCGCTTTATGCCACAATCATAATGTTACGACCAATATATTTTAAATTGTCCTTAACGTGTAAGATAAACTTTCAATCTTTACTGCTCGTTCATACCAGTTAACGGATACCGTTGGAAAATATCAATGTTGCCGCTGAGTAACCGCATGCTTTTACTCCTTGACCGTTACAAAGTAGCATCGGCCATCTTAATATTCTTGCAAATAACGCTTATCTTTCCTCGTTGCGCCTCCTGCTGAGCAACTTACGAGACACTCTTAGAGGTTGCTATCTAGGGAAATACAGCCCTTGAATAACGGTTAGCGCTTGTACTGCCTCCTGAACATGATGATATTTGATGCGATCATGAAGTTAAAGACTTTTCCATATCGATTCATCAGGTTGAACAAATGATACTGAATCCCAACTTGATATAAATTACCAAATAGTCGACTACTGTCGCACTGACACTATCGTCGTATGCCAAGATAGAGAAAGTTTCTCCAGCTTATTATCTAATATTCAGTATTCCCACTTGAAAATTACGTCTTTTCAGCAGACAATAAACCATTTATTTCCTTAGATTCACATTAATTTTCCGTATACGTTTTCAATAAATCAGTGAAATGTCAGTATTTAGGGTTTATTTATTTTATTTTTATTTATTACTTATTTTTTATTTATTTACGATTCATTTTTATTTATATTTATTTACTATTCATTTTTATTTATTTATTTATATTTATTTTATTTATTTATTTTATTTATTTTTTATATTTATTTTATTTATTTATTTTATTTAGGATTTGAGTGAAAATTGTAACGGGCGAAGGAAAAATTAACAACTCACTTATTTTACACCGCTCGCGATGGTGATTGAAAAAAATCAACGAAGGTAAAAATTTGCGGACAAGGAATTTTTTCTCGATTATTCGTGGACCGCTAATTAAAAGAATTTCTTGTAATTACTCAATAAAAATAGAATAGTACGTATAATAAATTCATCGTTGAGTGAAACACTTGACTACTGTCTGATTATAACATTTTAAATACGTATTAAATTCAAGGTGCACGTAATAGGATAAAAGGTAAAATACCAGATGAAAAAAAGCTGCAAATGTACAATGGTTTTCTGTTCCTTTGCTTCAATTAAGATTTTAGGAGAACATCTATTAGTTATCGTAATTATTCCGAACGTTTGTGAACGTTTCCACCAAACCACAAATTGGGAATTAGGAAACCAAATAGGAATTTCCCCTCGAAACCCCCAAAAATACCGTTAAAATCGAGGCAGCGATTTGGTTAAAGAATTGAGCCATTCTCAGGTCATGGTTGATTTTTGGTGAAAATTTAAAAAATGTAGCTTTTATAGTTTCGTCAGAAAAGTGTTGACGACTTACAGCGGACGGACAGAATTTTTTTTATTGGATATTCGGATTTTACATGTCTCGAAACGTAAAACATCAAATTTTGAGGGCTTTTTTTGGGCGATTACAATTATTTATTTCGAACAATAGACCAAAATCAGCGGATTTCGCAGAAATGATGGAAATTCGGTAGATTCTGATGGTTTTTTGTGGTCCGTAAACACCGTGAAAAATCCGTAGAAATCGGAGAAATCCGTAGATCGGGCAAGATACTGCTCGTAGTGCATTAGTCGATTGCCATCTGAACGGCTTTGGACATTTCTGAATCCGCTTTCACTGCTAGGTTACTCGGGGTCGCCAAAATTGACTCACTTGACCTCTACAGTGACTGAAAATCCACGTCTTTTAGTGCTGACCCCGGATAAACTCTCTTTTATGCCTCGCGATGTTTATTTTAATCGAGCGAAATTTTCACTTCTTCACGACGCGGTTGTTTTGGCACCAATTGCTATTCATTTTGGCGCGGAACGTATTATTTTTTTTCTTACTATGCAGGCCATGTTACGTGAGTTTCTTTTTCCAAGCCTTGGTGAATTTATCTTCTTGAAATTGAATTAGGCAAGGCAATAATAATCATTATACTTAAGCGGAATATTGGTATTTTTATGTTGATGTTTTTAGTTTCTTAATAGATATAATTTTCAAGAAATTTTCTTTAAAAAAAAATAGCAAAAATTAATAAAATATTTTATATTACCGGTCGATCAATACATTAATTTTTCCCCTTACGTTCATTAATCGAATTTTGAACGGAGCGAATTTCATTATCAATTATTAAATCAATTTCCCTCGATAATTTAATTATTTTCCCTCCATCATTTCATTAATCCATTTCACTTCATGGGCTTATTTGTCTCTCTTTTATGACTGCGCGATTTAATTGTCTTCTTATAAATCAGATTTTTTTCAATATAGTTTCTTACTGTCTGATTAATATTTTTCAGTATTGAATCGGCCCATAAAAAAATCACTCGTAAAAACTACCTCCACCGACGTGTCTTTGTTTACATCTACCGTCTTTTGTTTACACTGCCATCCTTATTTGGAGAGCGGCAGATTATCTTTATAGGAACAATGTCGTTTCGCTTAGTCACATTCACTTATTGGTATTGTCACTTGATGAACCTTAAACGACGTAGTAGACAAGGATGTCAAGAATTCATTGTTGCTAATGCGTCTCAATGGTTTTTTTTTTTTTCAGGATCATATACAAGAAGTATTAGACAAATGGACTCAGATCGACGACGAGATTTGGGCCAAAGTAATAGTTCTAGAGAGGAATCGAAGGGTAGCCAAGGCTTACGCCAGGGCACCTGTCCTCACCGTCAACGGATCGGACGATGGATTCGATGGTTTCCGGTGAGTTCCGATAACATTTGACCATTATTATCTCGCAATTACATAAAAATACATTTTTGGACTGGCTAAAAAATTTCAGAGGCAAAATATTACATCTTAGAAAATAGGATTTTTGACAAATAATGAAGGAAAGGGTGTAAAATCCCGATATTATATTTTGTTGTTATTAATTAAGTGGACTGTATTTTTTATGTTTGTTACCGAAATTAGTCACATTTCAAAAGAACGCACGAACACCATTTATTATTAACTTTGAAACAAGTAAGATCCAAATAAATTCAAGAGTTAATCAACCGAAGATGCATATCAGTACGAAAGCCGAAGAAGAACGAAGAGGCCGAGAACATTCGAGAGAACTCCACAAAGGGGGAAGGGGGCACATATGATCGAGGGTGAACATATGAGCGAAGCCGCACCATCGACAGAAACGCACCCCATCCATTCAACCTTGAGGAGAAATGAAGCAGCATCCTTCGATTTGTAGGGAGTAAAATAGAATTTAACATTACTCCCCCCCTTGAAATAGAGAGATATTTCAATCTTAACAGAACATCCAAGTTAGTTGACGACCGAGGAACTTTGATTGTTGACATCTTCCAAGGCTTCTCCCGAAGAAACGTCAAGAATAGGGCATATCTTGACCATTGGGCGTATTATTTCTTGTCCGCCACTCAGCCGAAGTGTTGCCACGCGAGCGATGCCGTCCTTTCCTGGGTGAAGTTTGATGATCCGTGCCATTTTCCATTCTAAAGGTTTCAGGTTTTCGTCCTTGATGGTCACTAGCGTCCCGATGGGAATGTTGTTCTGTGGATAGCGCCATTTATTTCTGAGTTGGAGACCCGACAAATATTCAGTGCTCCATTGTGACCAAAATTGTTGTTGTATTTGTTGTAGTCGTTGCCATCGATTGACCAGAGGTTTGTGATTGACATAATCAGGCTCAGGGGGGAAATTTAGTGATGATCCGACCAGGAAATGAGCAGGAGTTAAGGGTGTTGGGTCTGTGGGATCGTCTGACAAGGCAGTTAGGGGTTTAGAGTTCAGGCAAGCTTCTATACCAGTCAAAACAGTATAAGCTTCTTCGAATGTCATAACCATTTTGTCCATGGCTTTCTTCAAATGGGTTTTCACAGATCGAACGGATCTTTCCCATAAACCACCCATATGAGGGGAACCAGGAGGCAAAAAACTCCATTTTACTCCTAATTGCGCACAGTGTGACTTGATTTTTTCATTTGTAACGAAGTATTGTAATTCCTTTTGAGCTCCCACAAAGTTCGTCCCATTATCTGAAAATATGTGTTGACTCAATCCTCTCCGAGAGAAAAACCGTTTTAATGCAGCTAGAAAGGCTTGCGATGATAAATCCGTGACAAGTTCAAGGTGAATAGCCTTAACCGCAAAGCAAATGAATAAAGCGATGTATGCTTTATGTTTAATGGATTTCCGAGAATTAGTCTTCACCCAAATTGGGCCGCAAAAGTCAATTCCACAAATTTCGAAACACCTTCCAGACGTCAAGCGCTCGTTTGGTAGACCGGCCATAAATGGTTTTATTGGCGTTGCATTTGCTTTTCTACATAAAACACACTTGTGCACAATTGATTTTGCTGCACTTTTACCATTAAGTGGCCAAAATTCTTCTCGGATGATTGTAAGAAGCGCATTTGGTCCAACATGGTAATTTTTGCGGTGAAAATAGTCTAAAAGGAGTTCCGTTAGTTGGTGTTTGTAAGGCAAAATAACCGGATGTTTACGTGTCTCTGTTATGTTAGCGTTTGAAATCCGCCCACCAACTCTCAACAATCCTTCACTATCGATAAATGCAGATAGTGACAATAATTTACTTGTTCTTGGCAAAGTTCGGTTTACTTTAAGACGTGACACTTCTTCTGGAAAACAATCTGCCTGAACAATCCGAATCACGAAATTACGTGCATTTTTTAGTTCGTCAACCGATATATATCCAACCGTCCGAAGAGATTTCGACTTTTTCACATTATTAATGAATCTGAATACATAAGCTGTAACGTTGAGGAGCCTTTGCCAAGAAGAGAATTTCATAATCAATTTTTTCATCATTTCCGCACTTTTTGTATCTGCTGCTATAACTAGAGAGAAAGATATTGTCTTTTCTTCGGGTACCCTTTCCAGCAACTTGAGTTTAGATAGAGGCCATTTGCTTGATTCTGACAAAAGCCATGACGGACCTTCCCACCAAATCTTCTTCGATTGAAACACTGAAGGTTTAATTCCTCTAGTAACAAGATCAGCTGGGTTCTCTTTTGTTGGAACGTGATGCCATTGGTTAGGGTTTGTTGCTTCTTGTATAGCAGCCACTCTATTAGAGACGTAAGTTTTCCATTGTTCGGGCCGACCATTAATCCAGGCTAAAACAATTTCCGAATCAGTCCAATATAGAATGCTGGGGCGTTTAAGTTTTAATGCTGATAGGGAGATTTTCATCAAGTCTACTAATAGTACCGCTCCCAAAAGTTCCATTCGTGGAAGTGTCACCTTTTTTGTCGGAGCAACTCTAGCCTTGCCACAAAGTAATCGGCAGTGAACCATTCCATCCAAATCTGTTGAACGAATATAAATACATGCCCCATAGGCTTTTTCTGAAGCATCACAAAAACCATGAAAACTGCAATCTGCAGGATTTCCGAAAACTACCCGCCGCGGTACCTCTATTTTATTAATCTGTGAAATTTGCTCTCGGTATTGGAACCACATTTCACTCAAATCTGATGACAAGTTTTGATCCCAAGTTGCTTTCACTTGCCAAAGGGATTGGAAAAATATTTTACCCTTAATCAGAATAGGTGAGAGAAAACCAAGAGGATCCCAAAATGTGTGCAAGTCCGCCAAAATTGTCCGTTTTGATACATTTTTCGTTGTCCATGTTGGAAAAGCCAACCCAAGCGTATCTGATTTCCAATTCCACTCCAAGCCTAGAGTTTTTGTAGAACAGTTTTCCGTAGCCAGGCAGTAATGTTGTGATGAATTCTGAGACAGGTATTTCATAAATTGTTCCGAACTAGTACACCATTTACGTAATTCCAATTTGCGGGATATTAGAGCGCTTTCAAGTCTGGTTTGGAAATTGGTTAATTCTTCAACAGTATTAAAACCGTCAACATAATCATCAACAAAAAATTTTGTTCGAATTTTCTCTGCTACTTCTGGGTCGGAACTCTCAAGTTCATTTGCAAGTTGACGTAAACAACGTATTGCGAGAAACGGAGCAGATGTTGTTCCGTAGGTAATCGTTTTTAGTCGATAATACTCAAGAGGTTTGTTAGGATCGCTCCTCCACACAATTCGTTGCAAGTCAATTTGAGACGGATCAATCCAAAATTGACGATACATTTTTGCCACATCCGACGTGAGTCCGTACTTAGGAAACCTAAAGCTGACCAAAATATCAAATACATCGTTTTGTAAAGCAGCCCCTGCGTGCAAAATGCTGTTCAAACTTGAGCCGTTATTAGTTTTGTATGAGCCGTTGAATACTACCCGAAGTTTCGTAGTTTCACTTTCCTTTACAACGCAGTGATGGGGGAGGAAATAGTGAGGCCAATTATCCAATTCCAATTCATTTAATTTTTCCATGTGTCCCATTTGTAAATATTCTTCCATGAAATTGGTGTATTGTTTCCAAATTTCTGAGTTCTTCGCGAATCGCGCCTCCAAAGAATAAAAACGTTTTACAGCACCCTCCAAAGAGAGTCCAAGATTCGTCGGGTCCGTCTTAAAAGGTAATGATACAATGTATCTTCCGTCATCACCGATTTTTAGAGTTTGAACAAAGTAATCTTCGCAATAATTTTCTTCCGTGTAATTTCTTTTGCGATGTCTAACGGAGGGAAAATCAGAATCATCCACCGCCTCGTAATTATTTGTCAATGCGAAGTTGGAAATGTAACAAGAGTTTGTTGAACCAGATACATAATCGCCACTGACAACCCAACCGAAAGCAGTTTTTATTAAATATGGTTTACCGGGGCCCAAATGATGTTTCTGCGTACCAATTACTTGGAAGAAAATATTTGCACCCAAAATCCCGTCAATTTGCTTCAATTGATTGTTGAATTCGGAATCCGCAAGATTGTTCAAGACAAAATCAGGAATGTTCAGCTCTTTATAATCGAAGCTACGACTTAATAGCGATCCTTTGGTTATTTCAGGGAGAACGTGAAATTTTGCCTCATTTTTATAGTCTGAATTCTTTGATTTTATAACCGTTGTAACATATCCAAGAGATGAAGTACTACCGCGGCCGATTCCGTTGATATGTATTTTGTCCGATTCTAATTTTAATGATAACCGCTTGGCTAAATTCAGAGAAATGAATTCCAGCCCTGACCCGGAGTCAAGTAGAAATCTAGCCGATATTGATTGTCCGTTCGAATCAGCAATTAAAGCTGTGCAAGTTGGGAAAATTGTAATGACCGAATCCATGCAGTTATCAGCAAAAAATGAAATTGAATCCAACGGCTCTATTTTAGAGACGTAGTATACGTTTGAGGACCGCTTGAGTTCTGCGTTATTCGGCGTTTTCGTCGACGCATTAGGTCCATTTCCGTAACCGGTAGTCGTCCGTTGTTCGCGAACCGTGTCCGCGCTACATAGCAAATAATTGTGTTTTTGTTGACATTTTGAACAAACCCGATTTCTGCATTCAGATACCCGATGAGAAAAATCCAAACATTGCCAGCAACATCCAAGTCTTTTAACTAATTCCCTTCGTCCATCTATTGATTTGTTTAGAAACATCTTACATCTGTACACCGGATGAAAAATCCCGTTGCAGATTTTGCATTCCCGATCCACTTGAGTCATTAGCGCGGAAGATGCGCGTTTTTTCATCTCTCTTGGAGCACAATTTTCAGAGACAACTTTCTTTTCGTAGGCTTCCAAGTAATCGTACTGTTTTGTCAAAAACTCTTCCAATTTTGAGAATGACGGCATTTCTCTGTTCGAAGCAGTTTCTTCTTCCCAACATTTAAGAGTTGCGTTGTCCAATTTTGATGTAAGCAAATAAACCAAGAAAACATTACCGTCAGTTTCTGTAACGCCTAGTTTTTTGAGCGCGTTTAGATTTTTTATGAATAAATTATGAAGATCTCTCAAATTTTTCGCCGATTGAATTTCCAATTTTTTAGCCGAAAACAAGTTAGAAAGATGAGTTTCGACCAAAATCTTATTATTTTTGTAATGCCCAACAAGTTTGTTCCATGCAAAATCATAATTTTCATCCGATATGTCAATTCCGTTGACCACCTGAGCTGCTTCACCGTCGAGGCAGCTAATTAAATAGTGAAATTTGTTGATATTCCCGATATTTTTGTTTCCATGAATAATTGAATTAAACGATTCATAAAAGATAATCCAATCATCCTTTCGTCCATCAAATTTTTTAATTTCAATTTTGGGAATTCGAATCCCTCCGTCCGATCCGTGTTTTTTATTTACGTCGATTGCCGTACCCGATTGTCCGTGTTCCGTTGCCGTTGAATTTCCGATTAATTTGTTAATTTCAGCTTGCAGACGACTCCGTGTAAAATAAAATCTTTCTTCGAATACCATGTATTCATTTTCCAAGTCCGATGTTTCATCCTGATTTTCCGAATCAGTTACCAATTCCGATAATTTGAAAAATGCGTCTTCAAATTTAGGAAATAATGATTCCAAGTTATCCAATTTTGCCGATAAAGATACCAAAGAAAACTCGCCATCTTGATCTAGAAATTTGACGATCTTAGTTAATGAAGCCTTTGCCGTTCGCAACCTTATCCAAAGCTCTTTACCCGAACTAGCCATGTCAAAAATAGGAGGAATGGTCAGAATAGGGGAGGATAAAGGAAAAGGGAGGATATTATTGATAATGAGCCGTGATTATTACCTCTAGTCCGATTTGAATTCGCCATCCATTTTTTCCACCGAAGTCCGAGCGATGATTCCATCCGTCCCGATTGGACCAATGTAAAATCCCGATATTATATTTTGTTGTTATTAATTAAGTGGACTGTATTTTTTATGTTTGTTACCGAAATTAGTCACATTTCAAAAGAACGCACGAACACCATTTATTATTAACTTTGAAACAAGTAAGATCCAAATAAATTCAAGAGTTAATCAACCGAAGATGCATATCAGTACGAAAGCCGAAGAAGAACGAAGAGGCCGAGAACATTCGAGAGAACTCCACAAAGGGGGAAGGGGGCACATATGATCGAGGGTGAACATATGAGCGAAGCCGCACCATCGACAGAAACGCACCCCATTCATTCAACCTTGAGGAGAAATGAAGCAGCATCCTTCGATTTGTAGGGAGTAAAATAGAATTTAACAAATGGCTTTTCCGAGTGTTTTATCATAGTGAAAATTGTTGTTTTTTGCGTCAAATGCTCGTTAAAAAAAGTTCAAAGAAAAAATGTTTGGTCACAAATTCCAGTCAAAAATGCTCTTTAAGTTAAAATTTTAACTTAATTTTTTTAAAGTAACTTTTAACATTTGAAATTCTGTGTTACTGCTTCTGCTCGATTACAATACTTTATTTCCTAGTTTAAACAAAATGGAAATTTATGATCCATTTTCCTATACCAATGCTAGTTCATTTGTTTCGAAAAAATTCTTAATCAACTAGGAACATTTTTTTCCCATTATTTACTCAGTGATACTTTCAGATTATTACATTATACTAATTCGATTTTCTGACATAATTATGCTTGCGTGGTTGGAAGATTTTTTACAATATTCCGTTGTACGACTGTAATAATGGCCTGACGATTTTTACCAACTTTTTGCACTAAAAAAATGTTAATTTTTTCATTTTCTATTTATTTTACGCATAATTTCTTCCATTTTTTTTTAATATCTTCAGTAATTTTTTTAAGTTAATTTATTTTTATTTGATCAATTTTTTAAATATTTTTTATTTGATCATCTTTTTATTAATTTATTTTATTTGGCCATTTTTATTATTAAGTTAATTTATTTTTATTTGATCATTTTTATTTTTAAATATAATACGTTTTTATTTGATCATTTTTATTTTTAAATATAATACGTTTTTATTTGATCATTTTTATTTTTAAATATAATACGTTTTTATTTGATCATTTTTATTTTTAAATATAATACGTTTTTATTTGATCATTTTTATTTTTAAATATAATACGTTTTTATTTGATCATTTTTATTTTTAAATTTATTAATTTTTATTTTATTAGTTTAATTTATTATTATTGTTAATGTATCTATTCTTAATTTAATTATTTCCTAATTGATTAATTATTTTATTTTAATTTATATGTCTCTTACATCAAGTACTTAATTAATTTTTTCATCGTCGTGTTTTATTATTACTATTATTAAAATTAATTTTTTCATAGTCGTGTTTTATTATTATTATTATTATTATTATTATTATTATTATTATTATTATTATTATTTAAATTAATTTTTTAAATTTACTAATTAATTTAAATTGGATTGGAACAGCCAAAGTGCTTCCCTTCTTGCTCAACTTCCAATTTTTTTTTCTCTAGTATTTTTTTTGTCCAAATTAAAATTTGGATTCCATTAAAATTGGCCTCGGACGTTGGGCAATCAGAAGTTCGGATTGTAAGTTGAGAGGGTACCCGTAGTTCTACACTACGGTGACACAGAGACCTTCTTCCTCAAGAGTAGACGAGTTACATGAGACAACCTTGAAGGTCGGTCTCACAATGAGGAGGATGTGCGCCATATCTTTCCCTCAAGTATCATATTCACCTAGCGACGAGCTTTAGGTCAAACCTCATTCTATCGTAACGGAGTTAAAAAAAAAATCACTCTTAGATGTCTTCTTTGACAACGTTAGGGAATTATTTTTGCCCGACCTGCTCGAAATCGCCTAGGTCGCATTTTCACTTTACGACCCTCTGACAAAATCGAACGGATCCTGTACGATGGTTATCCGTCGAATTATCGATTCTGCCGTGGGAGCTTTTAGCAAACAATAAGAGCCGCCCAATGGGAATATAAACAGTTCCATTTTACGTCGAGCTTTACCGAGAGATGTTGAAAAAAGTTTACACGGCGATTCTATAAAAGGGACGGCCGCTGAAAGTGTTGAAACGGTCTTTGTACGAAAGACGAATGTGCCGAGACAATAGCTGAGGAATCTACACCTCGCTCGGAGCATCATGTACGCGTTTTTGAGTCGTTTTGGAATTCTAGCGCTGTAGGTCTTCGGAAACAACTAGCTAATTGCTCCTCTCTTGTAACCAGGTCTCTCCAAGTGAAATAGAAAGCGTTGAAATGGAATTTCCCCCTTTATCCGTTTCGTATCAGCTGTGGCGACGCCTTGGAAAACAATTAGCTCGAGGTGGCCGACGATTATTTTTGTCTCGCCTTCCGTTTGCGTTGCAGAAATGCGTGCAATGCAGGCGAGAAATCCGACTCGAGCGTTGAGAATAAAGTCGATTAGGTATATTTATATGAACTATAAATGACCTTTAGGAAAGAATTTTCAGTTTTTTTTTTCGATTAAAAGTTGTCATTATTATTTTGATTTTTCAGCAGCGCAATTTTAAGTTCAGAAATCTGTTATCATTTTTTAGTGAGAATTTTTAATGCGCTCTCCCAAGTATTTTTTCGCGGGAAAGTGTGATTTCAATTTAACTCTATTAATTAGGTAAGTCGTGAATTTATCTCGGAATTCGAAATATGAATATGAATTATGTTATTATACTATGACGGAAAAATTTAATCGGGTATTTTTCGTTTATTGTTCAATAATAAACCATTCTAATCGCCCAAGAAGAAAAATCTTTTAGCCCCTCCTCAAAATGCGATGTCTTGCGTTTCAAGGCATGTAGAAACCAAATATCCGACAAAAAAAAATTCTGTCCGTCCGCCGTCAACATTTTTTGACTCAACAATAAAAGCTAAATTCTTGAAATGTTTACCAAAAATCAATCTTGGCCTGGCAATGGCTCAATTCATTAACCAAATCGCTGCATAAGTTTTTAGGGTATTTTTTGGCGGGTTTTGAGGGGTAGAAAATGCGTATTTTGCAACGTTTTTTAGAAAAAGGTTTATTTGGCATGGATTTCTATAGATTTTTGGTCCATGAATCGAATGAGAGTATCGCGGAGTCGATAGATTTATTGGGTCTCGAGTTAGCGCAGCTTTTGTTTCGAATTGGGGAGATTCGAGAGTTTTTGGAGCTATAAAAATTGTTCTATACTCGTTGGAGTGGTCGTCAAACATAATTTGAAAATCAAGTAAAATAAAAATGATTAAAATTACAATCGTTGCTACGGAATTTTCCTATTGTTGCCAATCTGTTTTTAGGGCGGGAACGTTCACAAATGTTCGGAATAATACTATCACAAATCTCTTCTTAAATCATTATTGAAGCGAAGTAACAATAAACCTCTTCACAGTCGTTTGCAGCGAATTTTTTCTTTATTGACTACCAACGAAAATTTATAAATAAATTATTTTAAAATCGTTTCAACGTTTATTCCAACGAGGACTAGAACGTGATACCTTCAATCCGTCGAGCTTCTATTTGCAAGTATAATTCGTTTTGAATTTTAATAATAACGCAAAATACGCAAAACGACGAACATGTTACGTTACGTGTAGGAAGATTACGATGTAAAACGGACAGTGTATGCGTGGTCTTTTTGGCGAGAGGCCATCTGCCCCTCAAGGACGACCGCGCCCTGAACGGCTTCTTGCTATTTTCGTTTCCTTCAGTCCCCCACCGGTCGATTTGAGTTGGGTTTTAGCTAAGAAAATTGCTACCGACTGTGGGGAGTCGAAAGCGAAGGTTGTCTGATGTAGGAGTCCCGCCGAGTTACATATAATATGCATGCAAATCGAGCGGCGATAAATGCCGAGTGATTCATAGGCGCAAAATGAGAGAAAAAAATCGGCTGGCTTAAAGGAGAAAATTTTGAAGGATATCCATAGTATGAAAATATTTATAGAAAAAAATAAATAAATAAAAATAAAATATTTCTCATCAGCGGTGAAAAATATTATCACGTTGAAGTGGTCGATTGAAATCTTGAAGTGGATTTTCCGTAGTTGAATTTATGTTCAGTTGAATATTCTTGTAATGGTACACACGCGTTGGACTTGAAAGTTTCCAATTTCGTCGTCCAAGTCTTTTGAACTTATTTATTTCTTTTCGAAGCTAAACCAAAATAATTTATTATTTTCACTTTTTTTAAATTATTATTTTATAATTATATTATAATTATATTGAATTAATTATTTATTATAATTATTTTAATTATAATTTATTTAATTATTAATTATTTTATTTAATTATTAATTTAATTATTAATTTAATTATTATTATTATTATTATTATTATTATTATTATTAATTATTATTAATTCTTGTTTTTTTTTCCAGAATTGGATTATGCGGTTTTGATAATCCGATGCGAGATCCGAAAACAGAAGAGCTCAAAAAGCACATTGGCCACGTGAGTATTTGAACGGATTTTTGAAATAATATAGCCTCCCCTGTGGGTATCAAATGCAAAAATAATGCAAGATGTTTTTTTCATCTAAGCACATTTGGCCACTTGAGTATTCGAATAAATACATTTTAATACGGTAAAATGGTCTTCTCTGTAAAAATCGCGGACAAAAAATAAAATAAAAGAATATTAACAAAATTACCTGAAATGAAATATCGTTCATTGTATAACCGTTAGGTATTAAAAATGTTTGCCTTGTGCACAGAACAAAGAAGATAACAATAATCATTTCTGAAAAGAAATTCAACTTCTGAGTAAGATAGTATTTACATAAAATAACATATTGACACTGTTTTTGCTTTTACATCGTACAAAGTTCAAAATAATAGTTAGGCAAGTATAAAATTTCCGCTTCTGAAATAATTAATATTGTCGCGTAACATCAAACCAGGGAAAAACACTTTGACTCGCGCAAAAAATTACCTAAACGAAGTTTTCTATCGAAACTTAGTATTTCTTCCGTTCTTTAAAATATTCCCCCTCAAAAAAAAAATAATTTTTTCGAGCAAGTAGTACGATTGTTATAAAGTGAAGACATTATTTCCCTTCGGCGATAGATTTCTCCCCGATAAAGAACAAATTTTCCGTCGGACCGTTTAACGAGGCGAAAAACTCGTAAATCGTCGGCTGCGGTGTCGAAAACTGTTTTCCCAACCGCCCGCGGAGCGTGAAAACTGAAACATTTCTTCGAGCGTTTCTTCATTCGGCTTCGGTTCAACATTATTGCGCAATATTTGCCGAGCGGAAACGGGAGAAACTGCGAGAAATCGTCGGGGCGAATTTCGAGAAATCGGGGGGAAAATTCTGTCGAACCACGGGCCCGGGTTTTTGTTGAGAAAATCAATCGTTAAGAGGAAAACTCGTCTCTTGCGAGGAATCGACGAAAATTTCGCACCGCGGGTTGCGACGGATTTCGGTTTCCGTAGGCGTAACAGTGGGACGCCCTCGAGATATTCACATTCTCAGCCGGACAACGGAAAGGTGAGTTACTCGTGCGAGAAACGGTCCCCCGGCGTCATATCGTAGTGGAAATTGTCAGCACGTTTCCTGCGGATGAGCCGGATATGCAGATTTTCCTAGTTCTCGTCGGCCTGCGAATGATAAAATCTCAGCGCCCGAAGTAAACGTATGAACATTTGTCTATTGTGACAGCGAGATCGCAAGATTTCACATTTCTTGGACCGAAGACGCGTTTGAAATTTTTCATGCGAAGATTTCAGTCGCGGGGGTGCCAATTATTATTTTCGAGGGTACTTCACCCTTTGCTAGTTTTTTTGGTGGTTAGTTCATGTTTTAAGATATTTGATTTTTTACATCGTTTCCTTTAAGAAGAATGTTATTCCGCATCTCATTTTGTTAATTGAATGTTTCTTGGTTTTTTTCACATCCTGGTTCCTACCTCTAAATCAAAATATATTCGATGCCGTACTCGCCACTCGTTGCCAAAGGAGCTATTTCTCGTCCCTGCCACAAAGCTCTCTCATCTGCAAAATTTTTGTAGAGAATTTAATCGGCAACAAAACCCGTTACCAATATTATTTTTAGCCTGGTTCACCATCCCAAACGCGAGCCATATTTGGTGTCAGCCGAAGAGGGAATGACCAATTTTTCATGAAAATTGTGAGTTTCCGCGGAGAAAATTGCTAAGGAAAATCAGCGGTTTGAATAAACCCGGAGATGTAACTCCAACCTATTGAAGTGACTCCCTAGAGCGCTCTGTAGTCGGTTTAAAGACAGACAAGAACAACAAGACGCTCTTTAAGACTGGAGTCATGCTAAATCGAGTAAGTGACGCTAACTTCACGGCTACTTGTTATATTTTTTTAATTGTCGAGTTAGTACCGCCCAAAATGCCTCGTAAAGCAAATAAATTGCTGAGGGGGGTTTGGTAATATCACACCAAATTATTGCTTCCAATGTTAGTTTATTCTCCGAAGATACAAGCGCTAGTATCGATATTCACGTTCAACGGACTAGTTATGACGTAATAACTATTCATTTTTCGTTCAAAATCATCAGTTTCCATTAGCGATTTTCTCTGCGGAAACTCGCAATTTTCATGAAAAATTGGTCATTCCGTCTAGCTGACACCAAATAGCAGAATTCAGGCCATTGGGAACGAAAATAAAAAATAGGCGTCTTCCCCATTCATTTTTGTCCTCGTTAAGAAAAACCATACGATTGTCGGCGGACGGAAAATTCACCGCCTTCGCACGATCGGAGACTTTTTTCCCCGCATTTTTTCCACAACTTGAACTTGGCATCGAATCGTCACGACAGTTGTACGTGAGAGCATTGAAAAGGGCGAAGATTTGACGTCAAGGTCGCATGGATTTCACGGCTACAGCGAAGGATCAACGACTCAACGAGATGTCACCCCCGTCGGACATGGTTGGCGGATTGTACGTGTCGTGCGGTCGCCGAGACTATGGCCTGACGGATAACAAAGAGACAATAGATGATACTTCCCAATGGCGCGACTGTTCCGATTCATCTCTTGATATCCTTCGGCTCCCGATTTGATCTGGTTTGCACTCGGCATTGCCCGCTAATCCATCTCGAAGGGTTTTTTCCTTCGAAACCGACCGTCCTTGAACTTCTCGATCGATTTATCCGAAGCGTTTCCACATTTCTCTCGCGGCCAAATTCCATATCGATACTTCGGTTGCAAATCGTAAGCGTGGACTGCAAAAAGGCGACATTTGTAATTTTTTCTCTTTCCAAGAGCGTTTTCGATCGTTCCTATGAAAGGAGCTCTTCTTGACCGTTTTAATTCGCCCGCACAATTCCTCGGCAGTTGAAAAACGCTGCAAATGATATGATGATGATTTTTATAGCTCCAAGAACTCTCGAGTTATACCCTCATGTCAAATTTCTGAAAATCTCCCGAATTCGACACAAAAGCGGTGATAACTCGAGAACCAATGAAGCTATCGACCCCGCGATGGTCTCATTCGATTCAGCGTCCAAAAATCTATATAATTTGATACCACGTACACATTTTTCTGAAAAACCTTGGAAAATATGAATTTTCTCCCCCTCAAAACCCCCCAAAAACACCCTTAAAATTGAGCTAGCAAGTTGGTTCAAGAATTGGGCCGTCGTAGGACCGAGATTGATTTTTGGTGAAAATTTCAAGAATTTAGCTATTACGGTTTGGCCGAAAAAGTGTTGCCGGCGTACGGCGGACTGACAGAATTTTTTTTATTGGATATTCGGATTCTACATGCCTTAAAACGTAAAACATCAAATTTTGAGGGGGGTTATAAAATGTTTTTTCTTGGGCGATTACAATGGTTTATTATTGAACAATAAACCAAAATCCTATCGAAAATTACTAAAGCTGACGTAGATATGATTAAAACTAAAATTTACCCGCGGCTCAAGAATTTTCCTAACGCTCTTCGTGTTTCAGGGTGTGAAAGTCAAGATGGACGACCAAGGCAACATTCTGGTCAAACGCGTTTCCAAATGTAACGTGTACATCAAGAGCACCAGCAACGGCGAAGAGACGAGCATCGGCTCTGACGTTCTCAAGCTGCCGAATCGTGCACTCGAGCCCGACAAACCAGTCAAGGTAAAATATGATAAGTTTCAGCAATTCTGCTTCCAAAGAGGAACACTCAAATCCTCAAAGGATCATTCGAAGACCGAGAAAAGTCCTGTTTTTTTTTTATTTGGTCGAAAAATATTTTTTCTTATACATTCTCGCTAGATTTGGCTGAAATGACCGAGAGAGGACCGGCGTTTACAGATTCGGAACTTGGCTAGGTCAAATTCAGTTTTGGGTTCCTTATCTCGCTCTTAATAATTAAAAGCTTATTTAGCTTGATGGTTCTGTATTTATTTCTGCAAATCCAGCAGCAGATTATCCTAAGCAACTTCGCACTTCTCCTATTTTTAAAAATTGCCCGCATTTTCATTATTAAGAGAAAAATAAAACGCCTTTTGTGAGGATTCCTGCGCTCCTTGAACTCTTGCTCGATTTTTCTGGCAGCAGAGGACGAATTTTTCAATTAAGATGAAAAAAAGACATCTTGAAAGGTTCTCGATATACCATCAATCAAAATCGCATTCGATCGTAACGAATTAGTCAACCATTGATGAATGATTTCCTGACATGACAGCTATGAATTAACGCGCAGAGGTCGACAACAGGTTAAGAGCTCCGGTTGTGTCTGATATCTGCTGCGACTTAGATTGATAGCATTAGCATAGGTCCGGTTAATCGCTGAGATGTTAAACGGGCTGTATTTTGCACCGTTTGAATTTTCTAAAGGATTGAATTCTTCACCGCCTGTAAAAATATAAATAAATTCGGCAATTTAATTTTTATTAATTTTTTATAGCGAAATTTTGAGATTATTAATATAAAAACGACGAAGAAAAGGCGTGCGAAGAAAGTACGCAAACCAGAAAAAATAAAGATGACGATTTTATTCAACTTCAGACCAGCTGAGAGCATACCGGTCAATAGAGATTTCAACGATTGGTCAAGCAAGAAAACGATGGATTATTACCCATCATACGTAATAAAGCCATACACGCGCGCTCTTTCCCTTTGAAAATTGCGGCAAGAGATCATTTCCTTTTAAAAAATCATTTGCGTTAGTGGACGTTAGCACCTGCAAGGAAACACGGTGAATGATTAGTAAAGGATTCTCTTAAGGCTGCTTCCGAACTGTGATTTTACCACTTGCAAAGAAAATGAATGGACTTGCCGGATAGTTTAGATTAATTTAATTTTAATTACCTACTAAGAAATAATTTTTTTTTTTTAATTTGAAAAGTTTTTAAAATAAAATAAAACCTTAAAAAGAAAAATAAACAGCTAGACTAAAAAAAAAAAAAAAAAAAAAAAAAAACTAAAATAAAACAAATTCGACTTTTCAGACGATCTCAATACTTCCATTTACTACGTAAACATGGAAGTAAAAATAATGATAGAAAATTTTATATTACTTATAACTTATTTTATTGTATTATTCTATTGTACTATTCTTTATTATTTGTATTATTGGACTTGCCGGATAATTTAGATTAATTTAATTTTAATTACTTAGAGATAAAAATTTTAAAATTTTGAAAAGTTTTTAAAATAAAATAAAGCATTAAAAAGAACAACAAACAGCTAGACTAAAAAAAAAAATTAAACAAAAAACTACTTTTACTAAAGTTAAAGTAAAAAAATAATAATAGAAAATTTTATGTTACTAACTTATTTTATTGTATTATTCTTTAAGTATTTCATGCTCTATTCGGGATAGAGTATTATGTCGCTCTTTTGTGTACGAAAATTGAGCCGGAAACGAATTTTAATTAATCAGGTGGCAATTGTCTTTTGAGAGTTTCTATCGTACTAAGTCCCAGGGGGAAAATTCATTACAAACCGTGAGGACTTTTTATCGGCCCGCTCGCGTTTGATATTGCATAACTCACGTTTGATAGGCTCGTAGACCACGTCTTCCGCGGCAAGATAATGATGCGGAGAAATGGAACACTTGGCAGTAGCGAGGGGAGATTTACTGCGGCGTCTGGCTAATGAACACGGTAAGAACAACGGGGCCACATTGAGCAAGCGCTGGAAGAAAGGTGGTTGTTTTTTATTTTGAAACACAGTCCGCCACCGAGACCTGGGGAAGAAAAGGCTGCTGCTCAGTAGGTACATGACAATGAGTGGATTAGACTCAGTCTCAGTCGAGAACAAGTGCTGGGCCGGTGATTTACGTCTGCGTGACATCTGACTACGAGTTCCAGAGAGAGAGAGAGTGAGAGGCGTTTTGGAAGAGAGTGAGTGAGGGAGCGAGGGAGAGTGTGTGAGAGAGAGGGATTGATTGATTGTTTATATTATTTATCGACCAGGGGAAGGTTAGGGCCAAGTGGCCCTCTCTTCCACCTTCCCTGGATATTTATTTACAAAAAATTAATAAATCATCCAACAATAAATTCAAATAATAAGGCTTACCCATCTATAAAAAAAAATTATTTAAAATATTTCCAAAAATTAAAAAAATATTTAAAAAAAATCAAAAAAATGTTTAAAAATAAAAAATTTACGTCCAATACCCTTTATTTCTTTATAATTATGATAAATATTATTTCAAAAGTGTTCAACTATTTTAATCAAAATAAAATTCAGAATCAAAATGAGATCAATACGAAACTATTGATACCAAAAAGTCATTTTCGGAAATAATGTCATATATATGCAGTATTGTTTTGACAGCGACGAAATGAACATATTACAGGGTATTCATTTGTTCGCAGTGCGCGAAAAAAATAAGAGGCAGCTATTTTTCTTTCTTCTGTATAAACGCTGACTTCTGTTTAATTGCTGACCATTGGAGATAATACATCTGCCGACTACTTAACGACAAACACGATGTGCTTTTAGATCGACCATGCATCTTCCGAATTGAATTAAGGGAAGTCGTGATGAGCACGGATGAAAAGGGCGTGTTGACGTAATCCGTGCATCGGATCGAAAATACTTCGAAGGAGGAACGTTTCGAAATTTCATCACTTTTGAAGGCGCGCTTGGATGAAAAGCTGTTTCACAATAATCCACCTGCGACGTTAGCCGTCTCTGGGATGAAAAAGTCACGAAAAGGACCGATGAAATACAAGGCCCTTGTTACCGTCGTATTCCAAATAACTCGGCTCGATTTTGAATGAATAGGCGAACCAAGGATCGAAAACCGCTGCAAATGATTGTACAGCGGTTTATTATTCATTCGCTTCAATAATGGTTTAAGAAGACTCTCGACTTTCGATCACAACTTTTGTGTCGAATTTGGGAGATTTTGCAGAAATTTGGCATGAGGGTGTAACTCGAGAGTTTTCAGAGCTATAAAAATCGTTCTATACTCATTAAAATGGTCGTCAAACACTCCCTTAAGCTATACCGTTAGGCAAAAAATTTAGCTTTTAATTAGGAAATTAAGAAAAATAAAAATGATCAAAATTACAATGTTGCTACGGATTTTTCCCCGATAGTTACCGATCTGTTTTTCGATGGGAACGTTCACAATTGTTCGGAATAATTACTATCATTAATGGATAGTCTTCTTAAATCAATATTGAAGCGAATAAACCACTGTACAGTCATTTGCAGCGGTTTTTTTTTTTTAAATTGGATATTTGGATTCTACATGCCTTGAAACGTACAACATCACATTTTTAGGGGGTTAGATTTTTTTTTTTTTTTTTTTTTAGGCAGTCTTACGCCTAATTGTAGTAACACTAAAAATTGAAAAACAAAAAAAAAAAACTTATAGTTGTCGTCAAAATTCCGCCGTTTTGTAGTTAAATTCGGATGCAGCGTTAAATTTCCTATAAGAAGAGCTTTCAAAATCGCTCAAAAGCGAAAATTTAATTTTTCACTATAATTGAAGCATTACTTACCTTCATGAAACGTTTGTTAATCGGTGGAAAATTCGACAATCTACAGTGTCATATAGTTCATAATTGTTTCGTCATATAATTCTGTTTCATAAATAATATCTGCTCCAGGGGCTGAATAAAAAAATGGAGAAGAGGTCGCCTCGTTTTTCTCCCCCTCAACCTACAAAAAATAAATAAAAAAAAAAATAAATAATATATTATACCTAGGTCAGATATTTTATTATAGGACGCGTCGGAATAAATCCCTCTAAGGCTAAATCAAAGGTTGAAAATCACTGTCGTTTCTTCGGTGAACAATAGACGCATTCAGGAGTGCTCGATCGCTCTCAATATTCACGGCCGGTGTCGGACATGAATACAAATTCTATATTCATAGCGTGACAGAATCGTTTCGCAATTTGAGATCGCTTTTACTGCTTCGTCCTCCTTTCACATCGGCTTGTCGACGTTAAATCATGCAAATTCCGTTAAGTAAGAGCGATTCGATTAACGTTCATCGTAGGACGTGCACACAAACGGATGAACGTCAATAGAACCAGAATCAAAGTAGATGGCCTACTAAGAAATAGTAAATTCAGAGAAATTTTTCTTCAAATTAAATTTTCGGTTATTTTATTCGTCGCTATTTGCCCAATTTGGAAATCGGGATGTACAATGTGAAATCTAAAGGCGGTTTAGATTTCGCATGGAAGTTGAAAAAATTTTCGCCTACATACGAGTATTATAAAGAGAAAAAAATTCTATAAAAATCGTTTGTTGGGAAAAATAAAATTTTTAATAGTGCATAAATAATATCTATTATAACTTTGGAAATTTTTTGAATATTTTTATTAACTATTGAAAGTTATTTATAACATAATTTAAAAATTTTAACACTATCGAATGATTATTTTTTCTCAGTTACGTAAGAGTAAAGTTTTTTTCTTCAACTTTTGTAAATTCCTAATTTTTCAAGCAGTTTTAGGTAAACATTGTGATTTACCTTTCGGCGAAGGATGATAAAAAAATTATCCGAGTAACTGCGACGCTAACAGTAAAAATTGACGCTTTTCCTAATTGTCTTACGTCACAAGGTCGCCATCTAACCGTTGCAAATCGGCTGTCGTCGGCTGTTCTCCAAGTGTCAACAAAGTTCCCGTTGAGAGGTCGTGATCTCCAGGAAAGGAAAGCTCAAAACTCGGTCATTGTTCGAAATAATCATCAGTCGATGCGACGTGACAATGCGCCATTGGACGTGTTTCATCATTTACCTACGATTCTCTAATGGTAGAACTGCTACACTAAATAAGGGTAGACGACAAGAGCTTTGAAATTTCCCATCGTGAGAGACCATCATGTCCTCTGATTGTCCATTGTTTGTGAACCGTAATTTTCTAACGCGGAGAGTTGGCACATTCGCAGTTGATCCAGTTTGAGGAGTGTTTATACTCGCTCTTCGAAATGTCAGTTTGCATAAGTACTCGTTTATTAAAAAAAAAAAAAAAAAAAAACTTGAAAAAATATTTGAATTCTTCTTATGCAACTTAACCACCAATAAACAGGCAACAGGCATAAACAGGCAATTCTTGTAGATTTTCTCCCGAATCGTAAATTAACAAGAAATTCGATATTTCAATAATTAATATATTTTATCGTTTTTTTTTTTTTTTTTTTTTTTTAATGAATATTTTCCGCCACGTAATACGTTCCTGTACTTACCTGTAATTCGTGCAATCGATCAAAAAATTGAGGAAATCATGAGCGCATGAAGAGTTTTTGGCCCCGAAAACCACACCTCTCATTTGCAACACGCGATTCGCTTTCTTCTGTTTCTTATGCCGAATCAAGCCGTCCTGCTATTAAAGGCAATCTAACCCCTCGGGTCTCGAGTTTGAAGGGTTTCTAACTTCTACCCCATCTAGAAACGGTTCAAGTTGTGCAACGGGCCTTCCATTCGACGCTCCACGTTCTACAGTTGCTCAATCCGGGCCATTGTTCGGATGCAAATCTTCAAGACGCAGATTACGAGTTGTAGGCGTCTCCGTTCTGCCATAGCTCAGCGTTTAATCGAAGTTTAATTGTTTTCGAAGGCTGGCGACAATTTCTTGTTCGACTTTTTCAAGTGATGACAGAGAACAATAAGGCACGCGCCTTTTGCCCTTTGAGACGCGTAAAAACGCCACGAATTGCGACTGGCGACGCGGAGAATGTGAATCGCTTTGAATTCTTGGCTCCCGATTCGTAAACAGTAACAGAGAGAGATTTACGATGGTTACTCTTAAGGTTTGTAAAAATAGGACCGAATCGGAGACAATCCTAAAACCAAATTTAGCCATTGTGCGCTAAAAAGTGTTCAGGAGGCTATAGTAAAAGTGTAATTATTCAATCGGTGAATTTTCATATTTTCATTGCTGAAAAATAATATATTAAACATTTTAGTGTAATTATCATTTAAATTTGACGCCGTTTTTAGCTATAAGAAATTTCTATCTCTTCGTTCGCAGTATTTTACCTTACGGAGTAAGAGGTCGGGATCATAAGGACAATTAAATTCAACAAAGCAGCAGCAATTAGCATTACTCTATCAATTGCAAAGAATCCAAGAATGAATAGCTATAATTAAATTATATTGAGAAATATGTCGCCTTTAGCTTATGAAATACATCTCACGAGATGACTGTTAGGAAAGCAAATTAATAAAAACCGGTCTGAAGGACTTGAAGGAGTTAGAGTTGAAATTGAAGGTCGAAGATAAATACCGAATTTGATGAATAAGATTGAGGGAGACAGTTGGGTCTCGAAGATAAATACTGATATTAAGTGGTAATGTGGAGCGATGACGTTGGAGGGAGGCATAAATTAAAGGCTGAAGAGATGAAGGTTGAAGAGTGGAGGGGTAATGAGTAGAAGGATAAACAGTAGAAGGAGGAAGAGTAGAAGGCTAAATTGTGGAAGGCTGAAGAGCAGAGGGATGAAGAGTAAAAGGATGAAAAGCAGAAAGCTGAAGAGTATAAGGCTGATGAGCAGCAGGCGAAAGAGCGGATGGCTGAAGATCAGAGGGCTGAAGAGTAGAAGGGTGAATAGTGGAAGGCTGAAGAGTAATGAGGATGAAAAGCAGAAACCTGAAGAGTATAAGGCTGATGAGCAGAAGGCGAAATAGTGGAAAGAAAGCTAGAGAGTGGAAGGCGGAAGAATAGATGACTAAATAGTGGAAGGCTGAAGAGTAATAGAGGGTGAAAAGCAGAAAGCTGAAGAGTATAAGGCTGATGAGCAGAAGGCGAAATAGTGGAAAGAAAGCTAGAGAGTGGAAGGCGGAAGAATAGATGGCTGAATAGCGGAAGGCCGAAGAATAGATACTAAATAGTGGAAGGCTGAAGAGCAGAAGGCGAAATAGTAGAAAGCTGGAGAGTAGAAGGCTGAAGAATAGATGGCTGAATAGTGGATAGCTTAAGAGCAGAGGGCTGAAGAGTAGAAGGCAGAAGAGCTGAGCTTGAAGTCGAATCCCAGCTAAATGTACAATGTTCGTTTAATTTCTCATTTTCCCCTACGACGAGAAATTCATTCGTTCCGAAAAGAAAATCAAATTGTGCACCCAAAATGTTCACCACACTACGAAAACAGGACAGTTTAGGAATTCGCCCGCTGCGAGAACATTACACTTCGTAGGAGTGCGGAAGATTTCTCTCATTGTACGCAAAGTCGAGTTGTATCTTGGAAGATCTGATTCGGCTGATCAGCTGACAAGATCGTCATTTCCGCTATTTGAGGAAGCGAAAAGGAAGTCTG
The DNA here is from genome assembly GCA_037159825.1 of Tupiocoris notatus. Lineage (NCBI taxonomy): Eukaryota > Metazoa > Arthropoda > Insecta > Hemiptera > Miridae > Tupiocoris > Tupiocoris notatus. The sequence goes on along the minus strand of JASJUZ010000007.1, from coordinate 112,795 downwards.
AGCGAACGGCCGGCCGTTAATGGAGAAAGGTCTTACATCAACTGATTTGAGTACAATCGTCCAAAGAAACAAGTCTGATAGGAAGCGGAAGAACAATTGTTGCCAGGTCTCGAGCGGAGATTTGGGGGAAACCTCGATCAGAAAAAGGGGGAAATTGGTCTTTAAAAAAAAAAAGAAAAAAAAAAGGGAAATATACACAGAGCCATTAATATAACATTTCAATTTGGCAAATGCCGGTTGAGCAATTTTGTCTTATTTGAAACGCAAAAAATTGCTTTAAAGAGACAGAAGCACAGGGTATAATCAATTATGATGAAATAAGTTGAAGTACATATGGTATAAAAATTTGAATAAAATCAGAATCACCGTTAAAACTTGAAAACTAAATTTCAGAAAAAAATATTCTTGCAGTTTCAATTATACCTACATGGTAAAACATGTAGACGCCATCTTTGTGTATCTATAGACAAAGAAGGTTACATGTTTGTATGAAAACTTGACTATCAAGAGAAGTTGGGGCCTTCATATAGCATAAATATAAAAAGCATTTCTCAACTTGTCAGCATGTCAACTATAAAGAAATCACTTAGTTTCCAAATTCTCATTTGTTCTACATTTAACATTTTAAAAAAAAGAAAAAGAAAGCAAACATGAAAATGGGGGAGGAATTAGGGAAAAGGAGAATGAGTTTGTCTTCGTTTTGAGGGAGATTTGGCAACACTGGAAGAATAATCCGGCAACGGTGCAGATGTTGCAACAAGTGGATGATTTTTTCCTAAATTTTCCACAAAAAAAACTTTTGAAAAAATTTATTTAAAATATATATATTTTGAAAAATACAGCCTGGTTTTCGCTGAGTAAAAGTTTGATTTTTCACTCGAGTTTATCTTAGGTAATTTTCGTTTTAATTTTTCTTTTTATCTTTTTCAGCTTTTCGACATGAAGAAATTCCAGGCGAACGTAGCGCGCGAATTGACCCGCGCTTATCCCGACAGAAGGCGCCTCGAGTGCCAGTGTTTGAGCGCCATTGCATTCGTCAAATCCGAACCGGACCTTCTCGATTGTCCGATTTGGGTCCTGATAATCAACGTCGTCGCGATGGATATGCTCAAGTCCAAACTACCTCCAGGTACTGAATAAATTTGAATAATTTATCTAGTAGGTGAAATCTTTTTTTTTATATCAAATACGAAATTATTTTTTTAATTCAGAAGACATGACCAGGTTGTGACTGTAAAATTTATCATTCACATGAATTAACTGCACGTCATGTATGTTTCCTTCCAACTATCCTCCTGGCATCCTTTGATGCTGACACAGTGGTACGATCCCTTTCAATCACCCTTCCCTATACAACAATCTTCTTTTTACGAACGCAAAAAAACCCACAGAGCGGTCGAAGGTTCCCTAACGACCACCTTGGCTCCTCACGCATATCCTGAGGTCATCACACGTCTGTTGACCGATTGAAAGAAAAAGACGTGCTGCTGCCTTGAAATCATTGCATTTCCAAGTATCGAGTCGGCTGAAACATTTTTGTAAATTTAAGCCTCCATTCAACTCGAAATATTTTTTCCCAAAGCTAACCCATTGACTCAATGTGGAGATATTAACTACCGGAGACTGACAACTAATGATATTTATACTGAGGGAACATTCGTACTTGACAAACTAAATAAACTCCTGTTTTTTGTTCCCTCAAAATCAAAACAGACATTAGCATAAACGCTTCAGCCTTTCTGAGACAGGAGCAACCAATGATCATCATCTCAAAAATTCAAGAGACAATACGTTCCCAGACGTGATGAACCCAGAGGAAACCTTTTGCTTTCATGCTGTTGAAGTGTTCGACATCCGTCCCATGCAAATTTTCAATTTGTGGAGCACAGTGCATTCGTTAGAGTCGCTGCCGTATAACATGTCTGAATTCTATGGAGCCATTCCTGAAGAATTGTCACAATTCAATGCTCTTTCTCCTCACCAACTGTTTAGGTTGATTCTAAAAATTGGCTCACTGTTGAAAATTGTGTTGCAGTGACCAGGCCGACTGTGGATATTAGAAACAGACCTCGAATACCTGTCCCGGACGAGGACCCATACTCCGTCGCAAGCAACGGTGGAGGCTCCGGCAGTTCAGGAGCCAGTTCTGGCGGCGGTAGCGTTCATCAGGGCCCGCCATCTTCGCGACGGAGCGACAAACCGCCCAAACTTCCTCCCCGCGATAGCAACCACAATCCGTACCCGCATCATATTCCAAAGGTATTTTCGCCGATTATATTCCATAAAGGATATTCTTAGAAATCTGCTTTTCTTCATGTCCGTTCCGATTTCAGCCTGACTACGACGATATTGAAGAGGACGAAAATAGCATAGTTCCGCAGAAGAATTTCCCGTCATCGCGAAGCAAGGATAAGTCCAAGGATAATGGCAAGCACGGTACGAACTCTAGAATCTCATCAACACATATTCATTTATTTTTCCCTCATTATATTCGCTAAGAAAATATTGATCAATGCAAGGGAGAAATTGCCTTTCAAAGGAAGCAATGCTTTTCAGTATTTGCCTTTCTAGAATTTGAGTTTCAAGGCTGATTAATCGATTTCTTCCAGATGATCCCTACTATTGCGGACTTCGGGCTCGAGTACCGAATTTCGTGAAGACAAAGAACGGCAAAGGAGATGTCAAACAAGTTGTTCCACCACCGGGTGGGCGCTTTGTGCTGCCACCTGGAACACCAGCTGCTCATTTAGGACTTCACCACCTGCACCATCACGCCCCGCACCATCCGCACATGTGGCATGCGCGTAGCTACGATTCAGGAATGGGTAAGTGTAATATTTTTTCAAAGGGGTAGATATTATTTTAAAATTGCTCAAAAGTATTAGCTCTGAGTTCTCTTTAGAGCATTACTGATAGCTGAAAGGGTCAATCAATGTTAACACTGGGAGTTATTGCTCGCTCTTGGCTGACAGTCTAAAAGTTTTTTGTTCCTTGACTGATGGCCAGCTTACGTCAGGTAGATTCAACAGATAATCGGAACACAGTGCACCGTGTGTGTATCCCACAGTCTTCTCAGAGTGTGGGATCAAAGATTTTCAAGGAGTTTCTGACGGAAATGGTCACGCCTGGATTCTAAGACTTCTGCCAAGGACAAGAGATTGTTTTTTCGGCAAGAGATTCTCACAAAACTATATACAAGGGGGGGACCCAAAAGTAACAGGAATGGGGCTGACGTGGGAAAGTGGTGGTGAGGCGGGGTAATTTCGGTAGAGCGGGGTGAAGGGCAACATTTGAAGAGTCAGTGTGCGAAGTTTGATCGCTGTGGGTGCAAAGGTTCGATCTAGAGAATTTTTTTCAAGGACCTCGTTTTTACGTAAGATGGCCGACAGCCGGGAGCTCTACGCGAGGCAAGAAAAAAAAAAAAAATCCCGCAAGACAACCATAGTAACCTCCTCCTTGTTTGAAGTCGGTTAAAAAGAGGCTCATGCGAATTTTCACTTTTCAGATTCCGAGTTCATCGAATCACCGTACAACCATATTTACGGACGGTTACCGATCCCGACGCGCGGATACATCCCGCCCAGCCCGAGGACCATGTACATTGGTGAATGGGACTGAGCTACCTTCTACAGACCCAGATAACCCCTTCGAGTCACCACCGGGCGGTGAAACTCCCCTGGAAACATTTTTTTTCTAAATTGAGAGCTATTTTTCTTTTTTATATTATATAAATACGTTCGCATGAGAATAAAAAATTATGTAAATAGCCTTAATTGTAAGCAATCTTACAATAGGGAGACCCCTGCCCACTTTTACCAGGGCGTTCACCATTTTCAATTAAAAACGCGGAACCGTACGAAAAATTGCGTTCCGTCGGTGTTAGCGGCTGATTATGATAATAATATTATGTAACCGATCGTAAGAATGAATAGAAGAACTCTTATTGGTTTTGTACATTGTAAATATAGCTTGGATATTTTATTTGGTAATCTTAGGTTATAACCATTTTACCACAAAAGACCGGAATGCATTCAGACTCATCGGAATCGGCAACTGGAAATTTTCCAAACCGTTTCATCAATCGATTAGCGAAGAAAAATTTCTCGAACTTTAAATTGAAAAATAAATTAATTCAACTCTGATGTTCAACAAATATTTCGCCCGATGACAATATTTATCCGTAATAATGTACAGCATGACAAGCCTGATTCGTCCGCATAGGCGACGATTTGCTCCCATTACCTAACCCGTTGTAATCATAAATTATTTTACAGCATTTTATCGTTCGCTATATTGTCCGATTGTATCGTCGTAATTGATAATTTTTTTTTGTATTATATACCCTAATATATTCATAAGTGACCCCGTTTATTGTTACTTTATCTTGCATTCTATTAATTTTTTCAATTGTACGACAGGCGCGTTGTCGCATTGAGAATCTTTTGACGTTACTCTTGTCTTTTATAAGTGATGAATAAAATGGTGTTGGAAGTACGGTTGGATTTTTTTAAACACCTTCAATGCGGGATTTATTGAATTATTCTGTCAGGTACTGATACATTTTTGGATGATATTTTTAGAAACAAATCTCACGGCTAAAGTGGAACAAACCTGGTAATTTCGAAATTAACCAATTTATTTAGGTAGATTGTCTCGGATACTTTGAGGTTAGGAAAGCTCGTTTTCAGAGAACAAATCGATACAGGTCGGTCGTTATGTTTATTTTGAACTCGCTCAAAAGACAAATATACAAATAATTAGTACAATATTTACAAGTAAAAGTACAAATAATCTCAACAGCTGAAATTAGCGGTGTACTATTTATATGGGAAAAAATTTTCTGTGGATTTTTTCCTTTCGATCGATTGGAAAATTCGGAGAAGAGGGACAGCGAATATGTTTCAAGTTGAGGAAAATAGAGAGCGGCCAAGACATCTCTCTTATCTAAGGATGCGCTTCGTCAACGCCACTGTAACTCCGCACATCTCGTTCTAACATTTTTTTCAGATTTTTATCTTATTGGTTTTTAATGATTTTCTCTAAGCGTAATCGATAAATTAGGGTGAAGCGCGATTTTTAAAAATTATTTTCAGAGTTTCCTTCCTGAAAATCTAGGTGTTTCTTCATTAAAATCACCTGTAACCAATATCACCATATTTTAAAACAGCTTATCGTTCAAGCTTAACATTTCTGGTCCACATGGCTTAATTCCTTCAACGCAGAATACTCCTAACTATAGATTAAAATCAAAATTTGACGTTTTCAATCGCTCAGTAGTTTCAATCAACTAGAGGAGGTTTTTTTTGTTAAATGTTGCATGTCGGCGAGAAAAAATTGGCCAATAGCTACACCTTTAGCATAATTTACTGGTCGAATAAAAACGGGACGATCCCTCCACAAACGAAACGTTTCCAAAGGTTTTCCTTCCACTAATGTTAAAATTGTTTCAATTAGAGTCTACAGCTTGAACAACAGCTAGCTCTCGCAGTGTTGCCAAGTGCCTTTCTGGAAATCCACTAAACCAACTTGAAGAAATCCCCTGAGTTGAAGAAAAAAATCAAAGACCACGCACAACCGCAACATTTAAATTTATATGCGATGTTGAGCTTCAGAAAAAAATATTGTAAATTGGCTCATGACAAAAAAAAAAACCAGTGTTTGACAGATGAACAGTGCGCATTCCAACAAATATAGACCAATTTTTATAGCTCCGAAAATGCTCAAGTTATGCCTAATTTCTGAAAATCTTGAAAATTCCCAACAAAAGTTGCGGTAACTCGAGAACCATTCAAGCTATCCACGCCGCAAGGGTTTCATTCGATTTAACGTCCAAAAATCTATACAAATTGATACCAAATTAACCTTTTTCTGAAAAACGTTGGAAAATACGAATTTTATCCTACTCAAAACCCCCAAAAAACCTTGAAATTCAGGTAGCGATTCGGTTAAAGAATTGAGCTATTGTCAGACCAAGATTGCTTTTTGGTGAACATATCGAAAATTTAGCTTTTATAGTTTTGTCAGAAAAGTGTTCATGGCTTATGGCGGATGGACAGAATTTTTTATTTTTATTGGACATTATTACATTGCTATATGACAAGCACTTTTTTTCTTTCTAGAACGAGTATTTTTACATACATGTACGTATTCGAAACACCCCAAAAAATGAGACGTGCGGAATTATTGTGGCCTTCACGATTTGCAACAAAGGAGGAACCAGGCAATGGGATACGTCACACAATGAACTTCCATGATGAATTCCATGCCATGGCTTGTACAAGCTTCCATTTATCAACCAAAACATATCAAAGTTGGCTCGATGAAATAACGATAAAAATTAACACTGTCAACAGATTGTAAAACATTTTATCTCGAGCCGTCAACCTAATGCCGTTCGAATTCATGTCAAATTTTTCGCAAAACTTTTCATTGAAATATTGACTCTGCCGATGTGTGATCTTGGTGTTACGTCTAAGCGAATGGAATTTTACAGGGCAGGTAATTCAATGGTTATTCGGTAAGAGTCACCACTGCTATTAACTTGCAGCTGTCGCAAGATCAGGGTCGGCCGCTTTTGATTGGTCTATAGTGCAGTATGACGTCGGCGGAGTTGTTTTTCCAAATGAAAGCTTTCACAGTCCGCAGGTCCATATTAGGGTCGAGCGGCTGAAACAATTTCAAAGATTATTAGGAAAAATGTATAGATAACAGCTCAAGCAGATTGATATTATTTAGAAATATTGCTCTGAGAGCATCGCAGGGATGGAAGAGAGAGATAACTTCGTTCATAAATCATTTTTTTGCGAATTTTTGCAGAAAATGATAATATTTGGTTCGTTCGGCAAATTGTTTTCAATATAAAAGTCTGATTTTTTGCAGAAATATCCTTTCCGGCAAAAGTAATTACGAGTTCGTAGGCCAGCCAGATTTGTTTATGTTAACATAATAATTCGAGAACCGTTAAAGATACCGACACATCTTTGTTTTCGAGTTATGGCAGTTTCAAAAATCTACAAAATCGGGCATAGGAAATATTGAACGTTAAATTTTTTTAAAGCTGAATCAAACTAGCAGGGTCGGTATCTGTAAAAGTTTTTGAGTTATTGCAGTTTTATCCAAGTTTCGAGCTATGGAAAAATGAATACGTAAAACGATAATATACCGCAATATTTATGAGCCAGTATAAAAATCTTTCTATATTCATTATAATATTCTTAAAATAATCTCCTCTATAATACGCTTTGGAAATGATTTACTTTGGAACTTTTTTAGAAGGAATGATTTTTTTTTAATTTCTGAGGAATAAAAAGGGAAATATTTCATACCTGGTCGTTACAGAGAAGTTCAACTTTCTCTTCTGCGAGCGAAGCGCTATCATTGTCTTCGTAACGGTCGGCGGGCGAACCAGCTCCAGCGACAGAGCCGGTTTCCGAGCCGAGCATTTTCTCGTACACGTGCTCGGCTACTTTGTGCATTTGGATGAAATCGTTCGCCGTCAATCGATCCCTGGGAATATATATTTATTTAAAATTGCTCAAACGACGCAGAGAATTTAATAATCAAGAGGAATCCTCACCTTTTGCTGCCTTTGACAGAGTTCGAGTAGGGAACGAGGTAAAATGGAATTTTATTGAATTTCGGAAGATTTTTCTCGACGACAATATCAGCGACCCAAGATGGGACCGTTTCTGTCAGCAGGAGCATTTCGTTATCACCACTTGCATCGGAAACAAGTAATCGGTAAAGTGTTCGTCCTCCAACCTCGCTGGAAATATAAAAAAAAGTTGGACATCGTAAAAAATAAAATAACCAAATTTGAAAAATAATTATATTTTTGTTGGAAAAGTATAAATTAATTTTAATAAAAAACTAAAAAATTAAAAAAGTCTGAAAGGAAGATCAAAAATCTAAGAAAATAATCTAGAATAAAAAATATTTAACATCTAAAAATAAAATCATCTCAAATCTAAAAAAAAATTATTCAAAAAATTAATCTTCAATCTAAAAAATAATAATTTAAAACTAAAATGACATAAAATTTAAAGAATAATCTAAAAACGTATAATATTAATTCAAAATCTAATAAAAATTTAATTTAAAAAAAAATCCAAATCTAAAAAAAATCTTAAATCATTGACGATTATTTAGCATAGATATTTTGAGATATTGGATAGCAAATAAGGCTCAATGTAGCAGATCATAATAACCTCCCACGATCGCAAATATACGGTTACTAACGGTACTAACCTGAATATGAGAGGAGTGTGAGGCGGCACCTTAAAGTAATCCCTAGCTGTAACTCTCGACTCTGATTTCGAACAACCGTCGCTGATCGCCCCGTCGTTATGACAGTCTCCATCCTCTTCCGACGCTAATGACGAGCACCAATGTTCTAAAAGCGCTTTCAACAAAAGGCTCCCGTAGTTGACTAAAAAAGAGACATTAAGAATGCAAGAGCAAGAGAGGAGTAACAGTGAAACTAATAGTGAAACTAATATTTCGACGAAACTAGAAGACGTCCGCTTCTACACGATAAATAAGGTAACAAAGATAAGGCAGTGAAGGTAAATTTCTGATAATGTACGACAAACCTCTTTGATCAGGATTTTCAAGATGAGGATGCCCCGCATCTTTCGCCGATACCCAGGCGGAAAAACAATCGGTTTCATCTTGGCCGAGATGAATGGTTAACATCTGTAAAAAGAAAAATTCGATAAATAAATATATATAAATAATAATAATAACTAATAGATGAACTAACTCGCTATAAAAACAGTAGGATTATTTTAGAAAATTATTCTGCGGGAGAAAAAAAACCTACCCCAGTTTTGAGATCAACGTTGAACCAACTCGGGACGAAGACCATTTTAAACCGAGCTTTGATCTCATCTTCGAAGTTCACTTTGCCTAAATCTTCGACTTTGCACGCCTGCAAACGATCCAGAATTAGTCAAATATGAGGGAGAATACGATCAGATTTGATTGTGACAAATATTACCTTTAAAACGTCGTAAATGGCAACGCTGCCTTCCGTATCCTGCGTCAGAATGTGTCGCTTATCGTTGAGAATGTGATATTTTCTGATAGCGGCGCCACCTTTGATCGTTTGTTCCGGCTTGGGGCAAAGAGGCTGTCCAACTTCGTTGTCTTCCGCGTCACCGATGACTGCGTCTTTTTTCGGTATGTTCTGATAATTATAATCACAATAATTAGTTAATTTCGTTCAACAACTTTCGATTTCGAACAGCTCATGCTGACTCAGTATTGAAGACTCGATTATTCCCAGACAAGCCACTGAGCATCATCGTTCGATTCAGCTTTGAAAATTACAAAGACTTTGACCACCAAAGCTCAATTTGTGAAGTAAACACCCGTTCATCGGAGTGAATTCGATTGTAAATTATTTTCTGACAAAATCTTTGAAAAGCTGTTGTGGAAAGTGTTTAATATAACTATTGAGCATAGAGCAGGAGAGGAAAATAATAAGCCCCACAGACAAGTGGGAAAAAAATTTCCCAAGATTTTACAAAGTTTAGTTTTTCAATGAACTCTCTCCTTTCCTTTGCTTAGAAAAATTTTAGTTTTACGATAGGGAGACGGTAAATTTAACGCTCTTCCCGACGATATAAGATTTGAATTAACTCCCGTAAATGAAGGAGCTATAGCGGTTTTAGTTAAGTCAACAACAAGAAAAAAAAGCACATGAGCAAAAAGTAGTGGGTTTAAAAAAAGGCAATTGCACAAATTTTGTCAAAAATCATCGGTAGAATCTATACCTTCCCCAGCACACTTATTTCCTGTACATCCCAATTGACTGCAATGTTGTAACCAATAGTCGAAAATGAGTAAATATGTCGGCCATTGGGCGTTTTCGCCTTTTGACTACAACACAAATAACACGATAGTTACCCAGTAGTTGATCGAAGAATTGGACGTGGCAACCCAGAGGCCGGTAAAATCAGGAGTGGCCGCCATTTTGAGAATGGGCGCCTCTTCGTCGCAAAGCAAAGCCGAATGTTTGGTCTTCAGGTCCGTGATGTAGATTTTTTTATCCCGACCGCCCGAAATTACTTGGCCGAAATTTTCGTTCGCCTAATTAAGAAATCAGAAGGTTGATAACAATTTTTATACTACAATGCGGAAAATGAGGCAACTTTTTAATTCCGGATTAACATTAATGTGACATGGGCGCTCAATGAACCGTGAGACAGATAACTCGGACGTAATAAAACAAAGCTAACAAATTAGCTTGGGATTAAAATTTTCAATTTTTTTCCTACTTCTCGAACACCAGTTGATAAAGCTTGTGGGATAGTTTTAACTTCTAATACCGATCAAAATAACTGGCTGAAAGTTTGAAGTTGGATACGAGTAGACTAAAGTAGGAGTAAAATATTTAGTTTTCAACACCACTCTACCGATACCATTATATAGACTTCGATGTGAAAATTTTTTTCTGAAGATGAAACCTAGCATATGATTCTTACGAAAATGATCTAATGCAAAAAGCGAAAATCGCACGTACTCTTGGGTCGAAATTCGATTTTTCGGATTGTTTTGAACTAGCCAACCAGAATCATTTTCTACGAAAATCGCTAAAAATATGAAATTTTCATCTCTTTTTCAATTCGAATGTAAAATACTTTTTTTACAACAGAGACACAGGAGAAACGGGGAAAAAGCTACAACAAACAAATCATTTCATCATAATGGACAATAACGGGATTAAGTGTCGACTTTGTAATCCAAGTCTATCCTACTCTGTTTATTCCAAGCAACTCTGCTTCTTATTGAAAGCAACTGTAGTACTCCATCGGTTATGGTAATAGCGAATTATTTCCGCCTCTTTGAACATTTTACTGGCACTGGCTTCCTCAGAGCTGTGAAACATTCATCACACTCTGCGATCGCAGCAGCAAAACGCTCAAAGGGACAGTGCCCAGCAGAAATGAAATCTTGAAGACAAAGTTGCCTTTTTTCCTTTCAAAATTCAACCAAGAGGGTAAAAATTCGTCGATTGATAATAAACATTACCAGAAGAGCCCAAACGCCTTCAGTGTGAATTCTAATCGTTTGCACGCACTGTTGTTGCCCTAGCGACCAAAGTTTGATCGTCCCGTCCGAACTGCCAGATAAACATTGCGTCCCATCACGGTTGACGACTAGAGCTTTCACGTTGTCCGTGTGTCCTAGAAAATTAAACTCGGTTTTAATTTTTCGTAAAATAAAAAATATTTCAAAACCGGCGGTATGCATCGTACAATACTTCTACGTATGATTCGGTAACAAGTATAAACAATTATAAAATCAGGAAACTCGAAGGCGTCAAAGTTAGTTCGCTATCATTGTAATTGAAAAACAAGTCAGGACCCAAAATAAAAACGCACGATTAAAGTTAACTATGAAAAACTGCAGTACGTGAGTCTAAAGATACAAGCAATGTTTTGATGAAATGGGATTATTTTTATAGCAACGACACCTAAAAATACATATCCAGCCTTGAAGCATCGAATGCTTTCGGAAATGACGTACAATCAAAATAGTGAAAATAACCGCATAAAGCGGAAGTATTGTGTGTGAGCCAAACTACGCAAAACCAAGTTTTGTGAAAACGGCCCATTTTTATAGCAAGGAAACCCAAAAATTCGAAAACGCTCCGATAAAATGATTGAAAATGCGCTTTACGAGAAAGTGTTGTGTGTGAAACAAATAATAATAGCGACATTCAGCTGACATGAAAACAAATTTAAGCTCCCCCAGGGTTGAAACATATTGACATTTGCGGTCTGCAAAAATCAAAATATTGTCAATATGAGATGCTGATTTTGCACATCCACTCGGAGAATATTTTCCGAGAATTCCATCGAGTTTCATTCATTTTTTACGGAGATATGACGATTTATGACAGAGACATGCAGAGGGACGCACTTGTTTAGAAAGTGTTTCCGAGTAAAGTACTATAAAAATGTCCTCCGAATTCGAATTTCTGGCGATCACAATACTTCCATTTACTGCGTAAGAACGGAAGTAAAATACTCGACATACCTATGAGTTTCATCAGTTTATTGCACGATCTAGGATCCCACACTCGGAGCACTTTTTCCGTGCTGCCGCTAATTAAAACGGTGCCGCTCGGATTCATGGCCAAGCTGTATATGGAATTCTTACAAGTATTGATCGATGAAGCTGAAAGCAGAGAATATGATTAGAGTATATTTCACTTTGTGTGAATATTGCATTTAGACGGATATCATACTTGTAACGGTATTGTTGCTCGCAGTTAAGGCCGTTAACGTGTTGACGTCCCAGAGAAAAATAGCCCTGTCGAGGCCGCCAGATGCGACCTGTTCTATGTCCTTAGCGTACGCAAGAGCCCTTACATAGTCTTTGTGCGTCCTCAACGTCGACATACAGAAGCCCTTATGGGCGTTCCACACTTTGACCGTCGTGTCTGAACTCGCCGAAATCACTAGGACAATAAAGCGAATTATAACGATCGGAAACTGGTCGCCTTACATTCGATTAGGAAGTAGGGGTTCTCAATCGAAATAAGAAACATAATACGCGGTGAGCGCAGTAATCATATTAGAATCCCTTGAAAATAGTAGTAATAATAAAAACCCAATGATAAAAATCAATTTTTACTCCCAGAGTAACGATTTGAGAGAGGGGATGGTATTGGGGAAACCATGCGCTTTTACAACTTACAATTTTTACCGCCGCAACAAAGAACGATGTCGTTGACCCAGTCCGTATGATGTTCCATTGACTGGATGTAAGGTTCGCGACAAGGTTTGGTATTCCACGTTCGTATTATGCTGTCCCGACCAGCCGAATACAATCTTTGCATCTGCGGGTCGTATTGCAGCGAATTGACGCCAGCGCGATGCTGTTTTTCAACCTCATCGCGGATCACGAATGAAACCTAGAAACGAGATCAGAATATGATAGTGTTGCAAATTCAGGGACTTTCCCCCTAGATCGTGGGGATTTTTTCACTTGGGAGAATTTAGGTGAAAGAAATACCTAGGGGATTTTATTTTACCGACTACAATTTTTTAGAGGTGTTTGAGGAAATGTTTCCTTTTTGTAGGTATTCCAGTTTTATTTCGTTGGACCATCAACCAACATAGTAATATAGTAGCAATGGAAGATAGCCTGGAAAAATTAAGGGGGAAACTTCTTCAACAACGTTAAACAAACAAACAGAAGCTGATGATTGTTAGACCTACTCTGATGGTTGGACCAATATTCATTATTGAAGTTCTAAACTAAAAATTGTAACCCCCTCTCACCACCATTAATCACATAACAAGCTGGGATTTTTTTGTCAAGAGAAAATGTAAATTTTTATGAAGCCCAATACCTATAAAAATAATTTACGTCTTGCCGCATGATTTTGTAGCTTTGAAGAGTTCGGGAACTTTTTAGGGGATTTTCTCACCAATTTAGGGGACTTTTCGACTTGGTTTGGGGGATTTCAAGAAAGACACTAGGCAACACTGACAATAGAGTACTATTATGAATGAAGATTGGTAATTCAACGACTCGAAAGCCAAGCTGCTATTTTTTTTCGGTTGATGATTAGTCGCTAAAAAATTTAAATCTATTAATAAACTTGATAGAGTTCCACAGAGAGGTACTACCTTGAGCAAGGATTTTGTTTTAAATGCATGAAAGCATGGGACCTTTCAAGCAAGCAAAAAAGCCATGGATCAAGAGATTTTTTCAGAATATTGATGAACAGCTCTATCTATCACATTGTAACAGGCCCGACTGTTATTGAAAAATTCTCACAGACCTAAAACACGATAACGACAATGGCCCTTGACTGATAAATTGTCAAGATATTGTCTAGTCAAAAGTAGAATAAAATGCTGACAAAGTGAGGCCACTCGAAATGTTGCAATGACTGACACTTGACAACAATTACAAGGACTTCCGCACTTGACCACAATTACAGTAACTTTAGCACTTGACTAAAATTACCATGACTTTAGCACTTGACTAAAATTACCATGACTTTAGCACTTGACTAAAATTACCATGACTTTAGCACTTGACTAAAATTACCATGACTTTAGCACTTGACTAAAATTACCACGACTTCAGCACTTGACTAAAATTACCATGACTTTAGCACTTGACTAAAATTACCATGACTTCAGCACTTGACTAAAATTACCATGACTTTAGCACTTGACTAAAATTACCATGACTTTAGCACTTGAATATAATTACAATGACTTCTGCACTTGACTAAAATCACCATGAGTCTAGCACTTGACTACAATTACAATGACTTCCACACTTGACTAAAATTACCATAAGTCTAGCACTTGACTAAAATTACCATGACTCTAGCACTTGCATACAATGACTTCCGAACTTAACTACATTTACAATGACTTCCGCACTTGACTAAAATTTAACTACCACACTTGACAACAATAACTATGACTCTAGCACTTGCATATAATTACAACGACTTCTGCACTTGACTACAATGACTCTAGCACTTCACTAAAATTACAATGACAACGATACTACAATGACTTTCCCACTTGACAGTAAAAACTGTTTCAGGTGGGCCCAAGTTGCCATCATTCTATGCCATACTGACTGAATCAAGGCGCAATATCTGTCCCTGGTGACTTTTGACGCATTAATTCATAACGTAAAATCAAATTAATCTCAGCATCCCATAAGCAGCAACAGAGAACCATAATCGCCTACCTGAACTTTCTTCCGACCGCTCTGTCCGCCCGATTTATGCGAAGTCATCGTATTTCAACACTTGAAAATCGGTTGGACGAACATTCAATAATTCGCCATCCTCGCCGATCTCAATTGTCAATCGAAAGGCGAGGCTGCCGTCATCGGCGACTTGGTGCTTTCCTTTCGTCCGAAAAGCTCGAATCGAACGCTGAATAATTGTTGAAAATCGCGCCGAAAAAAACGCGAGCCGACTTGTTGATTTTTTATGTAAACTAAAGATTCATAGTTAACGAGCGAACGGGTAAAAACAATAACTCGTCTCGAACATGTCGGTAAAACAGCAATCGTAATATTCGATGGACGGCAGTTTATTTTTTTCCAGTTCATTGATACGCGCCAGTGTTGCCTCCTACGTTCGATATTAATTTCCCTGCCACGTAACTATTATCAGCTATTGAACTTTTCTCAACTATAAATTGCTATGTCACTTTGAAAATTTGCGCATACAAGATAAAATACAATGAAATGCACCGTGGAAAGGGAAATTCTTGAAGAATTGCGGAAAAAGCAGCGAGCGGGAGATTTGAGCGTCAAACGATAAAGACATTGTGCCTTAGCAGACATATTTCACTTTTTTCGTCCGTAAAATAGCGTCTTACGGCAATTTTTGGGGCTAACCGGGAATTAAATCCTTTGAGCGTACGTTCTTTTGCAAAAAGTCCCTATTAATTTGATATTTAACAATTGTTTATAGAGACAACTTTTTGTCAAAATATTTACGGATTTTTTTGGTTATGTAGGTACTAAATTTAGTCAAAAAAGCGGAAAAAATGCTAAAACCAAATTGAGACGGCAGCAGGGCGAGAATCTTCGCTCTGCGAGCTTTGAACATGTTGATCTAAGTGAGAACAAAAAATAGTGCTAAAACAGTACTTGAAAAAACTGTGAAAATTGGGCCATTTGATCCAAAAGTAGAACAACGGACAAAAAAAAAAAAAAAATTGATAAACCTAAAGCACGGTCGGTATCCGACAGTTTTGCACACCATTAGAAACATATTAGGACCATCAGGGCAAAAATTTCTGCACCCTGTAAAAATCCCAATAGAAAACATTCAGAACGCTGATTGAAGTATTGTGTGTTATGAAAAACTCAACCTTTGACTTTGCGCTTTCTTCGGTCTACAATATCAGAACATTTCAACGAATGCGTCCAATTTTTTGCAGAGATAATTATGCAGATTTTTGTCTTTTTTTTGTGCAGAATAACGACTGACCAACGAATTTTTCCAATGCAGAACAGTGTTGCCATGGTCGCTTCAAACAAACACCAAAAAAATCTCCCATAAATATGGGCAGGAGCTGTCTTGAAGCTCACTGACCCATCAAAGGGTTAATCAATTGTTAAAAAAATAACCATGAATTATTTGTAGTTAATATTGTCTATTTTTAATTATCATTTGTTTAATTTTATTATTATTTTCCTTTAAAGGTTAATATATTCTCCCAATTGATTTTTTTGAGTTACGTTTTTTAACATTTGTAGTTTTCAAATTTCCGTATTTTCTTAGATTTTTTATTGCAAAGAATTGCATGTATTCAATTTAAGCTCATATTAAAGATCAGTTAGGAAAATATAAGGGTGCTTAAATTAGCATGCAACAGACACCTATTTTAATCCTTGTTCTATCTCTCCTACACGTCCTTTATTGCTCTTTGGTTTATTAGCGATCAGTTTCCTCTTTCGATGAATCAGACAGGAATTAATGAAACAAAGTTCGATGACATGCTATACTAACAGGTTCAACTACAATTAAAAACCATCGAACTATTAACTTGATTTAGCCTGGATTCTAGGCTCATCTTCGTCACTGTCGGACTCCTCGTCCGCAATACTTTCCTCGCCGATTAGAGGCACAAGGTTGACGATGAATCTCTCGACAGAAGGTTCCGCAAATACATATACCCTGGAATAGAGTTATAATCAGTCAAATTTGTACTATTTTCAGTCGAGCAGGAGACGAGTTCTTTCATATTTTAGATAATTATGCTCACCTTGTGACAAAACGACCCGGTCTTTTAGGCCGGTTCAGCTGAATGCTCTCAAGTAAAGATGCCAAATTGTCTTTCAAGCTTAGGACGTCCATGTTGAGCTGGAAAGACGTGAAGAGATAGTAACTTATAGGTTATAGGCAGCGTTAAGTAAATTTTCATCACGGTAGACGTGAGCAAAAAAAAGTACTCACGGGACCGACGGAAGTGTTGACAAAACCGTAATCCATTTCGCTTTCATCTCTAAAAGCTGTGTAGTGGATTCCTGTTTTTATCGACTTAACCAACTCGCCGATATTAGGACCGAGCGTTCCTGAAATTTTTCGCAAATTTAACAAACGCCATCGACAGAAAATGCATTTAAAAGTTGGAATTTTTCTTATCGTTCCTTTGAAAATTTACGACAAATTCTTCAACACATTAATTGCTTGAGCGGACTTCTTCTCCGGCCAAGGCATCTCACCAGTCTTTGGATTGGGAAACCTTCTCTTCAAAAGGCCTCTAAGGCTGACGAGTTCCGGGAGAATATTCGGATGGGCGAGAACGAACTGAAAATCCGGCAGCACCAAGTCGCCTTTCTGCGATAAAGAGCAGCAATCATTACATTTTTATTTGAGCCACTGACTTCATTAAAAGACATTAATAATAATAGAATTCCAGAAGAACGGAATTCTTGCTGAATTAGGTCCCGATTGCCCGATATGCTGATTATTTTTTTTTCCAATTTACGATAGGCGCAGATGTTTTCAACGCAGAAATCACATAGATAAGAGAGCTTACCTCGATTTTCTTGATGGTATCAACGTCACCGACCAAAGTAGCACCGTTAGCTTCAGCCTCCTCTTTCAATTCATTGGTCTTGCAGAACACGAGCATCGACCGATTCTCGCCGTGTTCAAAGGGATGCGAAATGCCAGCGATCTTCGAGAAAGGATCCACGTACTTATTCTGAAAAAGAACATTACGAGTAATTTTATATTCAATACAGCGGAATTTCTCACTATGCAAATAATCAAGACGAGAAATCTTGACAAGAATCTTCGATCAAGGTTAGGGAATTGAATTTATTCTAAGAAAAATTAAAGAGCTCAGCTTAGAAGACAACCTTTTTGACTCCCGTCATATCTAATTCGACAAGGACACTGAGAGGAGCGTTTGGAAGATTGTACACTTCCGGGTGATGAGTTTCGCGAATACATTGGACCGCGTCTTCAAAATCGAACACTCTTTGCCGCCAGAATTTCTGCACCCACACATCGTCCGTAGGTAGGGATTTGAAGTCGTCATTGAACCTTCGAGATCGCGTAATACCAGAACTTTTCCCCCTGAAATATGAAATTCTGTAAGACGAGCGATACTACGCGAGGAAGAATAAATTATAGAGAGATCATTCAGCGAACAGCAGGTATAAAAATATAATTGGAAGTTTCGGCAGGAAAAAGTGAATTATTTATATTCTCTGAATTTCAAGAATATTCGTAGCTAATTAAAATATTCTCTGAATTGCAAGCCTGTCTAATTGAAATTCTCTAAATCTTGAGACTACCTTATTTGAATTTTTTTAAATCTCAAGACTTGCTAATTGAAATATAGTTTCTAAGTCTCAACTATTTAATTAATATCTTCTAAATCTGATGACTACCCAACCGGAATGATAAAAATCTCAACTGTCTAATTGAAATTGTCTTGATCTCATGACTTAATAATTGAAATAAATTCTTTAAATGTCAGAACTATCTAATTGAAATTCGCTAAATCTCGAGGATTTATAATTGAAAGATATACTCTAAATTTTGAGAATATCTACTTAAAATCCTCTAAATCTCAATACTTGCTTATTGAAATATATTCTCTAAATTGCAGGCTTCACTAATAAAAAACTATTTAAAAAAATCTATTTAAAAAATCTATTTAAAATTCTCTAGATCTCATGACTTTGTGATAAAATATATTCTTTAAATATGCATTAAGACTATCTGATTAAAATTTTCTAAATTGCGATACTTGCTCATTGAAATATTTAAATCTCAAGAATATCTTATTAAAAGTCTCTAAATTACATGACTTAATGATTAAAATATATTCTTTAAATATTAAGACTATTTGATTAAAATTTTCTAAATCTCAAGACTTGCTAATCGAAGTATTTTTTATAAATCTCTGGACTTTTTCATTAAAATTCTCTAGATCTCACGACTTTATAATTGAAATTATATTCTTTAAATATCAAGACTATTTGATTTCAAGATCTAAATCTCAAGACCATCTAATTGGAAGTATTTAAATCTCAAGACTATCTAATTAAAATTATCTAAATCTCATAATTTTATGATTAAAATTATATTCTTTAATTATCAAGACTATTTGATTAAATTTTCCAAATCCCAAGACTTGCTTATCGAAATATTTTCTCCAAATCTCTAGACTATCTAATTAAAATTCTCTAGATCTCATAACTTTATAATTGAAATTATATTCTTTAAATATCAAGACTATCTAATTAAAATTCTCTAAATCTCAAGACTTGCTCACTGAAATATTTTCTCCAAATCTCTAGACTATCTAACTAAATGTCTGTAAATCCAAGACTACTTGTTTGAAGTTCTCTAAATCTCAAGACTATCAAATTAGAATCCTCTAAATCTCATAAGTTAATAATTGAAATATATTCTTCAAATCTCGAAAATTAGGTATGCCAATTACTTCGCTTTTTCCCTCAAATTGTGAGGTATGAAGCCGATTTTCTTCACTTCTAGTTTGACTTTCTTCTTGGCCATTTTCGCCCTCGTTCCTCTTCTAGCGGCGAAACCTCTCGTTTGGATAGAACTCAATATCGGAGCAACAGCGGTCGCACTCATAGGCAACAATTGGCTGGCCATCGACATCATTTTAGCTACTGTGAAGTAAAATTGATTTTTATTGTTCGCGATTGATAAAATTAATTGAATCGGAATCATAATTTATGCTGCAGAATACTCATTCTACTATAAATCGCTCATTTTGGCCCGATTTATTGCTTACCTTTCAGAAAATCCATGGTTAAAATGTAACAAACCGGACGCGGATAAATGAAAAACGCAGTAAACAAAAAAAATTAGAAAAGCCTTCGATCGGACATAATTCTTCCTGGATTGAAAAGAGATAATTTTCAGTAAAGATTACGGAGAAACGTTCGGTGAATAGGGATAAAGTGATAAAAATGATAAGAGAAATGTTTGTTTTTGTTGTCACCAGGAATGACGAACATGAGCCGACCTGGGAACAAAATAGCGTTATTTTTGTTCAGCAAATTTCTAGGTAGCACTGCCATAGTTCGATTAGATTCGATCTCCTTATTTTATAAAAATTCGCCTCATCCATATCGTTAATAATCGAAAAAAGAATAGAAAATCTAAGAAAGGTGGTGATCATTTTTCTTTTTCGAAATTCTATATAAGTTGTCGCAGTAATTTTGTTAAAACTCGGATTAAAAACGGTGCAAAATGATTGGTTTATTATTCCTTCGCTTCAATAATGATTTAAGAAGATAATCCATTAGTGATAGTAGTTTTTCTGAACATTTTCAACAATCGGGGAAAACTCCGTAGCAACTATTGTAATTTTAATCATTTTTATTTTTTTCAATTTCCAAATTAAGAGCTAAATTTTCAGCCTAACGGTAAAAATCTTCGGTTTACAATCTAAATTGTTTGTATAGTTGAAGAGAGTGTTCGAGGAGCATTCCAACAAGTATGGAACAATTTTTATAGCTCCAAGAACCCTCGAGTTATACCCTCATGCCAAATTTCTGAAAATATCCCAAATTCGACACAAAATCTGCCATATCTCGAGAACCAATAAAAATATCGACCCAGCGTTGGTCTCATTCGATTCAGCGTCCAAAAATCTATAGAATTTGATACCAAGTAATTTGATTTTCTTTTTATTAAACCCAGAAAAATATGAATTTTCTCCCCCTCAAAACCCCCAAAAATACCCTTAAAATTGAGCTATCAACGTGGTTCAAGAATTGGGCCGACGTAGGACTGAGATTGATTTTTGATGAACATTTCAAGAATATATTATAGTTTGGCTGGAAAAGTGTTGACGGCGTACGGCGGACAGACAGAATTTTTTTTATTGGATATTCGGATTTTACAAGCCTTGAAACGTAAAACATCAAATTTTGAGGGGGGTAGAAAATTTTTTTTCTTGGGCGATTACAATGGTTTATTATTGAATAATAAACCAAAAATGGTATTGATTATTTCTCCAATTTCAAATTTTTCAATAGTTGCTGTCAATATTTTTCCTTATTTATTCACTTTATTTATTCACTTTTGAACCAATCACAGTCGAGGCGAGCTCTACGTCATTACGGCCGCCATTTTTCGATGCCAGCGCTACCATGAGTGCTTTTAGCAAAACCTCTTGTGAATTGGGGATTGGATATCGAAAGAAATTATAGTGTATCGATATTAATCTGTGAAATACTATCGATAGTGATATTATATCGGCGTTAACTATTGATAGTCGATATATTATGTCGAATATTCGATATGGAAAATTGAAGTAAAACAAACATTAATTTCAACAACTTCTAGTTCTTCAATTGTAGCAATTTTATATCTTTTTTTCTCTCTTTTTATACATACGCGTTTTCCGTTTGTTTCTGTATGAAAAAAACCTAGAAATTTATTAATACGAATCGAAATAGCTTATAGTAATCTAATTTAAAAATATGAAATAATCTAAATTGATGATCAGAGAAACGTGAAATAATCGAAATGCAAAGAATCGATTATTTAGATAAATGATTCGATACAACGGAAAAGTGTATCAAAATCATAATCTTAAGGCCTATTTTTTTGCGAGGTAAAAATCAATAGGAAGACGTCAATTTTCGATATAATAAGTAATCATTCCTATAATTATATGCTATTGAGAATCGACTTACTCTTGAGAAAGCGATGTATCGAGTATTGATAGTGAAACAAAGTGGAACAATCGATATCAGGGTTCGAGTATCGATAGTAAAATATCAACTCAATATCTGAACTATGATATCAATCATATCGATTGATACTATCGATACTCAACACTATCGATATTTATATCCCGTTTAGGAGCTGGTAGGTGGGTTTAATCTTTATTGGTGAAGCCTCGAAGACAACAATCCCTTATTTGGCCACGGGTTGGTTTTCTTTCTCGGTCAAGTCCTGCTCAACGGCTACGCCCTGTAAATCCTCGCAACTGACAAGTTAACTCGAATTTCCGCTTATTAGACCTTCAAGTGGTACCATCATGATCTAGGTAATGCAATTTTTCCATTGAAATGCATGTTGATCAACAGATGCTTTGTAAAGTGTACAGCTAAATCTAAGATTCACTGATTTCAGTGCATGCCCTCGCCTGTGGAGCTATCTTAGTTGTCTTCTGGAAAATCTTCTTTCGGTATGGCATCTCATTTATCGCAGCTTAATTTATCGGGCACGTTTTCATTTTTAGCCCTGTAACAGCGTCTTTATTTGTCAGAGTTGACTGGCCAAAAGCATCTTCTAGACTAGCATTTCATTTCGATCCGTTGGATCTCAGCTGTTGAGTAAAATGGGATTGTATGGCATGTAGTGTTCGTGGTTTCGCTTGCTACATCTTCATTTCCAGGTGTATATCGGTTTAGATTCGCTGTAAGTATGGAAACATTCTTGATCAGTAGTATTTTGAACACCTTCACCGATTGAAGAGGAATAACAGGGTTTTCAATACATTAAAGCCGAGTTTCTTTCTGCGGGAAAACACTAAGTAAATTTACAGCTACAAGACAACAGCAAAACTTGTTCTGTTTCTGCTCTTTTTCCAAAAAATATTTTTTGCAACAGCTGAAGAACTCGTTATCTCATCTCGATGTTGATAAAAATCGACAATCGATATTTCGGTTCCAATATTTTAATAATAAACATTTTCTTTAAGTAACAATAAAAAACTTCCAATATTTTAATAATAAAAATTTTCTTTAACAATAAAAAACTTTTTTAAAATTGGTTCAGGGTTAAAATTAGATTGTTAGAACTACCTAAGTCAAACCATGGAGCTAGGAAGGAAGTGGAGGGAATGAACTACTATTATCAGCCTTATCACAAAATTTTATTGACTTGATTTATTAAGGAATTGACTTTAATTAATATATTACGCATAAACTGATTTTTAATTGAACTAAAATTGTTATCGATTCCAAGTTTTTTCCTCCAAATTTATTTATTTTATTTATGCAGAAACAAACAGAAAATGTTATGTAAAATGAACATCAAATCAGTATAAACACTAAAAGCGCTGTTCAAATATATAATATATAGGTATTTATTTATTTATTTTTTTTTTAAGTGACTTCCGTGGTTTTCAAGTAAAAGATAATAGGAGACATTTTACTGAACCTTCCCAGCAGTTTTGCCAATAACCGCTTTATCAGCTCTGAACTGCCCAAACTACCAATTTATTCTTTCTCCATATTTGTCCAGTATTTGGCAAATTCGTTTGAAGGAAAATGAAAATCTAGCGCTGAAAACTTAGTATTTTGTACCGGTATTCAGTTTTAGTAAGTTTGCTGTAAAGATCTTTGGAACGCAGTACTGAAACAGAAATTGAGCGATTTAGAAAATCGAACAAATATTCAAAATCTGAAATAAAATAAACAATACTTTGGAATGTTCCATTACGGACTGGATTGCCAGAAAATTACTCAAAGGAACCCCCTTACCCCTTTTAATACCGAACCGCCTAAATGATCAAATATCGATAATTTACGCCAATATTTTTTTATATTAGCCATGAAATAATATTGTTATCGATATCACTATATTTCGTTAACTGTTGCCGGTTAACAGCTTGAACAACAGCTCGTTCTTGGTTGTGGCCAGTGTTGCCAATTGTCTCCCTGGGAATCCCCCTAAATCAACTTGAAAAACCCCCAAATCCCCCGAATTGGTGAAAAAATCTCCAAACCCTGCGAAGCCGCTGGGAAAAGGTAAATTAGATCTGATCGTATGCTTAATAAGAAACGTTCTCTGTCTCTTGTCAAATGAAAAGAAGAAAGCAGCCTGGGATGTGGTGGGGGAATGTTAAATCGAGAACTTTGATCATAAGTTGATTGGTCCAACCTCGGAGTAGTCTAAAAAAGAGTAACTCCACTTTGCAGTTAGTCCAAGGATGTTGGGCTTCAGAAGAAATAGTAAAAATTGGATTTTGACAAAAAAAAGAAGGATAAAAGCATAAAAGCAGCATGTTCGAGAACTTAGATCATAATATAAGTTTAATTTTGTTGCTGATTGATCGGCTTGGAACGTGAAGGAATTCTGTCATTTCCATTATTTTTCTTCTTATTTACCTTCTGATTGTTTTCAAACACCATTTCGCTCTTTTACGCATAAGTTGACCTTATTTAACCTTCGCTTGCATGTGAATGACATTGCAAATTTTCCTTCCCGTTACAATTTTTTTGATTTTGTATTTCCATTCATTTTCAGAGCTTTTGGTTTCCCTTCAAGGTCTAAACGTCCCAATGCCAGGGTGAGCTATTTTAATTTTTCCTACGGTTTATCGATAATTATTCCGGAATCGATTTACATATTATCGCATTAATCAATTCGGTGGTATAAAAAGGTTGTTTTTTATTCGCAGATAGCTATTGTATCAATTTTTATGCTTGGTGAATATTCTTAACGCTCTACCACCCTAAGAATTCTCGAGTTGAAATTGGAGAGAAAATTATGAGAATTTCGTTTGTGAAATTTTGAGGGAAATTGTATTTTTCAATTACAATTTAAAAAAATTAAATATAAAAAAATGGAATTGATTATAATTGAATAATAAATTTTGCCGCCATCTTGTAAAAAAAGTGTTTAAATCTATTTTTGAATTTTTTATTTGGAAAACTATGCTTTCTCTGCCTTTTCTCTTGGTGTAAATTTTTCCACTTTTTTCCCCCGTGTAAAAAATTCTTACTGCCGCGATTGGTTTTTATTTGTTCCATTGCTTTTTCTCCCGCTGGGAGTTTAGTTTGTAGCGTGGATATTAGCTCCGTTGGGCACGCCCTTGTTTTACTACACTTGCAGAATCTGCTCTTTTTATAGGTAGTATCGCTCGAGCGGAGGATTTTTATCAAGAAGCGTGTTTAGACAGATAGCGCGGATATGCTCGGTTGGAAAAAAATTGTCAAACACACGTCCCTCCCCCGCCTTTTGCACGTCGAGTACTTCACGTTCGAGCATCTGCCGTCCTTGAATCGAATGAGTTCATTCCTTGCCTGCCTCGGCTTGTGATTCAGCTCCCACTTCGAGTATTGCTTAGTCGGGACACGATCTAAAATCCGTCGACCGCTAGATTTCCCAAGCGAATTGCCACCTTAGTTGTGTACATAGTTGAAAGAGTTTTGCTGTTATTTTGCCCCCGTTCGAGTAAATATCGATATGGCGAGGAATCCGGACGCGTCGCCTTCGCCGGTCGATTTGCTGACGTTGGATCATTCGCAGTTGTTCCTTCGAAGGATGAAAGAGGAAGAACAGAAAAAGACGGCCAGTTCGTTCGATTATGATGAGCTCGAATTTTGCCAGCCGGAGCCGCCTCCGCGGAATGCCAATGCAATGATCCCTCCCCCGCTTGACAGACCTAAACCGAAGACAAAGTAATCGATTCCGTGTTAATATGATTTTAAATTTTAATCCCATCTTTAGAACAAAAATTTGAATTAGACCGGAAATCGAATATTGAATCGCCGACGAACAATCGCTGTAATTTGTAATTTAATTTCTATTCAAATCTTTAACATTGGAATTTTTTCTTTTACCAACAGTGTGAATAACATGTCTTTGAGTAACATGTCCTGCTCCCGTTGCGGGGAGGGGTTCGAGCCGCACGAGAAAATCGTCAACTCGACCGGGGACCTTTGGCACACGCAATGTTTTGTGTAAGTATGACGTTGAAACTGAAATGGTGAATTTTTCATCTAGGAAGAATATTCTAGTTCTATTTATTTTTTCGCCGTCGCATTTTCTTTCAATTTCTTCAAAAAATAATTTTTTCATCTCTGCCGCCAATTTCCAGGTGCGCTCAATGTTTTCGACCTTTTCCCGACGGGACATTTTACGAATTCGAGGGGCGAAAATACTGCGAGCACGATTTCCACGTATTGTTTGCTCCTTGCTGCGGAAAATGCGGTTAGTATTATAACCTGTAATAAAATTTGGTACCGTAATTTGTATTAAACTCATTTGGACCTCTATATTGTCAGCTTTGATTTTTCCTGCGTAGGCGATTTCGTCATCGGGCGTGTCATCAAGGCGATGAACTCCAACTGGCATCCGAACTGCTTCAGGTGCGAAAGCTGCAACAAGGAGTTGGCCGAGTTGGGTTTCGTCCGTCACAATGGGCAAGCATTGTGCCATGAGTGTCGCGCTTTCGCTAGGGCCAGCGGTGACAAGAAATATTCTTGCTTTAAATGCCAGTAAGTAAATCCATCTTTGGTTAACCTGATTCGGTGATTGTATTTCTGCCTATTTTATCAACATGATAAAATTCGAAAATCTTACGATTGTCGCTGTTTATGGGATAATGAGGTGTTCGCAGGGGTCAGAAGATTGACGTCTTTCGACTGTTATAGAGCCCAACAAGTAAAAGGCCACTATTTAAAAATGAACGCTAAACACTGTTTAAAATTATTCGAGCCCGCATGTGGAAAAACGAAAGAAAAAATGAAGGAGTTGTGTGGGTGAAGATGTGAATCCAGGGAATCGGGAGACAGAAGAAAAATTGAAAGAAAATGCCATTAAAAGTTGGAAGTACATATTGTAAAAATAAAAATAATAATGTCCAGGGGGTGTGAGGGGGAGAAAAACCAGGCGACTCATTCTCCGATTCTTTATTTCTAGCCGAGCACTTAAGGTTTTTTAAAACAATTTTTAAGAATCTCAATTTTTTAAGAGATTTTTTCAAGGTTCTTTAATTTTTATTATCATCTTTTTTTCCTATTTCAGTGGCATAATTGACGACAAGCCGCTTCGTTTCCGTGGCGAGGTGTACCATCCGTACCATTTCAACTGCACAGCTTGCGGCGTTGAGCTAAATTCAGACGCACGAGAAGTGAAAAGCCGGCCTGGCTACACTGCCAATGATCTGGTGAGAAATTGATTAGGCTCCCCTTGTAAATTGAGTTTAGGTCATTATTATTATTATTAAATAAATGTTTTTCTAATAACAAACTCATTGTTTTTGGTTTTTTTTTGTGTTAAGGTTCTTTTATTTATTTTTGTTCTTTTTCCTTTTTTACAAAAATTCAATTAAAACGTGTTCACATCAGTTGACGCAAAAAATATCCATGGTCGGATCGGTGATGAGCTGAGTGTTTTGTTTCGGAAAATATCCAAGCCTCAGATGTTATTAAGTTGAAGGGTTAATCTGTATAAAATTGCAACATATTCGAATGTCTGTTAAAATGTCTATTTTTCGTCGATTTTTTTCTGTAGAACGAGCTCTACTGTTTGAGGTGCCATGATAAAATGGGCATACCCATTTGCGGCGCATGCCGTCGTCCTATCGAAGAGCGTGTTGTGACTGCTCTGGGCAAAAATTGGCACGTTGAGGTATGAGTGCTTATTTTAACATGTTATTTGAAGTCTGGTACCTTCCATGTGCATTATATCTCTTTAACATTCTATATTTGCAGCATTTCGTGTGCGCAAAATGCGAGAAACCGTTTTACGGGCATCGCCATTACGAGAAGAGAGGCCTCGCTTACTGCGAGACCCATTACCACCAACTTTTCGGAAATTTGTGCTTCGTCTGCAACCAAGTGATTTCTGGCGATGGTGAGTCTTCGGAGCAACTCGTGATTATGACATTTTCAAGCGTTTTTAACTCAAAACTACAATTATTCTGACTTCAAGCCTTGGACTATATTGCGGTCGCAATAAAGCTTCGCTCCGGGCTTTCAGCTTTTATATCTTGATTTTGTCTCATGCGATATTTGCTCTTCTTCTTCACTTTCTGACTTTCCCTAATTTTTTAACCGTTTCAATTTCAGTTTTCACCGCCATAAATAAGGCTTGGTGCGTTCACCATTTCGCCTGCTCGATCTGCGACCAAAAGATGAACCAGAAGACGAAATTCTACGAGCTCGATTTAAAACCCGTTTGCAAAAAGTGCCACGACAAGTTGCCGCAAGAGTTGAAACGCAGGCTGCGCAAGTCGGCCGAGCTCGCCCCGAAGATGGGCGCAGTTGCCTAGCATACGCCTACCGTTTGCAATTTGATAGCCGACAGGTGTCAAATGCTTTTAAAGTAACGTGACGTCTGCTAGAAATTTTCTGGGTGAGTGCCTTATCACTTTGGTCGGCTCTTTCATAAGCGACTCTTCGGAAAATGTTGAAGGGGGGGGGGCTGTTTTGCCCCTGTACAATTCGCTTTTGTTAATGGTTTGAACCGTATTTTTAACAAAACTTACGTAACTCAGATCGAAAAATTAATATTGTCAAAATCCCAGCGACGATGATCGCGTTTTAACTATTTCTTCTAGAGGTAACATTTCATAAGCAAATAATTTCACCCCTAATCATTTTTGCAATTCTCATGAGGCAATTCCTGATGAAAAACGACCTAATCTGCTTCATTTAGACGTCAAGCTGAAAGCATTACTTAAAATAACAAACTTAATATCATGACACTTGAGAGTGATCGATAAGTTCCATATTATTTATGATCTTTCAATTTTCATCGATCGATTTTGAAGGAAAAAAACAGCCAATGAAGTCTGAAAGTTCAACCACTGCCAGCTGCTGCCCTCTGAGGTGTTAGTAATTTTCATATAACACTTCAATTGTACTCGAATATAAAATCATTGTAAAATGGAAGTAGATTATTAGGTTTTATAAAACAGTATATTGCAGTTTTGCACGTCACTTTTAGGAATTTCTTTACAAAACGAGTCTCTGACTTAGAAAATTGATTGACTTTTTACATTAGAATTGAAAATAGGAATTTGGGCTCGTCAATGAAGAAATTCGTATTCGTCACAGTTTTGTGAGCCGTAATTTAACAGACTTGGAGGTACAATCTCATTGAAACGTTCGGTAGAGAGGTTAGAGACAAGTATTTTTATCGTGTAGCGCATAATTACTGTACTTATGTAGCTCATGAGAAAAATTAGCATCTGAGATTGACGGCAAAATGAGAATGAGAACAATATTGTAATTTTTTTTTTGTATTTCAAACTGTGGGGCTTCGTAATGTCTCGACTAATTGAAAAAAAAAAAAAATAATAATAAAGTTAAAATTAATTGTAAATTAAAATTTAATTGATTAAATTTTGATTGATTTAATTCACATACAATGTCTAAAGATGGCGTCCTGCTTGCTGTTAATGTACAGTAAATTTCGATTTACGTTCAACACTGCTCAATTGAGGTACAAAATGTCGTTTGAAATTCAACACCCCTTTGCACAGCGGATGCCATTTGATTAATCTTCATGATCAATAATTATTTTGATTAGTTGAAATATAGTCATTTTAATAGTTCTTAATCCAGTTTAACCTGATTGAGTGCTCTTTAAGGCTATATTGCTTATAGTCCTTCTCAAAAATCTAAATTAAAGCCAGTATATGATTTTTCTCTTTGTATTTGTCGTGAATTTCAGATGGGTATGTAAATCTATTTTAGTGACTTAAACAAGTCGAATCTTTAGGTTAAAAAGTCAATAATTTACAGCCCATTTAATGAGTAGGTAATTTAGATTCGTCGTATTTGAATGTAGCAGCTTCCGACAACCGTACAATTAAAGTGCCTTATAGTGCAATATTGCCCTTGTTGCCTGTTTATACTTCCAATAATCTACTATTGATTGAATTACAGTTCGATCGTGAATATTGTTAATTTATTATATTGTTTGTAATGGTTAAAAAAATTAAAATCTTAACCCAAACTCGAATCGCTTATTTTCAATCCTGCAATTTTTCAAATAATTTTTTATTTCAAGGACAGAATTGATATGTGGACAGCAACTCCTTAGGGCTATCTTGTGAAAGGATTTTATACTAGAGTAACATTACGCTTAGATTGTCGGCGCTCCTGTAAAAACTGGAGTACTACAAGGCTTAGTTTTGGGTCCAAATCTTTTGTTAAGTTTTTTAGCTTAGATCCGAAGAAAGGATGAAATCCTGGCTCAATTTCAAATATAGAAAAGAGCTGTTTCAATATGAAAACAAAAAAACTGGAAAGTGGATCGTTTAGTCAATTTTGAGCGGTAGCGTGATGAATAATGGAGCCAAAAATAATCGCCGGTTAATAAAACGGACGCAGAAAATGTAGATTTATTATGTTCACGCACGAATCAAAACAAATAATATATTTTTCAATTTACGTTCGTAAGTCTCAAGTTTTATCACAATGCTGAGTTTGGCGGATAAACACCTATGCAAATATAAATTATCAACAATCTAACCCTAGACGATTCATAAAGAAAAATAGGTAGGCAATGAAAAACGTCCATCCGTTGAGGACGTTTGAAATATTACTCTACTAACTAAGTTGTGATTACAGGACATAATTCAACTAAAGAATTTATAAATTACGATTGAAACATCTTTTTACAACATAAAAACCGCACATATTTTTCGAACATTTCAGCCTGACATTTTTCTGTCTGTAGTGCGGAAAAAAACCTTCGGATTGGAAATATTCGTTTTATAACGATCGCCGAACGGTTCGAAATTTACTGCGTTACATATAAGTAGTGTCGGTTAAAATTCCGGTAACGATTCGAACTAAAATATGTAGGTAAGAACATTCCTTAGGAACTAATTACGATTACGGTTCCCGAGAATTGTAAAAAATAGAAAAGCTTAAACACGCGGCTTATAAATAACATGTAAACTTAGTCGGAACAAGAGGGAAAACATCGGTGAAGTAATTTTGTTTAGCTGTCATTGGGACGATTTATTCGAGCTCGACACACCGGATAGTATTTTCTAATACCGTACGGTCGTCAGCTGGAGCCGCTTAGGATGAGCTACATATACAAACATTTGAACATAATCTACCTTAAATTTACGTTAATTCAAAGATATTTCCCCTTGCCGGACGCTACTCAAACGAGATCGCCGTCTTGTAACAATATTCAAATCGTTCCAAGGTGATGGCATTCGATAAAGCTAGCACTAAGTGTAGATTGGCTCTAAATTATTACAGTTTGAATATTTACAATTGGCACCACATTTGACAACAGTGGCAAACTTATCTGGAAAGTGGTGACCCTAGTGGTGTTTACGAGAACTGTTGATAACGTAGAATAGGGGAGAAACTGTTGATCAAAATGCCAATATGTAACTATAGTTACTGGTTTGTAAGCAAACAGAATCAACAGTTGAACAAGGGGAAAACAAATATTCTATCGATACGGCCGAACCGCTAACAGTTTCTCATCATAAACATGATATTCGCCGCATGAATACTCTAAACGCTGATCGATTAGAGTCCTTGCGGAAGCAATCCACGGCAAACTGCAATAATCAAGTGCAAGTTGCGCTTGCAATGGCGATTCAGAGGACCGCTGACGCCGATTTTGCTCTTAGGCTGCATTCGATTAGGAATTACTCCACTTATCCCACTCTCATTACTTGTAGGCAAAAATGAATATTCAAAACAAGAAAAAAACCATAGGATAATAGTTGAAAAAACAGAGAAAACTACATCTTTGGGGAAAAGCTGTTCAACGAGCAGTGAACAATTCAACAGCAGCGAACATAACAATCACCTACTGTTATAATCCATAAAAACCGATCTTATAACGAGAATTTGGTCGGGTGAAATATTTTCGCCCATTCACAAACGCTTGACAAAATAATACAGCTTCATGGCACCAAATTTTGCCTTCGGTTTTAGCTGAATATCAATAACGAAGAAAGGATTGAACAACCCTTACAACAAGAAGGCTTTGGTCGTGAATCTTCGTAGAAAAATAAACATTCACAGCATCTGCAAAGGATGTCTTGGAATGCCCAAGACTAGGGTGAAGGCTTCTGGATGAAAATCGGCGTTTGCGGCCGAGCCAGCATTGTAAGTCTGGCGGTGACGGCCTCGATCGGCTCGGGTGTCTCCTTCCATGGAATTTCATGCTCTGGGCGTTCAGGTTCGTGCTCTGGAGATGCTTGGAGTACTGGAATAGTTTCTTCTGGGTCTTGGACCTGGACCGCATCTAATTTTGCTTTGCCGTTTGTCAACGGCGCTGCTGAACCGTTGGTGTATGCGTTAGGCCGGCTGACCTTGACACCGTTGCCTGAAGATGTTTTGGGTAGGAGCATATCTTGCATCTCCGTGCCAGCTGCTATTTCAGGATCAACAGGTAGGCGAACCTTGGTCGCAGGGCTCTTCCTTCGACAAATGACTACAGATAGAAGAATAAGTACGAGGGCCAGGAGGAGTCCGATGATGATGTAAGTCACTCCTGAAATAAGGGCCGTCTTCTCGTCTTCGTTTTGATTCGGATCGGCGACAATATTTTGGTTAAGGCCTCCGACCAAATCTGACACCAATTCAACTTCGCTTGCTTCTGTCGTCGACTTTTCGGTCGTGAGTTCGATCATTTTCGGCTTCTTGTAACTTATTATCGGACTCGAGCTCTCTTCAGTTGTGGACGAGATAGGAGTTTCTTCTCGGCTTTCCCACCAGTAGCGCTGCGATGATTTTTCAGTGCTACTGCTTGGCTCGGCTGTTGATGAAACCTCCCAAGAGACTGCCGTGGTCGAGGAGATGTATTCAGTTTCCAACAGTGGGCTCGATGCTTCTGAAGTACTACTTGAATCCATTATTAATTCTGTCGTCGTTTCAGCAACAGCCGGATCCTCTGAAAGAGTTGAAGATGATGCCTCGCTCGACGTTTCAGTATTATAAGGCTCGACCGATGGCTCCGAAGGGCTTGATGATTCTGTTGATGGCGTTTCCGAACTAACTTGCGTTGGCTCTGTAGTTATATCAATTGCCGAGTCGTCGGTCGGAGATTCCGCAGTTGAAGATTCAGTTGAGCTGCTTACTCTGGTATCAATAATGGAAGAAACAGTGGTGGACGATATGTCGGCTAAATTGTCGGACACCGTGCGCAAGGAAGTCGATTCAGTTTCACCCTCTTGTTCTTCCATGAAACCGATTGTTGAGCTTGAAGAAGCTCTGTTTTCCGAGGAGGTTAACTCGAGCTCGGTGAAATCTCCTGATCCTTCCACATCCGACTCTGGAGTGCTTGATGAAGTGCCGACTGTCTCGGGTAATTTCCCAGCTTCGTCGTAAGTTTCACTGCTTGATACATTTTCCGCAGCACCGTAATCGTGTTGAGAATCGTAGCTGTAATCCGATGGCTCGCTGGCTGAGGAAGTTGTGTACAGAAGATCCCGCGGATTCTCTGAAGTAGTTGGTTCCGATTCAAGATGCAATAAGCTTTCATGATCGGGCATCGAAAAACCGAAAGTCTCCACATCGTCGGGTAGATCGGTCGAATGGCTTTCACCACTATCAGATTTCCATTGCGGTTGGTGAGTCAGCTCAGGCGGAGAGGTAATTTCGTCTGCTGAAGTAGCGTATTGGGTCGCAGGTTCTGAACCATGAAGGGGATTGGCGGATTGGTTTGAACTGCTTGCCGCCTCTGAGGGAAGACTGTTTGTAGAACTGCCATCGTTGGTGCTGGTCGATTGAATTCCTTCAGGCGTATCTGGATCCAAATCCTCACTTTTCGCTCCGTCATCCAATGTATCCACAGATTTGTCGGCTGGAACTTCCACCGAGGCGTCTTCTGTTGCTTTCGGATTCGACTGCTCCTCTTCGAGCAGTTCTCGATCGGCTGTTTGGAGTTTTGCGGGCTCTGTTGCTGAATGGTTTTCCTGGTCTGTTACATCAGTATCTTCGCTGACTCTTGCTTCATCACCTTCAGCAGGGCTTGATTTGTCTAGAGCGTCATCAGTACTTGGAATGACTTTGTTATTATCTGAAGTTTCGCCGTAGCTGTCTGGTGACACGCCCTGTGCTCGCGCTTCCATGTGCGTCCCCATTTGGTTGGTCTCGTCGTTGTTGAACATTACTTCGGCCGCCTCCCTCGGCCCGTACGACTCGTCCCCCATAAACGGCTCATCAGATTGGACATTGTACTGATGATGATTGTGATGGTGACTTTTTTTGGTCCGCAAATGAATCAAACCGTTCAATCCTTCTCTGTTTATGTAGTCGTCTCGGCACAGTTGGTTCTCGTTGACCGTGCTTATTTCCCTGCCGAAGAGATGAGGCGGGTTATTGCAGCGCACGTCATTTTCCAGTATGCCGGCTCGACCCGAAAGCGTATCTTGGAAAACTAGCAGAGAACACGAACAATTTATCGGATTGTTACTTATATCTAAGCGGACCAGGTGGCGAAGTGAATTGAAAACGTTGATTGGAGGTTTGACAATATTGTTATTTGCGAGGTTCAGATATGTCAGCCCTTTTGGAAGCACATTGTACTCAAGAGTTTGTATGAAATTGCCATCGAGGATTAGTTGCCTTATATTGGGGGCGCTGCTGAACGTGTACAATGGAATGTTGGTAATACTGCAGTAGCCCATGTCGAGGTCTTGCAGCGTCTCTGAGACGATTACTTCCAGCGGAGAAATGCTGAGGAAATTCCCCCGCAAGCTGAGGTACCTCAAATTTGGCAAACTCTTGAACACGACGCCGTTCAGGTGCTTTATCTTGTTAAAAGATAAATCCAACCTGCTCACTCTGTTCAATCCGTAGAACACGTCTGTGGGCAATTGAGAAATCGACGTGTTCTGAAGGTTCAAATACCGCACGCCTCTGAAATTGCGGAATATCCGAGCCTCCAGTTTCGTTTGGGTGCCTCTAACTTGGTTTTTGAAATTGAGAACGTCGATTGTAGGCGCTGGGTCGCCCGAGACGAG
Source organism: Tupiocoris notatus (assembly GCA_037159825.1). NCBI lineage: Eukaryota > Metazoa > Arthropoda > Insecta > Hemiptera > Miridae > Tupiocoris > Tupiocoris notatus. The sequence goes on along the minus strand of JASJUZ010000007.1, from coordinate 78,089 downwards.
CCCGGATTTGGAACAGTTGGCCACTTTGTAGCCTTCATCGTCTGCGAAACAGCGGCAGTAGTGTGGACAGCAGGAAGCTAGCGTCCCGAAAAGCCACCAACTCAGCAACACCGCCCGCCACATCCTGCAACAGTAAGAAATTGTATAGGTATTTTTTTTTTTTTTTTTTTTTTTTTTTTTTTGTTAACACATGAAAATTATCTGAATTTTTTTATTTTAAAACAATGGTTTTTTTTTTTTTTTTTTTTTTTTTTTTTTTTTGTTTCATATTTATTTTTTAGTTCCAGGGACTCCAGGCTCTAAAAACGTTCATAAGAAATACCAGAAATTTATCAATCATTGATAAAATTGTTTTTTATATCTATTTATTTTTATTTTTTCTTTTTAAATTTATATTTAAATTAATTACTTATTTAATCAATTTTTTTAAATGAACGCAATGAAAATATAATGACTTTTCAGGTCACAAGAGTTGTATCATATTACTAAAACGTCATTTAGGAAGGACAAGGACTTCCGAAATATTGATGTTTTGAGCTCATTTTCACGCTCTAATTGTCAATCGGGTCGAGATTGCCTCTTCGGGCGTAATGTTATAAAATTCCGATTATCTTCGTTTAGCCGTAATTTGACAAACGGGGCAAGATCTGCGAATGTCTTTCCCCTCTGTTCGGACGGAAATCAATTATTTCACCAACAGTCGCGCAGACCTAGCTAACTAGATAATACAAATAAAACTGGCCGTGCTACTAGTCAGGGAAAACCGTTTTATATTTTTCATCATTAGTACAACAAGGATGCAGCGTCTCCAAAAACTTTTTACTAGACAAGAGCAAGTTTCAGAATATTTTTTTTTAATTTAGGGAATTGTTGTGAAACATTTCCAATTTTTTACGAAGTTTAACTTAAAAATAAATAAATAACTAAATAAATGAATAAAAAAATAAATAATATAGTGACTATATAAAAACCTTTTATGAATGAAAAACTTCAAATATTCCTTATTCTGTTTTAAAACTGATAAAATAGAGAAAATAAAAACTGATTTATTACTAACAGAAAATCTTAAATTTAAAATAAAGAAAATAAAAACTGATTTATTACAAACTGAAAATTTTAAGGTAAATATTTACGTTTTTCAACCTAAACGTTAACTTATTTTTCAACCCCATTTATTAATCTCTCTAAAAAACTGATTGATGGTATTTTTCAAAAAAATTCTTCAAAGTTTTATGATGGTATTTAAAAAAGTTTTTACATCGTTTTAAGGTATTTAAAAACGTGTTTTCGAAGTTTTTTAATAGTATTTTAACGTTTTTCAAAAAAATTTGATAGTATTTATAAAAACGCGTTTCAACGTTTTTTTAATATCATTAAAAAAAAAATTAACGTTTTTTTTTAAATATTATTTTTACTGAATTTTGAAAAACGTTTGTAATGAATCAAGACATTGATTTTCAACCAAAAGAATAATTTTCAATGATCTATTTTAAAGAAACCGTTCATCTCAATATTTTCGTGGGCAAATTGACGCACAGTTGGAAAAATTTTTAACGCGGTTCGCTATTTTATTTTTACGAATAAAACCCTCAATTGGTAAATCTGTAGGTTTTTGCAAAAATTCACATTAGCATTATATGTGCTTAAAAGGAAATCACTTATTTACTCTGTAATTTAATCTCGGATAGTTACGTATACACTCGATTGTTTTTATGCTCCACTAAAATAACCATCGAGTCGCTCAACTGTGGCATTCAATGGTGGACGGTTCTTAAAGCGGCCGGAAAGTCAAATTGAAAACCGTTTATTACAGTGAACGCGTTGGGGTGGCGTGAAATGAGTTTTTGTTCTCAGTTGTTAGAGCAATTTTGAGCAATTAGCCTTCCAACGAAGCTCTATCGGTCTTTGTTGGTCAGAGAATTTTCGTCCGACGTATTTTGTCGATTGGAGTCTCAAGTTTTGAGGATAGAATTTACGAAAATATCGAGGTGAACACATTCACAAAAATCTCAAGCGCGAAAAACAATCGAATTCGTCGCCTAAAATCGCCTCGTATGATGCGAATAGAGAGGAAAAAATTATTTCTTCTTTATCCACCCCTCAAATGGAATAATCTTGTTGTTCGCGTAGGCTATTTTCATCTCACCTATTATTTCTCTATCGATTATTCACCGATTCGGGCCACTCCTTTTCGAATATCGACCCTACAATGCGGTCAGCCTGTTTATACATGTCGATGTAAATGAGACGTCGGCGATCGGAGGATGTAGGCACGTCAACTGGAGAAGCTTATTACACTTGAAAAGGTGCCCATCCAGTTGACAATCGATCTCGTGAAGCCATTTGAATATCCTTCGGCCAATTTGCCTTCTATCTGGACAGAGATCGTTGAACAAATAGGCTTTAAGTATTGGATAGAAAATAAACGAATCCATTCAGACCACCCGCTTGGATAATGTATGCATTTCAATCTGTTCACCTCGAACTAGTGCCAAGTGTACAGAAAATGGGATACTACAATTTTTCAATAATACTCTTGATTTATTTTTCCCTTTTGAAAATTTAAAAAACTACGAAAAATAGAAGAAAACAAATGTTTGCCGAGAAAAATCTTCATTGGGACTCAATATTCGAATTCTAAGCTAAATATTTGCTCTCTTCGTTTATTTTTCTTATATTAATTTTTCCATTTTTAATATTTTATTTATTTTTTTTTTTTAAATATTTTTTTTGTAAGGATATAAAATTGGATGATGTATGCATTTCAATCTGTTCACCTCGAACTAGTGCCAATTGTCCAAAAACGGATCCTACCGTTTTTCATTAATATTCATGATTTATTTTTTCGACTTCGAACATTTAAAAAACACTGCAAAAAATATAAGGGAACACATGTTGGCCGAGAAAAATCTTCATTGGGACACAATATTTGAATTTTAGGTTAAATATTTGCTCTCTTTGTTTATTTTTATTATATTATATATTTTTATTTTTTTCTAAGAGTATAAAATTCGATAATGTATGCCTTTCAATCTGCTCACCTCGAAACTAATGACAAGGGTATAGAAAAAGGGATTCTACCGTTTTTAAATTTATATTTTTATGATTTATTTTTTCCATTTCGAAAATTTAAAAAACGCTGCAAAAAATATAAGAAAACAATTTTTTGCCGAGATAATCGTCATTGGGGCTCAATATTCGAATTTTAGGTTAAATATTTGCTCTCTTCGTTTATTTTTATTTTTCAATTTTTTTTTAATATTTATTTTATTTTTTGTAAAAATTTAAATCAACGTAGAAATATTTATTTTAAAAATCACCAACTAGGTGGACAACAAACAAATATTCGTAAGCCGAATCGGTGGCATATTTTCAGTTCATAGAGGTCTTTAAATTTTCTCTCGAACGCATTAACAATGCAACTCGAGCGCACAGCTCGAAGCAATCGCCGAGCCTCTAATTCAAACCTTTTAACGGCCCATATGCCCTGGACTCACTTCTCAGATAAGAATGCGTCTCTTTATATAGAGCAGGCTGAAAGCTATCTTTCCGGAAACCCATCCATCATTGGCGTCAAGTCCAACCGTTTGAGAAAAAAATTTTCAAGACTTATTTGTAAGTTGGAGGCCGGGCAAAGTCGGCATATTTTTTGTATTCCTCGATCGATTCTTTGTTAGGCATTGTTTCCCATAATTTTTAACATTCGATTTAAAAAATAAACGTTTTGTATCATTAAATGTTTTGACATTTATTTTATATTAAATTTACTTTGAGCCTCTTCTTAATTGAAAACAAATTTATTTTTATTATTTTGACTATTAATATAAAAAAAATTTGGTTTAAGCCGGGTTTTCACTTTTTCTCCGGCGAAAATTCGGTTCTCTAGTTTTCTCATACTTTCAACTCCTATGTTTCCTATCTGAGCAACTGAACTTTTAATATCTCGCGGTTTCACTTTATTTCTCATCTTTTACGAGTCGACTATTCTCAAAAACGAGCAGCCCGTTCGCCCTTGACTGACAAGGGTAAAACAGGTTCTTGTATTCAGACAGCGGAGAGACGAGATTCTCTTTCGTGTCGCTATTTATAGTGAGCGTCATTGAACTTAAAACCGCTCTGTCGCCGGAATAACTAGGTCAATCCGGCGTGATACAGCTAAAAAATCTTAAGCCGCCGACATTTACGACTTTTGTCTACGAAGGTGAGAAATAAAGTACGAACTGAATCAGCGTCCGATTTGAGATGGAAAAATGACCTCGTAAGTTATAATGCGGGAAAAAATCTATAGAACAGCGAATAATATAAGTATAATTAACTAAATCCTACTTAAGTTTTTTTTTTTAATGGTGTTTTACAGGTTTAAAATCAAGTTATTCCTTAAATGCCCCTTTTAGGTATAAATTACTTTCTCTCTCGAAATGTGTTATAACTATTGTGCTATTACTAAAAAAATCTATAGAACAGCGAATAATATAAGTATAATTAACTAAGTACTACTTGAGTTTTTTTTTTTTTTTTTTTTTTTTTTTTTTTTTTTTTTTTTTTTTTTTTTTTAATGGTGTTTTACAGGTTTAAAATCAAGTTATTCCTTAAATGCCCCCTTTTAGGTATAAATTACTTTCTCGCTCGAAATGTGTGCTTTTTTAAGGCTGGAGGAAAAAAAATTGCGCAATAAAATGAAACGAAGAACATGTTCGAATTACCCAGCGAAGGTTGCAGATCGACGTCGATATTCCATCATCACATATCGTCGGTTTCTACCATAAATTGCACCATGCGCGGACACGGATGAATAAAGATGCGAAAAGGTGACCGAATTAACAGCTAAACTAACTGCACAGTCGCTCAACGTCGTCAAAATAATCCCCTCTCCCGTAGACAAATATCTGCGTTATCTTTCGGTTGCAAACCATGTAAAATCGTTTCGGAGAACTACGTCTATTAATATGATTAGCATTGTGGGGGGATACGGGTTCAAAGATCCGCTCCCGAAGAAAATCCATAGCAGCTGGCGATAACATATCGAAAAACAGTTAGCTGCTTTTTCACCTAGATAACCTCGGCGCCGAATCTGTCCGCTGGATGGTTCGAGAATGGTGAAAAAATTGAATTTCAAACATTGAAACGTGCAACTGGCGAAACTCCAGGTCAACGGATAATTAGAAAATAACGGAATTCGTAAATTGGAATTGCATTTTTAATATTATTTTTCAGTTGAGAAAACGATGCAATTATTTTTGCCATTATTTCTTTTGGTCTGCGAGATAACCCCGATATATTGAATATTCATTGAATAGGGCGTTTCTAATTTATTTATTTTTTCTTTGATTACTTGTTAGGAACATTTGAGTAAAGCGGTATCGCACAATGTATTATATTTATAATTTGTAATTGGCCTTGTCCCGTTCATGTACATAATTGAATATAAAATTAAATAAATTATATTTATAATAATAAAAATATTATAAATTTATATAAATAATATAAATAAAATACCTAAATATAAATCAATAATATAAACAAAATAAATATAAATAAAAATAATAAATAAATATGCGAATTGATGTAAATGTAATTAAAATAAATAAATATAAATTACTCTTTAAATATATATAAAATAAATAAATATAAATTAATATAAATATAAATAAAATGAATATAAGTTTAATTCCATTTATAATAAATATAAATTGAATAAAAATGTATAATAAATATAAATTGAATAAAAATTTGTAATAAATATAAATTGAATAAAAGTTTATAATAAATATAAATTGAATAAACATTTATACTGAATATAAATCAAATAAAAATTTATTTTCGCTTCATCGACGCATGAACGGTCCAAGGAAAACTTCTTGGCCCTGAAGATGCCTAGAGTAGCGAATGCGCTCATCCAAAAGTGAAAAAAAAAAAACAATTCGTTTTTAGTTCTCTATCGAAATGCGAAACTCATCCTAATATAAAACGCGTGTTTTAAAATAAAACAACTAGAGCTTCAACTTCAGTTTGACTAGATTTAATGAATACCCGTAAAAGCCACCTGTCTTCACAAATTGGAAAAGAAGATCGATTATAATGATTAAGACTGAGAAATGATGAGCCGGCGATGACGCCCTATAAACAGTTTCCAAGAGAAAAAAGACAGTTTTTATCCTCGAGGTAAACGAGTTTTTGGGATTGTTATTGCTAAGCCGGCGATGAACTTCAAGGCAAAGCATTTCTTGAGTTGGTTCCTAAATTAGGCTTTATTCACCTATTCCTATCGAACCTAATTTTTCTTTAAAATCTACCCACACGCGAAAATCATTTGATCTAATTAAACTGTTAAATCGATAACAAGCATGTAACGCTTTAAAACTTACCTCTACTTATAAAACGGTAACTAAAGGGTAAAACTTCGTAGCGACGATTGTAATTTTAATCATTTTTATTTTTATCAATTTCCAAATTAAACGCTAAATTTTAGCTCTTCTCTCTGCAGAAAATTTTTGACGGCGGTCGGACAGAATTTTTTTTATTGGATACTCGGATTTCACTCGCCTTAAATATAAAACATCAAATTTTGAGGGGGGGAAACAATTTTCTTGTGCGATCACGACGGTTTATTATTACCAATTTTACTGCATGAAAATATAATTATAAACGGTCTAAAATAAAATGCCAAATTGCAAGAAAATCCACGGTCAAAGCAAACTACAATCCAAATCAACTAATAATAAAAAATTACCCGCCAACGTCCGATCTTCGTTCCAAACCAACCACAATAGGTATTTTTTGGGCGTGCCATTATCTCAATTCGACGGCTTCCTTTCCCCTCCCGGTCGGACTTTTTCGTCCGGAGGACGTCACTGTCAAGTTTTCCCTCGAAGGACAGCCTCGACGGAAGGGTCGGCGGTAGATAAGAATTTTTCTAATCAATATCTAGATGTTTGGGTTTTGTAGGCGTGGGTGCAAAGGGAGTGGTCAGACCGGACGACTGGCTAGCGATATGAGACGTCTGAGGACAATACAATTGAGATAGGGATGTGGAAGAAATGAGGTCCAGTCCAGAAACGCGGTCGGGATTATTTGGCGCCGTTTTTGGGCTGGCATTCGAGAGAAAAAATTTCTAGCTGTGTGACATCTTTGGCAGAATAAATATTGACAGTGCGTCTGTTGGATTAGCTCTTATCGTCGAACAAAGAAACGTTGCATAAATTCGTTACCTCTAGTTGCAGATAATTCTTTCCCAACCAAGAGTTGCTCAAAGCGTAGGGGACAATTTATGGCTATTTGTAGTCAAAGGTTTCGAATAATTACATCGGAGGAGAGCAAGTTGCAATATTGTTCACTGATTATTGTAAAATGGGACATTTTCTGCTTACTTAGGAACATGGAAGTTGAGGTGAAGTATCGGACCGGCTGGCAAACTCTTGAATTATCGGCCTGCAATAAAAAAATTGTCTAGTGAAAAAAAAATGAATAATAAATAAATATTATAATAATAATAGTAGGTAATTATTTTGTCACAAAGAACCGATCAACATTTTTAAAAACACCTCGGATGGCATTTAAAAATTTCGATCAACACCATATCACTCTGACTGACCGGAAGGGAAATTATACATCAAATTCTTCTTGTTACAAAGGGAATGCCGCTTTTTCCGATTTCAGGTAACGTAGGGTCGAAAGTTTCACATTTATTTTCGTAATGCCTTGAAAGTTCGTGTCTCGATGTTATGGCAAGGGCACGTTTCATTCATTTAGGTTCATCGGGCGAGACAGCCGGAAGTTGAGCTTGATACGTTTACCACCCACGAATTGTTTACCAGCGGTATTGAGTGCCTAACCTTTTCCTCGCAGTCGAAACAGCTCAAACAGGCGTTGAGATATGATTCAAAACGCAAACTGAACTCATTTACGAGCATTATAAAGATAATACATTTAAAATTTTATCTCTACACGTCTTCAAGCGAATCGCCCTCCAAAAACTAGAACGAATACCCGAAAAATTTCTGAATATTTTTCATCAACTCAGCAGGGTTTTAAACGCTCAGAAAAGGTTACAAGCTCATGGACGTGATTCTTCATTATACGGGCTTCACGTTAACCGACCATTCTTGAAGATTTTATCTCAAATATGAATCAATTTAAAGCGGAGACGCTCGAGAGCTGGCGAGAAGACAGGAGTCGCTGGATGTCTACGGTGATAAGGTTGAGCCTACTCATTCACATTGGAACGGAATATTTTTTCTAGCATTTGTATCTGTCAGCGGCTAAATCTCGAGGGCTGGGACCGGGAAGACGCGTAAGAGAAGATTATAAGGCGAGAATGTCGTATATGCAGTCCCTTTGAATGTAACCAAGTTACTGTGAAACTTGATTGCCACTAGGTTACACTGTATTACGATTATTTTTGCTGTAACGTCAAAAAGATACCACTTTACAAAGTTACTGAGAAAAAAAAACCTTGTGTCGCCTTTTAGAAATGTAACGTTGTAAAATATTTACTGTGTAACCATTCAACAATGGCATATAATTACTATGTAACCACACATTGTTATAACATAGTTACTCTGTAACCGTAGTTACTACGCCACTTCATGAATTTGTAACTAAGTTGCTATATGTCCAGGGATTGCGAGGGGGAGAGAAACCGAGGAGTCATAAGGTTCACAGTTGCTATGTAACTACGTGATGGTGCAACTCCTAGGTGTATGTAACCACATACTTTGTAACACCATGGCTATGAAACCAGGTACTTTTGTAACAATACTGCTATGTAACTAGGTAAGTTTCTAACCTAGTTCCGACCATGTAACCTTGTGACTATGTACCGTAGATACTACTTATGTAACCAAGTGATTTTTGTAACATAGTACTACCTATGTAACACAACTGTATAACATAGTTACTACGTAACCATTTATTAATGTAACATAATTACTCTGTAACCACGTAATGTTGTAACATAGTTACTCTATATCCATTCAAATTTGTACTCTAGTTACTACCTCTGTAACTGTGTGGCAAAATTGCTACCTGTGTAAAAGTGTAACTTTGTAACGTAGTTATGTCACTTCAAAAATTTGTAACTTAGTTGCTATGTAACCATGTAATGGTGTCACTCCTATTACAATGTAACCACATTCTTTGTAACACCATCACTATGAAACCAGGTACTTTTGCACCACTTTTACTATGCAACTGCAAAACTTTGTGACGTTAGAAACATTGTTGTTATGTAGCCGTGTAACTTTGTATCATAGTTACTAAGTAACCGTGTAATGTAGCATAATATTATGTAACAATTTTATTTTTGTACCATGAAGTAAAAAAAACATTGTGTAAAAAAGATACTAACTAAATCACTACACAACAAATTACTATGTCTGTAACCATTAACCTTGTAACATAGGCACTATGTGACAATAGCTAAATGTGACAAAAGTAGTACGTAACTAAAGTTCTATGTAACAAAAGCATTATGTAAAAAAGATCGTTTATGTTACCTACTAATTACTTTGTAACAGAATTACAGCTTGACGATGCTTCTGTATAACAAAGTTACTAGTAGAGAAACAACGCTTTGTATAGCAAGTAGTCATAATATGACTGTAACAAAATTGCTATGGGTACAATGCTATTATGTTACAAAGGTATTATGTAATGACGTTACTATGCAACCAAGCTACTGAAGTTACTTAGCAACAATAGAGAAGGAAACTTGGCGAATGATTCTAAGGGTCATTTTTCTGGCTTAGTCGAGCGCTTTCGCCACTTCGGGCGTCCTCACGGCTATAAAGAACCATTTTGTGAACTGAAGCTCTCGCCAGAAAGCATTAGTGATGAAAAAATTGTCATTAAATCAAGCAACTATGACTTCAAATGGACACAACGTGTCTATCTTGCGTGTTTTTGAATTGTTTTATTTACATTTTCAATAGATTTGAGAACGAATTAATTCGATAACGTATTCTAAGAATATGGAATTGTCGTGGGAAGCTCCAGGCTCGAAATTACCGTTCCCAGGGTACTTAAGTAATTTCTCTTGCACAATGGAATTGATTCAAATTTCCTAGCACTTCTCAACTAATGGCTTTCTCTCCTTAGACGTTCTTTTCGGCATTGCGAGAATCAAACAGGACGGTTTGGATAGGCGTGTTTTGGCCCCGGGCCAATCGGTTTTAATGAGAAGAATTACAAGGGAGAACACGACGGAACAGTGAAAAGAGACAGCTTTTCTGACTGGAGGGCGAAATTATCTCATTGGGCGGCCAAGTTGCTTCATCTAGTATCTGGACGCAATAAAATGTTGAGTTCAGTCAACAAAGCTCTTGTCGCTTCAACATTTAAGTAGCGAACGAATTTTGAACTAAATAAAAATACGCATTATTTGAGTCTTAGTTATCATTAGAGTATTTAATTAGAAACATTTTTTTTAAAGAGAAATCTTTTGATAGAAATTATAATCTTCAATCAATAATCATTGTTGAACTGGTCGAAAAAATAACACCACACTAATTTAGTCATGAAACATTTCAAAAAACAATTTTTTTTGCGACCGCGAAATTATCTATAGTTGAATAATTTTCTAGATAATCTCAATTACCTATTATTTTCGGATATTTTTTATTTCAGATATTTTATATTTTTTATTCGTTCAGATTTCATAAAGCTCTTGACCGAACATGAACCCTTATCACACAAACTAAACAGGGCCGACTTATCTTTTGGAATTCAATGTTGGTCAATCAAACTTCCAATATTTACCCGCTTTTGGGCGCTAACTTTAAGGCTATCGATGTAACCGTCGTGAGAGCTTTTCGTGGACACATTTCAGGTGAAAAACAAACAGGAGAACGCTATCTTTATTAAATTGTAAGAAGCTATCGCGTTCATAAGTAAAAAATGACGAAACGATTTATGAAACTCGATTTTCTATTAGGAAAATGACGATATTTTCGCATTTTCCGGTTATTTTCACTGTATCTAGTAAACTATGCGTTTTACGTGAAATTTCACTCTATAAGAAAATAAAGAGGATGAAATTTACTACATTTTACATACTTGAAGTATTTTCTACGATTTAGTGTGGCGCTGTAACAGAGTTGTGTAAAAGCGGCTATTAAAGTTGCGACTGACAAAAAAACTACAATTTTTACAATTTCAGCCGCGCAAATTTCGAATTAGAGAAAATCTCGATATCAGCTATAATATTCCTCGACTAATTTTTTTCCCAAGGTTTTTTTCCCGAATTTCGCGCCAATTTTCGCCGTCTCGAGAAAAAATTGCGACTTCTTTTGCGTTTGATGATTTTTTAAAATAATTTTTATCGCGTCGATTTCGTTAGCTCGGCTAGGGAACATCCATTTAACATCCGAATAAGAGCTCGCGAGCCGAAAAAGGGCAAAAATTCTATTCAAGCTCGGCCGCGTTGCGGTTTCAGCCGGCGCCGCGTAATTGGCTGTCGAGACATGCATGTGCAAATTGAAACAAATCCCAGTACGTGTTGAATCGGCCTCAAAACCTCAAACCCGCAGGGGATGACGGCTGAAAACAAATTCACGCCTGTCTTCCTGGATCTGGAGCCATCCCAAGGCCGGATCGTTTTCAACTCCCTAAAAATAGTTTCGAATTGACGACGAAAAATAACAATTCTCAGAGAGGCGAAGCTCGAATCGAATCCGGCCATCGGAGCGTTTGAAGCGGATAACTACTATTATTCGCTAATTGTTTTAATAGTCGTAATTAAAAAAAAAATGTTTCGTTCAATTTTGAGAAAACTCAAAACCGCGAAAAAATCGAAACCTGAACTCAACCTTCCAATAAAAAAAATATATATAAAAAATATGTATACTATATTACACAAAGATTGACAAAAAACTGCAGCATAAATTTTAAAAACAAACCTCAAAACCTGAAATAGCAAAAAATTGTAACTCGAAGCAAAAAAAATAAAAATAAAATAAAAAAAAACGAGGAAAAGCCAAATATTTATATTTTAAAAAATTTAAAAATTAATTTTTAAATTACAAACTGTTATTATACAACTTAAAAAAATCATTAAACAAACTAAAACTCAAAAAATTGTCTACTTCATCATTTATAAAATAAAAACGTTCAGCACGCGATAAAAATTTTTAGTATAGCGTATCAATGTTTTTGGGTGGAAAATGATGTCAAAATTAATTTGTAATATTGTAAGGACGAAATTGAAAAAAAATTCTTTTGTATCCAAAAACATTGCTATGTGATCGTGAAAACTTTTACGCGCGTTGAACGTTTTCATTTTTGTAAACAATGAAGTAGACGTGTTTTTTTTTTTTTCTTTGAGTTTGTTATATTCATATATATTTTTTTTAATTTGTATATTTTGTAAAATAAAAATGGATTTTTTTATAACTATACTTTATTGTTTATGTGATATAAACAACAGAACATATAGTATTGATATGTGATATAAAAAATTTCATCGCGCGTTGAACGTTTTTATTTTTATAAATGATGGTATAGAAAGTTTTTTCTTAGGTTTGAGTTTGTTTTATAATTTTTTTAGGTTTGAGTTTGTTTTATAATTTACATTCGCATATTTTGTAATTTAAGCATTTTTTTTTTTATTTATATAGCTACCGCTATTCGCTGATGGTTTAATAGTCTTAATTTAAAAAAAAAAATTGTCTACTGTTTAAAAGTCAAAACTTCAGCTAAAAGTACATTCTTTCTCTTGATACTATTTTCTCACTCTCGATTGCCAGCTCGATTTTTCGCCAGTCGAAGTTCCCCCCTCAGTTAGACAATTGGACTGCAGACATGCAACATTTCCTGGTACGGCACCGCAGATACGAGCGACCCTTTGAGATCAATGCGCCGAAGTGCCAATGTGGGACGGTAATTGGGCTCGGACGAGACCTCAGTCATTGGTGTCTAGCGAGTGTGGCTCTCACGGAACGAAACGTCAATCTAGAGTGGCCATTGGCTGATTGATGCGGTCTGGGCGTACAGAAAAATTGCCACGTTTTGATTGAGCAAGAACTAATCGAACATGAGTTTAAAAAAGATTTAAAAAAGTATTTATTTTAAAAACATTTAAAAAAAATTTATTTTAAAAACATTTAAAAACATTTAAAAACAATTTATTTTAAAACTTTTAAAAACATTTAAAAAAGATTTATTTTAAAAAACATTTTAAAAAGATTTATTTTAAAAACATTTAAAAAAGATTTATTTTAATACCATTTAAAAAAGATTTATTTTAATAACATTTAAAAAAGATTTATTTTAAAAAGATTTATTTTAATAACATTTAAAAAGATTTATTTTAATAACATTTAAAAAAGATTTATTTTAAAAACATTTAAAAAAGATTTATTTTAAAAACATTTAAAAAAGATTTATTTTAAAACATTTAAAAAAGATTTATTTTAAAAACATTTAAAGTTTTTTTTTTAAATTAGATTAAATGATTAAATAAGTATTAAAAGCTATCTCGATCAATGAACGTATTGAGGTACTTCGAATGGAGAATAATGTAAAATTCATTATAGTAATTGCAAATACAAACTTGAATAAAAGACTTGATTTTTATTGTCGTCCAAATACATTGATATGCGATATTAAAATTTTGTATCGCGTGTTGAACGTTTTTATTTTTATAAATTATGAAGAAGACAATTCTTTTAGGTTTGAGTTGGGGTTTTTTTTTTTTAAAGTTGTATATATATATTATACATATTATTTTGTAATTTAAAAATAGATTTAAAAAAATATATATATTTATTCTTTTCCGAGTTCTGACTTTCTGCTAATTGAGGTTCGCATTTAAAATGTATGCTGTAGTTTTTTAAAAATTTTATATTTTATTGGAAAATTGAGTTCAGGTTTCGATTTTCTCGCGGTATTGAGTTTTTAGATTTGGATTTTTTTCCAGAAGGTAATCATTGGTTTCTCTTCCTCGATTTTTTTCCTTTGAATATTTCGAATTATTAAATTATTTTCGAATCGTATGTTCCGTTGAATAATTTAGTTTTTAATTTGGCAGATCGATAGTTTTTTTTCTTTCTAACAATCATCAATTGTTGGATTTTGAAGTTTTTGTGCGATATTGCGAAATTTCAGAGCAATTTGTCAACGGAGGATAACGTTTTTTGTCGTCAGCGTTTACGCAATCGCAATTAGCCAGACAATAGGAGCGCATTCGGTATGCGAGGTTGCTCGAATGTTCACAAGACGCAAGTGAATGAGCTGAAAGACAAATAACACTTTTTTTTTTCTTTTTTTTTTTAACGAATGCATTTTCAAATCTAACTCCTACTGGCCTGAGAATCCCTTCACGTAGTTTTGGACGGCAAAATCGCCAAGTCGATTTTTTCACATGAAATAATTTTTAAATAAATTTCCTTGCGTTTCAGTGGTGAAAATTGGTATGTCGCCAAATCTAAATTACTAGCTGAATATTCCCAAAATCCCTCGTCTACTATACCAACAGATCCTTCTGTGTGAATCTGGTTAATGAATCTCGGATGACTCGATAGTCTCGATACCTCCAACGTTTCGAAAACCAGCCGTTCGATAACACCCCCGATTCATTGTCCCATTCAGTAGCTGGCAAGCCAATGAAAAAAACTTAGGGGAAAAAACTTTAGTCCCAGACGCTTCGGGAGTTTACAAAAGACCCGAGTGTAAAAAAATGCTCCCGCCGTTTTGTCGTATTAGAAAAGGGTTCCCCGCTGTTCATATCAAAGCGTCCCTGGAAACGGAGTACGAATGGGGTGCTAAATGCCTACGCTTGATAAGTCCCACAACTTAGTCACGCGACTTTTCCAATCAGACTTCGTCAACCGGTTCTCCACATTCGTGGGGAACTTTGTTAATTGCGGATAGATCCATGGAGGCGTTGATCAGTTAAGATCTGATATAGGTAATTTCGGAAAATGTGGAAATGAGCTCCAGGTAAAGCCAAGTAATAATTCTTCTCTATGTAGTAAATAAAGTAAATGTTCTCTATTGAACTGGATAATATTGCGAATTTTAAAGCGATCTTAGTGAGATTTTTGAAGAGATTTGCAAATGTTTTTATTTTAATAATACTTTTTTTTCTTGTTCTCTATTAAACTGGATAATATTGCGAATTTTGAAGTGGTTTTAATGAGATTTTTGAAGAGATTTGCAAAAATTTTCTATATAATAATACTATTTTATTTATTTATTTTTTTTTTTTTTTTTTGGTTCTCTATTGAACTGGATGATATTGCGAATTGTGGAGTGATCTTAATGAGATTTTTGAAGAGATTTGCAAAAAAAAAATTTCTAGTTAATAATACTTTTTTTTGTTCTCTATTGAACTGGATAATGTTGCGAATTTTGAAGTGATCTTAGTGAGGTTTTTGAAGAGATTTGCAAATTTTTTCTATTTAATAATACTTTTTTTTTTGGTTCTCTATTGAACTGGATGATATTGCGAATTTTGAGGTGATTTTAGTGAGATTTTTGAATAGATTTGCAAATTTTTTCTAATTATTAATAATACCATTTTATTATTTTTTTTAATTTTTTTTTTTTTTGTTCTCTATTGAACCGGATGATATTGCGAATTTTAAAGTGATCTTAATGAGATTTTTGAAGAGTTTTGCAAAAATGTTCTATTTAATAATACTATTTTTTTTGTTCTCTACTGAACTGGATGATATTGCGAATTTTAAAGTGATCTTAATGAGATTTTTGAAGAGATTTGCAAAAAATTTCTATTTAATAATACTGTTTTTTTTTAGAATTTATTTTATTTATTATTTATTTATTTATTTTTTTGAAGAGTATATTTATACAGATCGATCTCACTTCGGACATAGCTAATACACTCCGCAGCCCCATAAAACCGAATTGACACGTTTCGTAGAAAAATTGCACATTCTTGCATCAGTTCAGATGCTGTGAACAAAGGGGAATTAACTGCTCGGGTATCGTAGTAAAAAATATCTCGAAAGCTGTCGTTGGGAATGACCCCTTTCCAAGGAATTTATAGCTTCGCAAGCCAGCCATTTTCCCTCGATTTCGTGTTTGTCAATGAAGATGTCCAACGAGCTTTCAAAAATGCAACGAAGCTGTTTTAACGTGCAATATTCGATGAACTCAGTGACTTGGGTTTTGTACGATTCGTATAAGAAGTATTGTAGAATGAAGAAAATCATGACACCGTTCTCGTTCCGATATTTTTTGTTCCCTCGTACAACAATAATTTAAATTTAAAATAATATTATCTGTAATTAAATAATTTTTTACACGAATTTTTTTCCGTGAATTTATTAAAATACCTAGGTATTCGTACGAATTATTCCTCGTAAATTAAACCTGCACAAACTTTTCCAGCAAATTATTTTTAATGAATAGCACGATTTTATCTTCTATTTGTACAATTTTTTCTATAAATTATCCGACAAAAAAAGCCTTCATTTTTAAAATGTTTATTCACTTTTAAGATTAACCGGTTTTATATAACCGTTTTTTGGTTTATTATTCATCTTCTCTTATTGGCTTATTATTATTAAAAAATTACTAACCCTAACCTGAAAATTTGACGCTTCACGTTTTACGGCATGTAGAATCCGAAAATCCAATTAACAAAAATCCTGTCCGAATTCTTTTAACTATACCGTTAAACAAAAAAAAAAAAAAAAAAAAAATACATAATTTAATCTGAAAAAAAATATTCGGAATTTAAATATAAACAATGGATATTAAAAAAAAATATTATTGAGGCTAAGGATTTTTAATAGTTGGTTTCTCATTTTTAATCTTTCATCAGTTGCGAGAAAATTTACCGGATTAGGCTTTTGAACGGCATAAAATCCATTTTCAGTTCAGACGCGCGTTTTAAAAACGACGAATTTTTCTTGTGCTTCGACTGTTCTGATTACATATTCAGTCTTGAAATCGACGACGTTGGAACAATTGGCCGAAACGGCCTCCTCATCTGGCGCAAATTGCGGTGGCGAATAAATCCTTCAAAAGAGTCGCTCAAATAATAGGAGCTTGTAAATCGCACCGATGGACGGGAAATTGTTTTCGACAGAGGGCACAAGGACGAATTGATCGAACGGTAAACAAGTTGTCGGAATGAAGAAGAAATACCGACGACTTCCGTTTCTTATCTAATATTTCCCTCCGTAACATTTTAACGGTTAAAATCGAAAACTCGTCAAATAAAGGTGAGTATTTTTTATTCATCTAAAATTAAAAAATATTCTCTTTATCTCTCTATGTTCGTCTAAAATTAAATAACGCTCTTCCAAAGTCTTTTGAACGTGAACGAGCGCGTAAAAATGTAAATAAAATAGCGGCGATATTACCGCGGTTTTTTCCATGTACTCGTTCTTTTTCGCGAGAGACGTGCTCGCAAACATCCGGAAATAAAAAGGTGTTAAAACAGCGGTGTTAAACGCTTTGACGATCGTGCTGATAAAATCTCGGCGAAATCGAGGGGCGGTTATTTATTTTCGAACCTGCCAATATTGGAAGGCGTCCAAGTTTAGACGCTTCGATGAAATAAACAGTAAAATACGGCTTCGGTGAAATCGACCCCGTTTTAATACTTCCTTCTTTTAGCCGAATCTTTTTCCGCCCATATAATAAACAAAAGCGGTAACATATTTGAGTGAGTCTTCTTCCAGGATAGATCGGGACGGTTTTTAGGAATTAGCGAAAATAAACTGATAGGAATAAAAAATTTATAACAATTCATGGTATTCTATTACGTAAAAAAGTGAGCCAACTGATGCCACGTGTGTATTCATTCCAGTGAAAGGGAAGGTCTCATGTTTACACGGCTTGTTACAAGATTGCGATAAATGAATTTTATGAGGTAGGTGAGAAGCTGTCGTTTCGGATTACCTGACGATGGAAACCGAAGATGCGGATTTCAGCGGCTGCGGCAAGAAGCCATGTCAATGCCAGCTGTCGAAGCACGCATGAGTAGGAGACTTTAGGTTATGATCCGTCTGCAAAAAATGAGTTAGAAATATATAAACAGCAAAACAACAAAAAAAAAAAAAATAAAAAAATAAAAAAATAAATAAATAAATAAATAAATAAATAAATAAAATAATAATAAATAAAGGATGAGGGTCGATTGTGAAATATTTTCAATTTACGAAAAAATCGTATTTATCTTTCCAGAAACCGAAATGTGGTTAAATTCTTACATTCATTTGAAGGAAGCATCAAGTGAAAAAAAAACCTTCGGAAATGTAACGCTACTGAAAAAACGTGCCGAACTTGGCTGTAGAAATTTGTTGGTTCGGCAAAGTACAATTTTAACACGACTACGTATAACATAATAAATAAATTTTAAGACGACTACGTATAACATAAATCCATCAAGATTGTTCTAAGGATGCGTCAAAACTTCCACGCTACTGCACTTCCTCTTTACTTTTCCTTCACATCCACATCATTTCTGCTTCACGTACAATTCACTTCCATTTCACTTCTCTTCCACTTCACTTCACTTACACTTCACATCACTTCACTTCACTACACTTCCACTTCACTTCCATTTCACTTACACATAACATACACTTCACTTACACATCACTTCCACTTCACTTACACATCACTTACACTTCACTTACACATCACTTACACCTCACTTCCACTTCATTTCACTTCACGTCACTCACTTCCACTTTTCTTACATATCACTTACACTTCACTTCCACATCACTCACACTTCACTTTCACTTCACATTCACTTCACTTACACTTCACTTACACATCACTTACACATCACTTACACATCACTTACACTTCACTTACACTTCACTCACACATCACTTTCACTTTCACTTACACATCACTTACACATCACTTACACCTCACTTCCACTTCATTTCACTTCACGTCACTCACTTCCACTTCTCTTACACATCACTTACACTTCACTTACACATCACTTACACCTCACTTCCACTTCATTTCACTTCACGTCACTCACTTCACTTTTCTTACACATCACTTACACTTCACTTCCACATCACTCACACTTCACTTTCACTTCACATTCACTTCCCTTACACATCACTTACACATCACTTACACATCACTTACACTTCACTTACACTTCACTCACACATCACTTTCACTTCACTTACACATCACTTACACATCACTTACACTCACTTCCACTTCATTTCACTTCACGTCACTCACTTCCACTTCTCTTACACATCACTTTCACTACTTTACTTACACTTCACTTACACTTCCACCTCACTTCCACTCCCATCCGACTTTTACTCCGATTTCATTACGCTCTCACTCCTATTCATTCTTTGAATTCGCTTGCCTTTCACAATTACTTTTCTGGTAGAAAATTGTCACGTTTTTTATCTTTGACTAAAATTACAGGACGAATTATTTAATTCAAAAGAATTGATTTTCTGGCATTTTATTAATTTTTTTGTTTGTAGCCGAGCATTTTTTTATATTGTCAATCGAAAATTTAATTGAGTTTTATTTATAAAAGCATATTTCTTCAGCTGTTTTATTCCATTTGGTCGCACAAATGGTCAATATCAGTACAAACTTTCGTCGAAATGTCAATATTGGATAAATTCGATGTAATATAGGAGCTCTCGATACGAGCGACGTTCGAGAACTCGATTTCACCGGGCATCCCATGAAATCGTACCATATGGCTAGTTGCGCAAAGTGCGCGATAAGAGAATCTCTCCGGGAAAACTTCCATTAGCGTCGCACAAGCGACAACATAAGTCCACGTTTGGTTCTATGTAAATACGAGCTCGCCCTCGTTTTCACAAGTAGATTGAACGAGGAAGACGCGGGTTTCGAAATTCGTTGCGACAAAAGGAGATTTTTTTCCAAGGAAAGGTTGAAAGATGAGGAATATTTCGAAGTTCATTGACATAGGATAATATCTTGCTAAAAGAATACTCCAGGTTCTACTTCTCTTGGTTGTTATGAAACCGAATCATAATTCGAAAGTATGCGAAAAATAATCGGGCTTCTTTGTGCTTGTTTTCTTATACAAATTCTTGCTGGGATGGTTGATGATGATTTTGATGTTACACTAAGTATTGTTTTATTTCCCAATTTTTTAAAAAAATATTTTTATCTATTTATTTATTTTTATTATTATTTTTGTAAAAATTTTTTAAGACCATTTATTTATTTATATTATTATTTTTAAATTTTTTTTTTTAGGAAACTTTGCGGAGACTGAGGAAACTCAAACTTTGAACTATTTATTTTTATCATTATCATTTTTCTTTTCGTGAATGGCCAACCTTTGTAATGTCTTCGAGTTTATACAAATGAAGACGATTGATTGATTTTACATTTAGATTGAACTCCGAGGAAAACGCGGGTTTCGAAATTAGTTGCGACAAAAGGAGATTTTTTTCCAAGGAAAGATTAAAGGTGAGGAATATTTCGAAGTTGATTGACATAGGATAATATCTTGCTAAAAGAATCTTCCAGGTTCCACTTGTAATAATCGTAAGTATGCGAAAAATGTTAAAATCCAAAATTAGCTTTCAATTCCAGTTCGCTTCGAGAAATCCAGCGGCTAGTTCCTTTAGTGAATGGTAGAAATGTTATGACTTCCCCTGTCAGTCACAATTCGCTTTCAGATGGTTCCGGCTTTCAAAAGAAAGACGTCCTGTGAGTCGTGCCAAAGATGAACCGAATGATGCGAGACCTGTCTCGCTCGTATTTATATCACAAGCCACGTGGTCACTCGTCTGAGGGTCACGTGAAGAAAGTTCACCTCAACGTCAACAATATCTAGTCTTGATTTAGCCTAGAAATATTCGATTTCACTAGTCGCTGTTTACTATAGTCCCTAAGCTATTGAGAAAGAAACGATGAAGCAAATTACTATTTTACTAGTCGCTCTTTCCGCGTTCAAATGGCTCCGCAACGAAGTTTGCCTCTCGGGGAGTGTTCCAAGTAAGGCAAGTCCTCCAACAGCTGATATTGGACAGGAACTCAAATGATCTAATCAGCGTCACTAATCAGTACTTTTTAATACGAAGGATATCCAGAAAGTAAGGTTACAAGTCCTCTGAAGGGCACTGGGAATTTTTTTACGTTATGAGTGGCATACCTGCTTGTAGAGGGGTACGTAACGGTCAAAATAAGCCCAACCCCTTGTCAGTCAGTTGAGAAATGGCGTCGCAGGAGCAGTTTCCGTCGACCTCTGAAGGTGCTGATCCCTCCACCTGCCGATGCGAGATTTGGTCAGTCATCAAGTTCCTGACGAGTCACGAATCTGCTTCCGAAATCCATCGTCAGCTTGTGGGCACTTACGGTCTGAGGTAATGCCACGTCAACATGTTTTCAAGTGGGTTAGGCTTTTCAAAAAAGTTTAAAGTCCAGTTCTCAGAGCGGGAAATTATGGGATCGGTGTTTTGGGACCGAAAAGGGTTGTTTTTGGTGGATTTTATGGCCAGAGGGACAACCATCAATGCTGACGCATATTGCAAACCCCTTAAAAAATTGAAGAACAGCATAAAAAACAGGAGGAGGGAGATGCTGACTTGTGGAGTGTCTCTCCTTCACGACAACGCCACCCCACACCTGCTCGAGCCCTGCTTGCATCCTTTGGATGGGATATTGTGACCCACCCACCATATTCTCTGGACATTGCGCCCTCAGATTTTCATCTTTTCACTAAATTGAAAGAGTTTTTGGGTGGAAAACGTTTTTCTAACGACGAGGAGGTGATGGAGACTGTCAAGAATTGACTTTCAAAGGTGAAGCAAAGCGTATACGACGAGGGTATACAAAAGCTGGTGCCGAGGCTGAAAAAATGTATTGACCGGGATGGCGATTATGTAAAAAATAAACATATATTTCAAAACATACCCAGTAAGTAAATTTCATTGGTTGTTGTCGCTGATACATAATTGTGAGGTTGAGGTGGAGACAAAAAACGCGACCGAAAAATGCGAGCCTCTTCAGGAAACATTTTGGAAGATGTTTCCTGAAGAGGCCCGTGAGGGCGAAAGCTCTCGAATTAATATAGATGATAAGGAGAACTGGTGGCGTTTTTTTTTCTCCACCTCAATCTCACAAGTAAGTAAATTTGGTAAAAATATATGCACTTTTCGATTTTTGGCAGCAGTGGTAACCTTATTTTCTGGATTTCCCTCGTAGCTCTGTTCGTAAACAATCGAGGTTCATCTCTGCAATCCGCCCATGCCCATTGAGAGCTTCCTGTTCGCCGTTAATCTCAACAGAAGCGACAATCGCTCAGAACCGTCGTGGGAAAACGACAGTAGTCGCCGGCCGATTTTTTACCCACCGACATCTCCTCGGCGTCCACGTAGAGGAAGAAT
The DNA here is from genome assembly GCA_037159825.1 of Tupiocoris notatus. Lineage (NCBI taxonomy): Eukaryota > Metazoa > Arthropoda > Insecta > Hemiptera > Miridae > Tupiocoris > Tupiocoris notatus. The sequence continues at coordinate 55,752 of JASJUZ010000007.1, read as the reverse complement.
CCTTCAAGAAATTGTTATTCCTTCCGAGGGCTCGTCATCCTCAGGATCTTGAGAGGTTGAGCAGGATATGTTTTTCTAGTTGTTGCTTCCTCGGCGGTTGCTTCGTGCTTCGGATGACTAACTAACCTAACACGTCTTCGCTTGTCTTTGCTAGCTCTATCACATGGCGCGCTGAAGATAGCATGAAAACATCACTGATCATGCTCGACAGGTTCTTATAAGGTTGCCTGCTCCGATGACAGTCATTCTAACGTGAAATGCGCGTCCAAAAATGCACCATGCAAATTATTAAAATCCGTCCTCTTCCAATTAATTTCAATTATAAGTTCCACTACCTTCATTTAATTTCTATTCAGATTTCACCACATTCGAATTAAATTTACCATTTTTTTTTGCTTCATTTCTATCAATTTTTAATCAGTTTTTACTCTCTGCACACCCAGTTTTATCCTACTACTACTCAATTTTCCTTCCATTTTCACTCTGTTTTTGCTTTTATTTATACTTCAATATAAGGATTTTTTTACTTCAAGAAGATTTTCACTACTCCTCCTTCATCAGAATGTTTTTACTACATTTTCAAGATAATTCTACTGTATTTTTTTTTTAATTTTTACTCCATTAACACCATTGATTATTGACTCTAGTATCAATGAAATTCATATATTTATACTCCAATATCACAATTTTATTTACTATAATATCAAGAAGATTTTTAGTCCTCAATTAAAATTTTCTTTACTACATTTTCAAAATGTTTGTATATAAAAAATATATAATGTGTATATAAAAAAAATTTTTTACTCTATTAAATAAAATTGATAATATTTTTTTTACTCCATTCTTCTAAAAATTCTTCCCCATTATAATTCAAATGTTTTTCTACTCAATTAGTATAATGTTTGAACTCTAGCGTCACGAAAAGTTTTACTCAACTATAAGATCCTTCGTAGCAATTTTTTTACCCCATTATATCAACTTTTATGAAGACGTTTTTACTTCATTATCACGAAAAAGTTTAACCCTGCATCAAGCAGATTTTTACTTCACCTTTATTAAAATTATTTTACTTTATCATCAAGATTTCTGCACTCAATTATCATTATTTTTTAATCCGTTAAATAGATTTTTTCTACTCCATTATTTCAAACATTTTTTCTCCATTATTCTGATGTTTTTACTCTATAGTCAAGATTTTTACTCTATTTTTACTAGATATTCTTACACCACTGTCTAGATTTTTTACTCCAGTGCCACACAAAATTTTATAAAGTTTTACTAGTTTTTAGTTTCGCTGCATAATTTTAATCCAGCACTAAGAATATTTTTACTTTTCCTATATTAAAATGTTTTAGCTTTATTATCAAGCTGTTTACAAACGATTATCGCAATTTTTTACAACGTTAGAGCAAGATATTTTTATTCCATTATCAAGATGGTTTTTTACTCGTTTCTAGAAGATTTTTACTTCTCTATGAAACTGTTTTATTTATTTATAGTTTTTATTATTTTTCAAAACCCTATATTCTATTCAGATGATTTTTACTCCACTATAACATTTTTTCTCCATTATATGAAGATATTTTTCACACCTTTTTCTCAGCTTTCTCTCTCTCTTTTTAAATTATATTTTCATTTAATTTCACTTCATTTTCACTCAGATTTTACTCCATTTTATCCAAGTTCACGCTCATTGTTTCCAATTTTGTCCTATAACTACGTTTACTATACTCAAACGGATTTATCCAGCGAATATATTAGAACGGCTTTCTACTCTCACATATTTTCGCGCGATAGCGATATGAGGTCGGCCCATTTCTCAAGTACACATTTTAGCCGTGTTTACACTCGCCATTCCATCCCTTTTCCGTAGCGCCTCGTGACTAGGATATTTTCGTTACGTCAACCTAAACAAGCTAACTTCCTTCCATGAACCAACGAAATAAAAATATTAAAAAAAAGAAGACGATTATTCGCTTAGAGAAAATTAAATTTTCAAATCTGCTTGGGCTTTTGGGGAAATTAAAAAAAAATACATCGAGTAATATTCAAGCGATTTTCCCCAAAAGTCGCCGTCCTTGTGAGTTCTGCCGCCGAATGACTCAACTTGCTTCCAGGAATATGTCGTCGGTAAATGGAGAGTCGAAGAGTGAATGACACATTAGGAAAATGACAGGTGATGTGTTTCGGCGTATGCTTTTGTATCTGGCACCGTCGCTAATCAGCGCAGCGGCCTTGTCGACCCCTCGTGTATATAACTTGTCCGCCAAACGGATCTGTAGGATTCTTTTAAAGCAACTCGTCACCTAAAAATAAACGCGTTGAAATAATTGGAATTAATGGAATATGTCGAAATAATTTTAAGCGGCTTTTGTTTCGGTTTTTGTTTCTTCAATAATTTACTTTTTATATGTCACGTTTGTCTTGTAGTCGAGCTTTCGTTTGAAAAGGACAAATTTTGTGTGAGAAATGAAGAAATAAGGAGGATAACTGGGCGTCGAAAATGAATCGATACGCGATGGTTTCGAACAGAAATGCGAAGCGATTCAAAGGTCGTGTTTCCGCTGATATCGTGGAATACGAAATGCTGAAAAACGACAGAGCCGACGGGCGAATCAGCGATTTTCTCGAGCCAACTGTTGGTACGAGGAAAATCGCGATTCGTCCGCAACTCGTTCGCGATAGAATTCGGAAATCAATAGAAGTGAATTGTAAAATCGATATCAACAATATGATAGATAGTATCTGATAAAATGAAATCATATTATGATGAAAGAATGTACTTAATAAAAATAATATTCTTAAATTCTTATAATGTTGAATTTTTTATTTTAATTTAAATTCTTATTTTTCTTAAAATGGAAAAAGTTTATTTTAATTTATTTTAAATAATTTTTATTTAATAATTTCATCTTATTTTTATTTTTTAATTATTTTTTATTTTCATTTAAATTTTTGATATTCTTAAAATAAAAAATTATTTTAATTCTTTTTTATAATTTGTATTAATTTTATTTTCATTTTATTATATTATATTTTGTTTTAATTTATACTCTTATAAATAATATTCTTAAAATGAAAAAATATTTAAATTCTTTTTTTATAATTTTTATTTATTTTTATTTTATTATATTATATTTTGTTTTAATTTAAATTCCTAAAATTATTAAAATGAAAAAAAAAATATTTTTTAAAATAATTTTTTGTTTTATTTTATTTTATTTTATTTTCTTTTCTTTTAAATTCTTAATATTTTTAAAATGAAAAAAAAATATTTTTTAAATTTTTATTTATTTAATTTATTTTATTTTATTTTAATTTAAATTCTTATAATTCTTAAAAAAAAAAATTAAATAAATTTCATTCATGTGGAACATGAGATTTTTTAAGCATTTCGTGCAAAAAAAGTTAATACGGTTGAATACCTAAATCTACGAATAATAATCCTCGTATATAAACTCTCAGTAGCTCCGTTTCTACTCCACCTGTTGATCGCGTTCTTCGGGCTATTCAACTGACGAGGCGGTATCAAATTACGTCGGAGTTCTTCGATTCAACCCGTATTGTCTGGCATTTCGAACAACACGGCAAATGTGATAATCTCATCCACGTGAAACTGAAAATCCGTGAAACTAAAAATCGAGAAAAAAATACCCTTTCCCACTTGCTCGGATATTTTCGTCTCACGAGAAGTCCGTGGCCCGGATGAATTGAGAAAAGTCGACGAGGAAAGAAAATAATTAAACAACTCCTAATTGGCCCGAACAATAGCTCACTCCATCTGGGCGATTTGCATAGTGGACAGAACGCGATAATTGTGAAACAAACCGAGCCAACTGCTATCAACTGTGTCCGCGTGAAATCACTGACGTACTTGAGTAAAAATTTACAATCTCGCGCGGTTACTGGCCAAATATAAAGGCCACTGATGTACATAGATCACGCAGTATTTCCATGTTTGAGTCGGTAACATGAATAACCGATTATAAAATCAAGAAGGTCGTTTTTACTTTACAAATGTTCTTTAAAATTAGCTAGGAGAACCCAAAAACGCAACAATTAGGTTAATAAGCGCAGTATTAGCGCCTAACAAACGATAAAAGCCAAGTTTTGTCAAATTTAATTTTTTTTTTTTTATGAACCTTCAGCGCCAAAAATACTGATTTTTTAGCGGCCTGTAAAAATCGAAATAGTCAATAAACCGCATAAGGCGTAAGTACGGCGTGTGATCAACAAGTTTTTTGAAATGGACTCATTTTTAGAGCAAAAAGACCAAAATATACAACAATGCGAATAAAACAACCGAAAATGCGAATTACGAGGAAGTACGGCGTGTGACACCAAAATAAAAATCAAACGACGTTCAGCTGACATGAAAAAACATTTCAAGTCCAACAGCGTTTAAAAATAATCATTTTGCAGTCTGAAAAATCAAAATATAGCCAAAATAACGCGGAAAAACTGTTTTTGACCCACGTGATAAAAATCAGACTTCATTCAATAGCCGTCCCAAATATTTCAAGACCTTGAACGTTCTAATACATCGATTTTTCCGGCCTGTAAAAATCAAAATAAAAAAATACGTTCTAGCCAAATAATCTGGAGGTACGTTGTGTGACCCAATATACTAAAAATCTAAATCTAATTGTCCGTAGGAATAATTAATTAATCAAATTTGAACAGTACTGTAAGTATTTGCAAAGGATTTTCAATGTTGAAAACATACAGGTAATGTAATACCTACTAAAAATATGAAAAACTGAAAGTTGTCGTCAAATTTCCGCCGTTTTGACGTCAAATTCGGATTCAGCGTTAAATTTCCTTGAATAATAGCTTTTAAACTCGCTTGAAAACGAACATTTAATTTTTCACCCTTACTGCTGATCGAGATTTCGGCCGGTGAAAAACTCGATTTACGGAAAATAATTTCTGTGGCGCTGTTTAAATTTTTTTCACCAAATTTTTTGCTATGTACGTGTGTAAGGCGTTCAAATGAAGACTCCTGCATAATAAAACAATTGATTTAGATTAATTTTGACCCCGAAAATCACGGTTGAAGTCCATTTTTTGAGCTTTGAATAACCTATTTTTTTGGACCACTTGCTGATTTTTCCGAGAAATAAAAAAAATAACAAAAATACATCTCGGTATGATACAACTTTCCTGAAAATTTCAGATTTTTATCTCTATTGAGAGAGGAGAAAAAAATCGTAAACTGATCGGTTCACAAAAATCGCAGGGGTACCCCTGGGATTTTTCGTGAAAAATTTTTTGGTTCCGATTTCGCTCAAATTCAGCATAATGATAGTTGATGATGTGCGTATCAATAATATATGGTTCATTCATTGTTTATTTCGCACTAAATGGATGAATAGAACGTTTGAAGTTGAAAAATGTGATTTTTTCTTGTTTATTCCTCTATTATTGATGATAACTAATAAACGGTTGAAAAATGGATAGGTACATTACATGGGGAAAATGTGGACAATTAAATTACCTTTAATTTGGTATATTCAAACATCTGAATTGACAACTTTTTGCGTTTTCGGAGTCGAAGTTCGGTGGTCGATTTTTCCGAACGAACCAAATAATACCATTTTCTGCAAAAATTAGCTATTTATTAAACGGTAGAAATCTGGGAATTATTCAAACGCAATATATAATGCGAACGGAATAGAAATCAGATCAGAATGTAACGAGATAGACATTAATAGAATTGAGTAGTTGATGTTTACAATTTTTCCACGCGCCTATTTAATTCGTTTTTAACTACCTATTGCAATTACTTGATGAATGGCTCTCTCTCAAAATCGCCAAAGCAATACATCAGATTTTAACTTTGTTTTCAACTGTGTGTAAATTTAATTTCGCTCTCGACTCGGACATTAATCCGATTTACACAAGAATGACATGGGAGTGGTTTACCACGCCCGCCCTTGGCTGTCGTACCGATTTCTATAGAAAATGCCATTATAGGTTCATTGTGCGACGTTCCACTTCGGCGAAGTTTGACTCAAATGACAAAAGGTGAGCGAATTATTCGATTTCCAATCGACAACTGCTCGTCCAGTTATGTAAATACGCGCGAAAACCTCGACCCTTTGATACTGAAGCTTTTTAAATATTACAATCGAAGTTCCGCAAGAGAGTTTAAAAGTTAAATTGAAAAATTTCCTTCGAACGTGAGCGAAAAAATTTAATTTCCATCTTTCGTCTTTTCCGATTGATATTGTGATGGCGTCTCCGGTGTTTCACGATTTCCAATGGTGTTCATTGATTTATGATCTCATGAGGGAATTTTAATACGCAGTCCAGTTTTTTACATTGCGGTAGGGTCGGCCATAAATTATTTCACCCTGAACTAATCGGGCTGACGTTTCTTAATTAACCGTTCTTTTTTCATACCTCCTTGGGTTATGAGCCGCTCGAAGCTGTATAACAAATAACAGACGTTCAAGTGGAAATTATTCGGCGCATAAAATAAGACGTATCGCAATTTCTCCGTTGAACGTTTGAAAGTTAATTATTTTTGATATTTGACATTTAAAGACCATAATTTTGCAGATGATCCGCAAGTAAAATAGGTGAACCAACATGAGTGATCTACGGTTTATAAAAACCTCAAACAATCAACGAATTTGAGTATAGTTTTTGTTGTTGTTTCCCATTCATTATAATGAATGGGAAACAACAACAACAACAACAACAACAACAACAACAACAACAACAACAACAACAACAACAACAACAACAATAATAATAATAATAATAATAATAACAACAACAAACAATAATAACAACAATAATTATTTTTGTCGGGCCGTTTTGTTGTAGTTGTTATTATTTGCTTTCAAGATTTTGTCTATTGGTTGTTGTATTTTATTTTGCTGTGGTTTTCTTGTTGTTATTACAACTTATCGTTTTTTTGTTTAGTGGTAAATGTTGTTTTTATGCCCTTGTTATTAGAAGAACTTGTAATTGGTTCTGTTGAAGCAGTGAGTTGTTGTAAAGATTGGTTGTGGAAAGTAGAAGTGGTTGTTGTTGTTGTCGCTGCTGCTGCTGTTCTTGTTGTTGTTATTATTGTTGTTGTTATAGCAGTAGTTGTTGAATTCATATTTTATTTATCAATTTTTGGTTATTTTTCCGTTAAAAAAATATTATAGCTTTAATTGTGGTTCTGATGATGTGTCAAGTTGTTCGTGAGATTGTTTGTAGTTAGCTGTGTTGTGTTGTGTCCATATTTCATTAATTTGTAAACTTGAAAAAATTCTTTGTTATCATAAAAACTGTTAGTTATTTTTCATTATAGCTTGTATATTTATGTTATTGTGATTTACTAGCATGATTTTTTGTTGTAATAGAAGTTGTAGTATTCTGTCTCTTGCCCTATTTCTTGCTTTTTAGCAGTTGTATCCATATTTTATTTCAATTATTTATTTATTTTTCTATGACTTGTTGAAGGATTCATCATTATATTATGATATTATGTTGTGCTGTTGTTTCCTTGTTATTGTAGTTTATATCCTTTGTAATAATAAAGCTTTATAGTAAATTGATTATGTTGAAGAATTTCTTGCTGGCAAAAGTTGTTCTTGTTGTATTTTAATTTTTAGTTTTTTTTTTAAAGTCTTGGTTATCATTTGATAATTGCTTTTGTTTTAGCATCGAGATGTTATTTTAATTTATTTTTATGCTTTTGTTGTTGTTGTTGCGGTAGTTTTGTATCCATATATTATTAGTTAAATTGTTTTCTTAATATCTCAAGTTGTGTCGAGAATTGTTGTTGTTAGCCGTTATTGTTGCAGCAGTATTTTTATCCGTATTTTATTTATTACTTTTTGAATTCCTTGTAATAAATAGCTTTTATATTTTTTGTTTGTATCAATAAAATGTTAGGTTTTCAGTGAGATTTTTTCGCAGTTAGCAACTGTTGTTGCTGCAGACGGCTGAAGAGTTCGTTGTTGTATTTTGTTGCCCAATAGTTTTCCAGTTATTATTGTTTAGGTCCCTTGCAATAATATGAATGTGTAGTAAATTAATTATGTTGAAGTATTATGTTGTGTTGAGATTCGTGGTTACCAGTGTTGTTGTTGTTGTTGTTGTTGTTGTTGCAGTAGTTGTAGTATTCAAATATATATTATCAGTAGGTAAGTTTTTTTTGTTAGAATTCCTGATTATAATAAGCTTTGACAGTTGTTAAATTCTGTTGAGGCGTTTAGTTGTTGTTGTTAGCAGATTTGTTGTGTCCATATTTTATTTAATAATTTTGTTTAAATGCCTTCTTATAATTTGCGTAGACCATTGTTTGATTCGGATTTAGTGTTGTTTTTTAGGTTTGTTGTTTGCAGCGTTCTTGCTGTTGTTGCAGTAGTTGTTGTATACATATTTTGCTAGTTTTTTTTCTTATATTCTTCGTCGTTAGCTTTCGTAGTTGTTTTTGTTGTAGCGTCTAGATGTTTTTGTATTCATCCTAATGATTTTTTGTTGAGGAAGGTTTTTTTGCAGAATTTATTGCTTTAATTCGTTGTTATAGTTATGTCATGTCCTATCCAGTTTCCTGTGCTGTTGTTAGTGTTCAAAGCGATGATAATAGTTATTTAATGTTTAACAGGTAAAAGGGAAATGGCTACGAAGTATTCTGTTTATAAAAAGGTGATGGACTGGGTTTCCAAGTGTTGCCACAGAGTAATCATCATCCGGATATACTTGACAGCATAAACTGACATCTTGTGTGTACAGGTAAGGTTTTATAAGGTATATCTTGCCGACTGAAGTCGATCTGCCGCTTTGAGAAGCTTAAATGCGGTAAACCGTCTTGGAATTATAATCTCCCTCTCCGGTTTCATGAATTATTTACAGCTCTCGGTTTCGGTTTTCTTTCCACATTCGGTAAAGTTCGTGCCGTTGATTTAACGTTTTGGAAAATCTTCACCACCAACAACCGTTGGAAAATACTTCACCGAAGTTTATTTCATTTCTGGCCAAGTTGTCTTGTGATCGCTGTAAAAACCGGGGTTTCCCTCGGGTTTTGTCTCGAAGCTGCTTCAATGATGAAGAGAGGTATAAAATCGACAAGTTCCGCTACTTGCAGGAATGCTAAAATCAAAAATGGACGGCGACAAGTCGCATGAGCTGTTATTGCCGCCATGTGTGATCGTCAAACGCGAAAACTGGCCATATTTATTGATAATTCCACATGGAAGAGAAACGACGTCGTTGCAAAGACCGTTCGGTCTTGCCAGTTTTCTTAGCGGTCAGATTGCGGTACGCTCGTAAAATTCGCCTCTATGCAGCCAGTAACTGCATCTCAACTTTCTCCCCAATGCATAGTCAGTCACGAAGCGATCCGGTATGTCATAAAGGTGCATTTAAGAGAGGTGAACTACTGAAAAATCACCCAGCCATATTCCATTTAACATACTTTCGAATGCTTTCAAATTCGACCTAGAACAAAACGTTGAGTTGGCTCGTTCGATTTGAACGGATTCAGTTGAAACGATAAGAATAATTTAATATGTTTCTCTGCACGTTCTTCGCTAAATGGCAAGCTACACGTGCGACCTTCAGGAGACTGCATCTACGCTAGTTTATCCGAAATTACTCGTAAATTGGAACTATTTATAGCTCAGTCGAATCGAGAGCTCCTTGACACTCGAGTCTCTTCTACGGAAGTTCGATCGCTCTTGACATTGCCAATTCAACGGTTTAATTACCTTTCGAACGAGAGCGGCGCGTGTATTCCTTCTTTCTCTGCTTCTGCCAGTGTCTTTCGAGACTCTGAAAAAATGAAATTGAGTTAGGTACCTGCTAAAAAAATTTCCGAAAATATTTCCAAACGCTAAAATTAATTTTTCTTTTTTTTTCCTTAAATTCGCTCACGCAAAAATTGATACGCTTGAAGGCCGCTGTGCCAACTATTTCCAACTGGACGATAGGAACTATGATTTGTGCGAGGAAACAGCCGATTCATGGCGTCAAATGGGCAAAAGTCGAGAATTGTCTTAAGAGCCGACGTCGCCTCGTGTGTTTTACGTAATGCGCGAGTAATTCGACGATTTAACCTGATGAGTTGCGTATCCTGTGTCGCGTAAAGATGACGAGGACGTCTGCTTTAATCGGCCCATTATCATTTTGATTACATCGTTAACGGCGAAATCTGGTCAACGCTTCCGTCAAACGTTTCGCATCAAATGAATGAAAACTCCGTTGAGAACAAATAAAACCGACGAAAGAAAATATAAAAGAAAGGATTGAGATTAAAAAAGAGGAAAGGTCCGATAAAAGTATCTAATTGAAGGAATAAAACTAATAACACGCCGAGTACAAAAGTAATACACGAGGTGAAGGTAATAATAATGATTATTAACAGCTAGGAGTACGAGTGAAGCGAATAGAACGAGTGAAATGAGGAAAACGAAGAATAATTGCTAAATACTACGAAGGGACGAGAAAAACGAGTACAAATGCAAGAAAAACAAGAATGTGTAAAACGAATGTGACAGCAAAAAAAACGAGCGTAGCGAGGAAAAATCTGTTGATTATGAAAAACGAGTGAAACTGGGAAAAAGGAGAGCGACCTTGTAAAACAAGTGTAATGGGGAAATAACGAGTGAAATGGGGGAAACCAGTAAGACAGTGAAAAACGAGTGTAACAAGGAAAAACTATTGTAACAGAGAACAACGAGTGTAACGGGGAAAACTAGTGCGACAGTAAAAAACTGGTGTAAAGAGGAAAAACGAGTGTAAAGAGGAAAAAAGAGTGTAAAGAGGAAAAAATAGTGTAAAGAGGAAAAACGAGTGTAAAGAGGAAAAACGAGTGTAAAGAGGAAAAACGACTGTAAAGAGGAAAAACGAGTGTAAAGAGGAAAAACGGGTGTAAAGAGGAAAAACGAGTGTGAAGAGGAGTAACGAGTGTACAGAGGAAAAACGAGTGTAACGAGGTTAAACGAGACTGTGAAAAAACAAATGTAATGGGAAAAAAACTGAGTAAAATGGGGGGAAACGAGTATGCCAATGAAAACCTAGTGTAATGAAGGAAAACTTATCTAACAGTGAATAACGAGTGTAACGAAGAAAAACGAATGAGATAATGAAACAACAAGTGTAACGGGAAAAACCGAGAAAAATGGGGACAATGAGTGTGACAATGGAAAACAAGTGTAATAGGGAAAACAGAGTAAAATGGGAAAAAACGAGTATGACCGCAAAAAACGAGCGAAACAAGGAAAAACGATTGTGAAAGAGAAAAACGAGTTTAACGGAAAAAACAAGTGAGACAATTTACAAAAAAAGTGTAACGGAAAAAACGGAGTTACATTGGGAAAAAACCTAGTGAAATCGGGGAAAAACGAGTAAAACTGGGGGGAAAAACGAGTGCGACAATGGAAAACTAACGTAATGGGGAAAACACACTAGTGTAACGAGGAAAAACGAGTCCAACGGAGTGAAATGAGAAAATGAAAAAAAGTGTAATGGGATAAAACTGAGTCAAATGGGAAAAAAACGAGTATGATGGGGATAAACGAGTGTAAAAGAGGAAAACTAATTCGACAGTGAAAAACGAGTGTAACGAGGAAAAACGAATGAGACAATGAAACAACAAGTGTAACGGGAAAAACCGAGAAAAATGGGAAAAATGAGTGTGACAGTAAAAAACGAGCGTAACATGGAAAAACGATTGTGACGGAGAAAAACGAGTATAACAGGGAAAACGAATGGGACAATTATAAAAAGAGTTACGGGAAAAAACGAGTAAAATTGGGAAAAAAAAACGAGTGTAACGGGGGAAACAAATGAGACGATGAAAAAATAAGTGTAAGGGGAAAACGAGTGAGACAATTAAAAAACAAGTGTGACGGCAAAAACCGAGTAAAGTGTAGAAAAACGTGTGTAACTGGAAAACCCAAGTAAATAGGAGAAAAATCAAGTAAAATTGGGGGGAAACTAGAATGACAGTGAAAAACAAGTGAGAGTACCAACAATAAATGAAACTATTTTAATTACTTCGATAGATTTATATAAATAATTCGTAAAATGAAAAATATATTTAGGTGGAAAGAAAGATGGATATTTAAAAATATTCAATATACCCATAGAGAGATGGGATAAAAAATACAATAATATTAAAAATTGGATTAATAAGGGGACAATATAACGTTTTCCCAATATTTATTATAAATAGATTGTTCCCCGGGAAGCAAATGTATAATAAAATTATTTTTTATAAAAATTTATAAAATTATATTCCAAAACGATCAATAATTTTATATCTATATTTGAACGAATTATGAGCATCAATAGATTGTTCCCCCATAGCCCAATTACAATTCGTTTTAAATACGGAAGAGGCGTTCACGTTATTCATAGCCATCAAGTTTGAAGACGATTATCTAGGCGGATAAATCAGATATACAAAAACGAATCGCTCATTGTACTCTTTATCGCGGCAGAAAGGCTTTTCCTGGCAAGCTGACACGAGTAACCAAGGAATGACTCGATTTCCTGCTTATCGATGAATGTTCAATCTCATTCTTATGACGTCAACATTAAACGTTCGGAGTTGTGAGGAAAACGATATTTAAACGTAACCTCGGCTGAAATTCAGTGCTCGAAATGCGAGCCAAAATTTCAAGTATTTCGTCTCGATAAATTAATTATATGAGTAGAAAATTCAAAAGTGACCTATGAAACTGCTTTGAACAGGAAACTCGCCGAAGGAAAAATTCATATTTATACATGATGACAGAACTCCGAGCCTAGTCCAACATTTACAACGCCCTCTCAATTCAATATTGTTCTATTTCCATGTGCTTGTCCAGATGTTGCTTTGTTAAACAGCCTCTTTATCATAGGTTGTAAATCATTGAACATTCGTAGCTGTTTGAGCAATGGTTCGTCCCGTACATGTCTAAAAACAGCTGTTCAGTCAGTCGACCCGACGTTTCGAGGCCGTTCTTTGCATCCAGTCGGAGAATATTCGACTTTAATAGGGTCGTCATTGCATTATTCACGATACATTTTCCGCCTGCTCAGGCCAAGTTCCAGAGTTAGAAAGTCTATTCAACGCGGTTGAATGTTGCCAAGCTTATACATTTTGAGGCACGTGTGTATATTTAGTAAGAGTTTTACTAATTTCACTTTCGAACATCTGTCGTTCATTTGAAAGTAGAAATTTAAGATTTGTGCTGGGAATCGATGGTAAAACGCTGCAATTATACAGTGGTCTCCTTCGCTTCAATAATGATTTAAAAAGATTATCCACTTGTGATGGTAATTATTCCGACTATTTGTGAACGTTCCCGCCGAAAAAGATTGGTAACTATAGGGGAAAACTCCGAAGCAACTATTGTAATTTTAATAGTTTTTATTTTTCTTAATTTCCAAATTTAAATCTGAATTTTTCGCCTTACGGTTGTTAAAGAGAGTGTTCGACGAGCATAGACAATTTTTATGGCACCAACAACTCTCAAGTTCTATCCTTATGCCAAATTTCGGAAAAATTTTCGAAATTCGACGCAAAAGCTGCGATAACTCTAAAACCGCTATGGTCTCATTCGATTCAGCGTTCAAAAATCTATGGAAATTAATACCGAACAAACCTTTGTGCGAAAAAATATTCGAAAATAGGAATTTTCTCCCCCCAAAACTCCCCTTAAAATTGAGCTAGCATTGTGGTTCAGGAATTGGGCTATTGTCGGATCGAGATTGATTTTTGGTGACAATTTCAAGAATTCAGCTTTTATTGTTTGGTAGGAAAGTGGCAAATATGGCGATTTACGAGCGGAAAATAGTTCCTAGGCAACGTGTTAAATATTATCCTGGATATAAGAGCTACTCTGGTTGCTAAGCATTGCTTGACAACGGTTGCTACGATATTGTGGTATATTATTCAATACTAAACCATAGTAATCACCCATGAAATTTTTTTCCTAACCCCCCTCAAAATTTGATGTTTTACGTTTCAAGGCATGTAGAATCCAAATATCCAATAAAAAAAAATTCTGTCTGTCCGCCGTACGCCGTCAACACTTTTCCGGCCAAACTATAATAGCTAAATTCGTGAAATTTTCATCGAAAATCAATCTCGGCCTCACAACGGCCAGATTCTCGAACCACGTTGCCTGCTCAATTTTAAGGGTATTTTTGGGGGGTTTTGGGGGGAGAAAATTCGTATATTCCAAGGTTTTTTCAGAAAAATGCGTATTGGGTATCAATTTCTATAGATTTTTGGGCGCTGAATCGAATGAGACCATAGCGGGGTCGATAGCTTTATTTGTTTTCGAGTTATCGCAGCTTTTGTGATAAATTTGGGAAATTTTCAGAAATTTGGCATAAGAATAGAACTCGAGAGTTCTTGGGGCCATAAAAATCGTTCTTACTCGTTGAACACTCTCTTCAACTTCGACGTAAGGCCAAAAATTCAGATTTTAATTAGGAAATTATGAAAAATAAAAAAAGGTTCAAATTACAATAGTTGCTACGGAGTTTTCCCCTATTGTTACCTATTTATTTTACGGTGGGAACGTTCACAAATGTCTTCCTAAATCATTATTGAAGCGAAGGAATAATAAACCACTGTAACAACCATTTGCAGCGTTTTTTTTTTTTCTTAGGCGATTACAATGGTTTAATATTGAATAATAAACCGAAATAGAAACCCATTTTGTTGCGAGGTCGAGGAGAAAATCAGCTCATTTGCCAGTTTTTGATAATCTCCTAAAAATCCGCCACGAGTGCTAACTTTACTACCTGCCTAACAGGACTTGAAAAACTGCGTATCTTGATTGTGCTCGAAGACAGAGCTGAATTACGACTGACGCAACGGCGAGAATTCTAGTTCAAAGCGAGGGACCTTTTTACGCGCGAAAATAAAACGCGCCCAGTCTTTTCATTAACTAAGTTCGCACTGGATTTTATTGCGTATCAAGGGCCCTTCTCGGTTTTCAGACGGCGACGTGCGAGGTAAGACGGGCTAAATCACTCGAGATTTCACTGAAGACCGCCGGAGCCTTTGAGGACCGCGCAGATCAAGTTTCCTTTAGCGGTGGTAGACATAACTCTCGAGCTTTGTCCCCGTTGGCCATTGTCTTCGGTGGTACGATTCGAACGGTTTTTCCTACCTCAGGCTCATGAGGTTGGCGGATATTTAAAAAAAAATCGACCATCATAGCCCACAATATTCGCGAGATTGTCAAACAAGCTTCGAATGGCACGATCGTGTTGAATTTTAGGAAAAAAAAAACCCTGCAAATGATTGTACAGTGGTTTATAATTTCATAATACTATCCATTTATGATAGTAATTATTCAGAACATGTGTAAACGTTTCAACCGAAAAACAGATCGGTAACTAGCGGGGAAAATTCCGTAGCAATTATTGTAATTTTAATCAATTTTATTTTTCTTAATTTCCAAATTAAAAACTAATTTTTTTTTGCCAAACGGTACAGCTGGAGAGAGTGTTTGACGACCATTCCAATGAGAATAGAACGATTTTTATAGCTCCAAGAACTCTCGAGTTCATGTCAAATTTCTGAAAATCTCCCAAATTCGACACAAAAGCTGTGATAACTCGAGAACCAATGCAGCTATCGATCCCGCGATGGTCTCATTCGATTCAGCGTCCAAAAATCTATAGAATTTGATACCACGTACACCTTTTTCTGAAAAACCTTGGAAAATATGAATTTTCTCCCCGTCAAAACCCCCCAAAAATACCCTTAAAATTGAGCTACCAAGTTGGTTCAAGAATTGGGCCGTCGTAGGACCGAGATTGATTTTAGGTGAAAATTTCAAAAATTTAGCTATTATGGTTTGGCCGGAAAAGTGTTGACGGCGTACGGCGGACAGACAGAATTTTTTTTATTGGATATTCGGATTCTACATGCCTTGAAACGTAAAACATAACATTTTGAGGGGGGTTATAAATTTTTTTTCTTGGGCGATTACAATGGTTTATTATTGAATAATAAACCAAAATCAACCATTATAGTCCACAATATTCGCGAGATTGTCAAACAAGCTTCGAATGGCGCGATCGTGTTGAATTTTTGGAAAAAAAAAATACGACAGCGATTTTTAAAACGGAAGTCGAAGCGAAATTTCGCATGTTTTTCAAAATCCGCCCGTTGAATAATTTATATCTCGCACTATTGGATTTGTTTACCGCTTACCCGATGCGGGCATAAATGGCTTGGAAGAACATTTCCTCGGATGTTGAACTTTCTCAAGCAGTAAAACTTTAAATGGCTCCTCTATATGCGTTCGATTACTATTGGAAGCGCTAATATCCGCTCGGTTTTCTGAAAAAAATTATTTCCCCTTAAACGATCGTAATTCAAGTAAAAATAAACTAATTTATTCGAATTTTCGAGCAATTGCAACCTGATATTAAAATATAACGTGCTATAAAACGATAACTGACCTATAGAGTCCATGTACGTTAAGATTAAGCTTCACTAGCAAGAATTTGAAATGAATTTTTCAATATTTCAAAATTTTTCAGCGCTATAGAAATTTAGTTTTTGTTTCTGTTTTTTAAATTTGTAACTTGTTCATATCACCAAGCTATCAACTCGTTAACAATATCGTTTCGACCTTAAATAATAAAAAGTTCGTCGACTTTATTGCTTCTCGGCCATTTGGCTAAGATCGACGTGCAGTAATTTAAATTTAGAAACGAAATATACTTTCGAAATTTTCAACATTGTAATCTCTGATGAAAACCGAATTTTTCCAATTTCGAAAAAAAACTTCAGTCGTCAACAATTTTTTACGGAGGGAAAAAACGTTAAAATTATTAATTTAATTAATTAATTAAAATTATTAACGTTAAAATTATTAGCAGTTGTGTTTTTATATTATAAAATTGGTGCCGTCTGAAAAACGATGGGTTAATAGGGCCATATAACCGCAGCTCACTAAAAGGAACCGTAGCCCTACACGTGGTCCAGGGGCCTCATCAGGAATTAGCTGGGCTGCCTCGTTGGGAACAGATGGTTGGACCGGTTCTGACTCGGAATCGTAATGCAGAAGCGCTTCCCTTCGCAGAATCGCGATCTGTCAGCTCGTGCTCCTTTGACCGCTTGTGACGTGTGTTTTTACAGCCTGAAAGTGCAGACTTTCTTTCACATGACCGCCCACTTGAGCGGTCGGAATTCGTCACAAATGTTCGCCAGTAATAAATTTCTCGCGAGCAATTTTCTTTTTCATCATTTCAGCAAATTTAATCCGCTCATCGGTCTAATAACTAGCTAAATTTTCCCTCACGAACCGCAGAAATCGACGAAATTCTCCACAACGTGATTGACGAGGCGTTTTGTGCTAAAAACAGCATTGGGCAGGGCTTTTCATCCCTTGACTTTCGCCCTTTGTTTACACGTGTTCAAGCGAAGTCTATTTCGAGCCGACATCGATTCCTTCGAACGAACAACCTTCGTTTCTCAGTTCCAAGGACGGGCAATTTTCCCTCAGTCGCTGGCCGATTTTCGATTGGTAAATATCGAGAGATTTTAAGAAACATCTTTGTTTTGTTCAAAAGTGAAATTCTACTTTTCTCTCGGAGGAGAAATTCCTAATAGATTCGCAGCTTACGATATTCAAACTGAAAATTTTCCAAATTTAGCACCAAAAAATATCTAAAGTGATTGCAAAATTTTTTCAATTTTATTGCGAAAAATGCCAAATCTATCACAGTTTGTTCCAACTTTATCGCCGAAAAAATTGTCAAAATTATTGCCTCGAAAGTGGCTACATTATCGCCAAGAAAATTCCACGCTTATTGTCAATAACTGTCTTAATTTATTGCCAAAAAATCCAAATTTATCGCCAAAAAATTTACAAATTTATTGCAAAAAGTCCAAATTTATTGCAAAAATCTCTGATTTACGCTAAAATTTCCACATTTATTTTCATTTTCCCAAATTTATTGCCAAAACATTTTTACAATATTGCCAAAAAAATCCACATTATCGCCGAAAAGTTTCCACATTATTGCCAAAAAATGTCAACGCTCATTGCCAAAAAATGCCCGAATTAATCATCTAAAAAAGGTCCAAATTTATTGGCAAAAAATGTCAACATTTATTGACAAATATGTCCTTTTTTATTGCCAATAAATATCCTAATTTATTGGCAATAAATATCCTAATTTATTGGCAATAAATATCCTAATTTATTGGCAATAAATATCCTAATTTATTGCCAATAAATATCCTAATTTATTGCCACTAAATATCCTAAGTTATTGCCAATAACTATCCTTATTTATTGCCCATAAATATCCTAATTTATTGCCAAAAAAATCCGAATTTATTGACAAAAAATAATGTCCAAATTTATAGCGAAAAAATCCACATTTATTGCGAAAAATTCCTAATTTGTTGCAAAAAAAGCCCAAATTTTAATGCCAAAAATTTCCAAATTTATAGCAATTTTTTTCTAAATATATTGTTAAAAATTTTCAAATTTATCGTCAAGAAATTTTCACCGTTGCCGAAAATTTTCACATTGTTGTCGAAAATGTCCTAATTTATCACCAAAAAATGTCAAAATTTATCGCCAAAAAATGTCCAAACTGAACACCGAAAAATTACCCACGCTACCTTATTTATCGCAGATTTATCAACCGTTCGCGGGATGTTTACTAAGAATAGATCAGATTGACAGCGAAGGATCTAATTGGACCAGGCGGTTCGGGAAATAACCGAGGCGGGATCGTCCAATAAAAAGATGTTGACGGTGGCCATATCTAGCTCGTATACCGGTCACTTATCCAATTGTTCGCACTTGACTAGGTTGGCAGCCCGGCCTTGTCCTCCATTAGGTACGGAGGGCTACCCCAGTACCCTGCACATGATATCCATCGCTGAACTTTTCGCCGATGTCTGGACATAACTTTATAGAGAAAAAAAATTTTAGAATTCTATATTTTCAATATTCGCTTTCGATGGAAAAATATTCGGAAATACACGCACAATAACGTGAATCGCGTCAAAAAATGAACATATATAGGCGCGTGTAGCTTGGCGATGGTCTAGTGGAGATAGTAGATACGAGGAGACACGGCTGGTTGTACATGAACGATACTAATCGACTCATTGTTTTTCCTCCGAGAGATTCCCATCAACAGTACTTGGACACAAAATACAAAAAAATGGGCACGGCTCATCTTTCATTTCCGATTGACGACGAAGAAATATCGATAGAACATATTGACGTTCGGATAAAGCCACACAGAAGCTTCAGAAGTCCCTCCATGGGACAGAAATATTGTCTGATATTTTAATCATGAAAAATGTTTTGGCTAAAAAAGGGGCCTTCTATATAAAATTCCATGAGATAAATATGCAGTCGATTTATTTACTAAATACGCAGTCGAACACGTTCAACGATGAAAAATTGGGAAGCGCCGAGTTTACACGAAATTGCTTTTTTCCGCCCCCGACGAATCACAGAGACGAATACGCCCGGGCTCCGTTGCACATAAACAAGCGGTTCATTCAAGGCGACAACACTGTAAGTGATTCAGCGATTAGAATGGACAATACGCAAACTGCGCTTATCCAATTCATGTTCCATCCGGAGAGTTTATTGGTTTTTTCGAGCCAAGACGGAATGCTCCCCACGTTTTTGATGATCGGATTTCAAGGGCGGTCCAACTAAGGGAATTATCCACTCGGTGGAATGCGAGTAATCTAACGTTTAATATTCAACGACTAAGAAAACTGGCATAAAGACATGAGTTCATCAGATCTCAACAAGGTTGAAAGTTCATTTCCTGTTCACGAATTGTTCATTCTTCATTCACTCTATGGCCTTCTTCATTCACTATTTGATCATTTTTCATTCACTCTTGGTTCATTCTCTGTTCACTCAAGGTTCATTCTTCATTCACTCTTTGTTCATTCTTCATTCACTCTTTGTTCATTCTTCATTCACTCTTTGTTCATTCTCTATTCACTAAAGGTTCATTCTTCATTCACTCTTTGTTCATTCTCTATTCACTAACGGTTCATTCTTCATTCACTCTTTGTTCATTCTCTATTCACTAAAGGTTCATTCTTCATTCACTCTTTGTTCGTTATCTATTCACTCAAGGTTCATTCTTCATCCACTCAAGGTTCATTCTTCATTCACTCTTAGTTCATTCTTCGTTCACTCTTGGTTCATTCTTCATTCACTCTTGGTTCTTTTTCCATTTAATCCTTGTTCATTCTTCATTCACACTTTGGCAATTTTTCATTCACTCTTGGTTCTTCCTTCATTCAATCTTTGTTCATTCTTCGATAACTCTTTGCCCATTCTTCAATCACTGTTTAGTCATTCTTCATTCACTCTTCGTTCCTTCTTCATTCACTTTAGTTCATCCACTCCCTGTTCATTCCTCATTTTTATTAATTTTCTTATATCTTCAGTCGTTCTTACTTCATTTTTTGATGACTCTTGGTTGATAATTCATTCTTCCTTGACTCATTTGTCGTTGGCGATTCGTTCATTCACTGTTGACCAATTTCTCTTCCGTTACCGTTGTATTTTTCGTTATATCTTCTTTCATAATTCTACTCCTATTCTTCATCCACTCTCCGTTGATTTTTCATTTTTCCTAAGTATCGTTCATCTCATAATTTTTCAACCATTTTCTTCCTTGTTTACTGTTATTTTTTCTTCGCTCTTTCTTCCATTATTTTTCATCAAATTTTCATTGAGTTTTTAACCTCTTTTAGTAATTTCTCATTCAATATTCCTCTTTCAGGATATTGACTACGTTCTCTATTATTCATTATTCGTTAACGCACATCCAATCGTTCAGGTTTGATGGGTCACATCATTCTGTCTTTATAATTTCATCTATTCCTGTATTGATTTACGATTTATAGGTTGCATAGTATTTGAATATAGTCGGATGTTATTTTTCGATAGGTTTTGGATTAGCTTGCGTCACTATTCTCTGGAAGGAGCTGGGTGGACCGCATCGATCTGTCTGCGATTGTTCAATGCAGGTCTGGAGGACTACCCCACAGCGGCCTTGATCCAGCGTCCCTCACCATGACCTTCTGATGCAGCCCATCGTTTTTCAAGTCTTCCACCACCTATTTGTCTTTCGAGCGTAGATCGTGACAATGATGCGTTTTCCATCATTCGACTGCGATGTACAAAATTAAAAATGGGTCAGATGAACCTGTCATCGGGAGATTTGAAGATGCACGCGAGAAAGCAAATCAACAGCCCATGGTGACCTCGGTGATCAGCTCGCGATCCAATGTCAACAAAGTGCGTGACGCAATGCACGTTCTCTCTGTTTAAATAGCGCCTGCGGAGCAGTTGAAAGAGTAGGGAATTTTCTATCTGGCGATTATCGAGTTAATCGAATAATTAATATGGCATTTTTTATATAGGTAGTAAAATAATTGCATATTTTTATATAGTAAAATAATTGCATATTTTTATATAGTAAAATAATTGCATATTATTATATAGTAAAATAATTGCATATTTTTATATAGTAAAATAATTGCATATTTTTATATAGTAAAAAAATTGCATATTTTTGTATAGTAAAAAAATTGCATATTTTTATATAGTAAAAGAATTGCATATTTTTATATAGTAAAATAATTGCATATTTTTGTATAGTAAAATAATTGCATATTTTTATATAGTAAAATAATTGCATATTTTTATATAGTAAAATAATTGCATATTTTTATATAGTAAAATAATTGCATATGTTTGTATAGTAAAAAAAATTGCATATTTTTATATAGTAAAATAATTGCATATTTTTTCATAGAGTACAATAATTGATTTTTTTTTTTTTGCTGGTCGCATTTATTAAATTTTTTCAAACATTTGATCGCCCAGGTAAAATTGATTTTTTCGTACGCAAATGCCTCGGGTGGATTGTTCCTTGAGATTGCGTGATCTAGCGAGCCCGAATCCTCAAGGAAATTCGCAACCTTGGCGAGGGCCGATTATGACGGCGAAGCCCATATCCGTTTCTGTTTTTCCTATTCTACAAGTCACGTAAGCACAATCAAGTCAGCAGGAGATTAAACTATTTTTTTCTCTATTCTTATATCTTACAAATGGATTCCTCCGCTAGAAATGAGATCAATCCGTACGAGGCGCTGACTCAATATTTAAACGGATTGACCTTAATGTTCGGAGCAATATGAAACCAACCAAACGATTGGTATTTTTTTGATAACGGGTTTTTCCCGGCTTTAAAAGTTTTTAGAGCGTAGTTCGATATCGTAAATCGCTTTTGATAATCCTAATGGCTTCGAAGAGGCTGGCGGACCTTTAAATATTGGAAGAGAACAGACCTGGCTCTTGCGTGTAGAATGTTTTTTTTTTTTTTTTTTTTTTTAAGTCGCGTTCGATATTTTTAATGTAGTATCTGCTATGGCAACGAATTGTAGAATTTTCTTTCAAATTTCCTCCCACATATTGGAGCTAGTCAATATAAAATTTAATGAAACCTCCTGCCTCTTTCTAAGCCTTATGTAAATATTATTTAGTTACTTGGAACTCACTTAAGATGGCGAAAGCGTTTGTAAGAATTTTTTTTTTTTGTTATTTTCTCGAGAGAAATACGCCTTCGAAGGCGTGAGGGATGACGCGTTTGAATCACTGTAATCTTGCGATTATAAAACGATTCAGTGATACGCACGAGCAGAGCGTCGTCCTTGACTGACTTGACAGCAAGGCCATACATCCAGTAATTAGGTACAGCTCGAACTCTTCAAATTGAGTTTCTAAAAATACGCCTCGCATGACGGGAAGTTCCAGTCTCGATATAAATGCGCAAAAATACAGGTTTCACACGAAGAAACGTCGAAAAAAATATCGAACATTCGAAACATTGCCAAATGAGACGATTATTGTTTAATAAGTTACCTCAATTATTAATAATTAATTCCAGATGAAATCGCGTTCATGGCGGTTTTCGAATAGGAAATTTTCCCGCTTTTTTTTTTCTTTTTTTTTGTAACTCCATTCGAGTAGAAACCGTTAAACCTCCGGTTCAGGGGCCGTTTCTTATTCTTTAACGGCAGACGTCTTTTTCATCTCGAGCTTTCAAACGTTAGAGAGGAACTCTTTTTTTCCGAGCCGGACGTCCAAGTCGTACGTGATTTTCTTGGAAAGGCAAGCCAGTTGTAACAGGGCACTCTGGAATCCGAGGCGCTTTTGGCAGATTAGTCTTCCACTAGTTTATTATTTCGCCAACATTAAAATTCACCGAGGTCACTTCAATCAGACTGAATTATGTGGAATTCGCCCAGATTGTGGACTGATTGTAGCAAGTTGTAAATATTTGCCAGACTCTGCAATTACTGCATACTTTTTTCTAAACGCCTTCTACAAATAATTTCCGGTCAAAAGTGTCATATAATTTTTTTTAATTCCTTCAAAAATGCCAAGTTTTTAATTTTTTTTTCGTGGTTTTCGTTGTTACTTTATAAAAACGGCCTCAATTTCTTCGCCGATTCAAATCTGATCACACCGTTTGAAAGAGCGTTTAATTTCCAAATTCCTCAACGCCTCACATTATTATTATTATTTATTTATTTTTCTTTCAAGATAGAAATGAGACGAAAAAGTTGAGCCGAAGTGACAGGTTTTTCTCATTACCTCGTTTTCTCTCTGAAGCTCATGAGCAAAAAAAAAAAAATTTGTCGCATCCTTCAGCTTAATTCGCATTTCTGCTACAGAATAAATAGGATTGCCTAGCGTTTAAAAAACTCGCGGTTTTAAGTTTCAATACAAGTTACGTTTCAGAATCGATTTTCACGTCTTAGATCCATTTAAAAAAAATGTCGGGCGTTGAAGAGTTCGAATATTTAACGCTCTTTCTAACGCTTCGATCGGATTCGAATAAATTGAGACAGTAAAGGCGTTTAGTAAGGTCGAACAGACGAAAAATAATATTGATATTAAAAAGATGCATTTTCAGTGGAGCGAAATAAAAATGTAAAAGGACACTTTTCGATGGAAATTAGATGTAGACCAAGTGAAAGAATGGCCGCGCGTTACTATCTAGTATTTGCACGCGATTTTGACTCATACGAGGAAGTATTATTGTTGAAATAATTTCCCCAAGTTACACTTTCACAAAGAAAGCGCACCGATTGCATTCACGGTGTAGAATGCATCCTATTTGGCTCCAAAGGAAATAACGGCTGGCGTGGGGTGACGTCGGAGGAAACGGCGGTCGAAATAATTTATTGGCAATTCGCGCTCGACCCAGATGTTAGCCTATAGCTGCGATGGCTTCGACTCTTCTATAGAAAGGGAACTAGCTAACCTTATGCGATCGTACCGCGTCGTGCGACGTCGTCGATATCGATGAGGAATTAATTTGGGAAACCAGAAAGAGCGCGATAGGTTGTAAAAATAGCGAAAAACCTCGCACGAGGTCCAAATCGGGAAATATCTAATGCTAATGACAATCCCGCAGTATTTTGAGAGGAAAACATTTATTGCGCCAATTTATTTACATGTACGGGACAAGCCCAATTACAAATTATATAATTATTGTGAGACACCGCTTTTAAAAAAATATTGCTAACAAGTAATCAACCCAAAAAATAATAGAAAATGAATTCCTTCTGCAGGTTGAGGGGGAGAGTAACGAGACGACCTCTTCTCCATTTTTTTTCTTTTTATTACGCCGAGTACTTTCGCCCGTTCGGGCTTCTTCAGGGCATTATAGGACCAATGGTACCTATGGCCTTACTCTCCCCCTCAACCTGCAGAAAGAAGGAATACGACCACCTGGAGAAGAAAAAGAAAAAGAATTATTCCATAGATGACGATGGAATTCGAGAAATCTTATGGAAAGCAAAGCGATCGCCATGGAAAGGAAGACCAGCGGCCTTGGTCAATTGCTCTTTTGCACAAACGTCCAACACCGTTAGCGGATCCTGTTCTTGCGTTTGGAGCTAAATATAGCAAAGCCAGGCCATATAAGTAGTCGCCTTTTGCAAGAGAAAACGGAAATGCGCGCATGAGGATTGAAAAATAAACAATATCCAAGCAACGGAGAGATCCTTTGAACTTAAAGAATTCCTCGATTTTCGAAGGCGTCGAAGAGTTAAAATAAACGTTCGTTTTCGATAAGGCGTGGATTTTCGTTCGAACATCTGGAGGGAACAATCGTGGAGAATATGCTCGTAAAAAATGCGTAAATCGGAGGATATTTATATTTACTGAATTTAATGATTTCACTTTTGATGTTTCAACTCGCTGGCCGGTTTGAAAACTCCATTTAAAGTGTTTTTTATTTTTATTTTATTTTATTTTTTTAAACTATATGTAAGAGAGAAGGAAATATTATCCAATATTTTATAAACATGGGAATTTTCGGTATGAATTTCAATTCGTTTTTAACGCTGAATCGATCAATTTAGTGTGTACCGTGTTGCTGCTTCTGTGAGCAATATTCGAGAATTTTTTACTTGGCCATTAATAAAGCTGAAAACATTCGAACGTCCGTCGAACTCTCTATAAAACGTTTCACCTTTTTTGAAAAAAGGAAAAATCAAAATTCGAATAAAAAATTTTTTTAAAAATAATTAGGTAAAAAAATTCGAATTCAGTTTCAATAAGGAGATGAAGCAAAATTAGAATATCATTTGATAAATAGGTACACAATTGTTCGCGCCAGTATTATATTACTCCAAATTCAACGCTCTCAGTAAAAGCTCGATCCACGGTGACAACAAGTAGGAAACAGGTGGTAATATTAAGTACGTTTTTAAGAAACTAGGTATCAATTTTGCGGAAAAATTCGTTACAGAACGGTTACTTTTTTTAAATTTATTTGATCATAAGCTGTATCGAGTTAACTATAGAAAAATAAATGAACAGATGCATTTTTAACATCTTCAAATATTCCTCGTCTTAATTAATATCCAACAACTTTTCGTAAACAACGAAAGGCCTCTTTTTGGCTTCAAAGTTGAAAAACATACAAGTAGTGTAATACTAAAAATATGAAAAACTGAAAGTTGTCGTGAAATTTCCGCCGTTTTGACGTCAAATTCGAATTCAGCGTTCAATTTCCTTGAATAGTAGCTTTTAAATTCGCCTGAAAACGAAAATTTAATTTTTCACCCGATCGAGATTTCGGCCGGTGAAAAACTCGATTTACGGAAAATAATTTCTCTGGCGCTGTTTAAATTTTTTTCACCAAATTTTTTGCTATGTACGTGTGTAAGGCGTTCAAATGAAGACTCCTGCATAATAAAACAATTGATTTAGATTAATTTTGACTCCGAAAATCACGGTTAAAGTCCAAATATTGAGCTATGAAGAACCTATTTTTTTGGACCACTTACTTATTTTTCCGAGAAATAAAAAAAATCACAAAAATACATCTCGGTATGATACAACTTTCCTGAAAATTTCAGGTTTTTATCTCTGTGGAGAGAGGAGAAAAAAATCGTCGACTGATCGGTTCATAAAAATCGCAGGGGTTCCCCCTGGGATTTTTCGTGAAAAATCTTTTGGTTTCGATTTCGCTCAAATTCAGCACAATGATAGTTGATGATGTGTGTATCAATAATATATGCTTCATTCTATGTTTCTTTCACACTAAATGGATGAATAGAACGTTTGAAGTTGAAAAATGTGATTTTTTCTTGTTTATTCCTCTATTATTGATGATAACTCATAAACGGTTGAAAAATGGATAGGTACATTACATGGGGAAAATGTGGACAATTAAATTACCTATAATTTGGTCTATTCGAACGTCTGAATTGACAACTTTTTGTTACAGTTATTCGCTGTGCAAGTTACAAATCTTGGAAAACGTGGACTGCCTACCACGGCTAACGCTTTGCTCCAGTTGAAAAACCCAGTACTTTATAATACTACGTGCAATGCAATACCCACCACCTACATACCAAATTATAGAAACTGCTAATAACAATATTATAGATTCCCACTCTCCATACACAAATAATTAAGTACTATAAAATAGTAGTGACAAGACTCAGCCAATCTGTAAGGGGAGGCAGGAGGGGCGCAGCCCCTCCGACGGGCCGTGGCGAGGTGAGCGGGAGGCGGAGCCCCCCGACAGGGGGTTAGGCGGCGAAGCCGCCAGGGTGCTCAGCCCCTAGTTATTCTGATAAGCCTTAATAAATGGCGATTAAAAAATATTTTCGAACCGTAGCAACCGTTGCCAAGCAATGCTTAGCAACCGTTGCCAAGCAATGCTTAGCAACCGTTGCCAAGCAATGCTTTGCAACCAGAGTAGCTCTTATATTATATCCAGGATACTATTTATCACGTTGCCTAGGAACTATTTTCCGCTCGTAACTCGCCATATTCCGATCCAAATCCCTTTAAAATTAATTATATAATTATTTTCACCACCTGAATTACACTTGCCTCGGCTTTAGCTGTATAAAATTCGACAACGATTTCTATTCATCACTGGACACGAATTTGAATTACCTGGCGTCTAGTCACAGTCGGGCTCTCGCGTCGCGCGTATCGGTCGGTTTTGAATCGAAGATGAACTTTGTTGACGGAAGAGAATGTATAGCACAGGTCGAGGTGCCGGTAAGGACTGAGCGAGGCTATCGCCGGCTCGTTCCCACCCGTCTCATTACCATCCCCTCTCGATTGTGTGGCAGGAGAAAAGGGCCGATCCGAGTGTTGTTCCTCTCGTATTTTCTTCCAGTAATTACCTCCTCCCGTTTAGTTGAATAATATTCTTCGCTTCGTCGAGACGAAATTAAAAAATAAAATCCACTCGCAATGTCAATCCGATAAGCATTTATTGACGCTTTCGCGGAAAAAAAATTCCCAACATCCGCGACGGTAATATTTAACGATTTAATAATTATGGAGCTCAAGAAATAGAAAGGAGCGTTTGGAGACGGTTAAGAAAACGACGTTTAATGTAAAAACGGACAGGCTTGAGCTTTATTTAAAGCTAATTTCCTTCAGCTGTTCTTTCCAGCTATGAAACTTTCGACTAGTAAAATTTCCCTGTGTAAACTAACCTCGGAAAGCGAATACTCGCAAACCGGTGATTCTTTATGTAATTTATTTTTTACGACCGATTCATGTCGAAAATTCCACTTTATTCAGTAAGTATGTATTTATTACATTTATTGCTCCAAATCTCAAATTTGTCCAATTATAAAAATTTTTTCTCAATTCGATTATCAAAAGGCGGAGTGTTGATATTTCTCTTCCCGTCCATCGCTATGTGAAATAACCAGGAATTTATATCGAGAGAATGAGCCAATTGCCAATTTGGCAGCCTTCCTGCCCCAGATTTTAGGCATCGGTGTTTCAACCTTGGGAAGAGACGCGTTTTGTGTATCTTACAAGAAACGTTTGCTCCTACAGTAATTTTTCTTCTTGTTAATGGGGAAGGCGAAAATTTCGAAAAAACAAAATACCGACTCAGCAGACGAGCTGGTAAAAAAGTATTACGTCAGTTTTGCAATTGTTGCGCAAATGTTTGGATAATGGCTATTGCACCTTGAGCACCAATAGGTGAAAGCGAGCTGCTCTCAGTCACAAACATCAGTTAATCGTTCGGGAATTCTTGTCTGCTAAATCGAGACGAACTATTCATAGATGGAAATGCGCATGTGAAAGTAGCACAAAGATACCAACCGAACAGCAGGACGCGCCGAAATGTCCGTGCGAGTTTGGGATCTATACAATATTTAGAAAAATATAATATTCTCTCCTGATGGCCGCATTTTTTTTTTTTTTTTTTGTGATAACCTGTGAAAAAAGTCTGAACAGTTGAAGTAAAAAACTGGTTTCTTCAAAGTACATTAAGGACAATTTTCAGTTAAAAAAAAAAAATTATTGAAAGCCTGAATTTTTTTATCGTGATGAGAACATAAATAATCTATCCGATATCGAAAAACGTATTTATTTCCATTTTATTTTGCTGGCTCGATATTATTTTTGCTCGAAGAAATATTCCAGGAAGAAGGATTAGGATGAATAGGAGAAAATTGGAATTAGGAGTGGAATAATTTGTTACAACATAATTATTACCAGTTATTGGTGTGGCCTTCCTGAGACTAAAAATTATCATTGATTTATTACCAGCACCATTAGCAACGTTAGAATTTTTTCTTCGTCGGCAATTCAGATATGAAATCATCGTTAATTTTCATTGCTCATTTTATTAAGCTATTATTTCCCAAGTGTTATTTTCATTTTTCACTTCCATGTTTACGTAGTAATTGGAAGTATATAGTGATCGTCAGAAAAGTCGAATTCTGAACCGAGGTCGTGTTGGAAGAAAGTTTCTTAGCGCTATACTCAGAATCACTTGTGTGTCGAACAAGTGTCTCTGTGTCTGTAGAAAAAAATGACATAAATCGCTCCCTGAAAAATGAATGAAACTCGATGGAATTTTCAGGAAATATTCTCCCAGTAAGAAAGCAAAATTATCTTTTATTGCAATTTGAAAAACACACTGCATTTGAGATGAAACGGTGCAATGTTTTTTATTTCGATTTTTACAAGCTATAAAAGTAAATATTTTTCGACATTCGGGGTCTTGAAATGTTTGTTATAGTGAGCATATTAGAACAGATTTTTCGTATATTGGGCCACACATAGTACCTCCGCGTTACGAGCTTTTTTCACGATTTCAAAAGTGCATATTTTGTGTTTTGATTTTGACAGGCCCCAAAACTCAATGTATTTGAACGTTTAAGGTCTTAAAATGTTTGGGGTGGCGATTGAAGGATGCCTGATTTTTATCAAGTGGGTTACATGTAGTACTTCCGCGTAATTTGCATGATGACAATATTTTGATTTTTACAGTCCAAAAATATGCATATATTTGAACGCTGAGGGACTTTAAATTTTTCTATATGACAGCTGAATTTCGCTCGGTTTTTATTATTGGGATCACATGCAGTACTTCCCCGTAAAACACATTTTTAATTATTTTATTCGAGCGTCATTGTATACTTTTTGGGTCTCTTTGTTTTAAATATGACCAACTTTGACCATTTTGTATAGTTTGAATAACACACACAGCACTTCCGCCTTATGTTTTTTTTTTAAACAAAATTATTAATTAATGTAAAAATAAAAAAAAAAACGATTAACGTAAAATTTAGTGAATATGCGGCTTGATACTATGTATTTGTCATTATTTTTGTATGTCAACATGTCATTGCTGAAGCAAAAAAGGGATGAATAATTTTTATTTTATAATCATGCCGAAAAATGTGTCACGCTTATTCGCAGTAGTAAATAATTTCAAAAAAAGCTCTTCGATTATGGAAATAATCGGAATACAATATGGCTATTTCATAGACGTCTCTGGCACTTGGTTTTCTCTCAGTCGAGCGATTATTTTCAAATTCGCATGCGAGGATACAGCTGAAAAGAGAAGCGTCGCCGGGAATAAATATTCCTCGTCTGGCCGAGAATAAATCATCGCCACGAGGACAGTGAGTCATCGAATGTGTCAGTCTGTCCATCGTTGTGATCCAGTCTTAACACATCCGCACATCCTTATTGTGCTGCTGACCTAGACGATTCATTTGTTTCTATGAGGGCGCGGCGACGATCCGGATGCATCTTGTACTGCACGAATTGTCCAGTCGAAAGAGAGAAAAATTATCGAAGGGGAACAGGTAGAAGAAAGATTCAAATTACAGTCATCTTATTAAGAAGGACCGTTGAGAATTTTCGAGGAAGCGTAATTACCGTCTTATATAAATAACCTTAATCTAGCGGTCGTTTGCATTTTTTGAGTGAAAAAGTTACAATTTTTTTCGCTGTAAAAACATCGATCAAGAAACTGTAATGAATTTTCGTGTATTTAATGCATCACAAGCTTTTGCTGGTCATTGGTCGAGCACTTTCGCCCGTTGGCTTCCTCAGGGACATAAGATTTTCTCTTTGGTCTCCTTCGAATATTAATCGCCTCATAATTCTCAAAATTCGATAGTAGATTGGCCAAAAATTGATCGCAATATACTTCCATATTTGAGTCGGGGGAAATGTATAACTTACCAATTATATCGAACTGAAATATTTATTGAAAATATTATTGCCGACGTAGTTTTTTTTTTTACTCCCATAAATATCAAGAAGAAGCATAATTCGTCGCTCAAGTTCTGATACCGCCTAATCCACATTGCCTAATTTTTCAAGAGAGACAAAAAATTGTTTATTAAAGAAAATTAACGAATTTTATTAAGAGAAAAAAA
Organism: Tupiocoris notatus; assembly: GCA_037159825.1. Taxonomy (NCBI): domain Eukaryota; kingdom Metazoa; phylum Arthropoda; class Insecta; order Hemiptera; family Miridae; genus Tupiocoris; species Tupiocoris notatus. Next base: position 24,530 of record JASJUZ010000007.1, on the reverse strand, counting down.
AAACTAAAAAGTTAGTTTCTGCATCTCAATGGCTTCTTGCCAATATTAAACAGTGAGTTGTACTCAATTAACTGTAATGGAGACAATAGTAGAAAGAAAATAAACCCTTTCTGATGAAAATGTGGACTAGATGGTATCAGAACTTAGACAACAAATTTTTCAGAAACACGGCCAAGAAAAAAAAAATTTTTTTTCAGTCTAATCAATACAAATTAATTAAGATTAATTTTTAAGTGGGTACACTAGACTCAAATTCAAACAATTTAAGACTATGGAATTAATTTTTACCATCTTTGGAAAGCTCTAGTTGAGTACTTTCAATTCAAAGGATGATTTTTTTCGACGTAGTTGGGAATGATGCTCGAAAAACGTTGGAAAATTGAAAATCTGTATCATCTTTTTCGTTAGAAATTCTTCTCGAAACGCCATAATTATCCGATATCCGAATAAATTTTGAGTTAGGCCCTCTTAAGAAGATAGATTATAAACAAAATTACGTCAAAAGCGACAAAATCGAGCTGGTTTTTTTTTTTTTTTAGAAGTTATAAAGCTCCTAGAGTCAAATTAAGGTATCTTCTGTTTTTGGAAAAATCACGTTTTCCCACATTTCCTCAACACCTTAACCACATTTCAATAAAAACGCTAGTAGAATTCGAATTACTTGAAGTACAATGTGCGAGCCAAACGATAAAAATCAAGCGTCATCTGCCTGCTACAACGAACATTTCAAGACCTGAAACGTTGAAAATATTGATCTTCATGATTATAGACGAAATTCATGGGCTATGGAAATGGGATAGATAAAACTTGGAACTCGCATATCTCCAAGGGTGTTACCCAAAATCCGAAAACGGCTAATTTTGCCTAGTCAATGAGGAACAATTTCTTCAAATATCTTCGAAATTTTTAAATTTTTCTAACGGAGATACGAAGAGATGCCACAGAACATATATGTTCAGAAATGTTTCTGAGTACCTATAAAACTGTGAAAATTTTTTCCAAATTCACTTCAGTCCGAATTCGTCTTTTCGGACCATAAAAATACTTCCGTTTAAACGTGGAAGTAGAAAAGCCTTCGCTGTCAGCCATATAACATAAAAACCTCCGTATTAATATTCAATATGAGAGCCAACTGAGTCAGAACTATCATAAACACGTTTTCGTCGTTCGATTTTTTCAGATTAAAATATTCCAACTATTTATTGTATGCAAATGCGCGACGACCGAATCGATTGAATGACGTTGCCAACAGGCGAATTTTTCTCAGCCCGATCGAGCTGGCGAATTTTGGCTATAGTCCAAATAAAGATTGCTAGACAGCATCTTAGACATTCAGGGTCGACCGTGAAACACGTTCGCGAGCGCATTTTTTGGCACCGTTTTTCGACCGTGTTCGAATTTTGACAATCCTCGAGCGAATTGTAAAAATATACGCGTGCATTATTGAGTAAAATGGCCGATTAATTTTTTCGCGCTATAAATACAGTAAAAATTTACGAAAAACGCCGGAATTAATATTTGACAGTTGGAAATCGACTGCGTTTTAAATTTTCTTATTATTTCAGCCGCTTATTTACAATTCAGCGCGTTTTATTTTTTCAATTTTACGACGCAAAAATCGCCGTATTTTTAAGACTAGAATCGAACGCGAATGAAAATATTTCCTGCGATTTTTTACCCTTCATGGAAAGTCCGATTCGAGAACGTCGACCGATTCCTGTTGTTCGCTTTTGAAAAACTCACCTCCGACTGGTAATCTTCGAACGATTGAGACTGAGCAAACGGAAACGGTACGAGAAGTAATAAAGTACGTATTAGCGAATCTGCGATTCTATTACTGTCCAATAGCCTCATTATGTTATTTTCGATCGAATTACGCAAATGCTTCGGAACATGGTGGGAGTGTTTGTCATTTATGCGGAATAACGGTATAAAAGGTGAGCGCTCTGCATTGGAAATCATTGTCAACCAGAGGCAACAATCGAAAACCAACTTCAAAATGGCAGCCATCAAATTCTTCGTAAGTTTTTCCGAATCTTTCCATCTTGGCTATTATTACGAACCAATTACGAACGCTATTCATCTGAAAATTGTACAGAAAATGTTGATCTTGAAATAGAAAATCGCCATAGCAATTCATTATTGAAGCTCCTAATTTAAAGCCGATCAAATCTAAAAATTTGAAATGGAAAAGCTTCATTTTCGACGAACAAAGTCTCAATTTTGCCAAGGAAATTTCAAAACGACCATGAGAAAATAGCAAATTGGTCTTAGAAAAAAAATTCCAGACAAAATCCAAAAGTTATAATCTCATTCTTATTTTTAAGTTGAGAAAATCTTTCTGACGCACCTTGACACGAATTTTCCTGTTCTCAAAAATAAATAAATAAATAATTAAAAAATAAATAAATAAATAAAATAAAATAAATAAAAAATGCAAATTATTGTACAGTGGTTTATTTTCGAATTATGATTTAAAATGACCATCTACTAGTAAAGTAACTGTCGTGAATATTTGGGAACGTTTCACCAAACAAAGGATTGGTAACTATGAAGGAAAACTTCGTAGCAATTATATATGGTCTTGTAAATTATTTTTCTTTATTTTCAACTTTAAAGCTAAATTATTTGTTTAACCGTGCAGCTGAAGGTAATCTTCGAACATCAATCCAACAAGTAATGAGCGATATTTTAAATGCTAAATTTTCAAAATATAGGTGAATTTTTCAAAATCTCAAAAATTCGACACAAAAGCTGCGATAACTCGAGAACTAACAAAGCTATCGACCCCGCAACGGTCTTATTTGATTCAGCGTCCAACAATCTATAGAAATTGACGCCAAAACTACATTTGCCTGAAAAACATGATATAAATTAGTAATGCTCTTTAATCAATATCATATCATAAATTAAAATATCACGTTAATCCAATCATTAGAACTGTCGACATTTTCAAATTGTTCTCGTCGAAGATGTCGAAAATCCCGCGTTTCTAAAAAGCAACTTGAGTATTTCTGATTTTTTTTGTACATTTGACAATACCTATTTTTCACTTACAAAACATTTCTCAGTCTTCAACGAAAATTCTGAAGCGCCATTTTATCGCTTATTATTGGCTCTGATATTATTAAAAAAAATTTTTTTTTAATTAATTTTTTCTCTCCAGTTCGTCGCCCTTCTCTTCGTCGCCGTCGCTTTCGCCACTGAGCAATACCGTCAAAAGAAGGACGTTCTGATCAGCGCCGACTATGCTTACCCTTACGCTTACTCTGCTTACCCCTACTCCGCCTACAGGTCACTCTACTACCCGTACTACTATTGAGCTGGTTCGCTGAAAATCGTCAATTGTATCACCATAGTAAACCTTCATGTCTGAACAAACTACAATCGAAATAAACATCAGTTCTTGAAAAAGTCGGTTTTTTAATCCGCAGCTAATTTTCCCAATTTCAGCAGAGAAATATAATTAGAATAAATAATAAAAGTTGAACAAATTTCTCAACATTGTAATATTTTCAAACGAAAGCTAATATGTACCACGAGGCGAATAAAAATCAAGTAAAATGGTATTATTCGCTTGGGATAATTTATTCATACAGACGAGTAATTTCTTGATTTTAGACGAATAAATGAATGAATAAATCAGTGAATTGACGATTTATTTATCCGCACAGTTTAGGGCATCACTCTTTCAACTATATGGAATAATAAAAAAAAAAAAACTAACTTCCCAATTTACATAAAATCGAGGCGAATAAAAATCAAGTAAAATGGCATTATTCGCTTCGGATATTTTATTTATACAGACAAGTAATTTCTTGATTTTAGAGAAATGAATGAATAAATCAGTGAATTGAAGATTTATTTTTCCGCACAGTTTAATATACGGAATAATTAAAAAAAAACTAACTTCCCAATTTACATCTCAATCAGATCTTCATGTACATTAAATAACTAAAAATATAATAATATTATTTAAATATATATTAAAAAATAAATACAATAATAAGTTATCCACAATCATTGCGCAATGCTCAACCTTTCGCATGTAAACACATTAAGAATGCCCTCGGTTTGAGAGGATATTTTTAAACGCGGCGCAAAATCATGCCTTCGCGGACGTACATTTGAGAACAAGACGTTTGCCATATTTTAACCGGCCCTTAACCGACTGCTTGTTATTCGTGACACGTTGCATCCGGAGCGTGGGCCTTTTCGCTGGATGCATTTCGCACCGTAGCCTTGCACTTGATTTAATCCGATAAATCAGCCGAACCCCTTCGTTATGTAAAATGCGGCCTTCGCCGAGGCAGTAAAATTTGTCGAGCACGCGCCTCGTGCAAACGCCCGTTTTCCATTTCACTCCATTTTGGTCGTTACCTTTGCTCAAAAATTTGGGCAGTTACAATTGATAGATCCGGCTGAAACCATTCGAAATATTTTAGCGAGGTCGGCTAATTCGACTATTCAATAAATAAATAAAGCATTTATATTTTTTCCAAATTTTTTCCAAATATTCCTATAGAACGTGAGGTAAACGCACTAGTAGTGGCCAAAGTTAAGGATTTTTTTGTGGGTTTTTCATATTTTGGTCTACAATTTTTTATACCTCAGTTGAAACTCAATGAGCAAATTATAGCCCATCTTCTCCTTAATCGATCCATTCTCTGAAATTGCCAAAATTTCAATTTGGTCTGTTTTTTTAATAATTTTTTCCCAAAACTCAATTTTGATCCGATAGTGGCCACTTCAAAATCCGAAAATTTCATTAGTGGCCAGCTGGATGAATCAGTAGTGGCCACGTGACATACTACCTTACTATACGTAGTAAATTCAACCCTTTACGCACTTTATATTCACATAACTGATGAACAAAATTGATTTTATACGGTTACATTATGTAGGTACTAATATCATAATCGCATTATTATTGTTCATTTCTTTCTTCAAAGTAATATTAGTAAGTAAGTAAATATCTATAGAAAAATGTGAAATGGTTTTTAGGAAAAGGCTTCAATAATCATCGACATAATTGAGATTGTAAAAAATCGGCTCTTAGATGCTGGCTTCCTCTGCTCAAGTATCATGAGAATTCATGATAATTAAATTCTTGCTAATTGAGATTCTATTGGCTTCTCTATTATTATAAGATAGGCGCCGACACCAAGAAGTGGCCATTCTCGAGGCAATTGTGAGGTGAAAAGTTCAGTCATTTGGGAAACGAGAAATATTTATTTTTTATATCATTAGGGAAGGTGGTCCAATCAATCAAGAAGTGATCAAGGCAATACGAGTGGAAAACTAGTCCTTAAAATGTATAGTTGCTTGGTGATTGAGTTGCTCTGAAGTTGGGAAAATGTTGTACTTATATTTTTGTATTTATATATTTTCATTTTCAGAGGTTTTTTTTATTATTTTTTATTTTATTTTTTTTATATAGGTTAATAATTCTGAAGTATTTTTCTATGAAACTATTTTTTTATACACTTGAAATTTTCACCGAAAAGCATTCATGGCCAATGGCTCAATTCTTCAGCTAAGTTGCTTCAGTATTAAAAATAATTACAATTCAATATTTATAAGCATTATTAGGCTTTTAAGGAGGATTTATTTCGTATTTTTCAGACGAAGGTGTATTCTGTAACAATTTCTAACGATTTTTGGACGCTAATCGAACAAAACTATATACAGAGTTAATTGTTCTCAAGTTATCATAGCTGTTGTGTCTGATTTTCGAGAATTTCAGAGATTTGGCAATATTTTATAGCTCGAGAATTTTCGTATCAATAAATACCGTTCTGTACTCGTAGGAATGATTGTCAAAAAGTCGCTTCACTTGTATCGTTAGGCAAATAATTTGAATTTAAATTAGGCAATCAAGAAAACACGAATAATTCCATGTACGAAAATCGCTAACGAATTTTCCCCCTGTTATTAAAATGTTAGTGGTAAGGTAGAAAATGTTTTATTTACTGCTACCATTTTTTTCTCGCAAATTAGTCGCAGAATCGGCTTCATGAGATTGGGCTTTAGATTGTCACAATAAACAACCGTTTTCTTAGTTAGGCTAAAATGTATATCTTTCATGCATTCAGTAAAGCATATTCGAAACTGGAAGGCGCTAAGAATCTTTCATGATTGCATAGTAAATGGAAGTATTGAGGTCGTCTGAAAAGTCGAATTTGGACCCGAGGTCCTGTTGGAAGAAATTATCATAGTAATGTACTCAGAATCACTTTCTGAACAATTGTCTTTGTACAAAAAGTTACATAAATCGCCATATCTCCCTGAAAAATGAATGAAACTCATTGGCATTTTCAAGAAATGTTTTCCTAGTGAATGAGCAATACGAGCTTTTATTGAATTTTGAATGAAACACTGTACATTTCAAATATAAGAGCTCAAAATTTTTCCTGTTTTGATTTTTACAGGCAATACGAGTCAATATTTTTCTACGTTTGAGGTCTTGAATTGTTTGTTATGGCAAGCAAATTACAGTAGATTTTTTTGTATATTGGGTCACACACTGTACTTCAACGTAATGAGCTTTCTCACGATTTCACTAGTGCGTATTTTGCATTTTGATTTTTACAGGCCGAAAAAACTCAATGTATTGGAACGTTCAAGGCCTTAAAATGTTTGGGACGGCTATTGGATGATGTCCGATTCTTATCAAGTGGGTCACATACATTACTTCCGCGTTATTCACATACTGACAATATTTTGATTTTTATATACCGGATAAATGAACTGAATTGAATGTCGCTTGATTTTTATTCAGGCATAGTGATGTATAGTTTGGATCACACACAGTGCTTCCGATGTATGCCGTTACAATTTTTTTCAAGCCGTGAAAATCAATAAATTTGACGCTAGAGGTGTTTAATGTTTAAAATGGCGAGTGAATGACGCCTGATTTTTATCGCTGGGGTTATCTTTAGTAGCTGGCCGTAGTTTACTAACACTAGTCGACAGGCCGCCTTTTCGCCTAGTGTAAATGGGTCCTAAGTGCGGCAACACTGCATAAACACGTTTCCACCGACCTGATTTCGTGTAGATTATAGTTTAGTGTCACAAAAATGAAACAATGCAAAATAGGTGGTACATGCAAAATAGGTGGTCAAGGAAGAATTTGACGTCCACATTTTTTTAAACCATATAACCAGCCATACTACGCCTATTCATTTTGAATCTATCTAGTGGCAGCTAAGAGAATTAAAATATGGCACATCTAGTGGCAGTGAAAGAACTCCAAGCAGCCCAAGCTCCCTTCTGGCGATTAAGCAACATTACCACAGCTATACAATTATCCGCTAGAAAGCGCTGCCTGTCCATTCGGTTCTTCATCTGAGTTAGTTCCTTAAGCAGCAACTAGACAGCATACTAGTCTGTTTGTCTTCTTGGCCTCTTCTAAAAATGAAAAGATTTGCCAGAATTTTTTCTCAAAACTCTCATCATCTCTCTCATCGACAAGTTTGCGTAGTCGGATTCGAAGTTACACACAGTACTTTGTTATAATATTTCGAGCAACATTACGACCGTATCAGCAAGTAAATACTACTTTAATAGCTGTAATTTTTTTTTTTTTCAGTGCGCAGTACGGAAAATGTATTTACCTATTTGTAGTTTGTAATTATATTAAAATGTAGTTCCCGATAAAATTTTTTTTTTAGGAAAAATATGAGGTTTGTTTATGAGCTAACACTTCACCTAGGGAGTAGTTTGAAAAAAATCCTTTTTATAGAATGGCAAAAAAAAATTGTTCTCCTTAGTTAATGATGAATGTTGGAACTTTTCCCACGAAACCTCCAGTGAGAAAATTTTCAAAGTACAACATCATTCGAAAAACGCTCAATATTTTTATTTAAAAAATATATTGTTAAAATTCTCAATATTGTTGTTATCCAGAGCATTTGGATTTTTTAGTTCGATTCTTATTATACAGGCCATAAAAGTAAATATGTGGACATTATTATAATGTTAAAATCTATATTGAAATATCTTATTTATATCTTAAAATTTCCTCTAGGAGTGTAAAATGAACGATCGATTTAAAATCATATGATCACACGCCTTATGTCCAAAATAGTATTAACTAATTTTATTAGTTATTAATTTTATTAATTTTTTTAAAAGAAATGAATAGAAAATCAATACTTCCATTTACTACGTAAACATGGAAGTAAAAATGAGTAATTGTTGAACAACTACCTACGTCACTGTACTCGGTTAATTACCTCTTTTTTAAAAATAAGATGCAAAAAAATTGAAACACATTCTGCATTAGTGTGCATCGGTTGTACAAGGCGCGTGCAAATGCAAGTTTTCCCTCATCAGGAATTGGAATCGTGACTGAATAAATCGCACACCAGAACAATACTAGTGATCCGTTCACATAACAGTTCACATTGCCATGGGATCGGCTGTGTACTCATTGATGTTAACACGGTAAATCGCGGAAGTGACCTTTTTTCGCTCTCACGTCCGTCGTTCGTGAAGTAGTCCGCGTTAGCTAGGTTTTAAGTTTGTTATCAGATCCCTCATCAGGCCACTTTCACCTTTTCATGAGACAAGATAGTAAAATCTTATTGTCCTCTGGTGTATTCTCAAGTGGCAAATCGTCGCAAATTATAAATTTCGTGAGGCGCCCGTTTTCCCAAAGGCGAAGATTTACTGTTGTAAAATATATTCATGCAAGACAACTTCCTCAAAAAAAAAATAAATAAATAATAATAATAATAATAATAAAAAATACAAAATAAAAAAATAATAATAATAAATAGAAAAATAATAAAAACGGAGTGATTTATTAATTATGAAAGCTTCTGATCAGGGTTTGTCGAAGGTTAATTAATATGGTATTGTGTAGAAAAATTTTTTAATTGCTCGCAAAAAGCCGCTCAATAATACTTAATATCTGTACAAATATTTATAAGGTACGTTTCTCCTTTTGTATAAAAAAAATTAAGGACGTGACTTAAAAACGCAACAACATAACGATGGTCTCTTAAATTAAATAATAAAATTCAGACAATATTGTGAGAGAGCCGGGTCGAGAATCGGTGGGGGACACGACGAATGGGAGGGCGTGAGGATCGAAAGGTCGAATTCGACTGGTCGAAATAATCGCCGAATCCTTCGATCCGTATGGAACGAGGGAGGGGAACACCGTCGGTGATGTGCGAAAATAGCCTAATTGCATTTTGAACGCATCAAATAGGCTTTTCGGTTCAACACCAATTTGGGAGATCTTGGAATATTTAATATGGGCTGCCTCCTGAAGGCGGAGCTCCGTAGCTGGAGGATGGAGGCGGAGCAGGGCCTCCGTAGGAGTCGCTGGGTGCAGATGGACCTCCGATCGACGAGGGAGCACCGTATTCACTCTGTGGCACACCAGATGGCGCGTAGCCTTCTTGTTTCTGTAACAAAATACGCAACGATGACAGAATAAAAAATCGAACAGGTGAAAACCGATTAAATTAATATGAAATTAATGATATTAAACCGATAAATGGTTCAGGATTATGAAAATCCGATTAACTGTTGAAGATTGTTTGCAAATCTATTGTATCGCTATAAATCGAATTTTGCGCTATAAACCGAATGTATCGCTTAAAATCGAATCTATTGATATTAATCTATTGTATCGATCGAAATTGAATTTGAAAAAAAAATTGATTGTGCCGTTCAAAAACGAATATTAAAGAATAAATCGATTGTATTGCTCAAAATCGAATATTGAAGAATAAATCGATTGTATTGCTCAAAACGGAATATTGAAGAATAAATCGATTGTATTGCTCCAAATCGAATACTAAAGAATAAATCGATTGTATTGCTCAAAATGGAATATTGAAGAATAAATCGATTGTATTGCTCCAAATCGAATACTAAAGAATAAATCGATTGTATTGCTCAAAATGGAATATTGAAGAATAAATCGATTGTATTGCTCCAAATCGAATATTAAAGAATAAATCGATTGTATTGCTCCAAATCGAATATTTTTATATGAATCGACCGAAATCGAATTTATAAATAATCTATAAAAAATAATACCGATCTTTTCATTTGTTAGTGAATTACTAACATACGAGTTAATTACTAACAACTCGTAAATTCATGAATTCTAATATTTTGTACTCCTTCCTATTTTGTACTCGCAATTAGCGTTTAATTTCTTGAAACGATAACTTTCCCAACAATTTAGATTTTTTTTTTGGATGTGCTTAATTTAGTTCCACATAATGACCTATTGAGGACGAGGAGCTTCAAAACTCTGAATCAAGGGCATTTCCGCATCTCGTACGAACGTAGTTGCTCCTCTCCACTTCAAATAATGAAAATCGCATCAATCCCTCAAAATCCTCGGCTTTCACTCTCCGTGTGAACGTTCTGATGTACTCCTATGTATATCAAAAGAAGGTCGACAATCTAAGCGCCTGTCTCCCACTAGCATCGACGTCTTCCTCGAATGTAATTTTTACCATTCTTCCTCGGGAAAGCCCCGCGCGAATTACGACTGCGCCAAACAGCGCAACAGCGGCCCTCACGATCGGAGATTCCTATTTCATAATGCATTCTATCCCGAAGAGGCGACGAGAAAAGACAACAAAGGCGAGTGAAAAAATGTCGGCTTTTCTTTTCGCCTCGCGAGAAATGCCTAGGCTAATTGAGGCCTCGGTTGCCAGATGTAACGCCAATTGCACAGCATAATACGAATATGAATCTGGACCAGGCCAGCGGGGCTTCGTACTGAATACGGGTAACAAGTGTGAGAGATATTGCGGTTACCGAGGTACATCTTCGCGTGACGTGATTATGCACGAGGCTCATCTTTCGCGGTCCATTATAGATTAAACGGCGTTCCCGGGTCGGTCGAATGAAAACAGGATAGGAACCGGTTGTTATGCAAGAATAAAGATAATGGGAAAGAGTTGTCGATAAAATTTACGCTGCTTTTGAAAAATGGAATGAGTTGAATTTTTTTAGTAAATTTTTTCCTATGCACAAATTACCCGATCGCGACCTTATTCTTCCAATGCTTAACTGTGTTTTTCGTTTCCGCTTCGATCAGAAAAAAGCGTGTCAGCGGTACAATTTTTGCAAATCTGTTCCCGATCCGAGGCGACTAGCTCTCCTTATCATGCTTCGAATAATTACATACTACGGGCGTGGATAGTTTAATCGCTGCCAAAGCGAAAGTTGCGTCACTTCCTGCTCGGTTCGGTTCAATTTCTACATTTGGAAAGACAGATTCGTGTTGGGCACGTTTGAAAAAAATTGTCCGGTCAGAGCTTTCCTAATGCTAATAATAATGTAAAGAGCCATCCCCATTGGTCGGAACTGAGTTGAAAATTTTTTCCCGAATATTTCACGTTTCCGCTGGAAAAATATTTATCCCATTTCTTTCCCATCGTGCGATGAGAATTTCTTCAAAATCGACGGATCCGTTTTTGAATAAAAATTGAAGAACTATTAATTTTTAATTTCGGTCTCGTCCGAAGACGAAACGTGACAATAATTCCTTAACTGGACTAAAAAACTATCGATTTCGTTCCAATGTTTACCAACTGAATTTCGATAGTCTTTCGTCACAGGGCGATTACGCACGCGAAGCTTTTTAATCACACGTTCTAGACGTTTAATGCTCGGAAAGGTAAAATCAAAATACGAGTAATAGCCGCTCTACGAGTGCTACGAAAGTCGTGAATGATTTCCGGAGCTCCAACGCGAGAATATTTGCGCGGATTTGGACCTAGTTTCATGAAAGCGAAAAACCATATTAATTTATGCAACCACCTGATGCAAAATTAGATAACCCCAACTGGTTTCCAGGTAGGGCAAAATTGACAAAAGTTGTCGGTTATTTCACTTATAACATTAAAAAAAAATTCCTAAGCTATAGAGATTATTTTTTTTAAGCTGACAACAATTTTTTTAACTACAAAAATAAGTTCATTTTTTAATCTAAAAAAGTCATATATTTTTTTAATGTAAAGAAACTAAAAAAAATATTTGAAAGTTAAAAACTAATATTTTTTTAATGCTAAAAAGTAAATAAATCTTCAAAAGTGAAAATAAATAATTTTATCGAGCAGAAAAAATACTTTTTAAATGAAAAAATTACTATTTTTTTAAAGCTAAAAAATAGTATTTTTGTAAAATAGAAAATTAACGATTTTTTAACGAAAATTAACCTAAGAAAACTTTTTTTTGTAATATATTATAATCTTAAATTTGACGAAATATTTTCCGAAATTACGAGCTCATAAAAATTGATCGCTCGAGCCAATTTTTTTCGCAGAATTATGTATTTTTTTTCTATAAATCCCAAAACTGGCCGATTTTCGAACAAAGAAAATTTCATCATTAAATTGTGTATTCTGCTTATGAACGATGCCGATTTCGGTCTAAATACCAGCAGGACCGGTCTTTCGATAATTCAAAAAGAGAACAACTCTCGGAAACGGGACTCGTTCAGATCCGGCTACAGTCGTAACGAATGACGGCGAGGTCCAGGGAGCACAATGCTCGGGTCGTGAATTCCGTCCGAAATCTAGGGAATTGCGCAATGCGCTCAACGACCGTCTGCGCAAGTTCGCTTTCACACGCTTTTCTCACGTTGTCAGTTAAACAGACGCTCTTCGTCGGTGAAGACATTTCGTACATTCCTTGGCCGTATTTTTTTTCTCTTTAAAAAAAAGGAATATAAAAGTAGGAAGTTTTTAATAGAGAAACGGATATTTAGCAATTCGAAGCTAGCAAAATTTAATTTGCACTGTAGTTTGCAAAAAAAAACAAATTTTTTTTTGGCTGAAAAATATTTTCATTCGATGGAAATAAATGCTTTGATATTCTATGCGATATTACCAATTTCTGAATCAGTTATCGAGGTAGAGAAGGAGAAAGAAAAGGAAAAAATCTCAGCTCAAAAGCAGAAAAAAAATTTATTCCCGCTCATCGGGAAAAATATTAGCTTTTATGAGCCGATTAGCACCAAGGCTAGAATGAACCTAGAAAAAGAGCTTTAAATGCCCCTTAGCGCTAATCTAATCACTCATCGTGTGAACGGTGCAATGAAACTCTTTGTATTTCGAGCTGAAGACCTAGTTCCCCTCGCTCCGCTTCGAAGCTTTCAGTGTGAACGCTCTAATGTGATTCTTTGCATTTCGACCTATGCCTCCACCCATTTTAGGAACCAAACTCGTGTGGACGAGGCTTTAGGGTATAAAATGGGGATTTTTCCTCTCGAAAAATTGAATCCCTGGACTTACCTGCGTCTTGTACCGAATGAAGTACACTTCAGGCTTGCTCGGTTGCGTCGGTGCAGGCGTGGGGATTGTGATTTCTGGTGCATCTTCGGGCTTCTTGACCAGAACGTAGATTAGAGTCTTTTGTTCAGCCGGGGGCGCGATCGCTGGGATGTCAGGGATCTGAGGTGGCGGAGGCGTTGGGGCCTTGATGAACACGATTTTGTAGTGTTTTTGTGGTGGTGGAGGGGGCAGCTGGGGACGTCTCGGAGCTTGGTAAACGGGCTCTGGAGGCGGCACGTGAACGTAAACGTGCTTGTGAACAACAGGTGCTTGCTGCGGGGGTCCGTATTGCGGTCGAGGGCCGCCCGAGGGGTAGCCTCCGCTACCGCCTCCGGTTGGAATTGGTGCAGCGTAGCTATCCAGAGCTATGCCGCCACCGCCGAAACCACCGCCTCCGCTGTGATCCGGTCGAGCTATAGCCGCTCCGACAGTCGCCAGAACCTGAAATCGTCGAAGAACATATATTAAAATGAATTTAGTGCGAGAGAAACCAGTTTTAACCAACCAACCAGCCCTAAAACCAACCAACCAGCCCTAACCAACTCAACCAACCAACCAGCCCTAAAACTAACCAACCAGCCCTAACCAACTCAACCAACCAACCAGCCCTAACCAACTCAACCAACCAACCAGCCTTAAAACCAACCAACCAGCCCTAATCAACCCAACCAGCCCTAACCAACTCAGCCAACCAACCAGCCCTAACCAACTCAACCAACCAACCAGCCTTAAAACCAACCAACCAGCCCTAATCAACCCAACCAGCCCTAATCAACCCAACCAGCCCTAACCAACCCAACCAGCCCTAACCAACCCAACCAGCACTAACCAACCCATCCAGCCCTTTTGGGGAAGACTATTTGAAGTAGCAAGATTATCTCTGATACCACGAGATAGTGAAGCTTTATGAGGGGTTGCTGAAGCAAATTTATCGGTAGGCCGTCGAAGAACTGGCACTGATACAATTTGATAACGCCAGTGTCTGATCAGGGAATTTTATCCCTTGTATTTTAAATGACCTGGGGACATTTTCTTGGCCGACAATTTTTTCAATGGCTCAAACGGTTGATGATTCAATTTTAGGAATCGGTCATCGACAAGTAGAGCTCGTGACGTCACATAACAGAAGCGTTCTCGTGTGTGTTAAGTGAGCACGCTATATTTCACGATACGGCGACTTTCGCTGGCGATAATTTCTCCCAAGGAAGTCGAAATGTCGCGTGTAGAACAAGTGTATGCATTTGTCACCGCGTCACGAGGTGTTAATCAGGTAGGAGGATTTCTCAGACCTCGATACAAAATGCATCTCATGTCAAACGCGATTTTCTCTGTCCGACATGGCTGAGTCGATTTTGTCTTGCAATCCGATGATTAATAATTCGAAAACGCTTTTCTTACGATGACTGAAAATACGAAACGACGACGGTTAATAACTGCTATATTACGGTGGCAAGTTATGAAATCAGTTGAAAACTATCTTATTTACATCGGACTGAATGGGAGCGATTTTCGACCGTACCGTTCATAATTGATGAGCAATTGAATTTTTTCGTTCTCCCTTGGCAATTTCTACCGGAGAGAAATGCTCGGCCTCCGGATCAATGCGCATGCGCGGTCAATATGCGTTCCTTTTCATATTTTCGAACGGAATAGGAAGTCGTGAAGTGATTCGAGCTGCTGAGCTTTTCTTCGCGTAAATGGTCCTCCGAGGATCAATCAACACGACAAAGGCTATTGCCAGTCTCGGAGCATGCACGTCGAATGAACCGAGTATCCATTTATACTTCGGCTCAGACGATAGTGCCGTTTGGCGTGGGTGTATTTTTCTGTCTCAGATTAACGCTCTCGTTCTCGAGCGCGGAAGAAAGTGAAACTTCGGTTCCTCGTTTCGTATCTTGAAGATCGAGAGACCTTCAGACTCCCAAGCATTCGTCATCGTTATCAAATGCTTTTCCGGGTTTTTTTCCTCGCCTCGTCGTGCGTTTTTATACAAGAGAAAACTGGCAAATTACTGAAAGAGCTAGCTTAATCTGCTATACTTCTCAAATCGCTATAATCAAGGGCTTGTTCCAAATCGATGGCTGGGAATTTATTGTCTCAAGAGGGAACTATGATTATTGTCAATAAGAGTACTCATATTTTTATAAAGCTACTCAATTAAAAAAAAATTAACTTTTCTTCATTTTTTATTCTTACATTACCATTCGATCGAATAATTATTATTTTAATAAAAATCGGTATACCCTATTAATTTTTCCGGAACGAACAATAATAATTGTATACACAATTTTTTTGTTGTTAAAAAATCGTAGTTTTTATCGTTCGGAAAAGTAGTACATTATTTTTATTTAAAAAAATTTATTTGAAACTTAAAAAAATCACATTTTTCCACAGAGAAAACAGGATTTTTTGTCATTTGAAAAATATCATATTATTTTTCTGACGTTTGAAACAAAGAAATTTTACTTTTTGTCGTTCGTAAGAAAAATTAAATTTTCTCCAGTCGTTAGGAAAGCGGTAATATTTTTTTGTCGTTTGATTTTTAAAATATTTTCTGTCGATCGTAATTTTTAATAAAAAATATGTTTGTTTTTTGGAGAAATAGTTTTTTTGTGAAAAAAAAATTATTTACGAAAGGTTTTTCCTGTATTGAAAATGATGTTTTTGAAAACTTCTCGACGTGTCCGGCTACTGCCCTTGTTTTTCACGAATAAACATATTGTAACGAAAAATTTCGAACATAGAAATACTTCGGCTATTTGCATAATTCACTGTAGAAAAAGGCTTCGATGCCCACTATGCGATTTCTCTACTCAAATGCGCTCCAATTTTCCTTAATTTATTTTTAACGGACAAAAGAATACTTCATATTTCGATCGAGCCATAAACGACTCGCTACGAGCAACTTGGAATAAGACCAAAGCTCGTTTGCGGTTGTAAAACTTATCTGCTGAAGGGAGGGCATTAAATCGCCCGATACCTTCTCAACTTGGAGGAACTCAGCATTTGAGCTATATATCTGACCCAGTTCGCCGCGAACGATGCGGCCTGAAATTCGAATGGCCATCTGATGTTTTATGCTCATGAGTCGTCGAATGGAATCTGCATCACTTTTATGTAACAATACCAAAGATACTCCGGTCAGTTGAATGGGTCGTTGGAAAATAACGTGTTGTCTTTAAAAAATCGCCCGATTATATCGTACGATTAAAGTTTGCTGACGACAAAATAAAAAACACGATTTTCTCAAGGGTTGTACGTTTTTTCCGAGAAGAACTTGTTGAAATTGAATATATTTTTGGGGGAAAAAAGGGTATTTGGAAGGAAATCTATAACCGAATAATAAGGCTAGTGTTGATATTTTTTATTCCTTGATACATCAAATAATAAATGATAAATATCAAATAAAATCATACTGCGAGTATTAAATTTAAGTATTAATTGAGTAATTGTGTATTATTGTGAGTATTAATTTTATTAAATTTTGGGTATTAAATTAAAAATTATATATATATAGATATTTTCGAATTGGGAATAATTGACGAAGCATTTTCGTGAGGTTTAGCAAATGAGTTTAAAATTCCTGAATTCCCTATTCTTGTTTAATTATTAAGTCTATTCGAAAAAATCGAGTTTGTTGTTAGCATGTTGTTTGCATTTAGTGCTCGTTGAATTTTTGAAAAAATTATATAATTCTAATCGACAATTTTTTTCGAATAACATGTTTATAAAAAAAAGTTCGTATTATTCCCTATTCTATTATTTTTATTTATTAAACGATTTAACATGACAGTTGTTCTGATGAAAAATTTCTTCTAATATATTGTTCATACTGTCAGTTAAATTGTTGTATATTTTTTAGTCTGATGAATATTTTTTGTTTGATAAATATTTTCTACACAATCACATTTTTTCTGATAAAAAAATCTCATTACATTGTTCCTTCTGAGAGTTCATTTGTGCACATATTTTTCTTCATTTGATGGTTGGTAAAATTTTACACATTCATTCCGACAATTTGTTAGTTATATTTTATTTGAATTTCTAAACTTATTAGTTGCTCAATTAGTTTCCTTAATCTCATGTTGTTAGCATTTAGTGCTCGTTAAATTTTTGATCAAATTATATAATTCTGATTATTAGGTTTTTCGAAAAACATGATTATACAAAAAAAGTTCGTATTGAAAACTGATTAAAATTCGGCTGATTAAGATTATATTGTATTTAAAACCTATTTATTCTTCTATTTCTATCTCGACAGCGCGTTGTAAATTTCCACCGAAATTTTCAAATCTTCTCGATAAAATCTTCAAAAAATACCAAACCGGTGTATTGCATTTTCCTCGTTTTTTGATAATTTGAAATTGTCAAAATATTCGAAATCGAATAAAATACTAATTTGAATAGATCGAAATGTACGAGCAAAACTAAAAACCGATCAGTGTCGAAAATTGAACGCTACTTACGATAAATATCCTCATTGCGATGTGTATTATCCTCGATCGATTTCGAACAGAAAATGTAACTTATCCCGGCGAACGGGGATGATCGGCGTGTTGAACACTGAGCGTGAAATGCGAGAAATGGCTATAGAGTTTGACTTGGTGAGAGCGAGGCGGGTCCTCGGTTTATATACGAGGACGGTCTGGAGGGGGCCCAAGTGCCCATGGGGTCCATGGGGTTCCTACCTACGACCCCAACAGGAGCATCCCCCGCGGATGGACCTCTTGTGCAACGACACCTACCGACGTTTTTTCTAGCCGAAGAATGAGCTAAAAGTTTTTTTGTGTCGGAGCCGTTTTCCGCCGATAATTAAGTTTTGCTTTTGCAACTCGTTCTCCCAATAAGGTGGGATGATCTCCTTTCAACACCTGACTGATACTGTTACTATATGCCAATATAGAGCGCCGGGAAACCTTTGTGAAATTTTAAATTAACTGTTTTAGAGAAGTTGAAACTGTGGCTAAAATTACGCAATTCGAAAAGTTGTGGAATTTTAAAAAATTACTGGATCACGTTCTAAGAAATTATCTTTTTAAAAAAAATTATGCTTATAAAGTCGAACCACGGACTCCTATAGAGCTTAGGGTTGAAATGATCGTATAATAGTGTACGGAAAATTGACTACTAGGAATTACAAAAACGGAGAGGAAAATCGAACGAAATTCTCCTATTTGTATCGTGTTATTAAATGCAAGTGAAAAGTTAAATTAAACACAACGTTATTAGTTAAGCGTTAATTTTAGGAGGTGAGAAAGAATATTAATGCGATTTAGAAATGGTAACATTTTTCAACCGCATTAATATTATTAGAAAATGTTATCATCGAAAAGGAGTGGATAAAGCCAAACCGAAATTTCCTTAAAAAAGTTTTTATTTATTTTAATACTTTTTTTATTATTTTTTAAATATTTTTTTTTTGAGGGAATTTCGGTTCGGCTTGAACCACTTCTTTTCGATTTTCTTTAGTCAGTTATTCAATGCCGAAATATAAACTACAATTAAAACTACAATTAAAAAAACTAAATCTAACTAAACAACTAAAAAATTACAAATTAAAAAAAAATATTTAAATGTCTACTTTTTTCAATTGCAGTAATATTATTAGAAAATGTTATCAGCGAAAAGGAAATCGAAAAGGAGTGATTAAAGCCAAGCCAAATAAATTCCCACAAAAAAAAAATAATAATAATAATAAATAAATAATTCAACTTTTTTTAAAGGAATTTCTGCTTGGCTTTAATCACTCCTTTTCTATTTTCTTTAGTCTGTTCAATGCCAAGATATAAACTACAATAAAACGGTCACATCAGTCTATAAGCACATCAATTCGATTTTTTTGCTTTTGTTTCCGTAAGAAAAAGAAGAATATCAAGTAAAACAGGTGCGAAATCCGCACGACCTTGCGCTCACTTTCGAGTCACCGATGCAGCTGAAAGTGAATAGGTCTTGAAGGCGAGGTATAATCAGCGCCGCTCGTTCAACAACACTTTTTCTGACTTAAATATTAGCTATTCTTCTGATAGGCTAATTATTTTTTCAGACACTGATGATATTCTACGATTGTCAGTATGTTCACAATTTATCGAATATAACAAATTTATCTTGAAACTTTTAATTATCTCAATAAGAGTTTAGTTAGTTGTGGTTCAACATTAGTATGTTCTGTTAGAAATTACGAATAATAAATAGTTTTTGAACGTTTTATGAGAGAAAAATGTTCGAAAAATTTCGCAGACAGAAAATTTAGCAGATTATTTTGAAGTGCTAAATTGCTAAATACTAATTGCTAAATTTATAAACATCGCCCCTAAAACATTAAAATCGACACTAAAAATTGACTACAAAACTTTAAAAAATTTGATCGAGTGAAATACTTATGAAAAATTATTTTATTTTTGCTGAATATTCATCGTAAATATAGTATAAATAATAAATAAGTATAAATGATAAATTATCAAATAAATGTAAAGTACGCAAAAAAATTATTTATAAAAACTATTATTTTTTACAGTTAAACTTTATTATATAATTACCGAAATATTTTTAAAATATATTCTAATTTTTAGAAATACAAATTATTTATGTATTTATAAAATAATTGTATAAATGTAATACGTATAAAATTATTTTATAAATATAATATTTATAAAATAAGTTTTATAAATCAGGAAATATTAAAAAAATATAATAGTCATAAAAACAGTTTTATATTTTATAAATATTTTTAAATTTTATAAATAGAAATATGATTATTTTTTAATTCTATAAAGTATAAAAAACTTTATGGGTATTATTACAAATTATTATTTACGAAAATTATTTTATATTTTATAAATATTTTCGCAAATTTTATGGACTTGAATAGACAGATAAAAAAAATAAATAGACCGATTATTATTATTTATTTTCCTAATAATAATCCTGTTTATTCAAGTCTATAACTCAAAAATATTGTCAATTTAAATTACAATAATGCTTTTCAAAATCAGTCGTCCAACAAAAAAAATATTTACATCAATCTTCTATATCCCATCACTTATAGCATTTTTGCGTGTTTTCGGTATTTTTCTACCGAAATCTTCTCCACGTCTACATTTTGGAGATCGAATTGCGACGCAGAGACGCCGAAAATCCGTTGCGTAGGAGGTTATTGAGATCGTCACCGGCGAACTGAAAGCTGTCATTCGGATGATATTGTTACGCAACCACCTACGCGGATTTGTGGACCGACTTGCTCAATATCCAATTCTCTGGTCGCGAAATCCAAATCAAATATTTTCGTTCCGGCCGCCGAGCGATGACTAATCCGTTAAATGTTAGAGGAATAATAAATATTTCAAATCTGTTTATCATATCCAAGTCGACGAGGCAAGTCGAATCGATTGTGTAGTTAATATCCTTACGTGTTCAAACATCGAGCTTTCGGATCAGGTTTAATATATAAAACGATATATTTTTCGTAAATAATTTTTTCCCTTGTGTCTGAATCGCAACCACTTTCGTCCGTGAAGAAATACTCGATTTTTCATCGCCGACCTTCACCTCATTGCATTGCAATTGCCGTCCAAATACGAAATTGTAATTTGCCTGAACCAGAGCCAGCTTTGACCCTTGACCTGATTAGGTTTTGAAAAGCTGATAACAAGAGGATTCACCTCGAAAGGAACAACTGTCAGACTGTTTCCCCATTCGGGGGACTTCAAGTGCTGAGTCATTCATCATTCGTCGATTACTATGCAACTGTCGCTGACTGTTGGAAAAGGTTTACCATACGCGTTCGCTCGGCTTTGATTGGCCGAGGCCTTTATTCGGCTCTCAAAGGTTATCCTTGGGCTAGCGTAAATATTTCTCTAAACCGCCCGCGATTTTTCTATTTCGAAACACAACTGATAAGGCTGACTCGTCTTTTGGCGCAATATTTTCATCTCGTCGAGCGCGAAAATGTTGGAGAATAATCGCATTAGAAGAGAACACAGGCATCGAAATATTCGCTCTTCAGTTTGCATATTCTTTTATAGATTGTATTAATAAAACTGATATTAATCTATTCATTTATAGTGAAGGAGTTTCATAAGGGGATATTGCTCAATTTACACAAAGGACTTATTATAATCAGTTTGCACAACGAAAATTCCACAAATTCATTTCACTATTTTATATTATGCTACATTCATGTATTTATTTATTTATTTATTTATTTATTCCATTATACAGGCATAGGCCTAACATTACAATAATAATGAAAGTATAACTGCGATCGCAGAGCCAAATTAAGGAAAACTACAAAATTTTAAAATAAAACTACTCTAGAA
The DNA here is from genome assembly GCA_037159825.1 of Tupiocoris notatus. Lineage (NCBI taxonomy): Eukaryota > Metazoa > Arthropoda > Insecta > Hemiptera > Miridae > Tupiocoris > Tupiocoris notatus. The sequence goes on along the minus strand of JASJUZ010000007.1, from coordinate 2,899 downwards.
AAAAATATAAAGGAAACACAGATGAAAATAACTAGGAAACTGGCTTAGTTCGTGGTAGCAAAAAACAATGATTTAATACGTGGCAAGGGGGTTGTGAAAAAGTCTATTTCAGGGTGCTATTTTTATTCGTTTGGTTGTCGTCGCATTTATTGTAGTAGAGGGGCTGTGGACCTCATGGTTCCACGTCGCCCTGAAGATGCCCGAATGGGCGAAAGTGCTCGGCCAGCCATTAAAAATCCGGAGAATAAGTCGCCTGGTTTTTCTCCCCCTCACAACCCCTCTACTATGTATTTTTATATATATAGTATTCTTATATTTACCTAATATTTTCATACGTACTATTTTTATATTTTTATATGTACAATTTTTATATACCATATTTTATATACAATATTATATATGATATTTTATATACTCGTATTTTGTTCATAATTATCTTTATATTTGTGCTGCCAACCTTGCGAATGGCAACATTCGACGACAATTTACGGAAGTTGTCCATATAATCGATTTGAAAACTTGGACATGATTTCATTAGGCATAATTGAATCATTGCGGTTACCTGTTGTGCACACTCGGAATTTACTATTACCTAATAGCGGTTTAGCCGCTATTATCAGAGTGATAGACGTGCACAGCTGCACTAGAATGGGAAAATCTGCGAGGATGAATCGGCCGAAACCAGGACACCCATCAGCGGTTACGCGCTTGCCTATGGAAACAAGTCTCAAAGCGCTAACGTATTCATAGCATTCACGTACATAATGCGCCCATTATAGCAGTTACGATGCCGCTACAATGTTATACATAATGCCAATTTATGGTAGAGCCTCCGACTGTAATTGAGCGACTAAGTCGATATACTATGTCTCAAGTAGCGGCTACAGAAGAATAATGACCTCGATATGAGAAAAGGGTGTGTATATCGGTGTCTACATTTATCCATGTCAAAAAAGATTTTTCAAACTAGCAATATATTTGTGTCTACAGTTATAACAACAAAGTTAGAACAACTTTACGCTTTAAAAAAAAAAAAAAAAAAAAAAAAAAAAAAAAAAAAAACACTGAGTTCATTGGATTGGAACAGCAAGACGAGCTGCTTTGAAAAATTACCATTTCTAAAATTATTTACAACACTGAAATGAATTCACTGAGTAAAACAATTAAGATCCAAGTTTTTCTTGATTCAGTTCATAGTTTTTTATTTATTTTATTTATTTATTATTTTTTTATTGGAGCCGTTCTCACTAACCGAATTATTATTATTATCAGGTTTTTCTTTTCCGAAAATTTCAGTCATTTACAATATCTCTGACACTTGAACTATCTGCAATATTTAACGCACCAAAGTATATTTACCGTAATTGCCCGTAACTGCAACATTTACTGTATCTACAAGCAATAATTACGAAGTTTATAATAACCCCTATATTTGCATACAGAAATATACGAGATATTAAACTCAATATTCACTACACTGTATACAATAATATTGTATACATGTATATTACAGGTATGCAGTATCTGCAATAATTACAGTGTCTGCATTTTTAAATACCTCTGATATTACACAATATTTACGATGCGTACAAACATAATATTTAGAATATAAATAACCATGCAATATTAACAAAATAATAGATATTCATTGTTTACAATATATCGCACCCTTGCGAGAATAGTGTTACAACTCAAAAATTGACGATTTTGCGTTTTTGGTATCAATGGATTCAGAATTACAAGCTCTATCGATCGCAAAGAACGGTTTTATGTTTAGTTTCTCCAGTAACCATCAGGAAGCAGTTAAAACGCTGTTGACGACCCACATGCACTCCCCCACCATTCTTCAATACTGTCATAACTTTAGTTGTGACCCTTCCGCCCTGGTGTGAACGTACATTTTTCCTCAATCAGTTGATTTATTTCGAGTTGGCACTGTATCGATGATTAAAGTAACGGTTTCCAAGTGTAACAATTCGAGTTGTAACGCTATTGACGATTCAAGTTGCAGTTTTTCTGTTGGATAAGTCAAAATGTATCACTAATCATGATTCAAAATTAACCCCAACTCCCGAGCAGGCAAAATCATGTACCTCGTTTGCCCGATCTATACTAATGAAGAGTGTGTTCTATCCATTCCTAGAGAATTGTCGGACACAACAGACCAAGCCGAGGAAATCTTCTTTCGAAGAAGAAGAATTAAAAATAATAATATTCTCCAAAAAGACTCGATCCCTAAAGTCCCAGTCGTCGCAGAGTAGCGTTCAACTTGTTCATGCATACTCGGCAAAAATTCCTTTAGCAGATAATAAAAAGAGGGATCTTGAAGTTTCAGCCCAGAGAAAAATCATTCCGCAATACTGTTACGATTGTTTTTATTAAAATGGTTCGAACCTATGAGATATTTTGGTTTATTATTCAATAATGAACCATAGTAATCGCCCAAGAAAAAATTGTTCTAACCTCCTCAAAATTGGATGATTTACGTTTCAAGGCACGTAGATTCCGAATATCCAATTAAAACAATTCTGTCCGTCCGCCGTCACCATTTTCGGACGAAACTACAAGCTTAATTCTTGACATTTTCACCAAAAATCAATCTTGGCCTGACATTGGCTCAATTCTTTAGCTAAATCGCTACCTCAGTTTTAAGAGTATTTTAGGGAGGTTTTGAGGAGGAGAAAATTCGTATTTTCTAACGTTTTCCAGATAATGGTGTATTTGGTATCAATTTCCATAAATTTTTGGACGCTGAATCGAATGAGACCATCGCGGGGTCGGTAGCAACATTTTTCTCTTCAGCTGTTACCTAAATAATTCTTGTCAAAGCACTTAACTCTTGTGATTCAACTACAATTTTTTATGTTCTAGCCAAAACTCATGGTTTTCGATCACAAGA